>CM028688.1:48711359-49311359 GCA_016771965.1 Brassica carinata
GCCTCCGAACAGGCAAAACAGCAGCCGGCTCGACGTCGCACAGAACGTCGGAAGGCTGAGAGGCGACTCGGGATCGATGGAGTTCCACCGCATTTCGAATCCGCTCGACAGAAAAAGTACTCCAGAAGAATGGCCTTTCCCGGAGAAGGTCTCGTTTGACGAAAATATCGGCATGAGTGTGCGCGAAAATCTTGTTAACTGCACGATAAACAAAATCTTTATCTTCATGCACGTTCAAAGTACGAAAACAAAAAAAAACGAGAAGAGAATTAGTCGTGTTACCGCGATCGAAGTTCCACTCCTGAGGGAATAAGTGAAGGCATCTTTCCTCCACGTATTCCCCATCTATTCGTACAAAGAAGAAGCGATCAAACCATGATTTGGGGTTCGAAGTAGTCCCCTGGATTATGGCCATGTTCTTCCGCGGGATCACGGAATACGAACCTTCAATCGACATTGGCTTGGTATACCAAAGTTCCTCGAAATCACTAGGAGTAAGGTCCATACCTAACTCGTAACTCGAGACTACCACGCCGAGCCAACTCTCCAAAGACGGGACAGTGAGCTGGCTGATCGAAAGTTCGAAAGAACGAAGCGTGCGGACAATGGTACCAGGGATCAGGAACCACATGCGGCTGTACGAAAGAAAAGCTTCATAGCAAGTAAAGAAGCCCTGCGGAGGATCCCTTGCGCTCTCGCCAGCGGTCGGAATCCGGAACGTGACCCCACTCGGAACTTGGTAAAAGTTTCGAAGAGTTGTGAGGTACTCGGGAGAGACTATGCATGGTGAGAAAGGCGCGCCCAGCGCCCGCTGAGGTCTCCTGGGAATGGGGATGTCACGCGGAGGCGGACACGAGCCAAATACAGCTTTGTAGTATGCCTCCCTCGTGTCCTCATCAACTTTTTCTTCGTGTTTCGGCGCAACCACTTCATCGACAGGAGAATCGCCCGAAGATGAGTGAGAAGAGGAATTCCTTTTAGAGGATCTTGATCTTGAAGACATTTTTCTTGAGAGAGAAACTTTAGGAGGTAAAATCCTTGTGATGAAATAAGAATGACTGAAAATTCTTACTCCATCTTTATAAGGAAAGAGAAGTTACTATTTACTCTGACTTTCGCAAACGACATGCTCTCTACACCTTCCTATCCAGCTATCATAAGCTAGGACCTGTTACCAAAAACCACGGTCCTAGCTAGCTGGGGGGCTAACTGTTGGGGTCAAAATCGGTCAAAGACGCAATCAATACCCGAAAGTCCTTGGAAACAATCAAGCGTCGAATAAAAACAAGGAAAAACTAGTTATTCGACGAAAACGCCGGAGAGGATGATCGCGATCGTAGCCCCGACACAAGCAGAAGCGCCACGGTTTCCAGCCCCGGCGCCGCTCGCCTGCTGGCACCGGTGCCGGGCGCCGCTCGCCTGCTGGCACCAGGCACCGGTGCCGGGCGCCGCTCGCCTGCTGGCACCGGGCATCGGCGCCGCTCGCCTGCTGGCACCAGGCACCGGTGCCGGGCGCCGCTCGCCTGCTGGCACCAGGCGCCGGGCGCCAGCTCCCTCGCTGGTCACGGGCCGGGCGCCAGCTCGCCTGCTGGCACCAGGCACCGGTGCCGGGCGCCGCTCGCCTGCTGGCACCGGCGCCGGTTCGCCGATGCTGGCACCGGCGCCGGTTCGCCGATGCTGGCACCGGCGCCGGTTCGCCGATGCTGGCACCAGGCGCCGGGCGCCAGCCCGCCTGCTGGTCACAGCGCCGGGCGCCAGCTCCCTCGCTGGTCACGGGCCGGGCGCCAGCCCGCCTGCTGGTCACAGCGCCGGGCGCCAGCCCGCCTGCTGGTCACAGCGCCGGGCGCCAGCCCGCCTGCTGGTCACAGCGCCGGGCGCCAGCCCGCCCGTGCTAGTCAAGGGCGCCAGCTCCCTCTCGCTGGTCACGGGGGCCGGGCGCCAGCTCGCTCGTGCTGGTCACATGCGCCGGGCGCCAGCACCCATGATCAAATCCCGGGCGCCCAAGTACGGACCACTCGACAAGTGCGATCTTCTTCCCGCAAAACCGTCTCAACAAACTAGTCCAACTATGCACTTTGTATCCTTGCTCGAAGACTCACCGTTCAACTCCTTAGAGACAAGAAACCCAAGAACCCCGTTTCGTCTTGGTTGAAATAAATCGGGAAAACTTCGGGAGACCACCAAAGGTTTTCGAATGGATCTCGATTCATCGTATAAAACGATCACGGTTATTCTAAAAACACCAGTCATCTAGACTATACGGTGAATTGAGATTCCCTCGGCAAAACAAGTATCATGACAGGCTGGTTTCTCTGAAAAATCGTGAAACGTCCGCGATCGAAACAACGGCCCTTGAAGGCCCGAACGCGACCGAATCGGCCCACTTGCGATTTTCCAGGAAACCAAGTTGAGATGGACATGATGCCCCATGTTTATCTTAACATAAGATAAATGTTAAGTTTTCCAAAGATAAATGTGAAGTTTCTTGAAGATAAATGTCAAGTTTCCCGATAAACATGAAGAACGGCGGAAATGGAAAGAAGCCCGATTCACGATAGATTCGTCCCAAAGGAAGAATAGAATGTCTTAAAGAGGAGTATATAAGGAGAGCTTGGGGCGAGGAGCAAGGAGATAACTTTTTCAGAGCAACATAGCACTTAGAGCAACTTAGGCATTATTTTCCGTTTTTACTAGCGAGCTGCGACTCAACTAGAATAGAACTTAGGTTGCTAGACTAGCGAACTTGCTGACAGCTCTTGTAGCCAAGGCTCTTACCTGTTGTTCACGCTCAAACGCGGATTCAGAAATAAGATCTTTTGCTCTATTCTTTTTTCTTACGATTTTCATTTCGTTTTTCTTAATCTCTTTGTTGTACTGATTGTGTCATGTGTGGCCCAGCAGATAACCGGGACCTTCAGGGAAGGCTTGGTTCACTTGGCATTCCTCCAAATCAACTTAATTTGACAGTGCGAATTTCGGTTCCCGTAGGCGTCGAGTCTAGGCTTGGACGGGTGTGCGTCCTGTGTTTTTGTCTCGGGGAGGAGACTTGGGGTGTAGCTTGGGGCATTGATGCTGCATGGTTGCATCTTTGGTGCGTTGTAGTTGCACGTTTATTTTCTAGCATAGCATTGCATTGTTGCTTGTTTGTTTGGGGCAAGGCTTGGGGGATTTTTTTGTTGTTTTGTGTGGGAGCCCGCTGAGTAATTTTATGATTACTCACTCCCCCTTGTTGTGCATTGCAGGTAACCTTAGAGGGTCGGGCGTTAGCGGGGTTGGAGGACGGTGCCAGGCGTAGTTTTATGTTGTTGTTTGCAAGGAGCAAGGATGTTGCTGTTTTCCGTTGTTTTGTTTTTCATGGGTACCCGTTTGACTCGTGTTTTATTTCGTTTCCACTGTTATGTTTCGAGGACATTAGTCGAGTTCCCAAATTTTGTGAAATAAATAAAATTATGTTTATTTTATAATAAAAATCCCCGTTGTAACGCTGATATTGAGTTTTGTCCGAACTTACACAACTCTCGACCAAGGTACGGGTTGGCCGACCTTAGGCTGAAGTCGAGAGGGGCGGGTTCTGTGGTCGGACTGGTCGAGACTTTGAATTTGTTTCAAGTCTTGGTCGGATCGGCTGCGGTTCTCGCCACCCTTGTGACGCTTCCGAAGTCGTTCTGGGTTAGTCCGGCCTAGGACGGTTCGGGGGTTTTACATGGTCAAACTACGAAAGATCTCCAAAATTCCATGGACTCCGAGGCAGCAAAGGTAAAACACTATCAAACTTCTGGAACCCACTGTATCTCAAAGCATATCAACTCTAATATGGTCTCCGGACTATGATTTATTACTACTTATATTTAAGCACTAAGGTTTTCTACTCCTATGAATGCTGAACGTCCACGGACAAAGCTTATATAATAAAATAGTTCCGACTATAGAGATGGCAAAAAATCATCATCCTTAAAGGGGCATACATGGCTGGATCAGGTCCCTTGAAACCTCCGATCCCAGCTGAAACTCACCGATGCATGGCACGTCCACACAAAAAGAACATCGGGTATGAGACTTAAGGCAGGAACGAGTCTGATCAACCTAAGCATGCTGTCAAAACTACCTATAACCCCGGTATATGCCTTGAACCATAGAAATATCAGGGCCCCAAAAGCAAGAGTAGTGTGACAACTCCGGATTAATTCAGGAAATTTGCATATTGCAAAATTACTGTTACGCACAGGGAGCAATACATAAACTCCTGCTTCTCCAGACGTGGAAAGCAGAAAAGCCTGGCATTTGGATTTCCGAATCCATACCAGCACCCTTAAGTCTGACAGTGGCTTCCTGCAAAAGCAGAATGCAGCATGGAGTTCGATAGTGGCCAGCTTCCGAGCGGCAGAATGCGAGGTCCCACATGCACTGGTAGTAATCCTGCCTAGGTGGACGGAATACGGTCCCTGCAAAACTAAACACTCCGGATTCCTACGAAGTCCAAGTTCTTACGAATTCCGGGCTCAAATGTAAAAACTCTAGGGTTATTGCAAATAAAATGACTTCCGAGTCCTTAACGAACCTCTGAGTTCCCAAACGAACATCCGAATTTTCAAAACAGACTCTCTTGTCCCAAATCAACCTCTGAGTTCCCAAACAAACTTCCGAGTTCCTAAACGAACTTCCGAGTTCTCCGAACCAATAGGTTCTTAAAACAGACCTCCGGTGTAATGACCCTGTTCAGAAGTAGAAAAGTCAAGACCTTGACCATGAGTTGGTTGAGCCAAGAAACGGTCATGGTCGAGAAGCGATGGTCGATACGTCTAAACCGAAGGTCGTCAAGAAGCAAATTTTTGAAGAAATGTAAATAAGGAGAATCTTTATCTAGGTAGCTCAAGGGAGTCATATTAGAGCATATTTTCATGCCAAAACCAAGTTGGTTCAGGAGGAATCAAGAGTTGGTCGAAAATCTGCATTATCGGGTAAAACGGTTCCGACCGTCCCGATAAGCGATTTTGATGAAACAAAGCGTCATGGGAGCATTTTGAAGTGGTTTTTCTACTAAAAAGCACTCAATGGAGATTTTTAGAAGTTGGTGACGTGGCAAGATAAAAGTGGACCAGAGATGACATGGCGACCTCCCATTTGCCGCGAAGGAGTGATGTGGCGGTACACGTGGCGATTTCTCATAGGCCGGAGGGAAACTTGGTGACCAAGTTTGTGAGCTTCCAGAAGGTGAGTCTTGGCTGGCAAGGGATGAAAACTTGGTGACCAAGCTGCTGAATCTTCTAGAAACCAGTAGCTTGCAAGCAAAGTTACCTAAATGGACAAATGTCCATATTTGTACCATGTATGAATGCCACTTGTCCAGCCAGCCTCAGCCCCCATTTCCTATAAATACCCAGCCCCTCCCATTCATTTTCTTCATCCCAAAACCGTGAGAGCTTACCTTAGAGAGAGAGAGGTAAGTTTAGAGAGAGAAACCGAGTGTTAAGGAGTGTTTTTCGGTTTCTTTGGTTTAGCGTTTTGGGAGAGTGATCCGGAGGTGTTAGGGTAGTCTTCGTAGTCAGAAACCAAGGTGGGTTCCGGAGACTTGTAATGTGTGTTTATGCATGCAGGTGTGAGCTTAGACCGGAGGGTCTCAAGTGGAGACCCGGGGCAAAGTTACTCGGTTTTGTGCAGGGCCCCGGGGAGAATGCGTGTAGCATGCATTTGTGTTGTGATTTGTGTATTATTGTGTCATCTAGATATTGTTTTATTGATGGTGCATAGTTAGTTGCATGATTATCTAGATGATTTAATATCGTTGAACCGCAAGAGGTTGAGAGTGTCTCTCTCTTGGCGGGTGTGTTGTTGCATGCATTATAGTTGATAGGTGCATGTAGTTTAGATGCTGTTTTTGTGTTGCATGGAGGTTTGAGGTTGAACTCCCTCATGCTTAGTTGGGTTGTGAGCATCTAGACTAGGATTTGTGTTTTGTGTGTGAGGTGCATTTAGTCTAGGATGCAATGCGTGTTGGTCAGAGGCGGAGCTCCCTCACGCTAGTGTTTTGAGTTGCATCTAGACTAGTTTGCGCGGACCCTGGAGTGAGATCGGGGGATGGACCTGATTCTCCAGTGGTGGAGTTAGCCGCCCCTCCATTGCTTGTCAAAGGAAAGTGGGTAGCTTCATGGACGAAGCTGCCAGGGACGCCATGCCCGTGAGATTGGGAGTGAACCAATTCGGTGATTTCGATCATGTGACTTGTGTGTTTATGATCGGACGGGGAGGGGACGGGCTTCTCCAAAGAGTGAAAGGCCTTTGTGTTTTTATTTTGAGAGTCGAGTCTAGGATTGAGTCTAGACTGCATTAGTTGTTGTTAGGTCTCGGGGAGGAGACTTGTTGCATTGCATTGAGTAGTTGTATTGCATTGATTAGTTGCATTGCATTTTAGCAGTGTTGCATGTTTGTGTGTTGTTTTCGCATTGTTAATGTATGCGTATTGTGTGCTTGTTTTTAAGCATGGGCTGGGAGGGTAGTTGTTGTTTATTGTTCGACTCACCGAGTAATCTTGATTACTCACCCTCTCCTACTATGCAGGTAACCAGTAGGTGGGAAGCTTAGAGGGCGGCGGAACGCTAGCGCCGTGTAGATTTGAAGTGGCATAAGCATAAGCAAGGACTCTTTTGGAATGTATAATTACTTTTCTTTTCTTTTCTTTTTGGCGCTAGGCCGCGAGCTCAAACTCTGATACTTTGTTGTAATGTTTTATAAGACGCTTTCCACCTATTATTAATAAAAAAACGTTTATATTCGTGATTGTGTGCTGAATGATATAAGACCTAGTCCGGGTCGACACAACTCGGAGACAGCGGTACGGGTTGCGAAGCCTTAGGCCGTAGGCTCCGAGGACATAGCGAACCGGGACGGGTTGGTCGGGAGTCCGGATTTGTTCTCGATTCTTGGTCGATCCGGTCCGGCAAGCTATAATTGTGGCGCCTCCCGGGCCGTTCCTGGTTAGTCCGGCCTAGGACGGTCCGGGGGTGTTACATCCGGGTTCTCAAGCGTAAAGCCATCAGGCTTCTACAGGATCTACGACATCTCAACATACAGAAGAACTCCGAGTTCCCCGGAAACAAGTCCCAGGACTATGAAATCTCCGGTCTATCCCATTACCCATGATCAAGCTTCCAAAACAAGAAAACAATTATACAATTTGCAACTCCCAATAGATTGAAGCAACCATAGAAGCCAAAAAACGCAGCAAATGCAGAAAAAATTCATAAAAGAGACCACAGCAGGGCCATTGTTTTGCAAAAAAGATATCTGGGATGACGACACCACAAGGAATTATTATTCAAAAAAAGGAAAATAAAACACGTGCTCAAGCCCTCAAGGCTTGGCCGAAGACTCCACATCCATTTCATAGGACGAAGGAATGGCTGGCTCATCATCGAAGGAAGGAGGAGAAATCCCCTTGTGCTTGGCCTCTTCAAGGACCACCGTTTTATACTGGTCCAGTGCCTTGGCCAACTCCCACCGATCACTCTGCTTCCTTATCTATTTCCTCATTAACTCCCAGCGAGCAACAACTCTCGCCCCATTCACAGCCATCACCATATCAAGTTTGAAGTTTTTTGCAGCCGTCTTGATGTATTCCGCCAACTTTTGATTCTCTTGACTAGTAGCCAACGCATCAGCGGAGGCTTCTTCGGCGGTCTTCTACGATGCCTTCAATTTTTCCTTAAGGTCTCGGACCTCCAGCTCCAGAGCCGTACAACGGTCCTTTTCCTCCGAGGCCTCACGCTTCAGAGCTTCGAGCTCCTCTCGGACAGATGAAGCATCCTCGGTAGATAACCATTCTCCTAGATGGAAGAGCTGGGAAACAGTCCGCAAGAATACGGGATATTCGTCTGAACCTAAAAAAGAACTTCAGAAGGCATACAGGGACTTACCCGAAGAAGTCCACCCTGGAGAACTTGGATCACCTTCGAAGTATCTCCGACCGGGAGGACGGTGTTGGGGTCAAAATCGGTTACGACGGAATCGATGCCCGAAAATCCTCGGAAGAACCAAATCTCAGTCAAAACTTCAAAAACGAATAACCAAAACGGATCACCCGACGAGCACGGGTCTGCTCGCGAGCGAGCATGACCGTAGCAGGGGTGAGCTCGCCCGGCGAGCACGGTCCAACTCGCCGGCGAGTTCGCCCTTGACAAAAGTGAGCTCGCCCGGCGAGCGTGGGTCAACTCGCCGGCGAGCTCGACAGAGAACAGGGAGAACTCGCCCGGCGAGCGCGGGCCAGCTCGCCGGAAAGCTCGCCCATGACGAGGGTGAGCTCGCCCGGCGAAGCAATGGCCAGCTCGCCGGCGTGCTCGCCCATGACAAGGGTGAGCTCGCCCGGCGAGCACGGGCCAGCTCGCCGGCGAGCTCGACCGAGACAAGGGAGAGCTCGCCCGGCGAGCGCGGGCCAGCTCGCCGGCGAGCTCGCCCATGACGAGGGTGAGCTCGCCCGGCGAGCGCGGGCCAGCTCGCCGGCGAGCTCGACCGAGACAAGGGAGAGCTCGCCCGGCGAGCGCGGGCCAGCTCGCCGGCGAGCTTTACCGAGATAAGGGAGAGCTCGCCCGGCGAGCGTGGGCCAGCTCGCCGGCGAGCTCGACCATTGCAAGGGCGAGCTCGCCCGGCGAGCACGATCAACCTTTCGACAATTATTTATGAACCCGGTCTTATCCCGCGACCATGCGTCTTCGTCCGAAGTTTCCGTAACTCAATCCTCAGGTCCACGGATATAACATCGACGTTCCGTCTAGAAATATCTTCAAAAGATTTCGGGAAATTGGGAAGGTTAGGTCTCTCAAACGGTTTCCCACTCTTCGTTATAGGACGGGTTACGATTAATTCAATTATCAACCATCTCGACTGTACGAAGAGACGAGGTTCCGTTAGAAGGATCGTACCTATGCCAACGGACACTTCGCGAGTAAAAACGCTTAAATCTCATTACGACCCAAAGAGGGTCCGAATTGCAGTCGACAGCCCACTTACGATCCTAAGAGACTTGAGCCCAAAGATTAGGATGACGGTTTATCTCGTTTGCGGAAAGAGATAAATGTTAAATTTCCGCGAAGATAAACGTAAAATTTCCGCGAAGATAAATGTTAAGTTTCCGAAGATAATTATGAAGGAAATATGGAAAAGCCCGACTTGCGACAAATCCGGCCCGAAAGGAGAGGCAAACCGACCTAGAGGAAGTATATAAGGAGAGCTTGAGGCGAGGAGCAGAGAAAGCATTCTCAGAGCAAACTTAGCACTTGTTTTTACTGTCGAGCTGCGACTCAACTAGGTTAGAACTTAGGTTGCTAGACTAGCGAACTTGCCGACAGCTCTCGTAGCCAAGGCTCACACCTGTTGTTCACGCTCAAACGCGGATTCGGAAATAAGACCCTTTTGCTCTTTCTTTTTCTCTTTCGATTTTCTATCTTACTATTTTCGTCATATTGATTGTGTTGTGTGTGGCCCAGCATATAGCCGTGACCTTTAGGGGAAACTAGGTTTACTTGGTTTTCCTCCGATCAACTGAAACTTGACGGTGTGAATTTCGGTTCCCACAGTTTGGCGCTAGAAGGAGGGGGATACGGATCTATCTTTCACGCAACCACGCACGCTCAGTCAGATATGACTATCGACACTGATAAAGACAAACAGGCGCCCGACGGGCCTCCCGTCGATCCCAGTGTCAATCAAACTCTAGCTGGAAACATGTCGACGGTAACTACTGACGCCGCGGCATTAGCCCAGATGAAAGAACTGTTCACCGCCGTAAAAGTCGGACGAACAGATAAACTCGCTACTCTCGCAAAACAGGTGGAGACCTTAACTGCGAAGGCTATGAGTAAAATCCCGCGCGGCACTACCAGGACCCGCGGCGGCAGAAGACTCAACTTCAAGACTCCAAACGACCAGGCCACACGGGCGGACAGAGCTTCCTCGGTTAAAAACCCTAGCGAAGCGGCCCCGTCCGATGCACAGCCGGTCGTCGAGAAACTTCCACCTCCTCCCCGAGCTTAACGGCGAGCCGACATTGAACGCATCGATCTGGACATAAGCGACCAATCCGATGGCTCGGACCAAGATGCGGATATCCACCCAAGAAGAACGCGAAGCCAGTCCGCTCGGCAGAACGCGTCTCACGAAAAACCCATGACGGAGGAAGAAGAAAACCTCTATTGGGGGAACAGGAGGAGCTGGCTGAAAAACAAGCCTGAATCCACCGGAGCCAGCGTCGGCAGACTCGAAGGGCATCTGGGAGTCCCAGTGAGATCCACGACCTCCGCGAGTACATTGCGAAAACCGCGGCTGAAGTCAAAGCGGTGAAATCGCAGATTCACCTCGCGACGAGCGCTGTCAAATTAAGTTGATTTGAAGGAAAGCCAAGTGAACCTAGCCTTCCCTGAAGGTCCCGATTATCTGCTGGGCCACACACGACACAATCAGTACGACAAAGACAATAAGAAAACAGAATGAAAATCGTAAGAAAAAAGAATAGAGCAAAAAATCTTATTTCCGAATCCGCGTTTGAGCGTGAACAACAGGTAAGAGCCTTGGCTACAAGAGCTGTCTGCAAGTTCGCTAGTCTAGTAACCTAAGTTCTAACCTAGTTGAGTCGCAGCTCGCTAGTAAAAACGGAAAAGAAATGCCTAAGTTGCTCTAAGTGCTATGTTGCTCTCAAAAAGTTCTCCTTTTGCTCGCCCCAAGCTCTCCTTATATACTCCTCTTTTAAGACGGTCTATTCTTCCTTTGGGCCGAATCTATCGCGAATCGGGCTTCTTTCCATTTCCGCTGGTCTTCATGTTTATCGGGAAACTTGACATTTATCTTCAAGAAACTTCACATTTATCTTCGGGAAACTTGACATTTATCTTATGCTAAGATAAACATGGGGCGTCATGTCCATCTCGACTTGGTTTCCTGGAAAATCGCAAGTGGAACGATTTGGTCGAAGTTTAATTCGGGCCGTTGTTTCGACTCGACGCTTTAATGCATTTTTCGGAGAAACCAGTCTGTCATGATACTTGTTTTGCCGAAGGACCCTCAATTCACCGTATAATCTAGATTACTGGTGTTTTGATAAAAGAGTTGTATTGAAAAGTTTCGAAAATTTCGAATACATGTGCGGATATTTCGCGTTTTTGTGAGAGTATAGGAGTATACGTACCCACCCACCCGCCCTTTTTGGTGAGGGGGATAGCTGAACTTGCCGGGTTTCGACGAGCTGCTGTTGGGGTCAAAATCGGTCAAAGACGAAATCGTCACCCGAAAGTCCTCGAAAGAAAACTAAGTGACGATCAAAACCAAGAAACGGGTCGTCACTCGATGAACTCACGGGAAGGCATGAAAGGACCGCGAGCCCCGGGATCAACGAAGGCAAGCAGCAGCATGCACCGGCGGACGCGTGACACGGCACGGACGGCAGGACGCCTGGCACCGGCGGCAGGATGCCCACGCTGCCTGGCGCCGGCGGCAGGACGCCTGGCACCGGCGGCAGGATGCCCACGCTGCCTGGCGCCGGGCGGCAGGACGCCTGGCACCGGCGGCAGGATGCCACGCCGTGCCTGGCGCCGGGCGGCAGGACGCCTGGCACCGGCGGCAGGATGCCACGCCGTGCCTGGCGCCGGGCGGCAGGATGCCACGCCGTGCCTGGCGCCGGGCGGCAGACGCCCACGCCTGGTTTGGCGCTTACGGTAGGCGCCTGGCGCCGGGCGGCAGGATGCCCACGCTGCCTGGCGCCGGGCGGCAGGCTCGCCCTTCCGTCTGGCGCTGGCGGCAGGCCTGTCGCCTCCTCATGCCGGGCGTAAGGGTCCTGGCTTCATCTGTGTAATCGCCTGCGGATCTCGGCAACGGCAGCATCTTGGTCCCTTAAACCCATGTCTGGATTGTCCGAGAACTACAATGATTCTTCCATGCGCCTTCGATTGTTTAAAAGTTCATATTTTAAAATCTAAGTTCGAAGCCTCATTACTCAAACCCTTGAAAACGGAAAGTCTATGATGTCTTGCATATTTACATGTTTTTAGCTATCATATCTTATGCATTTTTGCTCATTTAGATTAGGCATTAGGCATCTTTAGGCTCATTTTGCATTCATAAGTCCCTATTAGGTGTTGGAGCACACTTTGGAGATATTGAAGATGTTTGGGAGTTTTGTGATGAAAAAGAGGGGTTTAAAGATGAACATGGAAGGAGGCCTTAGAAATATCTTCTGATGCTAAGATTTGGTGGAGACATGTCAGTTTGAGTTAGCTTTCCAATGGAAGTGGTTTCAAAACATTTGGAGTCATATTGGAGGAGTTATGATCAAAACACTGAGGGCGTACACCCGGGTGAGCATACCCGAGGTCGACCTTCCAACCATGCCTGGACGAGCTCAGGACGCGGCCAGGACGACCCGGGGACAAGCACCCGCACGTTCTGATTGTGCTGGAAGCCTAGAATGCACGCGGCCTGGAAGCACCCGGGCAGAGGCACCCGCACGGATCGATGGAAAAACGGACCAGCACCTACCCGGCCTTGCACACCCGTCCGTTCCCACCCGCGTACGAATTGATGGACGAGCTGATCAGGACACCCAACCTTGCACACCCGTCCGTTCTCACCGCGCATGGAGGCACCCGGACAGGCACACGCGGCCTGAAGGACCCGCACGGCCTGCTGGCTGCTGGACACGGACAGCACGCGGCTCAGATCACCCGACCGCTACTACCCGCGCATGGAGACACCCGGACAGCACCTGCCCGACTGCTTCTACCCGCACGGCCGCAAGCTCAGGACGCTGGAACACACCCGGCCAGCACACACCCGGTCATGGACCACACTGCCTGACCCGAGTGGTTCACTTTCTTCCTTTTCTTGGCTTCTGATTGGTCGAAAATCATGTGGCACCAAGGACCTTTTGGACTTTTATCTTATGTTTTTAAGGGCTTTCAAGCCTCCTATATATACTCTTGTAATCTCATTAAGAGAAAAAAACTTCTTTTCTCTCAAAAACATAATAAGATCTTGAAGAAAGTTTGGATCTTTGATCCTTTTTATCTCATTTCTTTTGTGTTTAATAGATTATCTTCTTCTCTAATCATGTTTAGCCTTGAATCATCATTGATTTTGAGGTTTTCCATGGCTATTAGTGAGTAGATCTATCTAAGGTTCATGGGCTTGGGAGACTAAGGGTGATTAAGTGTAGATCCAAGGTGCTTAGTGTAGATCTATCATTTCCTTGCATTGATTTGGTGTTCTTCATGCTATATTTGGGTTGGCCTCTCAAACATAGAGCCATAGGCATTTCATGCCCGGAAGTTGTTCTATGAAATGCCTGAACCAACTCATCTATGCTTTTAGCTTGCTTTACCTAAGGGATTAGTTGTCAAAGAAGCTAGGATTGCTATTAGACTCATTCTCCATGTTTGCTTTGATCATTACCGCCAAAGGGATTTGGTGTACTTGGGTGATCATTGCAAAAGAGCATTCATCTAGGGATAGATCTTGCTTAGTTTTATTGTCTAGGCATAAGGAATTAGATTGATTGAAAAGTTGGCATCTTGGATTGAACCTTGATCACCCAAAGTCAATTCCCTTGTCCCAAGAACCCCCTTGCCTCATTGAGAAAGAAAGTTCAATCTTTTATTGCATTTTTAATATTGTCTTAGTTTCTTAATCATCCTCTCATCTTTATTGCACTTAGATTAAGCATGAACTTGCATTCCCTTTGCATTTGAATCTCTTAGAATTGGATTGACATCTTGTATTCTACAACATTTGATTAGGACCCTAGAAAAGTCCTTTCATCAAATTGGCGTCGTTGCCAAGTTCTAAGTTGATTTTGACATTGGGATTTAGTCATTTGCTTGAGACTAAGTCATTTTTATTTTTTTTTATCTTGTGATATTGGTTCATCAAATTGGCGTGTATGATCACAAGAAGCAGAGGGGCATCTAACGTGGTTCCTACTGTTATAGAGATTGCTGCACTTGAGAGGGAGATAGCAAGACAAAGAAGAGAAGTAGAGCAACAGGCTCATCTACAAAGGTTGGGGTTTGAGATGGAGAATCTGCCTCAAGATGGTAATGTACAAGGGGGCAATGGTCCAAGAGCTGACAATCCTAGACCATTACGCCAGCCACATCACCAACCACGCCAAGCAAGAGTCATAGGTTGGGAATCCGAGCTCCAGATGTGGAGAACAACAACTTTGAGATCAAATCAGGGCTACTCAATGTGATAGAGAACAACAAGTTTCATGGCTTGGCTGTAGAGGATCCACTAGATCACTTGGATCAATTTGACAAGTATTGTGGTTTGTCCAAGACCAATGGAGTCTCTGAAGATGCTTTTAAACTCAGGCTGTTTCCTTTCTCTCTAGGAGACAAAGCTCATCAGTGGGAGAAGGCTATTCCAAGTGACTCTATCATCACTTGGAATGATTGCAAGAGGGTATTCCTAGAGAAGTTCTTCTCTTCCTCAAGGACAGCTAAGATCAGAAATGAAATCTCTGGTTTTCAACAAAAGAATCTTGAGAGCTTCAGTGAAGCATGGGAGAGGTTCAAGGGCTATTGGTCTCAGTGTCCACATCATGGCTTCACCAAAGAGAGTTTGCTTAGCACCTTCTATAGAGGAGCTCTACCACAATGCAGAAATAGGCTTGATACTGCTAGCAATGGTTTCTTTTTGGGGAGAACTGAAGAGGATGCTGAAGAACTAGTAGAGAACATGGCCAAGAGTAACTCAGTTTATAGTGAGGAGCATGATAGAGCCAATAGAAGTGATGACCAGCACACAAGGAAGGAAATCAAGACCTTGCAAGACAAGCTAGATTTGCTTCTCTCCACCCAAGCTAAACAAGAACAGATGAATTTTGTGGGTGCTCCTAGTCAAGAGGTTCCTCCTACAATCAATGAGGTTGATGGTTTAGAAGGCCAAGAGGAGTTGTGCTTCATCAATGCTAATGGCACATGGTATAGGAAGGAGCCAAACTTCCAATACCAAAACAACTATCAGCCAAGACCTCACTACAACAATCAACAAGGAGGCTACCAAACAAATCAGTCATCTCAGCCTCAAGGAAGTTCTTACCAAGCTCCAAGCTCAAAAATGGAGTCCATGTTCAAGCAACTCTTAGAAGCTTAAGAAAGAAATGCTAAGAACATTTGTGATGAGTTCAAGAACATCCATGCCAAGATTGATGGAACCTATTCTGATCTCAACAACAAGTACATGCAACTTGCTTCTCACCTCAAAGCTTTGGAGAGCCAATTTGCCTCCATGTCTTCATCCTCCAAGAATCCAATGGGATCTCTACCAGGAAAACCAGAGAAGAACCCTAAGGATACTTGCAATGTTATCCTCTCCACTTCTTCAAGGATTGCGTTGAGTGATCATAAGAATGATGTTGATGAGATTGAGAGGCTAGTGCTTGGACATCAGATTGAACATGATAAGAGACTGGTTGTGGCCACAGCTGAAGCTAGAGTTGTGAAGAGAACTGATAAGAAGGTTCAAGGAAAGATTCTGAAGATTGATGAGCCTACGGTTGAGACACAAGTTGAGAAGAGTGCTAACCTCAAGCTGAAAGAAGTGAAGGAAGAGGACAATGAGATTGAGCTATCACCCTATGATAAGCTCCCTTTCCCTCAAAGGTTCCTCACCAAAGCTCAGAAAAAAGTGGTCTCCAAATTCAGAAAAGACCTAAGTGATATTGGAGTCAAGCTTCCAGAGATCACCAATATGCATGCTGCTCATGTCCAAATGATGCTCATACAGGACATTCTCACCCACCAAGCTGAAGTGGCTGAGCTTTTGGACATCTCACTTCTGAAGATTGATCCACCAATCCCTCCAAAGTCTCTCCCTAAGCTTGAGTCTCAAGGGAAGTTGAACTTGTCTTGCTCTCTTGGTAAACTAACTATGGATGATGCTCTTGTTGATAGTGGTGCTAGTGTGAATGTCATCTCCTTAGATATGGTGCAAAGTATTGGGATTGAAAGCATGGAACCAGATACTCTTCCTCTCACCTTTGGGGATTCGTCTTCTACAACCCCCCTTGGCATAATCAAGGACTTCCCCTTGAAGATTGGATCCTGCACCATACCTATTGATCTCACTGTTTTGAAGATGGCATCTGAAGAGAGAGTCCCTTTGATCCTTGGCACTCCTTCCTCACAACAGTTGGAGCTTGCATTGACTTTCCCAACAAGAAGGTCACCCTCATGCATGTCAACAAAGCTGTCTCCTATCCTCTCCAACCTCCAATGGAATCAGACTATTGTGGGACAATCACTCCGGATGCACAAGTTGTTGAGAAGCCCCAAGATGAAGAGGTTGTTGATAAGAAAGAAGGTCTTGATGGAGAGTCCTCTAAAGAGAAGTGTGGTGAGCACTTGGAAAGTGCTAAAAAGGAGGGGATGAGTGGAGTCTCAAAGGCCACTCATGGCAAGAAGAAGATGGTGAAAGAGCCTCATCCTCCACCTCTTGATTTGCTCCCACACACTCTCACCCTCCATCCAAAGAATCTCAAGGATGGAGTCATTGAGTACAAGATCAAGCACAAGGGCAGATCCACACCATTCTCAACTGCTAGAGCCATCATCACTCCTCAGCTCCAAGATGACCCAATCAAGCTTCAAGAGCTTCTCTCTAAGGTCCTCACCATCACTCTTGATGGTGGGAAGGATCCTCCCTCTCACTAGTTCAATAGACAAGGTAGTCAAGCTAAGTGACTCAAAACAAGCTCACTTGGGAAGAAGTCCCATGGTTATCCTTGTATATAGCTTTGCAATTTCAAATTTCGTTTTAAGTTTTTAATAAAAGTGGTCAAGATTTTCAGGTTTAGCCAAGCACTAGAGGAGAGAAGAAAGGTGGTAAACCACCTAAGCCTTATGATTGCCATGTAGCAGCCTCCTCTAGTTGCTATGAACCAAGCCAGCTTCTAGTCATGACACCAAACACCACGCCTAAAACTCCTCATGTGGTATCACTCCAACCCTTCTTGTATATACATTTGCTTTTATCTTGTTGGGGTATCTCCTTCTCTCTTACTCACACAGAGACTGTGTGATTTAAGTGTGGGGGAGGTATCGGATATTTGATCATGTTTGCTTTGTGATTTTGAGTCTCATGCATTGCATTGTACATTCATAAGTGCATAGAAAATCCAAAAAAATTTAAATTTTTGAATCATGTATATTGCATCACTTGCATCCTTAGGATTGAGTCTAGAGCATATAGGTTGCATTCATTTGCGTTTGGAGCATTTCCTTGTAAAGAACACTCGTTTGCACTGAATTTGACACCCTAGTTAAACATATCAGGTAGCTTAAGCACCTTTTGAAAAAAGCTTGCATGCTTTGAGCCTTGAAAAACTCTTCTTGAAACTTGCTTGCTTGCTTGATATTGGCATTGTTCTTAAGACCAGCTCCATCCTGAACTTAGACTTGAATGAACTTAATCTCTCTTGCATATGGGCACTTGCATACTTAGTCATGGATTTCATACACATTTGGGTTATCATTCTCCATTGTACCACCCTTTGTTAACCCAAATGGCATTCCCTTACCCTTGAACCCTATCCATTATTTGAAGCCTACATTGATTTGCTTGAGTGAGGCCTATTTTGATAGCTTGTCATGTGCAAAATCTTGAGAGTATTGGGAGCGACATGGATTTGTTCTCATCTCTTGCTAGCATAGGGTCATCATTTGAGCTAGCTTCTAGGATGGTGAGTGAAATGTTTGTTACCTAATAGTTTACATTTTGGGTTTGGGGATATGATAATGTTGAGATTGATGAACAAAGAAAGTTTTGAGAAAGAAAAACCCTAGGGACCTAGAAATGAAAAATGAAAAGCTCTTGATTGAAGTTTTTGACCTTCCCCCTCATGTATATAATAAAAAAAAGGAAAAGAAAAAAAAAAGAAGAAGGAAAAGAAAAAGAAAAAATGAAAGATTCAATAAGATAGTGGGGAAGGAAAAACTTAAGAGTTAGAGCTTAGAATGTGAATAGAGGTCCTTAGAGGTTGAATCATGAGAAAGAAAATGTTCATTGGGTGAGTGATGTGAGTATGTCTTCATTTTGGGTTATGGGATGAATAAAAAGGGTGTAGATCTTGTAATCACTTAGGAATTGGGTAGAATGATGAGGAAGGATCCATGTATGCATGAATTGCTCCTAGTCTTAGATAAATTTTGCATAATGATCAAGCTCCTTGATTTTTGAGTGATAGCCACCTTGAAATGATACATTGAGCCCTCCTTTTCATCCTTATTAGACCATTTGATCACCTAGCCAAATGATTGAGATCATGTGCCAATTTGTGAGACTTCACCTTGTGTGTGTGTGTGTGTGAATCAATGTGAGGGCTGGTTAAGAGAACATGTTGGTTGATAGGCATTGCATCTTGTGTAGAGACATAAGAGTAATTGATAGGCCTTGTGAAGCTAGAGCATAATAAGAGAGTTTGCTCATGCTGTTTGCTATGTTTCTTTAGGATGTCAGGTTGAGTGCTATGAGTGTTTCCTTTGGCTTTATTCCCATCCTTGCATCCATCCCCCTTGTGTTTGAAAAGTTTACTTGAGGACAAGCAAAGGTCTAGTGTGGGGGAGTTGATGTCTTGCATATTTACATGTTTTTAGCTATCATATCTTATGCATTTTTTCTGATTTAGATTAGGCATTAGGCATCTTTAGGCTCATTTTGCATTCATAAGTCCCTATTAGGTGTTGGAGCACACTTTGGAGATATTGAAGATGTTTGGGAGTTTTGTGATGAAAAAGAGGGGTTTAAAGATGAAGATGGACGGAGGCCTTAGAAATCTCTTCTGATGCTAATATTTGGTGGAGACATGGAATTTTGAGTTAGCTTTCCAATAGAAGTGGTTTCAAGACATTTGGAGTCATATTGGAGGAGTTATGATCAAAACACTGAGGGCGTATCAGTTCCACCCGGGTGAGCATACCCGAGGTCGACCTTCCAACCATGCCTGGACGAGCTCAGGACGCGGCCAGGACGACCCGGGGACAAGCACCCGCACGTTCTGATTGTGCTGGAAGCCTAGAATTAAATAAATAAAACAAAACCTTAATCAATTATCACGCGGCCTGGAAGCACCCGGGCAGAGGCACCCGCACGGATCGATGGGAGAACGGACCAGCACCTACCCGGCCTTGCACACCCGTCCGTTCCCACCCGCGTACGAATTGATGGACGAGCTGATCAGGACACCCGACCTTGCACACCCGTCCGTTCTCACCCGCGCATGGAGGCACCCAGACAGGCACACGCGGCCTGAAGGACCCGCACGGCCTGCTGGCTGCTGGACACGGACAGCACGCGGCTCAGATCACCCGACCACTACTACCCGCACATGGAGACACCCGGACCGCACCTACCCGACTGCTTCTACCCGCATGGCCGCAAGCTCAGGACGCTGGAAGACACCCGGCCAGCACACACCCGGTCATAGACCACACTGCCTGACCCGGGTGGTTCACTTTCTTCCTTTTCTTGGCTTCTGATTGGTCGAAAATCATGTGGCACCAAGGACCTTTTGAACTTTTCTCTTATGTTTTTAAGGGCTTTCAAGCCTCCTATATATACTCTTGTAATCTCATTAAGAGAAAAAAAACTTCTTTTCTCTCAAAAACATAATAAGATCTTGAAGAAAGTTTGGATCTTTGATCCTTTTTATCTCATTTCTTTTGTGTTTAATAGATTATCTTCTTCTCTAATCATGTTTAGCCTTGAATCATCATTGATTTTGAGGTTTTCCATGGCTATTAGTGGGTAGATCTATCTAGGGTTCATGGGCTTGGGAGACTAAGAGTGATTAAGTGTAGATCCAAGGTGCTTAGTGTAGATCTATCATTTCCTTGCATTGATTTGGTGTTCTTCATGTTATATTTGGGTTGGCCTCTCAAACATAGAGCCATAGGCATTTCAAGCCCGGAAGGTATTCTATGAAATGCCTGAACCAACTCATCTATGCTTTTAGCTTGCTTTACCTAAGGGATTAGTTGTCAAAGAAGCTAGGATTTCTATTAGACTCATTCTCCATGTTTGCTTTGATCATTACAGCCAAAGGGATTTGGTGTACTTGGGTGATCATTGCAAAAGAGCATTCATCTAGGGATAGATCTTGCTTAGTTTTATTGTCTAGGCATAAGGAATTAGATTGATTGAAAAGTTGGCATCTTGGATTGAACCTTGATCACCCAAAGTCAATTCCCTTGTCCCAAGAACCCCCTTGCCTCATTGAGAAAGAAAGTTCAATCTTTTATTGCATTTTTAATATTGTCTTAGTTTCTTAATCATCCTCTCATCTTTATTGCACTTAGATTAAGCATGAACTTGCATTTCCTTTGCATTAGAATCTCTTAGAATTGGATTGACATCTTGTAATCTACAACATTTGATTAGGACCCTAGAAAAGTCCTTTCATCAGTCTACGAATCCAAGTCCATCTCGATCCCGATACTCGAGGAATCTCGGAAAATCTTAAAAGGTTCGAACGGTGAATGGATCTCAATTCATCGTATAAAACGATCACGGTTATTCTAAACACCAAACATCTCGATTATACGAGGAATTGGGGTTCCTTCGGAAATGCCGAAACCTTCAAAGACTATTCTTTCGAAAAACCGTAAAAACGTCTAAGTAGCCCGACATGCCCAAAACGGCCCACTTACGATTTTCCGAAAAAGAAGGATAACTATGACGGTTTATCCTTATCCTCACATAAGAGATAAATGTCAAGTTTCCAGAAGATAAATGTCAAGTCCAGAAGATAAATGTCAAGTTTTCCGAAGATAAATGTCAAGTCCAGAAGATAAATGTCAAGTTTTCCGAAGATAAATGTAAAGTTTTCCGATAAACATGAAGATGGACGAAAATGGAAAAAGCCCGATTCAGCCCGAAGGAGGATATAGACCGTCGGATATAGACCGTCTTAAGAGGAGTATATAAGGAGAGCTTTGGGCGAGGAGCAGATCATCACAAAACTTCTAGAGCACTTAGCACTTAGACCGATTTAGCATTCTTTTCTGTTTTCACTAGCGAGCTGCGACTCAACTAGGATAGACTTAGGCGGCCGGACTAGCGGAATTTTCGACAGCTCCTGTAGCCGATTTCTTTGCTTGTTGTTCACGCTCAAACGAGAATTCAGAAATAAGATCTCTTTCGCTCTATTCTTATGATTTTTATTTTTACAACTTTAATCTCCATTGACTGTATCGTGTGTGGCCCAGCAGATATCCGGGACCTTCAAGGAAGATCGGGTTAACTCGGTTTTCCTCCACAAATCGTTTATTGGAAATTGACGGTGTGAATTTCGGTTCCTGATTTGGCTAGAAGGAGGGTTACGGATCTATCTATCTCGCGAACTGCACACGCCGATCATGTCTGGCGTCACCAAAGACCAGCCAACGCTAGACGGAACACCTGTCGACGCCAACGCTGAGAAGACTCCAACCGGAGATACGCCCACGCCACCGCTGATGCAAACACCGAGGCCGCATTGATGAAGGAACTGTTCACCTCCGCCAGAACAGCGGAACAACAGACAAGCTGATAACCTCGCTCACAAAACAGGTCGACACCTTAACTGCGAGGAGCAAGTTGCCGCGCGGATCCACCAAGGCACGGCGCGGCAGAAGACTCGACTTCGGATCTCCCGGAGAACGAGAAAAAGATGCCTCGAAAGAGCCCACTCCCGAGGAAACGGCTCCAAAAGGACAGCAAACGACCTCGCAGAACCTTCCACCCCCGGCTACGGGAAACAAGGAAAGCGACGTCAAGCGCATCAATCTGGATATCAGCGACCAATAGGATCCTTCCGATGAAGACACTGACATCCACCCTAGGAGGACCCGAAGCCAGTCCGCTCGGCAGACGGTATCCTTCGAGAGGCCCATGACAGAAAAGGAGGAAGAACTCTACTGGATTGAGCAGGAAGAACTAGCGGAGGATCAAACTCGGATCCAGCGCGCCCAGCGCCGATAAAATCGGAGGAACGCCGGTAGCAACAGCGAGATCCATGATCTTCGCGAATCTCTCAAAAAGACCGTGGCCGAAGTGAAAGCGGTGAAATCGCAAATACACCAAGCAACCAGTTCCACCCCCGAGATCGATAGACTTCTCGAGGAAGCACGGAAAACACCATTCACCGCTTGGATCACGGGAACACATATCTCGGACCCAGGGAAAATCAAAATCCCGGTCTATGACGGTACGACGGATCCTAAGTCGCACCTACAGTCCTTCCAGATCCCAATAGGTAGGTGCAAACTCCCAGCGCGCGAACGAGACGCGGGTCATTTTCTTCTCTTCGTCGAGCACCTCAAAGGTGCTGCGCTCGAATGGTTCTCCCGGCTCAAAAGGAACTCCATCGGAAGCTTCCGCCAACTGGCCTCGGCCTTTCTCAAACAATACTCCATGTTCATGGACAGAGAAACGTCCGACGTGGACCTATGGAGCCTAGCTCAGAAGGAAGACGAGCCGCTCCGCGATTTCATGCGAAGGTTCAAACTGGTGATGGCCAGGGTAACGGGCATTAGCGACAATGTCGCAATCGACGTCCTGAGGAAAACTCTCTGGTACAAGTCAAAGTTCCGAAAGTGGATACTACTGGAAAGGCCGCGGACAATCCAGGATACTCTCCACAAGCAACGGACTTCATCATCATGGAGGAAGAGATGAAACTTCTATCGTAGAAGCACGGACCACAGAAAACGTCCTCAAAGAAGAAACCCTCTCGTAACGACAAGAACGTCCATCACGAAGGGGAAGACGTCCAAGGCGAGCATAACTACGCCATCAACTCGGAGCAAGGCAAGACCTCTGGAAACACCTGGACCAGGAACCAGTACAAGGATAATTCCTACTGCGAGTTCCACGAAACCAGAGGTCACTCCACTGCGAACATCAAGGTTCTCGGCGCCCGGCTGATGTCTTGCATATTTTCATTGCTTTTAGCTTTCCATTTTGTGCATTTTATCCCTTCTAGATTAGGCATTAGGCATATTTAGGTTCATTTTGCATTCATAAGTCTTTATCAGGTCTTGGAGTGTACTTTGGAGAATTTGAAGGTGTTTGGGGGTACTTTGTTACAAAAAGGAAGGGTGAAAGATGTACATGGACGATGGCCATAAAGAAGTCTTTCTGTGCTAAGATTTGGTGGGGACATGGAATTTTGAGTTAGCTTTCCATTGGGAGTGGTTTCAAGCCATTTGAAGCCATATTGGAGGAGTTATGATTATTTGAGTGAAGGCATGTCAGTACACCCGGGTCAGCACACTCGGCCTGACCAGCCCGCGACGAACGAAGGGATGATGCTGGACGATGCAGCACCCGGACGGACGTCTGTGACCTTGATAACCCGCCGCGGCCTTACCGCGGAACAGACAGCACGTACGCGGCTTGGACACCCGGATGAAGGTACCCGCGTACGATCACCAACCCACCGGACGCACCCGAGGATGACGACCTGCACGGATTCGAGAGGACGGACCAGCACGTACGCGGGATGATCACACCCGACTGGACGCAACCCGCATGCGAGCATACCCGGACGTCAACACCCGACTGGATGCCACCCGCGTGCGAGCCTACTCGAGCGTCCACACCCGAGGAAGATGACCCGCACGACCCGGCGATGGAGAACGCCAGATCGACGCCGATCACACCCGACCTCCTTCGCCAGCGCATAACTCCACTTGACCCCAGTACACTCGAGGAGACGACACCCGCCTTGGCACACGCCGCCTGAAGCACCCGCACGGCCTGCACACCCGACTTGGAGGACGCGGCCTGAAGGACCCGCACGGCCTGCTTGCTGCTGGACACGGACAGCACGCGGCTAAGAGCACCCGGGGAGGACAACCCGAGCAGTCAGACAAGCCAGACGAGCATCCTCATACGCGGGTGGTCATACCCGGCCTGGTGGAAACCCATCCCACTGTGGTATCCGAAGTTTCTTCCTTTTGGAGCAGTTTGATTGGCTTAGACCATTAATCTTCTAAGGGCTTTTTAGTCATTTTACTTCTATGTGTTTAGGGCTTTTAAGCCTATTATAAATACTCTTATTATCCCAAGTTTGGGACTCATGTTATTTATTATCTAAGAACACAAACCTTTTGAGTAAAACTTCATCTTTGATTTATTATCTCATCTCATCTTGTGTTCTTGATTGTTGATTTCATCTCCTTTCTTTCTCTATATGTTTAAGCTTGAATCTCTCATGGGTTTAAGAGTAAGCATGTGTATTAGTGAGTAGATCCATCTAAGATCTATGGGTTAGGATGATTGAGAGTGATTATGTGTAGATCCAAGGTGCTTAGTGTTAGATCTATCATTTCCTTGCATTGATTTGGTGTTCTTAAAGCTATATTTGAGTTGGCCTCTCAAAGATAGAGTCATAGGCATTTCATGCCCGAAAGGTGTTCTATGAAATGCCTGAACCAACTCATCTATGCTTTTAGCTTGCTTTGCCTAAGAGATTAGTTGTCAAAGAAGCTAAGATTGCTATTAGACTCATTCTCCATGTTTGCTTTGATCATTACAGCCAAAGAGATTTGGTGTACTTGGGTGATCATTGCAAAAGAGTATCCATCTAGAGATAGAGCTTGCTTAGTTTTGTTGTCTAGGCATAAGGAATTAGATTGATTGAAAAGTCAGCATCTTGGATTGAATCTTAATCATTTGATATCAAGTCCCTACACCCATGGGTCTCAATCTTCTCATAAGAAAGAAAGTTTTACTTTTTGTTGCATTTTACTAATTGTCTTAGTTTGATAATCATCCTCTTTAATGATTGCATTTAGATTAAGCATAGACTTGCATTCCCTCTGTTTCATAGTCACTTAGGACTGGTTCGACAATCTTATATACTACATCATTTGATTAGGACCCTAGAAAAGTTCTATCATCAAATTGGCGCCGTTGCCAAATTCTAAGTTGATTGTGACATTGGGATTTAGTCACTTGCTTGAGACTAAATCATTTTTCTTTTCTTGTGATATTGATTCTCCTTTTGAATCTTCCTTTGATTTTCAGGTGTATGAACACAAGAAGCAGGGGTGCAACTAACCTGGTTCCCACTGTTGAAGAGATAGCTACACTTGAGAGGGAAATAGCAAGAAGGACAAGAGAAGAAGAGCAACAGGCTCACATTCAGAGGTTGGGGTTTTAGATGGATGATCACCAGCATCAACCTCAAGATGGCAATGGTCAAGGAGCTGACAACCTTGGACCACAGCGCCAGCAACAACAACACCCACAGCGGCCAGCTAGAGCCAATTGGCACATATGACCGTCCTCACATTCATGGCAATAGGACGGGCATCCGCGCACCAGCTGTGGAAGCTAACAACTTTGAGATCAAGTCTGGCTTGTTGAGTGTGATTGAGAACAACAAGTACCATGGCTTGGCTGTAGAAGACCCATTTGATCACTTGGAAAAGTTTGATAGCTATTGTGGCTTGTCCAAGACCAATGGTGTGTCCGAAGATGCCTTCAAGCTCAAGTTGTTTCCATTCTCTCTAGGAGACAAGGCACGCCAATGGGAGAAATATCTACCTAGTGATTCCATCACTACTTGGGATGATTGCAAGAAGGCCTTCTTAGAGAAATTCTTCTCCACATCAAGGACAGCCAAGCTGAGGAATGAGATCTCTAGTTTCCAGCAGAAGAACTTGGAAAGCTTTAGCGAAGCATGGGAAAGGTTCAAGGGGTATCAAGCTAAGTGCCCACACCATGGCTTCTCAAAGGAGAGTTTGCTGAGCACATTCTATAGAGGTGCCCTTCCTGAGTTTAGAGCAAGATTGGATACAGCAAGCAATGGTTTCTTCCTGGGCAGGTCTGAAGAAGATGCTGAGGAGCTGGTGGACAACATGGTGAAGAGTGATTCAGTTTACAGTGGAGAACATGACAGAGCTGATAGAACAACCAGAGTTGATGACAACCAGACCAAGAAGGAAATCAAATCCTTGCAAGAGAAGATGGACTTGCTGATTGCTAACCAAGCCAAACAGGAGCAGATCCACTTTGTGGGTGGTCCAAGTCAAGAAACTCCTCCTAAGGTTAATGAAGTTGAAGGGTTAGAAGGGCAAGAAGAGCTTTGCTTCATCAACAACAATGGTTCTTCGTACAGGAAGGAGCCTAACTTTCAGTACAACAACTACCAGCAAAGGTCTTATCCCAACAACCAGCAAGGAGGCTATCAACCAAAGCAAAAAACTCAGCAAGGGAACTACCAGCCTAGGCAGAATCCTCCTCCTGGTTTTACAAACCATGGCAATCAGTCTACTCAAGCTCAAGGTAGCTCCTCCCAAGCTAAAGCTCCAGATTCATCTATGGAAGCTATGTTCAAACAATTGTTGGAAGGTCAAGCTAGAGCAGCCAAAGACATTAGCCATGAGTTCAAGACTGTTCACTTCAAGATTGATAGCAGCTATACTGAGCTAAACAACAAGATTAGAGCTTTGGAGAATCAGTTTGCTTCTATGAACTCTCCGCTAAGTCGCCAACAAGGAACACTACCAGGAAAGGCTGAGCAAAATCCCAAGGAGCCAATGAAGGCAATCACTTTAAGGAGTGGTAGAGAGCTACCTCCAAGAACTCTCCCCAAGGATGGTGAGACACTAAGTGGGGTCGCCATCAACATTGATGATGATGTTGTGATTGTAGATGAGAAGGTTGATGAGGAAATTCTAGAAAAGATTGTTGAAGCTAAGGGTAAAGGAAAGGTTGGAGAAGAGAAGAAAGCACTAAAGCATGATCAAGTTGCCACTCCAACAAAAGAGTCTTCTTTTGTTCCTCCTCCCTATGAACCTAAGCTGCCATTTCCTGGAAGATTCAAGAAGCAACTTTTGGAGAAGTACAAAGCACTCTTTGAGAAGCAAATGAGTGAGGTTCAAGTCACAATGCCCATCATTGATGCCTTCATGCTTGTCCCTCAATACAGCAAATTCTTGAAGGATGTTGTGGCTGCCAAGAAGAAGGAAATGGAAGGCATGATGGTTCTTACTCATGAGTGCAGTGCCATTATCCAGAGATTGACAATCCCTAAGAAGCTAGAGGATCCAGGCTGCTTTACACTACCTTGTGCCATTGGTCCTTTGATGTTTGAGAGATGTCTATGTGATTTGGGAGCTAGTGTCAGTCTCATGCCTCTATCTGTTGCCAAGAAGCTTGGGTTCAGCCAATACAAGAAGTGCAAACTCTCTTTGGTGCTTGCTGATCGCTCAGTCAAATTCCCCATTGGTATCCTTGAAGACCTCGCTGTGATGGTGGGAAATTGTGAAATTCCTACTGATTTTGTTGTGCTTGAAATGGATGAAGAAGCTAGAGACCCCTTGATCCTTGGAAGACCATTCTTAGCCACAGCAGGAGCCCTTATCAATGTGAAGGAAGGCAAGATTGATCTTCATTTGGGGAAAGAGCACACTCTCCATTTTGATATCAATGAGGTAATGAAGAGGACAACTGTGCAAGGCCTAGTGTTTTACATAGAGGAGATGGAAGCTCTTGCTGATGAGCTCCTTGAAGAATTGGCACTTGGAGAGTTGGCAATACGGGACCCTTTGCAGCATGCTTTGACAGTGGATAAAGAGGTCCAAGTGGTTGAGAACCAAGAGAGTTATCAAAGAAGTGAGGCCTTATGGAGCCATTGTGTTATGGGATAAGCAGGGTAATGACTTCACAGTTAATGGCCAGAGACTCAAGGAATACATGGCCACAATACCAAAGGATGATGGGACATCAACCCCACTCTCTGATGCTCCACTTGCCTAACCTCAAAGGAGGCAAAGTCAAGTTAGTGACTTTAAACAAGCTCACTTGGGAGGAAGTCCCATGGTTATCCTTGTAAATATGCATTCGGATTTGTTCGTTTTCAAATAAGCCACTTGGAGAATGGTGAAAGCTTGGGAATGAGTGGGATAAGGCTTTGAGATGGAAGAACTTAAAAAAAAAAAGGGGGGTTGGAGGTTTGGACCGGGTAGGGTGGACCGGGGTCGCCTACCCAGACGTGCAGCATGCTGAATGATCGGCCGAGTGCGGTGTCGGGTGGAAACACCGGTCGTGAAGCGACGGGGCCCGAGCAGGCGAACGGACGGGTACATCCATCCGGGTGAGCTACCCGGTCGTGAAAGTGAAGGAACGGACCGGGGACGTCCGTCCGGGGTGAGCTACCCGGTCGGGATTCACTTCCCAGCACGACCCGCGCCTCGACCCATGGAGCACCAGACCCGTATCCGCGACCCACGTAAGGTTTCTCTTCCTTTTTCAAGCCCAAACCCGACCTATCCTGACCCAAAACCCATCCACCCGACCCAGAAACCTTTTAAAACCCTAAGCCACCCTCTCTCTCCTCATTTCATCTTCTTCCTCACATCATAATCCTCTCTAGCCTCCAAGAACATAAATCCCCATAACTTTGTCAAATCTCAACCAAATCACAAATTTCTTTTTCCCACATCAAGGCCTTCTTCCCCTAGATCTAATTCCTTGAACCTTTTCATCTTTATCCTTCATCCAAAGCAAGGTATGGTATCTCTAAGTTCAAATTCGTAACCCTCATGAACCCTAAAATTTGAACTTGAAATTTGAGCTTTTCTTGCTAGATTCTTGTAAATTAGACTAGGAAAGCTTATATATCATGCTGGGTAGTTGATTTCATGGTGGAATTGAGATTAATTTGAATTTTGACAAATTAGGGTTCATGAGATTTGGGGGTTTTTGAAAAGGCTCTTGCTTTTGGTTGATTATGGTCTAGATTGATTGGAATTGATGTTCTAGCGCTTGTTTAGCATTCAATTTCAACTTGCTTGGTGATTTTGCTTGGAAATAGGCTACATTAGGTTCCCTTGTTCATAAAAAAAAAAAAAAAAAAATTGAATTTTGTGGACTTGGGAGCTTAATTGCTTTGATAGTCTTGCTAGGTTGCTGGTTTTAGACTAGGTTTGCAAGTGTTCATTCAAGCGCCTATCTTTTCCAAAGTATTCTTTCTTCCTTATGCTTAATCTTGTCCAAGTCTTGATATTTTTCAGGTTCAAATGGGAAGGAAAGATGAGAACTTGATTGCACAAGAGAAGGCTGAGGCTGCTGAGAAAGAGACTGCTAGGTTTGGAAAAAAGTTAGGCTCCATGCCTGAATCTGAGGAGGAACGTAGGCAACAAGCTTTGGCTATGTTGAGAAAGAAAACACAAGCCAAGAAGGTTGGAAACGAGTAGTTGATGGGGCAAACAAGCAACAAGAATGAAGGAAAAGGATGGTTAGTGATGAGAAAGGAACTGCTGGTGTCCACAAGCAGTCTCAGAGGGATGGAAAAAGAGTGGTTGATGTTGATCACAAGACTACCAAGGCGGATGGCAAGAGGTTGGCTAGTGATGAGAAAGTGCTTGATGATGCTTATAAAAAGGCCAAGATGGATGGAAAGAGAGTGGCTGTTGGTGATCAAAGAACACTCCTTCAAAGAAAGGGGTTGAGGTTTGGACCGGGTAGGGTGGACCGGGGTCGCCTACCCAGACGTGCAGCATGCTGAATGATCGGCCCGGGGTGCGGTGTCCGGGTGGAAACACCCGGTCGTGAAGCAGACGGACGAACAGACGAAAGGAACGGACCGGGTACATCCATCCGGGGTGAGCTACCCGGTCGTGAAAGTGAAGGAACGGACCGGGGACGTCCGTCCGGGGTGAGCTACCCGGTCGGGATTCACTTCCCAGCACGACCCGCGCCTCGACCCATGGAGCACCAGACCCGTATCCGCGACCCACGTAAGGTTTCTCTTCCTTTTTCAAGCCCAAACCCGACCTATCCTGACCCAAAACCCATCCACCCGACCCAGAAACCTTTTAAAACCCTAAGCCACCCTCTCTCTCCTCATTTCATCTTCTTCCTCACATCATAATCCTCTCTAGCCTCCAAGAACATAAATCCCCATAACTTTGTCAAATCTCAACCAAATCACAAATTTCTTTTTCCCACATCAAGGCCTTCTTCCCCTAGATCTAATTCCTTGAACCTTTTCATCTTTATCCTTCATCCAAAGCAAGGTATGGTATCTCTAAGTTCAAATTCGTAACCCTCATGAACCCTAAAAATTTGAACTTGAAATTTGAGCTTTTTCTTGCTAGATTCTTGTAAATTAGACTAGGGAAAGCTTATATATCATGCTGGGTAGTTGATTTCATGGTGGAATTGAGATTAATTTGAATTTTGACAAATTAGGGTTCATGAGATTTGGGGGTTTTGAAAAGGCTCTTGCTTTTGGTTGATTATGGTCAGATTGATTGGAATTGATGTTCTAGCTTGTTTAGCATTCAATTTCAACTTGCTTGGTGATTTTGCTTGGAAATAGGCTACATTAGGTTCCCTTGTTCATAAAAAAAAAAAAAAATTGAATTTTGTGGACTTGGGAGCTTAATTGCTTTGATAGTCTTGCTAGGTTGCTGGTTTTAGACTAGGTTTGCAAGTGTTCATTCAGCCTATCTTTTCCAAAGTATTCTTTCTTCCTTATGCTTAATCTTGTCCAAGTCTTGATATTTTTCAGGTTCAAATGGGAAGGAAAGATGAGAACTTGATTGCACAAAGAAGGCTGAGGCTCTGAGAAAGAGACTGCTAGGTTTGGAAAAAGTTAGGCTCCATGCCTGAATCTGAGGAGGAACGAGGGCAACAAGCTTTGGCTATGTTGAGAAAGAAAACACAAGCCAAGAAGGTTGGAAGCGAGTAGTTGATGGGGCAAACAAGCAACCCAAGAATGAAGGAAAAGGATGGTTAGTGATGAGAAAGGAACTGCTGGTGTCCACAAGCAGCCTCGTGAGGGATGGAAAAAGAGTGGTTGATGTTGATCACAAGACTACCAAGGCGGATGGCAAGAGGTTGGCTAGTGATGAAAGTGCTTGATGATGCTTATAAAAGGCCAAGATGGATGGAAAGAGAGTGGCTGTTGGTGATCAAAAGAACACTCCTTCAAAGAAAGCTGAGCTCCAAGATCTCACAGTGTGGGACCTCTTGTTTTGGAGAAGAACACAAAGAAGGATGCTGAGCAACCCACTCCTCCCACCAAGATCAGAATCAAGGCACCAAACCCAAAGACATTGGCACCTCCACCCTTGGAGCCAGTAGATGAAACTGTTGAAGAAGCATCTTCTCCAAATGGAAGTGTGGCTGAGCAAGAAACTTTCGAAAAGTTAGGGTTCAACCCTCATAGAGATCGACAAAAGAAGCCCACTGAAGTTGAACTATTGGAGCAGATGAGGCAAGGAGTATCTTGGCCTCCAACCAGATTTGCCGATGTGAGGCTAATGAGGGAGCTAGAGATTGACCAAGACATGAAGGATTTGCTTGCTCTGATGAACATGGATAGCTTCTATTCCATGGCTCACCCAACACATAAAGAGGTCTCTTGCCAATTCTTGGCATCCTTGGAGGCCACATTCCACTCCTCTCTACATGAGGAATAAGGATGGGGAAGAATCAGTTTCAAGATTGATGAGAAGACTTATTTCATGACTTTTGCTGAGATTGGAGAGGTGCTAGGCCTCAAGGATTTGAAGGAGTCTTCTTTGCCTAAGCTGAAAGGGCTTCCTAAAGGAAAGACCCTACCCCACTTCACTTACAAGCTCTTATCCGGCAAGGATAGAGTGTCCAGCAGAGACAAGAATGCTTCTCTCAGGCATCCATCAGTCCGCTACCTCCATAGGCTGATTGTCCACACCATCTACCCAAGGAAAGAGCCAATCAACGTGAATGGAGAAGACTTGAACCTCATGCACCAAGCTATCCAACACTTTGCCTTACCTCCTCACTTACCTGAAGTCCCCACATATTTCTACGCTGAGTTTGGTATGGTTGGATACTTTGTGAGGCGCCTCATGTATTACACGGATTATGCTTGGACAAACAGGGATCCAGAGGCTCAGATTGGAATAGGTGGCTTGATCACACCTTTGCTTGTGCACCAGGGTATTAGCTTGGCGATGATGCATCTGGTCCCTCTTTCATTGATCTCAGCTACTTGAAGTCAGCTCATTACTTCTCTGACGATACAATGGGAGGTGTGTTTACTCGACTTGAGAGGTTCCACCACAGTTGAGCTGCTTCTCCTAACTATGAGCTCACTTCATTGAGCACACCAGGGACTATAAGTTTTGATATCAGTGAGCAGCACCTCCTAGGTAGTCATGGGACTCTAGGCCCTATGGTATTACACATAAACGAGAAAGCAGCAGCAAAGGCAGCTAAGTTTGATTAGGGATATTCCAGCAGAGCCACAGCCCATCTCTTTGGTCCTCCTCGCTATAAGTTTGAGCAATGCACCAGTGCCCTGCCTATTGGTCCCATTCGCCAAGCTCATGACCAGATTAGCACATTACAAAGGTGGAACAGAACTCAAGATAGGACTATCTACAAGCTCACCAAGAAGTGCAAGGAATTGAGGAAAATCAGGAAGAGACAAGCTGAAGCTTCAGCTCAGTTAATGAGAAAGGTTGCTGATGTTCTGACTAGGGAGCTGTAGCAGGCTGCAAGGCTGAGGATTTCGATCTTGATGCTTTCCTTGCACCCCTCCTCTACCCTTCTTGACCCCAATGCGCCTCAAACCGAGAAGCAAGCCCTCCGTAGCTTGAGGAACCCTTACATCGCCCCATCCGCGTCCGGAAACAAGTCACCAAGCCTAAGCACCACTGCTGATGAAGATGACTCTGCGGGTGAGGCATCAGCCTCATCCCATGCTCCATGAGGTACTCCATTTCCTGATCATTGTATATACCATTCATCTTTGCATTTAGATTTCTTTTATTTTCTTTTAGGCCCTTCTCTACATTTAACAAACACGGAGATTGTGTGAATTAAGTGTGGGGGAGGTGTCAAGTTGCTAATAGTCTTGTGTTTTATGGCATTTGCATGCACTTCTAGATAGTTATTGCATAGAAAAGAAAAAAAAAAATAGAATCATGTAGTTGCACTAGGATTGAGTCTAGATCATTCACTTGCATAAAAAAAAAAGAGAAAAATCATCATATAGGTTGCATCATGCATAAGGGGACAAGGTGTAAAGATGCTCATGCTAAGTTCTTAAAGTGATAACCTTCATAACCATAGTAAGTAGCTTGAGCAATCTTTGGATAACTTGTAAACTTTGTGCCTTGAAATCTCTTCCTAAAGCTTATTTGATTGATTGATGCTCTCTCTTTGAAGTTTGCTCCTGTCATATTTAGACTCTAAGTCTCTTGCTCATGGTCCCTTGTGTACTAAGTCATGGATAGAACACTTGAGTTGTCCGTCCCATTCTTTGCCTATCTTTTTGGACAAACTCAAGTGGCACTCCACACCCTTAAACCCTTAACTCCTTTCAAGCCTTCATTATTTGTTGAGTGAGGCCTTCTTTGGAAAGCTTTACATGTGCATAATATTGAGAGTATTGGGAACGACAATGCTTGGTCTCCATTTTAGCTAGATTAGACATTCATATTGTCTAGCTTCTAGGATGGGGGTGAGTGTTGTAAAGTTTGATCATGGGAGTGTGAGAAAGAGAGGAAAGAAATGGTAGACTCTTAGAACTCAAAAGTGATTAAGTCTTTAGGGATAAACAAATGAAAGTCTAGCTCAAGTTTGTATTGAAAGTCTTGGCCCCCATTGATTTTTTTTTTTTTTTTTTTTTTTAAAAAAGAGAAAAACAAAAAAAAAAAGAGATGAATAAAGGGGGCTAGCAAAAGTTGTTATGAGCTAGCAAGTGTTTAAAAAAAAAGTGTAAAAATCACTTGTAGACTTCAAAAAAGTGAAGAGTTCTAAGTGAGAAAAATGTTCTTGAGAGTTTGGGAATTCTTTGGGTGAGTGAAGAGAGAGTGGGGCTTGGCATTGGGGAATAGAGTAAAATTTGCTTTCATGTTTAGGAAAAGGGTAGGATAACGGAGATTGAGCATTGTATGCATGAATTGATCCCTTTCTTAGATATATTATGTGCAATGTCAAAGCTACTTTGTTTTGAGAGGAAACCACCTTGAAAGATGATCTTGAACCTCTTGATTCACTTTGCACTAAAGCCTCCTTCTCACCAAACCAATTGATTTGGACCATTTGACCATTTGCAAGATTTCTATTGAGTTTTCTTAAGGATTGTAAGAGAGCAAGTAGATTTGTGGATTGTGGATTCATGATGAGTAAGTGTAGGGATCAAAAGAGTTGAGATAGGCCTTGAGAAGTTAGAGTTGGATTGAGTGTTTGCTCTAGCTAGTTGGTATGATTATGCAAGGTTATTAAGTTGAGAACTAAGAAGAGCATTCTTTTGGCTATGAGTCCCCTCCTTCAAACCTCTCCTCCTTAGTCCTTGCTAGTTTACTTGTGGACAACTAAAGGACTAGTGTGAGGGAGTTGATGTCTTGCATATTTTCATTGTTTTAGCTTTCCATTTTGTGCATTTTATCCCTTCTAGATTAGGCATTAGGCATATTTAGGTTCATTTTGCATTCATAAGTCTTTATCAGGTCTTGGAGTGTACTTTGGAGAATTTGAAGGTGTTTGGGGGTTCTTTGTTACAAAAAGGAAGGGTGAAAGATGGACATGGACGATGGCCATAAAGAAGTATTTCTGTGCTAAGATTTGGTGGGGACATGGCATTTTGAGTTAGCTTTCCATTTGGAGTGGTTTCAAGCTATTTGAAGCCATATTGGAGGAGTTATGATTATTTGAGTGAAGGCATGTCAGTACACCCGGGTCAGCACACTCGGCCTGACCAGCCCGCACGGAACGAAGGGATGATGCTGGACGATGCAGCACCCGGACGGACGTACGCGACCTCGATAACCCGCATGGCCTGACCGGGAACAGACAGCTGCGTCGCGGCTTGGACACCGGATGAAGCTACCGCGTATGATCACCAACCCACCGGACGCACCCGAGGATGGCGACTTCGCCGCAGTTCGAGGACGGACCAGCACGTACGCGGGACGATCACACCCGACTGGATGCCACCCGCGTGCGAGCATACCCGGACGTCCACACCCGACTGGACGCCACCCGCGTGCGAGCCTACCCGAGCATCCACACCCGAGGAAGACGACCCGCACGACCCGACGATGGAGAACGCCCAAGATCAGGACGCGGCCGATCACACCCGACCTCCTTCGCCCGTGTACCACTCCACTCGACCCCAGTACACTCGAGCAGACGACACCCAGCCTTGGCACATGCGGCCGGAAGCACCCGCACGGCCTGCACACCCGACTTGGAGGACGCGGCCTGAAGCACCCGCACGGCCTGCACACCCGACTGGAAGGACACGGCCTGAAGGACCCGCACGACCTGCTTTCTGCTGGACACGGACAGCACGCGGCTCAGAGCACCCGGGGAGGACAACCCGAGCAGTCAGACAAGCCGGACGAGCATCCTCATACGCGGGTGGTCATACCCGGCCTGGTGGAAACCTATCCGACCAGGGTATCCGAGTTTCTTCCTTTTGGAGCATTTTGATTCGCTTAGACCATTAATCTTCTAAGGGCTTTTTAGTCATTTTACTTCTATGTGTTTAGGGCTTTTAAGCCTATTATAAATACTCTTATTATCCCAAGTTTGGGACTCATGTTATTTATTATCTAAGAACACAAACCTTTTGAGTAAAGCTTCATCTTTGATTTATTATCTCATCTCATCTTGTGTTCTTGATTGTTGATTTCATCTCCTTTCTTTCTCTATATGTTTAAGCTTGAATCTCTCATGGGTTTAAGAGTAAGCATGTGGATTAGTGAGTAGATCCATCTAAGATCTATGGGTTAGGGTGATTGAGAGTGATTAAGTGTAGATCCAAGGTGCTTAGTGTTAGATCTATCATTTCCTTGCATTGATTTGGTGTTCTTAAACCTATATTTGAGTTGGCCTCTACAAAGATAGAGTCATAGGCATTTCATGCCCGAAAGGTGTTCTATGAAATGCTTGAACCAACTCATCTATGCTTTTAGCTTGCTTTGCCTAAGAGATTAGTTGTCAAAGAAGCTAATATTGCTATTAGACTCATTCTCCATGTTTGCTTTGATCATTACAGCCAAAGAGATTTGGTGTACTTGGGTGATCATTGCAAAAGAGTATCCATCTAGAGATAGAGCTTGCTTAGTTTTGTTGTCTAGGCATAAGGAATTAGATTGATTGAAAAGTCAGCATCTTGGATTGAATCTTAATCATTTGATATCAAGTCCCTACACCCATGGGTCTCAATCTCCTCATAAGAAAGAAAGTTTTACTTTTTGTTGCATTTTACTAATTGTCTTAGTTTGATAATCATCCTCTTTAATGATTGCATTTAGATTAAGCATAGACTTGCATTCCCTCTGTTTCATAGTCACTTAGGACTGGTTCGACAATCTTATATACTACATCATTTGATTAGGACCCTAGAAAAGTTCTATCATCACTGGCTCGCCGCAAAGCTCCTCACCGGCGAACTATCAAAGGTCAAGAGTATAAAGGACTTGCTCCTGGACTCCGACCGCCCAAAGACCAACAAAACTGTCTCCGAGGACCACGCGACCGAAAATCAATCGGGTGAAAAGCGCGGAAGGAGACAGGACGACCAAGGGAACAACAGCAGTCGCCAGAGGGTAAACATGATCATCGGAGGATTGCAGTTTTACCTAGACTCTGTCTCGTCGATAAAAGCCTACGGGTGAAAAGCCGAGACGAGTTCCAACTGGTTTCCGGATAGCGATATTCCTAACCACACGATACTTTTCGAGGAACAGGAAACTGTCGAAATCGACAAACCTCATTGCGATCCTTTGGTTATCGATTTGGTAATCCAGGATCTCGAAGTTGGCCGCATCCTCGTCGATACAGGAAGTACGGTCAATGTCATCTTCCGCGACACCCTCTACAGGATGAAGATCCCAGTTGGGGAAGTCGTCCCTGAGCCAAAACCTTTGACTGGGTTTTCGGGCGTCACTTCCATGACCCTCGGGAGAATTAACGCCTAAACACTTCGGAAAAACGAAAATCATATCTTCAAAAGAAACGCGAGAAGTCGCAACTTCTAAAAAAGATAACAAAACTCGTATCATCCGCTAAAACAGTCCACCTGCGACTTAAATAACTTACGCCCGTCGATTGGCCCGACGGACGCACACAGAAACGTTTCACTCAATACAAACTCGTAGTCAGACCTACAAGGTCCTCTTACATCCGACAAGGATATCATAGCGCGATATACAAGAAACCCAAAATTTTGGTTTACCGTCTCGGATAAACTCCAAAGATAGCTCGATTCTTTTAACACAAGTCATATAAGCCGGCGACTAGTCGCGGACTTTAAACGAAAAGAATCAGGAGGAAATCACTAACGTGCAAAACGAAGCCGATCAGTCATCGCGACAGCCTTAAAGCTGAGAGTAAGCCTAGGTCTTTCCCTAAACCCAGTCTTGCTGGATCTTGACATCTCACAGACATAGTATCGTATACGAGATCCCAAAACATGTTTCTTTTCGCTTACACCTAAAACGCTCGCTAAAAAGTAGCATACGGACCAAGCGACAAAAAAGAGTTAGGATACGAAGTGACTACTCGCATTCTTTCCTCTACACTTGACGAAAGTATAAATCAAAACAAAAGACGAAATCTCGCAAATTTTCATATTCATAAAGGCCGCAAAGACGGCGGGATTCTAAGCCACCAACGGCCAGTCCCAAAACATAAGAATGCAACCTCCGACGCTCGCATAATAAAACTCATAGAAAACGGCCACATACGGCCAAAACATACGATTCACAAAAGGAAGTCAACATCGAGAAATCCAGATGCGGAAATCCCGAATGAACCTGCAGGCTGGTCCACTTCCTCGTTCACGCCTTGAGCGTTCCCACCACCCTCGGCGTTCTCATCGGCTCCGGCCTCCACCGTATCCTTGGGAACTTCGATAGGTTCCCATAGTCTCCGGACTCTTTCTTCGACTGGAGGAACCAAGGACTAAGCATGAGCACACTCGGCCATAAAGTCCTTCATCTCAGCAATCTCGGAATCAAAAGAGAAATCCGGGTTCTGAGACTTGTAAAGGTTTACGACCGAGTCCCGGCACTCGCAGAAATCGCCAACAAACTCCTGAGCTTCCTTAAAACATTGAAACTCAGCAGCAAACGATTCCGCCCGTCTCGCCACCTCAGCTGCGACCATCCTCCTTCCTCTCCTTTCCGCCCGAACAAGGGCTCGAGCATGAAGCTCAGCTTGCTTTATGCTCTGCGCCTTTACCTCTTGTCGAATCGAAAAGCTCGCCAGTCTTTGGTCTTGAAATTAGCAATCCTAGACTTGCGGAAACTCGAGTCAAGCGCATTGCCAAACACTCTCAGTCCCTGCATAAATTCAAGATCAATAAATATACATATATGCGGATTCAAGAATACGGTTAAGAAGTTCAAAAGACAAAACCTCATTGATCCGCTGGGAACCCTCAGCAAAAACCCATTGCTTCTCCTCGTCCTCCAACGACTCGTCAGTAACAAACTCCGGAGGAAGGCCGTCAAAGAAATTGTTGGGGAGTGGAAAATCGCTGGCTCCGCCTTTTTCCGTTGGAACAAAACTAGGGTTTTCCCCCAACGGTGAAGGATCTTCCGAACCTTCCCCACCATCAATTTCTTTCCCTTTACGATCTCTTTTACGCCTCTGAGTAGGGGCTTCGATAACCGTTCAAGGCCGATGTCGGACAGGGTCTCGAGACCGTAAAGCCTTACTGCGCCTCGAATCCGTTCAAGAGTGAAGGACTTCCAGAAAAACGGCCTTTGACGAAGGAGATCGCTCTTGACGAAAAGATCACCATGCAAATGCACAACAGCCTCGTTCTCTACAAAGAGAAACTTTTTCACTAAAAACTCGCACTTCCGAAATGATGAAATAGACAACGAGTTTTCATCATATTACCTCGGTTGAAGTTCCATGCGTGCGGAAATAGATGGAGGCAGCTCTCCTCGACAGACTCACCATCTATTCGACATAGAAGAAACGCCCTGCCACGACTTAGGGTTAGTAGTCCCTGAATTATGGCCATATCCTTCTTTGGCACCGTGGAGTAGTAACCGCCGCCCCCGCTGGTCGAAGTACTCCAAAGACCTTCAAAAGTTCGGCGACGTTAATCTAACAATGGTACCGGGATCGGGAACCACATATGCAATACGTGAGGAAGGCCTCGTAACATGTAAAGAAACCTTCCAGGATTCCTCGCACTCTCATTGCCGACAGGAATTCGGAATTTAACTCCATCAGGAATCTGGTAAAAATCTCGAAGAATCTTGAGATATTTTTGTGAAACCAAGCTCGGCGTAAAGGGAGCACCAGGCTGCCTCAAAGGTCTCTTGAACAGGGACATCTGGCGGAGGTCGAGCCGAGCCCACGAGCTCAGACGATTTTCGCCTCGACTAACTCCTCTTGCTTCACCGTCCGTGGGCAGGAGAGTCATCCGAGGATGAATGGGAAGAAGAATTTCTCTTGGAAGATCTTGAAGACATTGTTCTTAAAGAGAGAGAAAGGATTCTTGAGAGAGATGAATTTTTTAATGATGAAGTAAGGATGAATGAGATTTCTTACCCCATCCTTATAAAGAAGGTAAAATCACTATTTACCCCGACTTTCGGCAAACGATTACGTCCCTACACCTTCACATACGGCTATACCGCAAGCCAGGACCGAAAGGCACTACGGTTCCTAGCTAGCTGGGGCTAACTGTTGGGGTCAAAATCGGTCAACGGCGAAATCGTCACCGAAAGTCCTCGAAAACTAAGTGGCGATCAAAACCAAGAAGCGGGTCGTCAATCGATGAACTCACGGGAAGGCATGAACGGACCGTGAGCCCCGAGGATCAACGAAGGAAAGCAACAGCATGCACCGGCGGATGCGGGACCGCGCACGGACGTCCGGGGCGCTGGCGCCGACGTCAGACGCCTGGCGCCGGTGGCAGGCCGCCACGCCGTGCCTGGCGCCGGTGGCAGGCCGCCACGCCGTGCCTGGCGCCGGCAGCAGGCATACGCCGTGCCTGGCGCCGGTGGCAGGCCGCCACGCCGTGCCTGGCGCCGGCAGCAGGCATACGCCGTGCCTGGCGCCGGTGGCAGGCCGCCACGCCGTGCCTGGCGCCGGTGGCAGGCCGCCACGCCGTGCCTGGCGCCGGCAGGCTTCGTCCTCTCCGTCTGGCGCCCGGCGGCAGGCCTGTCGTCTCCCATCTGGTGCGGCGGCAAGGGTCCTGGCGCCCATCTGTGCAATCGTCTCGTGATCTCGGGTAGCGGCAGCATCTTGGTCCCTTAAACCCATGTGTGGATTATCCGAGAACTACAATGATTCTTCCACAAAGACTTCTCGATTGTTTAAAAGTTCATATTTTAAAATCTAAGTTCGAAGCCTCATTACTCAAACCCTTGAAGACGGAAAGTCTACAAATCCAAGTCCATCTCGATCCCGATACTCGAGGAATCTTGGAAAATCTTAAAAGGTTGGAACGATGAATGGATCTTAATTCATCGTAAAAAACGATCACGGTTATTCTAAACGCCAAACATCTCGACTATACGAGGAATTGGGGTTCCTTCTGAAATGCCGAATACTTCAAAGACTATTCTTTCGAAAAACCGTAAAAACGTCTAAGTAGCCCGACATGCCCAAAACGGCCCCCTTACGATTTTCCGAAAAAGAAGGATAACTATGACGGTTTATCCTTATCCTCACATAAGAGATAAATGTCAAGTTTCGAGAAGATAAATGTCAATTTTCCAGAAGATAAATGTCAAGTTTTCCGAAGATAAATGCAAAGTTTCCCGATAAACACGAAGATGGACGAAAATGGAAAAAGCCCGATTCAGCCAGAAGGAGGATAGACCATCTTAAGAGGAGTATATAAGGAGAGCTTTGGGCGAGGAGCAAATCATCACAAAACTTCCAGAGCACTTAGCACTTAGAGCGATTTAGCATTCTTTTCTGTTTTCACTAGCGAGCTGCGACTCAACTAGGATAGACTTAGGCGGCCGGACTAGCCGCCGGACTAGCGGACTTTTCGACAGCTCTTGTAGCCGATTTCTTTGCTTGTTGTTCACGCTCAAACGGGAATTCAGAAATAAGATCTCTTTCGCTCTATTCTTACGATTTTTATTTCTACAACTTTAATCTCCATTGATTGTATCGTGTGTGGCCCAGCAGATATCCGGGACCTTCAAGGAAGATCGGGTTAACTCGGTTTTCCTCCACAAATCGTTTATCAGAAATTGACGGTGTGAATTTCGGTTCCCACAGCTGCCTACGTACCTGTTTCGAGGATCAAACCATCTCGTAGTTCTGATTGTTGCTGCAGACGTTTTTACTCCCCGTGTGTCGCCGTTCCGATCATACTAGTCGGATCGGTGGTTTGTGCGGGGGTCGAGTTGTCTACTTTTACGGCGATGGACTCAGAGACTTTGTTTCTGTCTTGAATCGTTGCCTGTTCGGATGATTCTGGATCATCTTTTCCGAGTTTTCAGGAATGTTGTGTGATTCCTTTGCTCGCTTCGCCAATGCAGGGCTGCTCCGATCTTTTCGCAGTTTGAACTCAGCTAGGTAGCAGAGTCTCGACTGTTTCTGACTACCCCAAATTACAGCGGTTCCAGTTGGAGTCGGAAATTTGATGCCGAGGTGATATGTGGATGGTACTGCCTTCATGGAGTTGATCCAAGGGGTTCCCATGATGGCATTGTAGATGGCCGGGTTGTCGACTACTGCGAACTCGACGATCTTTGTGATTTCCTTAGCCATGACCGGGAGCTTAATGCTCCCGAGGGTCATGGAGGTGACGCCCGCAAACCCAGTCAAGGGTTTTGGCTCAGGGACGACTTCCCCGAGTGGGATCTTCATCTTGTAGAGGGTGTCTCGGAAGATGACGTTGACCGAGTGTAACACCCCCAACCGTCCTAGGCCGGACTAACCCAGAACGACTTCGGAAGCGTCACAAGGGTGGCGAGAACCGCAGCCGATCCGACCAAGACTTGAAACAAATTCAAAGTCTCGACCAGTCCGGCCCACAGAGCCCGCCTCGACCTCGGCCTAAGGTCGGCCAACCCGCACCTTTGGTCGAGAGTTGTGTAAGTTCGACAAAACTCAATATCAGCGTTACAACGGGGATTTTTAATAATAAACAAACATAATTTTATTTATTTCACAAAGTTTGGGAACTCGACTAATGTCCTCAAAACATAACAGCGGAAACGAAATAAAATACGAGTCAAAGGATACCCATGAAAAAAAAACAACGGAAAACAGCAACATCCTTGCTCCTTGCAAACAACAGCAGAAAGCTACGCCTGGCACCGTCCTCCGACCCCGCTAACGCCCGTCCCTCTAAGGTTACCTGCAATGCACAACAAGGGGGAGTGAGTAATTATAAAATTACTCAGCGGGCTCCCAAACCAAAACAACAAAAAATCCCCCAAGCCTTGCCCCAAACAAACAATCAACAATGCAATGCTAAGCTAGGAAATAAAAGTGCAACAACAATGCACCAAAGATGCAACCATGCAGCATCAATGCCCCAAGCTACACCCCAAGTCTCCTCCCCGAGACTAAAACACCGGACGCACACCCGTCCAAACCTAGACTCGACGCCTAGACGCTACTCTCAGCAAAAATAAAACACAAAGGCCTTTCACTCTTTGGAGAAGCCCTGCCCCCTCCCCCACGTCCGACCATAAACACACAAGTCACATGATCGGAATCACCGGGAATTGGTTCACTCCCAATCTCACCCGGGCCGCAGCGTCCCGCAGCGCTCGTCCATGGGCGCTACCCACTTTCCTTTGACAAGCAATGGAGGGGCGGCTAACTCCACCACTGGAGAATCAGGTCCATCCCCCGATCTCACTCCAGGGTCCGCGCAAACTAGTCGAGATGCAACTCAAAACACTAGCGTGAGGGAGCTCCGCCTCTAATCAACACGCATTGCATCCTAGACCAAATGCACCTCAAACTCACTCGCTCTCACACACTAGTCTAGACCCGGCTACACACACACACACAAACATGACGGAGCTCGGCCTCAAACCTCCATGCACACGCGGTCTAGACACACAAAACAACCTAAGCGAGCGACTCACTAAACCTAACCCGGCAATAGAGAGAGTAACACCCTCATCTCTATACACCCCAGAACTAGACCCACCCTGGTCTAATTCACAATACATGACTACATGCCATGCAATGCACCTCACACACAAATGCATATGAGTCGCCATGAGAGAGTCTCACTCACATCTCATGCGACCAAACACAACAACATATGCAAACTACACAACAATATGATGCATGCATGTAATCTATCACATTAACTACACAACATTATGATACAATATAAACACACCCGACAAGAGAGAGACACTCTCAACCTCTTGCGGTTCAATGCATGCACAATAACATCTAGATAACCATGCAAATCACTATGCACCAACAACTTAACAATATCTAGATGATAACCACTTAATGCATGCACATGCTAGTAACCTAGCTCACGGTTCTAGCACTCAATTCTAGCAACCTAACTCACAATGCTTTAAACAAATCAAAACACTCATGCATGGGGTTTACCAACTCCCCACACAAACACAAACAAACCGCAAAAGCGGTATAGCTTCAAGATCACCATGATCTAAGCTCTCCACCTGCAACCTGATGATAGAACTTTTCTAGGGTTCTAATCAAATGATGTAGTATAAAAGATTGTCGAACCAGTCCTAAGTGACAATGAAACAGAGGGAATGCAAGCCTATGCTCAATCTAAATGCAATCATTAGGGAGGATGATGATTAAACTAAAACAATAAGCAAAATGTAACAAAAGGTGAAACTTTCTTTCTTATGAGGAGAGTGAGACCCATGGGTATAGGGACTTGATATCAAATGATTAAGCTTCAATCCAAGATGCTAACTTTTCAATCAATATAATCCTTATGCCTAGACAACAAAACTAAGCAAGCTCTATCTCTAGATGGATGCTCTTTTGCAATGATCACCTAAGTACACCAAATCTCTTTGGCTGTAATGATCAAAGCAAACAAGGAGAATGAATCTATTAGCAATCCTAGCTTCTTTGACAACTAATCTCTTAGGCAAAGCAAGCTAAAAGCATAGATGAGTTGGTTCAGGCATTTCATAGAACACCTTTCGGGCATGAAATGCCTATAGCTCTATGTTTGAGAGGCCAACTCAAATATAGCTTTAAAAACACCAAATCTATGCAAGGAAATGATAGATCTAACACTAGACACCTTGGATCTAACTTAATCACTCTCTATCACCCTAACCCATGGATCTTAGAAGGATCTACTCACTAATCCACATGCTTACTCTTAAACCCATGAGAGATTCAAGCTTAAACATATAGTGAAAGAAAGGATATGAAATCAAACAATCAAGAGCACAAAGACAAGATGAGATTATGAATCAAGATGAAACTTTACTCAAGAGGTTTATGTGTTCTTAGATAGAAAATGAGATAAGTCCCACATTAGGGATAACAAGGGTACTTATAGTTAGGCTTAAAAGCCCTAGAAACATAGATTAAGATTACTAAAAAGCCCTTAAGCTAAATGGGTATAAACCAATAGGAAAAAGGCACAAAACTCGGTCAGGGTAGCAGCAACATCATCCAACCCGGTCTAGGTTACCCGGCCGTCCAAGCTGGCCGCGTTCCTTGCTCCGTCCGGGTTCCACGCCGTCCGTCTCTCCCCGGTCGCCTCACCCCGGTCACCAGCACATTCTTCACGACCGGGGTACTCTTAGCCGGACAGGCCATCCCGGTCGTCCTCAGCTTGGATGTGTCTTGTTCGCCCGTCCGGATGCAGGTACCGGACGATCTCCCCGCCGCCCACCAGTCTTCATCGTCCGGTGCTCCTACCAGACGTGTCTCCCTCGACGCCTTCGCTCGACGCGCTTTGTTCTTCCGTCGGTTATGCGTGCTTTCGGACATGTCTCTCGGACGTCCAGCAATCTTCATCGTCCGGGTGCTCCTACCCGGACGTGTCTTCCCCGGACGTCCTGCATCTCCTAATGGTCTGGCTGCTCGAGTCTGCACGCGGCATCCCCGTCATCCGTACGAGCTGGTCCGTCCTGATCCGTCCGGGTGCGTGTAGCCGGTCAAGGCTACCCGGCCTAACCCTCTTCTCTTGGTTTTACTTCTCTTCTTATAGCCAATCTTGATTCTTCACTTCTTTTTGGGTCATAAAGTCTCCAAACACCTCAAATCTCACCAAAACATGCTCCAACACCTGATAGGGACAAATGAATGCAAAATGATCCTAGACAAGCCTAAACTTAAGCCTACAACTAAAGGAATGCAATAAAAAGATGGCTAAATACATGAAAATATGCAAGACATCAACTCCCCCACACTAGTCCTTTACTTGTCCACAAGTGAACTAGTAAGGACTAAGGAGGAGAGGTTTGAAGGAGGGGAATCATAGCCAAAAGAATGCTCTTCTTAGTTCTCAACTTGATAACCTTATATAAACATACCAAGTAGCAGGAGCAAAAACTCAATCCAACTCTAACTTAACAAGGCCTATCTTAACTCCTTTGATCCCTACACTTACTCATCATGAATCCACAACCCACAATTCCATTTGCCCTCTAACAATCATTAAGCAAACTCAAAAGACTTCTTGCAAATGGTCAAATGGTCCAAGTCATTTGGTTTGGTGGTAGAAGGTTTTATTCAAGTGAAACAAGGGGTTCAAAGGGATCTTTCAAGGGGTGGTTCACTCTCAAAACAAGTATCCTTGACATTGCACATAATATATCTAAGAAAGGGATCAACTCATGCATACAATGCTCAATCTCCATTGTTCTACCCTTTCCCCAAATACATAAATTACATCCTTATTCCCAATGCCAAAATACCACTCACATCTCTCACCCAAAGATTCCCCCCAAATAATCAAGATATTTTCTCATTTGAAACTCTTTCTTAATGAAGTCTACAAGGGAATTTTCACATTTTAAACTCTTTTCAGCTCTTTCTAGACATTGCTAGCCCCCCTTTTCATTATTATTATTATTATTATTTTTTCTTCTTTTCTCTTTTTATGGGGCCAAGACTTTTTAACAACTTGAGCTTACAATCTTTCATTCCTCTTATCCCTTCTAGACTTAATCACTTATAACATTAGAGTCTCATGAGTCAACCTTTTCTTTCATAAACCTTTCACTTTCCCAAGATCATACCATACAACACTCACCCCCATCCTAGAAGCTAGACATTATGAGTGTCTAATCTAGCTAAAATGGAGACCAAGCATTGTCGTTCCCAATACTCTCAACATTATGCACATGTAAAGCTTTCCAAAGAAGGCCTCACTCAACAAATAATGAAAGCTTGAAAGGAGGTAAGGGTTTTAGGGTGTGGAGTGCCACTTGAGCTTGTCCAAAAAGATAGGCAAAGAATGGGAGGGACAACTCAAGTGTTCTATCCATGGCTTAGTACACAAGGGACCATGAGCAAGAGACTAGAGTCTAAATATGACAGGAGCAAACTTCAAAGAGAAAGCATCAATCAATCAAATAAGCTTTAGGAAGAGATTTCAAGGCAAAAAGTTTACAAGCTATCCTAAGATTACTCAAGCTACTTACTATGCTTATAAAGGGTATCACTTTAAGAACTTAGCATGAGCATCTTTTCAAGGCAACTATCATCCTTGTCCCCTTATGCATGATGCAACCTATATGATGATTTTTCTCTTTTTTTTTTTTTTATGCAAGTGAATGATCTAGACTCAATCCTAATGCAACTACATGATTCTTTTTGTGCTTTTCAAATTTTTCAAATTTTTTTATGGCTTTTCTATGCAATAACTATCTACAAATGCATGCTTATGACATAAAACACAAGATGATCAGCAACTTGCACCTCCCCACACTTAATTCACACAGTCTCGTGTTTGTTAAATGTGGAGAAGGGCCCAAAGAAAGAAAAATAAAACTAAATGAAATGATGAATGGTATATACAATGATAGGGTGTTGGAGTACCTCTATGGAGCATGGGATGAGGCTGATGCCCCTCCCTCAGAGTCATCTTCATCAGCAGTGGTGCTTAGGGATGGTGACTTGTTTCCGGACTCGGATGGGGCGATGTAAGGGTTCCTCAAACGGCGGAGAGCTAGCTTGCTGGATTGTGGTGCAGAGGAGTCAATAAGTGGCTGAGGAGGGGGTCCATTGAGAGCATCAAGATCAAAGTCCTCAGCCTTGCAGCCAGCTACAGCCCCCCTAGCTAGAACATCAGCCACTTTCTTCAATAAGCGGGCTGAAACTTCAGCTTGCCTCTTCACAGTCCTTTTCAACTCTTTGCACTTGTTGGTGAGCTTGAAAATGGTCCTATCTTGAGCCTTGTTACACCTCTGGAGGATTTTAATGTGGTCATGAGCCTGGCGTAGGGGTCCAAGGGGCCGGACACTGGTGCAATGCTCAAGCTTGTAACGAGGAGGGCCAAAAAGATGAGCAGTTGATGATAGAACTTTTCAGATTCTAATCAAATGATGTAGTGTATAAGATTGTCGAACCAGTCCTAAGTGACAATGAAACAGAGGGAATGCAAGCCTATGCTCAATCTAAATGCAACCATTAGAGAGAATGATGATTAAACTAGAACAATAAGTAAAACACAACAAAAAGCAAACTTTCTTTCTTATGAGGAGAGTGAGACCCATGGGTATAGGGACTTGATATCAAATGATTAAGCTTCAATCCAAGATGCTAACTTTTCAATCAATCTAATCCTTATGCCTAGACAACAAAACTAAGCAAGCTCTATCCCTAGATGAATGCTCTTTTGCAATGATCACCCAAGTACACCAAATCCCTTTGGCTGTAATGATCAAAGCAAACAATGAGAATGAGTCTAATAGCAATCCTAGCCTCTAAGACAACTAATCCCTTAGGCAAAGCAAGCTAAAAGCATAGATGAGTTGGTTCAGGCATTTCATAGAACACCTTCCGGGCATGAAATGCCTATAGCTCTATGTTTGAGAGGCCAACTCAAATATAGCTTTAAAAACACCAAATCTATGCAAGGAAATGATAGATCTAATACTAGACACCTTGGATCTAACTTAATCACTCTCTATCACCCTAACCCATGGATCTTAGAAGGATCTACTCACTAATCCACATGCTTACTCTTAAACCCATGAGAGATTCAAGCATAAACATATAGAGAAAGAAAGGAGATGAGATAAACAATCAAGAACACAAGATGAGATGAGATTAATAAATCAAAGATGAAGCTTTACTCAAAGGTTTTTGTTCTTAGATCATAAATAACATAAGTCTCAAACTTGAGTTTATGAGAGTATTTATAGTGGGCTTAAAAGCCCTAAACACATAGAATAAAAATGACTAAAAAGCCCTTAGAAGATTAAAGGTTTAAACCAATCAGAATGCTCCAAAAGGAAGAAGCTCGGATACCCTGGTCGGATAACCTTCTTCTAGGCCGGGTATGGCTGGCCGGGTATGAGCTTTCGTCCGACATCCAACAGGCCATCAGGCGTCGCGGGTCTTCTAGGCGGGTGAGGGAGGTCGTGTCCTGAGCTCATCTCTTCAGTCCAACCGTGCGGGTAGAAGTGGCGGGTGAGGGAGGTCGGTGTCTGCTGGTACACGGGCTGGAATGGCGGATGGGGCGTCGGGTGATCTGAACAGCGTGTGTCTTGGCGTCAGCACCATCAGGGCGTCGCGGGTCCTTCAGGCAGCGTGTGCCTGCCGGGTGACTCCATGCGGGTGAGAATGGGCGGGTGTGCAAGGCAGCGTGTGTTCTAGGCTTCCAACACAATCAGAGCGTCGCGGGTGCTCGTCCCGGGTCGTCCTGGCGGCGTCCTGATCCTGGGCGTCCTCCACTGTCGGGCCGTCGCGGGTTGTCTTGTTGGTGTGGCGTCGGGTAAGCTTTCCGCGGGTGGCGTCCAGTCGGTGCTCCAAGCGGCGTCGCTGTCCGTTCCGTGGTCGATGCGTGCGGGTCATCGAGGTCGCAGACGCCTGTCCGGTGCGGTACCGTCTGACGTTCATCCTCTCGTCCGTGCGAGTTGGTCAGGCCGAGCATGCTGACCCGGGTGTACTGAGGTGCCTTCACTCAAACAGTCATAACTCCTCCAATATAGCTTCAAATGGTTTGAAACCACTCCCATTGGAAAGCTAACTCAAAATGCCAAGTCTCCACCAAATATAAGCCTCAGAAGATACTTCTAAGGCCTTTGTCCATGTTCATCTTTAAACCCCTCTTTTTCATCACAAAACTCCCAAACATCTTCAATATCTCCAAAGTGTGCTCCAACACCTAATAGGGACTTATGAATGCAGAATGAGCCTAAAGATGCCTAATGCCTAATCTAAATGAGCAAAATGCATAAGATATGATAGCTAAAACATGTAAATATGCAAGACATCAACTCCCCACACTAGTCCTTTACTTGTCCACAAGTAAACTTGCAAGGACTAAGGAGGAGAGGTTTGAAGGAGGGGACTCATAGCCAAAAGAATGCTCTTCTTAGTTCTCAACTTGATAACCTTGCACAAACATACCAAGTAGCAGGAGCAAAAATCAATCCAACTCTAACTTAACAAGGCCTATCTTAACTCCTTTGATCCCTACACTTACTCATCATGAATCCACAACCCACAATTCCATTTTCCCTCTAACAATCATTAAGCAAACTCAAAAGACTTCTTGCAAATGGTCAAATGGTCCAAGTCATTTGGTTTGGTGGTAGAAGGTTTTATTCAAGTGAAACAAGGGGTTCAAAGGGATCTTTCAAGGGGTGGTTCACTCTCAAAACAAGTAGCCTTGACATTGCACATAATATATCTAAGAAAGGGATCAACTCATGCATACAATGCTCAATCTCCATTGTTCTACCCTTTCCCCAAATACATAAATTACATCTTTATTCCCAATGCCAAAATGCCACTCACATCTCTCACCCAAAGATTTCCCCCAAATATTCAAGATATTTTCTCATTTGAAACTCTTTCTTAATGAAGTCTACAAGGGAATTTACACATTTCAAACTCTTTTCAGCTCTTTCTAGATATTGCTAGCCCCCTTTCATTATTATTATTTTTTTTTTCTTTTCTCTTTTTTTTTTATGGGGGCCAAGACTTTTTAACAACTTGGAGCTTACAATCTTTCATTCCTCTTATCCCTTCTAGACTTAATCACTTATAACAATAGAGTCTCATGAGTCAACCTTTTCTTTCATAAACCTTTCATTTCCCCAAGATCATACCATACAACACTCACCCCCATCCTAGAAGCTAGACATTATGAGTGTCTAATCTAGCTAAAATGGAGACCAAGCATTGTCGTTCCCAATACTCTCAACATTATGCACATGTAAAGCTTTCCAAAGAAGGCCTCACTCAACAAATAATGAAAGCTCGAAAGGAGGTAAGGGTTTTAGGGCGTGGAGTGCCACTTGAGCTTGTCCAAAAAGATAGGCAAAGAATGGGAGGGACAACTCAAGTGTTCTATCCATGGCTTAGTACACAAGGGACCATGAGCAAGAGACTAGAGTCTAAATATGACAGGAGCAAACTTCAAAGAGATAGCATCAATCAATCAAATAAGCTTTAGGAAGAGATTTCAAGGCAAAAAGTTTACAAGCTATCCTAAGATTGCTCAAGCTACTTACTATGCTTATGAAGGGTATCACTTTAAGAACTTAGCATGAGAATCTTTTCAAGGCAACTATCATCCTTGTCCCCTTATGCATGATGCAACCTATATGATGATTTTTTTTATGCAAGTGAATGATCTAGACTCAATCCTAATGCAACTACATGATTCTTTTTGTGCTTTTCAAATTTTTCAAATTTTTATGGCTTTTCTATGCAATAACTATCTACAAATGCATGCTTATGACATAAAACACAAGATGATCAGCAACTTGGCACCTCCCCCACACTTAATTCACACAGTCTCTGTGTTTGTTAAATGTTGAGAAGGGCCCAAAGAAAGAAAAAAATAAAACTAAATGAAATGATGAATGGTATATACAATGATAGGGTGTTGGAGTACCTATATGGAGCATGGGATGAGGCTGATGCCTCACCCTCAGAATCATCTTCATCAGCAGTGGTGCTTAGGCTTGGTGACTTGTTTCCGGACGCGGATGGGGCGATGTAGGGGTTCCTCAAGCTGCGGAGGGCTTGCTTCTCGGTTTGTGGTGCGTTTGGGTCAAGAAGGGGTAGAGGAAGTGGTGCAAGGAAATTCTCAAGATCGAAGTCCTCAGCCTTGCAGCCTGCTACAGCTCCCTTGGTCAGAACATCAGCAACCTTTCTCATGAACTTAGCTGAAGCTTCAGCTTGTCTCTTCACAGTTTTCCTCAATTCCTTGCACTTCTTGGTGAGCTTGAAGATGGTCCTATCTTGAGCTCTGTTCCACCTTTGCAGTGTGCTAATCTGGTCATGAGCTTGGCGAATGGGACCAATAGGCAAAGCACTTGTGCATTGCTCAAACGTATAGCGAGGAGGACCAAAGAGATGAGCTGTGGCTCTGCTGGAGTATCCCTGATCAAACTTAGCTGCCTTTGCTGCTGCTTTCTCGTTCATCTTCAATGTCATAGGGCCAAGAGCTCCATGACTGCCCAGGAGATGCTGCTCACTGATATCAAAACTCATAGTACCTGGTGTGCTCAAGGTAGTGAGCTCATAGTTAGGGAGAAGCAGCTCAACTGTGGTGGGGCCTCTCAAGTACGAGTAAACACACTTCCCATCGTATCTTCCAGAGAAGTAATGAGCTGACTTCAAGTAGGTGAGATCAAGGAAAGAGGGACCGGATGCATCATCTCCCAAGTTAATACCCTGATGCTCAAGCAAAGGTGTGATCAAGCCGCCTATTCCAATCTGAGCCTCTGGATCCCTGTTTGTCCAAGCATACTCCTTGTAGTACATAAGGCGCCTCACAAAGTATCCAACCATACCAAACTCAGCGTAGAAATCAGTGGGAACTTCAGGTAGGTGAGGAGGTAAGGCAAAGTGTTGGATGGCTTGGTGCATGAGGTGCAAGTCTTCTCCATTCACGTTGCTTGGCTCTTTCCTTGGGTAGATGGTGTGGACAATCAGCCTATGGAGGTAGCGGACTGATGGATGTCTGATAGATGCATTCTTGTCTCTGCTGGACACTCTATCCTTTCCTGATAAGAACTTGTAAGTGAAGTGGGCAAGGGTCTTTCCTTTAGGAAGCCCTTTCAGCTTAGGCAAAGAGGACTCCTTCAAATCCTTGAGGCCTAGTACCTCTCCAATCTCAGTGAAGGTCATGAAATAAGGCTTCCCATCTATCTTGAAACTGATTCTTCCCCACCCTTGTTCCTCATGTAGAGAAGAGTGGAATGTGACCTCCAAGGATGCCATGAATTGACAAGAGACCTCTTTATAGGTTGGGTGAGCCATGGAGTAGAAACTGTCCATGTTCATGAGAGCATGCAAATCCTTCATGTCTTGGTCAATTTCTAGCTCCCTCATTAGCCTCACATCAGCAAATCTGGTTGGAGGCCAAGATACTCCTTGCCTCAGTTGCTCCAATAGTTTAACTTGAGTTGGCTTCTTTTGTCGATCTCTATGAGGGTTGAACCCTAACTTTTCGAAGGTTTCTTGCTCAGCCACATTTCCATTTGGAGATGATGCTTCTTCAACAGTAGCATCTACTGGCTCCAAGGGTGGAGGTGCCAATGTCTTTGGGTTTGGTGCCTTGATTCTGATCTTGGTGGGAGGTGTGGGTTTCTCAACATCCTTCTTTGTGTTCTTCTCCAAAACAAGAGGTCCCACACTGTGGGATCTTGGAGCTCTAGCCTTCTTTGGAGGAGTGTTCTTATCATCACCAACAGCTACCCTCTTTCCATCTTTCTTGGCCTTCTTGTAAGCATCATCAAGCACTCTCTCATCACTAGCCAACCTCTTGCCATCCTCCTTGCTAGTCTTATTACCAACATCAACCACTCTTTTTCCTTCATCCTTGGGGTGCTTGTTCGCCCCATCAACCAAACTGTGTCCAGCCTTCTTGGCTTGTGCCTTCTTTCTCAACATAGCCAGAGCTTGTTGCCTCACGTTCTTCCTCAGTTCAGGCATGGAGCCTAACGTTTTTCCGAACCTAGCAGTGTGTTTCTCAGCAGCCTCGGCCTTCTCTTGTGCAATCAGTTTCTCATCTTTCCTTCCCATTGGAACCTGAAAAATATCAAGACTTGGACGAGATAAAGCACAAGGAAGAGAGAATATGCTGGAAAAGATAAGAGATGGAATGAAGACTTGCAAACCTAGTCTAGAACCAGCAACCTAGCAGGACTATCAAAGTAATCAAGCTCCCAAGTTCACAAGATTCATAAATTTTTTTTTTTTTTTTTTTTATGAACAAGGGAACTTAAGCAAGCTGAATTCCAAGTAAAAACATAAAGCCAGCTGAAATTGAATGCTAAACAAGCTCTAGAACATCAACTCCAATCAACCTAGACCAGCCTCAACCAAAAATAAGAGCCTTTTCAAAAACCCCCAAATCTCATGAACCCTAATTTGTCAAAGTTCAAATTAATCTCAATTCCACCATGAAATCAACTACCCAGCATGATATACAAGCATTCCCTAGTCTAATTTACAAGAAATTGGAAAGAAAAAACTCAAATTTCAAGTTCAAATTTTTAGGGTTCATGAGGGTTACGAATTTGAATTTAGAGATACCATACCTTGCTTTGGATGAAGGATAAAGATGAAAGGGTTCAAGGAATTAGGTCTAGGGGAGGAAGGTCTTGATGTGGGAAGAAGAAACTTGTGATTTGGTTGAGATTTGGCAAAGTTATGGGAATTTTTGTTCTTGGAGGCTAGAGAGGATTTTGATGTGAGGAAAAAGATGGAATGAGGAAAGATGGGGTGGCTTAGGGTTTTAAAATGTTTCTGGGTCGGGTAGGGATGGTTCTGGGCGGGTTTAGGTGGGTTTGGGTCGGAAAAAGGGGAAGAAACACTTACCTGGGCGGGCGGTCGCGGTTGGAGTGAATCCGGGTCAAGCCGGTGCGCGGGTGCTGCGTCGTTCGGACGACTCGGGTATGGATACCCGCGTGCTCTCTTTCGTCCCGTGCGGGTGTCGCGTCCCGCGTAGGTCCACCTGGGTGCTCGCCCGTCCCGTGCGGGTGCTGCGTCCGCGTAGGTCTGCTCGGGTACGTCCGTCCTGCTCGACTCAGCCGTCGCGGGTGCTGCGTCCCGCGTAGGTCTGCTCGGGTACGTCCGTCCTGCTCGACTCAGCCGTCCTGCTTGATCGTCCCGTGCGGGTGCCGTGTCCCGGGTAGCACTGCTCGGGTACTTCCGTCCTGATCGACTCAGCCGTCCTGCTTGATTCACCCGTGCGGGTGCCGTGTCCCGGGTAGCACCACCCGGGTGCATCCGTCCAAACCTCTAAGTCTGGATTTCACCTCGTTTTTCTTGATCTCTGAACCAACCCACCTCCTTTCATGTCTCTTCCATCTCATAACCGCAGTGAACTCATTTCCAAAACTCCCAATCTAGCCCCATCATCATTCAAAGGACTTTTTGATGAAAAATAAAAAGAATCCCAATGCAATATGTACAAGGATAACCATGGGACTTCCTCCCAAGTGAGCTTGTTTAAAGTCACTAGCTTGACTTTGCCTCCTTTGAGGTTAGGCAAGGGGAGCATCAGAGAGTGGGGTTGATGTCCCATCCTCCTTTGGTACTGTGGTCATGTATTCCTTGAGTCTTTGGCCATTCACTGTGAAGTCTCCACCATCCTTGTTCCAAAGCACAATGGCTCCATGGGGTCTCACTTCTTTGATCACAAATGGACCAGACCACCTTGACTTTAACTTTCCTGGAAATAACTTAAGTCTAGAGTTGTAAAGAAGCACTTGATCTCCTGCCTTGAACTCTCTCTTGAGGATGTGCCTGTCATGGAAGGCCTTTGTCTTTTCCTTGTAGATCCTTGAGTTCTCAAAAGCATCCATCCTTATCTCATCCAGCTCATTGAGTTGAAGAAGTCTCTTCTCCTTTGCACACTTGATGTCAAAGTTTAGAAGCTTCACAGCCCACAATGCCTTGTATTCAAGCTCAACTGGTAGGTGGCAAGACTTTCCATAGACAATGTTGAAGGGAGTGGTGCCTAGAGGAGTCTTAAATGCTGTTCCATATGCCCAAAGAGCATCATCAAGCTTGGCTGACCAATCCTTCCTCTTGGTTCCTACAACCTTTTCCAAGATCCCCTTGATTTGCTTGTTGGAGACTTCCACTTGGCCACTAGTTTGAGGGTGATATGGTGTTGCAACCTTGTGCTTTACTCCATTCCTCTTGAGAAGACTCTCAAATACCTTGTTGATGAAGTGTGAACCTCCATCACTTATGACCACTCTTGGAACTCCAAATCTTGGGGAAATAGTGCTCTTGAACATTTTGACCACTACTCTTGAATCATTTGTAGGACTTGCTATTGCTTCCACCCACTTTGATACATAGTCCACAGCCACCAAGATGTATTTGTTGCCATAGGAAGAGGGGAAGGGTCCCATGAAATCAATCCCCCAAACATCAAACACTTCCACTTCAAGGATTGGGTTTTGAGGCATCTCATTCCTTTTAGTAATGTTCCCACTCCTTTGGCAAGAGTCACATCTTGAAATGAAGTCTTGTGAGTCCCTGAACATGTGTGGCCACCAAAATCCAGCTTGTAACACCTTTGAGACAGTCTTGAATGGAGCAAAATGGCCTCCATAGGAAGATCCATGGCAATGTGAGAGGATTCCTTCAACTTCTTCTTCAGCCACCACTCTTCTATAAATCTGATCCTTGCATAGGGTGTAGAGGTATGGTTCATCCCAATAGTATCTCTTCAAATCTTTGTAGAACTTCTTCTTCTCATACCCTGCAAGTCCCAATGGTTCCTTTCCAGTGGCTAAGTAGTTAACCAAATCAGCATACCAAGGTCCCTTCTCTTCAGCTGCCTTAACCTCTTCAATCTTTTTCCAGTCTCAATGACTGCCACCACTGACATGATGGCCAAGACATGCTCTTCTCTGAGGCCCTCATCAATAGGGATTCCACCTTCAATTCTCAACCTGGACAAGTGATCAGCAACTCCATTCTCAATCCCTGGCTTGTCTCTAATCTCCAAGTCAAACTCTTGAAGCAAAAGGATCCACCTTAGTAGTCTTGGCTTGGCATCCTTCTTTGCTAGGAGATGTCTCAAAGCTGCATGGTCAGTATACACAATGACCTTAGAACCCACCAGGTAGCTTCTGAATTTCTCAAAGGCGAAGACAATGGCCAGCATCTCCTTCTCTGTTGTGGCATACCTCATCTGTGCATCATTCAATGTTTGGCTAGCATAATAAATCACATGAGTTTTGCCATCCTTCTTCTGCCCCAGGACAGCCCCAACAGCAAAATCACTAGCATCGCACATTATCTCAAAGGGAGGTCCCAATCAGGTGGCTGAACAATGGGAGCACTAACAAGGTCACCCTTTATCTTCTTGAAAGCCTCAAGACAATCTTCATCAAAGCTGAAAGCAGCCTCCTTGCACAGCAACTTGGTCATTGGTCTAGCAATCTTTGAGAAGTCCTTGATGAATCTTCTATAGAACCCAGCATGGCCAAGGAAGCTCCTGATGTCTTTCACTGTCTTTGGTGGTGGCAAGCTGACCATCACCTCAATCTTAGCCTTGTCCACTTCAATGCCCTTTTCTGAAATCTTGTGTCCAAGCACAATCCCTCTTTGACCATGAAATGACACTTCTCCCAATTCAGCACTAGGTTGGTGTCTTTACATCTCTGTAGGACCCTGCACAAGTTGGACAAACAAGCAGAAAGCGAAGATCCGTGACAGAGAAATCATCCATGAATACCTCCACTATATCCTCAATGAGATCGAGAAGATAGACATCATGCACCTTTGAAAGGTTGCTGGAGCATTACATAACCCAAATGGCATCCTTCGATAAGCAAAGGTGCCATAGGGGCATGTGAATGTTGTCTTCTCTTGATCATTGGGATGTATGGGGATTTGGAAGAACCCTGAATACCCATCAAGAAAACAATAGAAAGGATGGTTTGCAAGTCTCTCAAGCATTTGATCAATGAATGGCAATGGAAAGTGATATTTTCTAGATGCTGAGTTGAGCTTTCTATAATCAATACACATCCTATGGCCAGTTATGGTTCTAGTTGGTATCAATTCATCCTTGTCATTTTTAACCACAGTGATACCACCCTTCTTTGGAACTACATGCACAGGAGATACCCATTTAGAATCTGAAATAGGGTAGATAACACCAGCATCTAAGAGCATGAGAATCTCCTTCTTTACAACATCTTTAAGGTTAGGATTCAACCTCCTTTGATGTTCTCTAAAAGTCATTGATTCATCCTCTAGATGTATCCTATGCATGCACAAAGAAGGTGATATCCCCTTAATATAATCTAGTGAGTATCCAATGGCTTTTCTAAACCTTTTAAGTGCATTTAAAAGTTGAGAAAGCTCAAGTTCAGTAAGTTCACTACTCACAATGACAGGATATGTCTCATTAGGGCATAGAAATGCGTACCTTACACAATGGGGAAGAGGTTTTAGCTCCACTTTTGGTGCCTTGAGCTCACTCCAATCATCTTGTTTGGTGTTCTCTTGTTGAGTGGCTGAAACAGCTTGATGCACCTCTTGTTTAAGCTCCTCATACTGGCCTCTATCAACAATCTTCTTTCGAGAATCCAGCATGGCTGCAATAGCCTCACTCTCCTTGTTCTCAACCACTTGGACCTCTTTATCCACTGTCAAAGCATGCTGCAAAGGGTCCTCTATTGTCAACTCTCCAAGTGCCAATTCCTCAAGGAGCTCATCAGCAAGAGCTTCCATCTCCTCTATGTAGAACACTTGGCCTTGCACAGTTGACCTCTTCATTACCTCGTTGACATCAAAATGGAGAGTGTGCTCTTTCCCTAAATGAAGATCAATCTTGCCTTCCTTCACATTGATAAGGGCTCCTGCTGTGGCTAAGAATGGTCTTCCAAGGATCAAGGGGTCTCTAGCCTCTTCATCCAACTCAAGAACAACAAAATCAGTGGGAATTTCACAATTTCCAATCATCACAGGGAGGTCTTTAAGGATACCAATGGGGAATTTGACTGAGCGGTCAGCAAGCACCAAAGAGAGTTTGCACTTCTTGTACTGGCTGAACCCAAGCTTCTTGGCAACAGATAGAGGCATTAGACTGACACTAGCTCCCAAATCACATAGACATCTCTCAAACATCAAAGGACCAATGGCACAAGGTAGGGTGAAGCAGCCTGGATCCTCTAGCTTCTTAGGGATTGTCAATCTCTGGATGATGGCACTGCACTCATGAGTAAGAACCATCATGCCTTCCATTTCCTTCTTCTTGGCAGCCACAACATCCTTCAAGAACTTGCTGTATTGAGGGACAAGCATGAAGGCATCAATGATTGGCATTGTGACTTGAACTTCACTCATTTGCTTCTCAAAGAGTGCTTTGTACTTCTCCAAAAGTTGCCTCTTGAATCTTCCAGGAAATGGCAGCTTAGGTTCATAGGGAGGAGGAACAAAAGAAGACTCTTTTGTTGGAGTGGCAACTTCACCATGTTTTGGTGTTTTCTTCTCTTCTCCAACCTTTCCTTTACCCTTAGCTTCAACAATCTTTTCTAGAATCTCCTCATCAACTTTCTCATCCACAATCACAACATCATCATCAATGTTGATAGCCACCCCCCCCCCACTTAGTTTCTCACCATCCTTGGGGAGAGTTCTTGGAGGTAGCTCTCTACCACTTCTCAAAGTGATTGCCTTCATTGGTTCTTTGGGGTTTTGCTCTGGCTTTCCTGGTAATGTTCCTTGTTGGCGACTTGGCTGAGAGTTCATTGAAGCAAACTGATTCTCCAAAGCTCTAATCTTGTTGTTTAGCTCAGTGTAGCTGCTGTCAATCTCGGAGTGAACAGTCTTGAACTCATGGCCAATGTCTTTGGCTGCTCTAGCTTGACCTTCTAATAGTTGTTTGAACATAGCTTCCATAGATGAATCTGGAGCTTTAGCTTGGGAGGAGCTACCTTGAGCTTGAGTAGATTGATTGCCATGGTTTGCAAAACCAGGAAGAGGATTCTGCCTAGGCTGGTAGTTCCCTTGCTGAGTTTTTTGCTTTGGTTGATAGCCTCCTTGCTGGTTGTTGGGGTAAGACCTTTGCTGGTAATTGTTGTACTGAAAGTTAGGCTCCTTCCTGTACCAAGAACCATTGTTATTGATGAAGCAAAGCTCTTCTTGCCCTTCTAACCCTTCAACTTCATTAACCTTAGGAGGAGTTTCTTGGTTTGGACCACCCACAAAGTGAATCTGCTCCTGCTTGGCTTGGTTAGCAATCAGCAAGTCTATCTTCTCTTGCAAGGATTTTATTTCCTTCTTGGTCTGGTTGTCATCAGCTCTGGTTGTTCTATCAGCCCTGTCATGTTCTCCACTGTAAACTGAATCACTCTTGACCATGTTATCCACCAGCTCCTCAGCATCTTCTTCAGACCTGCCCAGGAAGAAACCATTGCTTGCTGTATCCAATCTTGCTCTAAACTCAGGAAGGGCACCTCTATAGAATGTGCTCAGTAAACTCTCCTTTGAGAAGCCATGGTGTGGGCACTTAGCTTGATATCCCTTGAACCTTTCCCATGCTTCACTAAAGCTTTCCAAGTTCTTCTGCTGGAAACTAGAGATCTCATTCCTCAGCTTGGCTGTCCTTGATGTGGAGAAGAGTTTCTCCAAGAAGGCCTACTTACAATCATCCCAAGTAGTGATGGAGTCACTAGGTAGAATTTCTCCCATTGGCGTGCCTTGTCTCCTAGAGAATGGAAACAACTTGAGCTTGAAGGCATCTTCGACACACCATTGGTCTTGGACAAGCCACAATAGCTATCAAACTTGTCCAAGTGATCAAATGGGTCTTCTACAGCCAAGCCATGGTACTTGTTGTTTTCAATCACACTCAACAAGCCTGACTTGATCTCAAAATTGTTAGCTTCCACAGCTGGTGCACGGATGCCCGTCCTGTTGCCATGAATGTGAGGGCGGTCATATGTGCCAATGGCTCTAGCTGGCGCTGTGGGTGTTGTTGTTGCTGGCTGTGGTCTAAGGTTGTCAGCTCCTTGACCATTGCCTTCTTGGGGTTGATGATCATCCATCTCAAACCCTAATCTCTGAATGTGAGCCTGTTGCTCCTCTTCTCTTCTCCTTCTTGCTATTTCCCTCTCAAGTGTAGCTATCTCTTCAACAGTGGGAACCAGGTTAGTTGCACCCCTGCTTCTTGTGTTCATACACCTGAAAATCAAAGGAAGATGCAAAAGGAGAATCAATATCACAAGAAAAGAAAAATGATTTAGTCTCAAGCAAGTGACTAAATCCCAATGTCACAATCAACTTAGAATTTGGCAGCGGCCAATTTGATGATAGAACTTTTCAGATTCTAATCAAATGATGTAGTATATAAGATTGTCGAACCAGTCCTAAGTGACAATGAAACAGAGGGAATGCAAGCCTATGCTCAATCTAAATGCAACCATTAGAGAATGACGATTAAACTAGAACAATAAGTAAAACACAACAAAAAGCAAACTTTCTTTCTTATGAGGAGAGTGAGACCCATGGGTATAGGGACTTGATATTAAAATGATTAAGCTTCAATCCAAGATGCTAACTTTTCAATCAATCTAATCCTTATGCCTAGACAACAAAACTAAGCAAGCTCTATCCCTAGATGAATGCTCTTTTGCAATGATCACCCAAGTACACCAAATCCCTTTGGCTGTAATGATCAAAGCAAACAATGAGAATGAGTCTAATAGCAATCCTAGCCTCTAAGACAACTAATCCCTTAGGCAAAGCAAGCTAAAAGCATAGATGAGTTGGTTCAGGCATTTCATAGAACACCTTCCGGGCATGAAATGCCTATAGCTCTATGTTTGAGAGGCCAACTCAAATATAGCTTTAAAAACACCAAATCTATGCAAGGAAATGATAGATCTAATACTAGACACCTTGGATCTAACTTAATCACTGTCTATCACCCTAACCCATGGATCTTAGAATGATCTACTCACTAATCCACATGCTTACTCTTAAACCCATGAGAGATTCAAGCATAAACATATAGAGAAAGAAAGGAGATGAGATAAACAATCAAGAACACAAGATGAGATGAGATTAATAAATCAAAGATGAAGCTTTACTCAAAGGTTTTTGTTCTTAGATCATAAATAACATAAGTCTCAAACTTGAGTTTATGAGAGTATTTATAGTGGGCTTAAAAGCCTAAACACATAATAAAATGACTAAAAGCCCTTAGAAGATTAAAGGTTTAAACCAATCAGAATGCTCCAAAGGAAGAAGCTCGGATACCCTGGTGGGATAACCTTCTTCTAGGCGGGTATGGCTGGCGGGTATGAGCTTCGTCCGACATCCAACAGGCCATCAAGCGTGCGGGTCTTCTAGGCGGGTGAGGAGGTCATGTCCTGAGCTCATCTCTTCAGTCCAACCCGTGCGGGTAGAAGTGGCGGGTGAGGGAGGTCGGTGTCTGCTGATGCAGCGGGCTGGAATGGCGGATGGGGCGTCCGGGTGATCTGAACCGCATGTGTCTTGGCGTCAGCACCATTAGGACGTGCGGGTCCTTCAGGCCGCGTGCGCCTGCTCGGGTGACTCCATGCGCGGGTGAGAACGGACGGGTGTGCAAGGCCGCGTGCGTTCTAGGCTTCCAACGCAATCAGAACGTGCGGGTGCTTTCGTCCCGGGTCGTCCGGCAGCGTCCTGATCCTGGGCGTCCTCCACTGTCGGGCGTGCGGGTTGTCTTGTTGGTGTGGCGTCGGGTAAGCTTTCCGGGTGGCGTCCAGTCGGTGCTCAAGCGTCGCTGTCGTTCCGTGGTCGATGCGTGTGGGTCATCGAGGTCGCGTACGTCTGTCCGGGTGTGGTACCGTCTGGCGTTCATCCTCTCGTCCGTGCGAGTTGGTCAGGCCGAGCATGCTGACCCGGGTGTACTGAGGTGCCTTCACTCAAACAGTCATAACTCCTCCAATATAGCTTCAAATGGTTTGAAACCACTCCCATTGGAAAGCTAACTCAGAATGCCAAGTCTCCACCAAATATAAGCCTCAGAAGATACTTCTAAGGCCTTTGTCCATGTTCATCTTTAAACCCCTCTTTTTCATCACAAAACTCCCAAACATCTTCAATATCTCCAAAGTGTGCTCCAACACCTAATAGGGACTTATGAATGCAGAATGAGCCTAAAGATGCCTAATGCCTAATCTAAATGAGCAAAAATGCATAAGATATGATAGCTAAAAACATGTAAATATGCAAGACATCAGCAGTGGTGCTTCTTGTGTACTCCTCTTCATAAGCATTCTGCTTGCTTGCATCCTTATCACCTTTGGGAATGTTCACAGGGCAAAGGGGTCCATGACTCCTAAGGAGGTGTTCCTCACTGATGTCAAATCTGATGTCTCTTGTAGTGCTCAAGGAAGTGAGTTGTGGGCTAGGAAGCAACAGCTCAGCCTTCTTGCCACCCCTTGAGTAAGAGTAGACACATCTCCCTTTAAATCGTCCACTTAGAAATTGAGCCTTCCTTAGGTAAGCTCCATCCAAGAAAGTAGGACTTATTCCATCTTCACCCAAATCAATCCCTTGGTAAGCTATTAATGGGGTTATCCAGCCACCAATACCAATCTGAGGTCCGGAGTCACGGTTTGTCCAAGCCCAGCTCTTGTAGTGCATGATGCGCTGTACAAGGAAACCAACCATACCAAACTCTGAATAGAAATCATCCGGGACACTAGGGAGCTGAGGAGAGGAAACAAAGTGGCGGGCAGGTTTGGTGAAGGAATCTCAACTCGTCTCCAGCAACATTCCCTACTTCCTTCTTCTGGAAGAGGGTGTGGTTAAGCAACCTGTGGAGGTAGCGCATAGTGGGATGCCTAATAGCTCCATTCTTCTCCTTCTTTTGGCCCCCTTTTCCTTGTCCTGTCAATAAGGTCCACATTGATTCAGCAATGGTCTTCTCCTTAGGGGTTGTCTTGAGTGTTGGAAGTGAAGGGTTTTTCTGATCCTCAAGGTCAAGAACTTCACTAATCTCTTTGAAAGACATGGAGTACACCTCACCCTCAATATTGAATTTGATCTCTCCCCATCCTTGCTGTGTATGCTTGGAAGTGTGAAAAGTTGCTTCTAGTGTAGCCAAGAATTGGCAAGAGACTTCTTTGTGAGTGGGGTAAGCTGCTGAATAGAGGCTGCCCACCTTCATGTGCTTAAGCATTTCTTCAACATCATCATCAAGGTACAGCTCTTGCAAAATCATCTTATGAACAAATCTGGTGGGGACCCAAGCAATGCCATTCCTCAAAAAGTCTAGCAGCTCATCTTCAGTAGGTGTCTTGGACCTATCCCTCTTGTCATACCTTGATTTAGGATCAGCATGCTCATCATTAGAAGATATCTCATCCTCTTCACCTTCAATTTCTGCAATTATTGGTTTCTTGCCTTGCTTCTTTTCTCTAGCCCTTGCCAACTTCTTTTCCTTGTTGTGCTGGTTAAGGCTCTCTACAACTTCTTGCACAGGGTCTGGTGTTCTCCTAGGTGGAGTCATAACCCTCATAGTGTGAGCAAGGGTATGATCACCTTTGTTGCTTGTCTTTTCAATCACAAGAGCTCCCACACCAGAATTTCTTGGTGCCTTAGCTCTCTTTGGAGGAGCCTGCATGTGAGTACCATCAGCCCCATTGTCTCCAACAGCTAATCTCTTTCCATCCCTTTTGGCTTGCTTGTGAGCACCATCAGCCACACTCTTATCAGCAACAACTTTCTTCCCATCTTTCTTGGCTTGCTTGTGAGCACTTTCAGCCACACTCTTATCAACCACAACTCTCTTTCCTTCTTTCTTGGATTGTGCCTTCTTCCTTAGCAGAGCCAAGGCTTGCTGGCGGCGCTCTTCCTCTGAACCAGGCTGTGAACCCAAAGATTTCCCAAACTGAGCAGTGTGTCTTGCTGCAGCTCTTTCTTCTCAACTTCAAGATCAGCTTCATTCTTTAAGCCCCATTGGTACCTGAAACTTTAGACCTTGGAAAAGAGTAAGCTTGAGAAGGAAAAAGCTTTCAATATGAGGAATATGATCAAAATCATATGAATTACAACTCCAATGATCAAATGCTCACAAGAAACAACTTTTTAAGCAAAAGGCTTTAGAACAACTTAGAGAATTCTCATGCTCAAATTTTTTTTTTTTTTAATGAGCAAAAAGAACCTCTAAGAATCAAAACCACTCAATTAAGCACAATCAAGCTTAAAATGGCCTAAATTGAAGTTCTCCATCAACCTAGCATCCAATCTACCCCAAGAACAACCTAAAACAAGCACTTTATGAAAAACCCCCAAATCTCATGAACCCTAATTTTTCAAAGTTCAAATTAATCTCAATTCCACCATGAAATCAACTACCCATCATGATATATAAGCATTCCCTAGTCTAATTTACAAGAATCTAGCAAGAAAAGGCTCAAATTTCAAGTTCAAATTTTAAGGGTTCATGAGGGTTACGAATTTGAACTTAGAGATACCATACCTTGCTTTGGATGGAGGATAAAGATGAAAAAGTTCAAGGAATTAGGTCTAGGGGAAGAAGGTCTTGATGTGGGAAAAAGAAGTTTATGATTTGGTTGAGATTTGGCAAAGTTATGTGAATTTGTGTTCTTGGAGGCTAGAGAGGATTATGATGTGAGGAAGAAGATGAAATGAGGAGAGAGAGGGTGGCTTAGGGTTTTAAATGTTTCTGGGTCGGGTGGATGGGTGTTCAGGTCAGGGTAGGTCGGGTTTGGGCTTGAAAAAGGAAGAGAAACCTTACCTGGGTCGCGGATACGGGTCTGGTGCTCCATGGGTCGAGTGCGTCTTTGGTGATGAATCGGCCGGGTAGCTCACCCGGATGGGCGTCCCGGTCCGTTCCTTCACTTTCACGACCGGGTAGCTCACCCGGATGGGCGTCCCGGTCCGTTCCTTTCGTTCCTTTCGTCCGTCTGCTTCACGACCGGGTGTTTCCACCCGGACACCCCACCCCGGGCCGATCAGTCAGCATGCTGCACGTCCGGGTAGGCGACCCCGGTCCACCCTACCCGGTCCAAACCTCCAACCCCCCTTTTTTTTTTTAAGTTCTTCCATCTCAAGGCCTTATCCCACTCATTCCCAAGCTTTTACCATTCTCCAAGTGGCTTATTTGAAAAAGAACAAATCCTAATGCATATTTACAAGGATAACCATGGGACTTCCTCCCAAGTGAGCTTGTTTAAAGTCACTAGCTTGACTTTGCCTCCTTTGAGGTTAGGCAAGGGGAGCATCAGAGAGTGGGGTTCATGTCCCATCCTCCTTTGGTACTGTGGCCATGTATTCCTTGAGTCTCTGGCCATTAACTGTGAAGTCATTACCCTGCTTATTCCATAACACAATGGCTCCATAAGGCCTCACTTCTTTGATCACAAATGGACCAGACCATCTTGACTTAAGCTTTTCTGGAAATAACTTCAGTCTAGAGTTGTAAAGAAGCACTTGATCTCCTGCCTTGAACTCTCTCTTGAGGATGTGCCTGTCATGGAAGGCCTTTGTCTTTTTCTTGTAGATCCTTGAGTTCTCAAAGGCATCCATCCTTATCTCATCCAGCTCATTGAGTTGAAGAAGTCTCTTCTCCTTTGCACACTTGATGTCAAAGTTTAGAAGCTTCACAGCCCACAATGCCTTGTATTCAAGCTCAACTGGCAGGTGGCAAGACTTTCCATAGACAAGGTTGAAGGGAGTGGTGCCTAGAGGAGTCTTGAATGCTGTTCTATATGTCCAAAGGGCATCATCAAGCTTGGCTGACCAATCCTTCCTCTTGGTTCCTACAACCTTCTCCAAGATCCCCTTGATTTGCTTGTTGGAGACCTCCACTTGGCCACTTGTTTGAGGGTGATAGGGTGTTGCAACCTTGTGCTTCACTCCATTCCTCTTGAGAAGACTCTCAAATACTTTGTTGATGAAGTGTGAACCTCCATCACTTATGACCACTCTTGGAACTCCAAACCTTGGGAAAATAGTGCTCTTGAACATTTTGACCACTACTCTTGAATCATTTGTAGGACTTGCTATTGCTTCCACCCACTTTGATACATAGTCCACAGCCACCAAGATGTATTTGTTGTCATAAGAAGAAGGAAAAGGTCCCATGAAATCAATCCCCCAAACATCAAACACCTCTACTTCAAGGATTGGGTTTTGAGGCATCTCATTCCTTTTGGTAATGTTCCCACTCCTTTGGCAAGAGTCACATCTTGAAATGAAGTCTTGTGAGTCCCTGAACATGTGTGGCCACCAAAATCCAGCTTGTAACACCTTTGAGACAGTCTTGAATGGAGCAAAATGGCCTCCATAGGAGGATCCATGGCAATGTGAGAGGATTCCTTCAACTTCTTCTTCAGCCACCACTCTTCTATAAATCTGATCCTTGCATAGGGTGTAGAGGTATGGTTCATCCCAATAGTATCTCTTCAAATCTTTGTAGAACTTCTTCTTCTCATACCCTGCAAGCCCCAATGGTTCCTTTCCAGTGGCTAAGTAGTTGACCAAATCAGCATACCAAGGTCCCTTCTCTTCAGCTGCCTTAACCTCTTCAATCTTTTTTCCAGTCTCAATGACTGCTACCACTGACATGATGGCCATGACATGCTCTTCTCTGAGGCCCTCATCAATAGGGATTCCACCTTCAATTCTCAACCTGGACAAGTGATCAGCAACTCCATTCTCAATCCTGGCTTGTCTCTAATCTCCAAGTCAAACTCTTGAAGCAAAGGATCCACCTTAGTAGTCTTGGCTTGGCATCCTTCTTTGCTAGGAGGTGTCTCAAAGCTGCATGATCAGTATACACAATGACCTTAGAACCCACCAGGTAGCTTCTGAATTTCTCAAAGGCGAAGACAATGGCCAGCATCTCTTTCTCTGTTCTGGCATACTTCATCTGTGCATCATTCAAGGTTTGGCTCGCATAATAAATCACATGAGCTTTGCCATCCTTCTTCTGCCCCAGGACAGCCCCAACAGCAAAATCACTAGCATCGCACATTATCTCAAAGGGGAGGTCCCAATCAGGTGGCTGAACAATGGGAGCACTAACAAGGTCACCCTTTATCTTCTTGAAAGCCTCAAGACAATCTTCATCAAAGCTGAAAGCAGCCTCCTTGCACAGCAACTTGGTCATTGGTCTAGCAATCTTTGAGAAGTCCTTGATGAATCTTCTATAGAACCCAGCATGGCCAAGGAAGCTCCTGATGTCTTTCACTGTCTTTGGTGGTGGCAAACTGACCATCACCTCAATCTTAGCCTTGTCCACTTCAATGCCCTTTTCTGAAATCTTGTGTCCAAGCACAATCCCCTCTTTGACCATGAAATGACACTTCTCCCAATTCAGCACTAGGTTGGTGTCTTCACATCTCTGTAGGACCCTGCACAAGTTGGAAAAACAAGCAGAAAACGAAGATCCGTAGACAGAGAAATCATCCATGAATACCTCCACTATATCCTCAATGAGATCCGAGAAGATAGACATCATGCACCTTTGAAAGGTTGCTGGAGCATTACATAACCCAAATGGCATCCTTCGATAAGCAAAGGTGCCATAGGGGCATGTGAATGTTGTCTTCTCTTGATCATTGGGATGTATGGGGATTTGGAAGAACCCTGAATACCCATCAAGAAAGCAATAGAAAGGATGGTTTGCAAGTCTCTCAAGCATTTGATCAATGAACGGCAATGGAAAGTGATCCTTTCTAGATGCTGAGTTGAGCTTTCTATAATCAATACACATCCTATGGCCAGTTATGGTTCTAGTTGGTATCAATTCATCCTTGTCATTTTTAACCACAGTGATACCACCCTTCTTTGGAACTACATGCAGGAGATACCCATTTAGAATCTGAAATAGGGTAGATAACACCAGCATCTAAGAGCTTAAGAATCTCCTTCTTTACAACATCTTTAAGGTTAGGATTCAACCTCCTTTGATGCTCTATAGAAGTCATTGATTCATCCTCTAGATGTATCCTATGCATGCACAAAGAAGGTGATATCCCCTTAATATCATCTAGTGAGTATCCAATTGCTTTTCTAAACCTTTTAAGTACATTTAAAAGTTGAGAAAGCTCAAGTTCAGTAAGTTCACTACTCACAATGACAGGATATGATTCATTAGGGCCTAGAAATGCGTACCTTACACCATGGGGAAGAGGTTTTAGCTCCACTTTTGGTGTCTTGAGCTCACTCCAATCATCTTGTTTGGTGTTCTCTGGTTGAGTGGCTGAAACAGCTTGGTTCACCTCTTGTTTGAGCTCCTCATACTGGCCTCTATCAACAATCTTCTTTCGAGAATCCAGCATGGCTGCAATAGCCTCACTCTCTTTGTTCTCAACCACTTGGACCTCTTTATCCACTGTCAAAGCATGCTGCAAAGGGTCCTCTATTGTCAACTCTCCAAGTGCCAATTCCTCAAGGAGCTCATCAGCAAGAGCTTCCATCTCCTCTATGTAAAACACTTGGCCTTGCACAGTTGACCTCTTCATTACCTCATTGACATCAAAATGGAGAGTGTGCTCTTTCCCCAAATGAAGATCAATCTTGCCTTCCTTCACATTGATAAGGGCTCCTGCTGTGGCTAAGAATGGTCTTCCAAGGATCAAGGGGTCTCTAGCCTCTTCATCCATCTCAAGAACAACAAAATCAGTGGGAATTTCACAATTTCCAACCATCACAGGGAGGTCTTCAAGGATACCAATGGGGAATTTGACTGAGCGGTCAGCAAGCACCAAAGAGAGTTTGCACTTCTTGTATTGGCTGAACCCAAGCTTCTTGGCAACAGATAGAGGCATGAGACTGACACTAGCTCCCAAATCACATAGACATCTCTCAAACATCAAAGGACCAATGGCACAAGGTAGGGTAAAGCAGCCTGGATCCTCTAGCTTCTTAGGGATTGTCAATCTCTGGATGATGGCACTGCACTCATGAGTAAGAACCATCATGCCTTCCATTTCCTTCTTCTTGGCAGCCACAGCATCCTTCAAGAACTATCTGTATTGAGGGACAAGCATGAAGGCATCAATGATTGGCATTGTGACTTGAACTTCACTCAATTGCTTCTCAAAGAGTGCTTTGTACTTCTCCAAAAGTTGCCTCTTGAATCTTCCAAGAAATGGCAGCTTAGGTTCATAGGGAGGAGGAACAAAAGAAGACTCTTTCGTTGGAGTGGCAACCTCACCATGCTTTGGTGTTTTCTTCTCTTCTCCAACCTTTCCTTTACCCTTAGCTTCAACATCAATGTTGATAGCCACCCCCCCCCCCCACTTAGTTTCTCACCATCCTTGGGGAGAGTTCCTGGAGGTAGCTCTCTACCACTTCTCAAAGTGATTGCCTTCATTGGTTCTTTGGGGTTTTGCTCTGGCTTTTCTGGTAATGTTCCTTGTTGGCGACTTGGCTGAGAGTTCATAGAAGCAAACTGATTCTCCAAAGCTCTAATCTTGTTGTTTAGCTCAGTGTAGCTGCTGTCAATCTTGGAGTGAACAGTTTTGAACTCATGGCCAATGTCTTTGGCTGCTCTAGCTTGACCTTCCAACAATTGTTTGAACATAGCTTCCACAGATGAATCTGGAGCTTTAGCTTGGGAGGAGCTACCTTGAGCTTGAGTAGATTGATTGCCATGGTTTGCAAAACCAGGAGGAGGATTCTGCCTAGGCTGGTAGTTCCCTTGCTGAGTGTTTTGCTTTGGTTGATAGCCTCCTTGCTGGTTGTTGGGGTAAGACCTTTGCTGGTAATTGGTGTACTGAAAGTTAGGCTCCTTCCTGTACCAAGAACCATTGTTGTTGATGAAGCAAATCTCTTCTTGCCCTTCTAACCCTTCAACTTCATTAACCTTAGGAGGAGTTTCTTGATTTGGACCACCCACAAAGTGAATCTGCTCCTGCTTGGCTTGGTTAGCAATCAGCAAGTCTATCTTCTCTTGCAAGGATTTTATTTCCTTCTTGGTCTGGTTGTCATCAGCTCTGGTTGTTCTATCAGCTCTGTCATGTTCTCCACTGTAAACTGAATCACTCTTGACCATGTTGTCCACCAGCTCCTCAGCATCTTCTTCAGACCTGCCCAGGAAGAAACCATTGCTTGCTGTATCCAATCTTGCTCTAAACTTAGGAAGGGCACCTCTATAGAATGTGCTCAGCCATGGTGTGGGCACTTAGCTTGATATCCCTTGAACCTTTCTTATGCTTCACTAAAGCTTTCCAAGTTCTTCTGCTGGAAACTAGAGATCTCATTCCTCAGCTTGGCTGTCCTTGATGTGGAGAAGAATTTCTCCAAGAAGGCCTTCTTACAATCATCCCAAGTAGTGATGGAGTCACTAGGTAAAGATTTCTCCCATTGGCGTGCCTTGTCTCCTAGAGAGAATGGAAACAACTTGAGCTTGAAGGCATCTTCTGACATACAATTGGTCTTGAACAAGCCACAATAGCTATCAAACTTGTCCAAGTGATCAAATGGGTCTTCTACAGCCAAGCCATGGTACTTTTTGTTCTCAATCACACTCAACAAGCCTGACTTGATCTCAAAGTTGTTAGCTTCCACAGCTGGAGCGCGGATGCCCGTCCTGTTTCCATGAATGTGAGGACGGTCATATGTGCCAATGGCTCTAGCTGGCCGCTCTGGGTGTTGTTGTTGCTGGCGCTGTGGTCTAAGGTTGTCAGCTCCTTGACCATTGCCATCTTGAGGTTGATGCTGGTGATCATCCATCTCAAACCCCAACCTCTGAATGTGAGCTTGTTGCTCTTCTTCTCTTTTCCTTCTTGCTATTTCCCTCTCAAGTGTAGCTATCTCTTCAACAGTGGGAACCAGGTTAGTTGCACCCCTGCTTCTTGTGTTCATACACCTGAAAATCAAAGGAAGATGCAAAAGGAGAATCAATATCACAAGAAAAGAAAAATGATTTAGTCTCAAGCAAGTGACTAAATCCCAATGTCACAATCAACTTAGAATTTGGCAACGGCGCCAATTTGATGATAGAACTTTTCTAGGGTTCTAATCAAATGATGTAGTATAAAAGATTGTCGAACCAGTCCTAAGTGACAATGAAACAGAGGGAATGCAAGCCTATACTCAATCTAAATGCAATCATTAGGGAGGATGATGATTAAACTAAAACAATAAGCAAAATGTAACAAAAGGTGAAACTTTCTTTCTTATGAGGAGAGTGAGACCCATGGGTATAGGGACTTGATATCAAATGATTAAGCTTCAATCCAAGATGCTAACTTTTCAATCAATCTAATCCTTATGCCTAGACAACAAAACTAAGCAAGCTCTATCTCTAGATGGATGCTCTTTTGCAATGATCACCCAAGTACACCAAATCTCTTTGGCTGTAATGATCAAAGCAAACATGGAGAATGAATATATTAGCAATCCTAGCTTCTTTGACAACTAATCTCTTAGGCAAAGCAAGCTAAAAGCATAGATGAGTTGGTTCAGGCATTTCATAGAACACCTTTCGGGCATGAAATGCCTATAGCTCTATGTTTGAGAGGCCAACTCAAATATAGCTTTAAAAACACCAAATCTATGCAAGGAAATGATAGATCTAACACTAGACACCTTGGATCTAACTTAATCACTCTCTATCACCCTAACCCATGGATCTTAGAAGGATCTACTCACTAATCCACATCCTTACTCTTAAACCCATGAGAGATTCAAGCTTAAACATATAGATAAAGAAAGGATATGAAATCAAACAATCAAGAGCACAAAGACAAGATGAGATTATGAATCAAGATGAAACTTTACTCAAGAGGTTTATGCGTTCTTAGATAGAAAATGAGATAAGTCCCACATTAGGGATAACAAGGGTACTTATAGTTAGGCTTAAAAGCCCTAGAAACATAGATTAAGATTACTAAAAAGCCCTTAAGCTAAATGGGTATAAACCAATAGGAAAAAGGCACAAAACTCGGTCAGGGTAGCAGCAACATCATCCATCCCGGTCTAGGTTACCCGGCCGTCCAAGCTGGCCGCGTTCCTTGCTCCGTCCGGGTTCCACGCCGTCCGTCTCTCCCCGGTCGCCTCACCCCGGTCACCAGCACATTCTTCACGACCGGGTACTCTTAGCCGGACAGGCCATCCCGGTCGTCCTCAGCTTGGATGTGTCTTGTTCGCCCGTCCGGATGCGGGTACCCGGACGCATCTCCCCGGCCGTCCACCAGTCTTCATCGTCCGGGTGCTCCTACCCGGACGTGTCTCCCGGACGTCCAGCAATCTTCATCGTCCGGGTGCTCCTACCCGGACGTGTCTTCCCCGGACGTCCTGCATCTTCTATTGGTCCGGCTGCTCGAGTCTGCACGCGGCATCCCGGTCATCCGTACGAGCTGGTCCGTCCTGATCCGTCCGGGTGCGTGTAGCCGGTCAAGGCTACCCGGCCTAACCCTCTTCTCTTGGTTTTACTTCTCTTCTTATAGCCAATCTTGATTCTTCACTTCTTTTTGGGTCATAAAGTCTCCAAACACCTCAAATCTCACCAAAACATGCTCCAACACCTGATAGGGACAAATGAATGCAAAATGATCCTAGACAAGCCTAAACTTAAGCCTACAACTAAAGGAATGCAATAAAAAGATGGCTAAATACATGAAAATATGCAAGACATCACAACCACACACGGTTATTCACACCAAACAAACACACACACACAGGGAACCCACCAGGTCTTCACACACCAGAAAGAAGCTCCAAAAGCTCAAGACCTAAGGGTTACACCAAAACCTATCAAAAGAGGCTAAAAGGGCTAAGAGGGTAAGGGACCTTTAAACGACAAAACTAAAACCTTACCACCTCTCCAAGCACACCACAAGGCCTCATAAAGCTAGGATAACACACGCACAAAGCCTCTAACTCACCTCACTCACTTAATAAAAATTTATCGGTTTTTGGCAACTTTCTCTCTCAAGGAGCAACCATAAGATAGTCTGAGAGAGAGAGTCCAGGGGTGCTTAAACCTTTCAAAATGAAGCCTAAGGATCCTATTTATAGCAAGAGAATGAAGTGTGAACACATCTTTCATGAGTGAACACTTGTCCACATTTTATGACCAAAATCCATGCATGAGGGAAAGTGCACTTAATCTTGTCTTCAAAGTCTCATATTCTAGAAAAAATACCACCCTCCTGGTCTCATTCAGTGTACGAAATCTCAGCTCCAAACTTGCTCCCAAAGTTAACTTGCCACCACATCACGTTTTAGCTTCAAAATGGCTTCAATGAAGAACACATACCAAATCTAGGTATTAGGCTTGCTCCCTTAGTTTTCCTAGACCTCCATGTGCTGTAGAAGAGCCAATGCATGTCCATTCCCGTGCCTGACATGTTTCCACACTCCCTTCTCCTTAATCATTAATTAGCAAAATTAAGCCCTTTTGGCACTCTTGGGTCTTCAACCTTCAAACTCCAATCCTTGGTGATCCAGCCCACTCCAATGCACTCTCTGGACTCCAAATAAACTCTAGATGTCGTGGGTTTAAGGTAGAAATCAAATTTCTTGACCCAAACTTCCCAAACCCATTTGTAACCCATTATGGGTACAAAAAGTGTCTTCATGTTTTCTCCCTCTCTAGATATCTTTTGCTCATGATTACTTCACCAAAAGACTCCTTAATTTATCCTGTATCACCTCCAGAAATGATGGAAATTGGTCCCCTCCACGTGGCACACTCCCATTGGATGCCCGGATAGCTTATGTGGACCAATATGGTACTTTCTCTCTCCTTGGACTTTTGTTGACTTTGACTCTTGGGTTGACCACTTCCAAAAGTGTAGGAATTGCACAAAATGATCTTCTAAGATCCTTGGCCATGTTTGTCCATCTTGATTGGGCTTCCTTAGCTCTCGGTTAGCTCATTCTGACCATATCGGCCAAAACGGCCTTCTTCCGGACCATCTTGGTATTCTCCTGGTTTTGGCTTGACCAAACTCCCTTGAATGTCTTCAAACACCTCAATAAGGCTCCTAGGTTGACCCTAGACTGATCTCCAAGCTCTTGGAATCAAAATAGTCTTCTTCGTCCTTCGTCCGATGCCAAACCTCTGTCTCGGCCATCTCTGGAAGCTCTTTCGATCACCATCACTTTGGCTCGTTCCAACTTCATTCTGACTCGACCAAAAGTCTTCTTTTATCCCATAATGATGATTGAGATTGAGTCCCACTTGACTTGTACATTTCGAAATTTCACCATACTCGGCCTTGACCACTTCAAAGCTTCGGTTCTGTCTCCTCGGCCAAGTCTTGTTTCTACTCGACCATTCTTCAAAATGCCTCGACGGAACCTCTATTCCTGTCTTCTAATAGCTCCTCCATCCAAGTCTGGCTTGATCTGAGCCTGTTGACTTGCGTTGACTTCATACCCTAAATCAGGGGTATTACATTCTCCCCTCCTTAAATGAATTCGTCCTCGAATTCCCAAGGCACTGCTAGCTTCTGCTACCACCTTTTGAACTTTCTTCAGCTTGTTCCTAACTGCTTCTTGACTTAGTCTTCCACCATAACTTCCTCCTTCTTCTTGGTTCTCAACTTCGGTTACTTGCTTCATACGGTTCTTCAATCTGTCGCTTGGTCCACCATCTTTGATGCTGAAATTGCTTCCACTTCGCAGATGTCCTCCATCCACCGATCTTCCTTAACAATTCTTGGTTCCTTCTTGCATTTGCTCGCCGCCATTTTTAGTACTATCTTTGCCACTTGATATCGCTTCCATATTGCCACTATTTCACTCTTGCTAACACCATGATATCACCATATATACGTCTCATGCTCTTGAATCTCCATGTGGCTAAGCACCATGCTTCTAACCAACGTCTCCCCTCCTTGGAAACAACTCGGTCTTGATCACAATGTAGACATCAAATTCATGCTCAAGCTTCATACTTTCTTGGACTCTTCGTTCAATTGCTCCAGTCTTGATTATCTTCTTGACCCTCTCCGCTGGATACTTGGGCGCTACACTTCAATTTGGTTACATATTCTTCCGAGATACCACCATATGCCTTAAGCACTCCATGCCTTTCCATAATACCTCCAAATACCACTTCCTTGGATATGCTCAGGTCTTTTATCTTCCGCATTACCATCACTGGCAACTCCACCATTTGCACCTACTGATGCCTCCAACGCTTCTTGAATTCCTCCAATTCAAATACCACCATTTACTCTGGCTCTTTAAAACACGCCTTGGATGAGTACATTTTGATAACTCGGAGCCTTTGCCATGCTTCACTAACTTCCATCAATGCCGTCTCTGATTCTTGATCCACCTGATCAATCATTCCGTGTCCGCACACCTCTGATGACTCTGAACCCTCACACTGACAACTCTGGACCCGTGCACACTCACTGCTGGTCTTCACCACGGTCGCCTCTGGTTCCAGTCGCATAGACAAGCTTTTCGAACACTCATGACATGGTTCGTCTCCTTCCGACTCCACACTCATTCTCAACACATCAATGGCTATAAATAAGGGTCGGTTACCTAAACTCTAGGGTTCACACATTCTAATCACAACCAGAAGCCCTAAAGCGAGGTTCAACTACAACACCCTAGCAAGGTCTACACACTAGATTACACTTGCTTCCCGGACACACCGTCCACAACACTTCACACAACAAGGTTGCACGCACAAAACCACAATGCTATACTACAATTTCTAGTCTAGATGCAAACAACTCAAAATAAGCTTGAGGGATCTCAGCCTCAAACCGCAATGCAACACACACACAGCATCTAGACTACAAGCACTTAGAAATGCTAAAGCATGCAACAGCACAAAGCAAAAATTACAACAGCAACCCATGCAAGAGAAGGATTAGAACCCACTTACCTTAGCCCCCACGGGCTCCATCATCAGGGCTCCTAGCAAGGTCAAGGTTTCTATGGTTTGATCCTCCTGTTGCAGATGAGGTTGATCGAGCAGGGCTGGTAGGAGGAACAACGGTGATGGGTACGGCTCTGGTCACGCTGGTCATTGGGCAATCTGCAACGAAGTGTCCACTCCTTGTGCACGAAGTGCATACTGCAAAACGGCTCAACTCTGGCTGGTTTCTGACTCTTAGACATGCTTGACCATGATGATCACTCAATCCACACAAGGCACAATCTTCAGTCATTCCCATGGTTTCCCATGTTCCTCGTAGAGTTCCGCTTGTTCTGGTCGTCCCATTCTGAGTACCTTCCATCATCTGATTTTCTCTTCTGGTTTCTTGCTGAACTTCCATGTCCACTCCTACTGCCTCTGTTCCGGCTTCTTGATTGGTTGGTGACGACTCCATTGGCATTGGCGAGTAGTGATACTCGTAGTATGGATCAAAGGATTGTCCAATACTTTCCATGCTGAACTCAAGAGATCCTCCAACTGAAAATGATGGACTCCAAGCTGGCATTTCGATCCATGGACTAGTCTCTCGTGAGCTAACGTCGAAAATGTTAACGGCCACCGTGCTGTCTGATGAGATGTCGATGGTTTCTGGTGGTGGTGGCTCAATGATCTCCACATCAGATGAACTGATCTCCCTTGCTACCCAATATTCATTGCCATAGCCGTACTGGAAGTTGATTGAGTCGGATGATGCTTGCGGATTGACTCCCACGCCTTGGAAAATGTTCATGTGCTCCAGATGATCGGATTCTTCTTCAATTTCTTCAAGTACTTCAGCTTCTTCAAATTCAGACGACCCGGTCTCGTGTGAACTCTCACTGCTCTCAACCACATTCTCATCTTCAAAGTTGGAATCAGACTCGGATTTGCTGGAATCACTCGACGAGCTGGACTCACTCGATCCATCATACCCAGCCGTACCAGATGACTGCCCAAAAATCCTCAACCGTACCACATTCCTCATCCTCGGCCTGCCTCCACCCTGTCAACTGCCAACACCAGAAACTGCAACACAAGCACAAGGTAAGGTCCTAAATTCCCAAGGACTATTCTAACATACCTAGTCCTAAGCAGAGGAGGTGCCAGTTCCCTAGTGATGTTGTTTGCGACTCCTTTTGACTCGATAAAACATTTTGAAAACCCGTGAACGAAAGCATGATCATACAACCATGCTCTGACACCACCATTTGTAACACCCCCGAACCGTCCTAGGCCGGACTAACCCAGAACGACTTCGAAGTTGCCACAAGGGTGGCGAGAACGCAGCCGATCCGACCAAGACTTGAAACAAATTCAAAGTCTCGACCAGTCCGTCCACGAGCCGCCCATCTCGACCTCGGCCTAAGGTCGGCCAACCCGCATCTTTGGTCGAGAGTTGTAAGTTCGGACAAAACTCAATATCAGCGTTACAGCGGAGATTTTTAATAATAAACAAAAATAATTTTATTTATTTCACAAAGTTTGGGAACTCGACTAATGTCCTCAAAACATAACAGCGGAAACGAAATAAAACACGAGTCAAAGGGTACCCATGAAAAACAAAACAACGGAAAACAGCAACATCCTTTCTCCTTGCAAACAACAGCAGAAAACTACGCCTGGCACCGTCCTCAGGCCATTAGCCCTCCCTCTAAGGTTACCTGAAATGCACAACAAGGGGGAGTGAGTAATTATAAAATTACTCAGCGGGCTCCCAAACCAAAACAACAAAAAATCCCCCAAGCCTTGCCCCAAACAAACAATCAACAATGCAATGCTAAGCTAGGAAATAAAAGTGCAACAACAATGCACCAAAGATGCAACCATGCAGCATCAATGCCCCAAGCTACACCCCAAGCTCCTCCCCGAGACTAAAACACCGGACGCACACCCGTCCAAATCTAGACTCGACGCCTAGACGCTACTCTCAACAAAAATAAAACACAAAGGCCTTTCACTCTTTGGAGAAGCCCTGCCCCCTCCCCCCACGTCCGACCATAAACACACAAGTCACATGATCGGAATCACCGGGAATTGGTTCACTCCCAATCTCACCGCAGGGCGCCAGCGTCCATGGCGCTAGATCCCTACCCACTTTCCTTTGACAAGCAATGGAGGGGCGGCTAACTCCACCACTGGAGAATCAGGTCCATCCCCCGATCTCACTCCAGGGTCCGCGCAAACTAGTCTAGATGCAACTCAAAACACTAGCGTGAGGGAGCTCCGCCTCTAACCAACACGCATTGCATCCTAGACCAAATGCACCTCACACTCACTCGCTCTCACACACTAGTCTAGAACCGGCTACACACACACACACAAACATGAGGAAGCTCGGCCTCAAACCTCCATGCACACGCGGTCTAGACACACAAAACAACCTAAGCGAGCGACTCACTAAACCTAACCCGGCAATAGAGAGAGTAACACCCTCATCTCTATACACCCCATAACTAGACCCACCCTGGTCTAATTCACAATACATGACTACATGCCATGCAATGCACCTCACACACAAATGCATATGAGTCGCCATGAGAGAGTCTCACTCACATCTCATGCGACCAAACACAACAACATATGCAAACTACCCAACATTATGATGCATGCATGTAATCTATCACATTAACTACGAAACATTATGATACAATATCAACACACCCGACAAGAGAGAGACACTCTCAACCTCTTGCGGTTCAATGCATGCACAATAACATCTAGATAACCATGCAAATCACTATGCACCAACAACTTAACAATATCTAGATGATAACCACTTAATGCATGCACATGCTAGCAACCTAGCTCACAGTTCTAGCACTCAATTCTAGCAACCTAACTCACAATGATTTAAACAAATCAAAACACTCATGCATGGGGTTTACCAACTCCCCACACAAACACAAACAAACCGCAAAAGCGGTATAGCTTCAAGATCACCATGATCTAAGCTCTCCACCTGCAACCACACACGGTTATTCACACCAAATAAACACACACACACAGGGAACCCACCTAGGTCTTCACACACCAGAAAGAAGGTCCAAAAGCTCAAGACCTAAGGGTTACACCAAAACCTATCAAAAGAGGCTAAAAGGGCTAAGAGGGTAAGGGACCTTTAAACGACAAAACTAAAACCTTACCACCTCTCCAAGCACACCACAAGGCCTCCTAAAGCTAGGATAACACACGCACAAAGCATCTAACTCACCTCACTCACTTAATAAAAATTTATCGGTTTTTGGCAACTTTCTCTCTCAAGGAGCAACCATAAGATCGTCTGAGAGAGAGAGTCCAGGGGTGCTTAGATGAAGAACACATACCAATGAAGAACACATACCAACTCTAGGTATTAAGCTTCAAAATGGCTTCAATGAAGAACACATACCAACTCTAGGTATTAAGCTTGCTCCCTTAGTTTTCCTAGACCTCCATGTGCTGTAGAAGAGCCAATGCATGTCCATTCCCGTGCCTGACATGTTTCCACACTCGCTTCTCCTTAATCATTAATTAGCAAAATTAAGCCCTTTTGGCACTTTTGGGTCTTCAACCTTCAAACTCTAATCCTTGGTGATCCAGCCCACTCCAATGCACTCTCTGGACTCCAAATAAACTCTAGATGTCGTGGGTTTAAGGTAGAAATCAAATTCCTTGACCCAAACTTCCCAAACCCATTTGTAACCCATTATGGGTACAAAAAGTGTCTTCATGTTTTCTCCCTCTCTAGATATCTTTTGCTCATGATTTCTTCACCAAAAGACTCCTTAATTTATCCTGTATCACCTCCAGAAATGATGGAAATTGGTCTCCTCCACGTGGCACACTCCCATTGGATGCCCGGATAGCTTATGTGGACCAATATGGTACTTTCTCTCTCCTTGGACTTTTGTTGACTTTGACTCTTGGGTTGACCACTTCCAAAAGTGTAGGAATTGCACAAAATTATCTTCTAAGATCCTTGGCCATGTTTGTCCATCTTGATTTGGCTTCCTTAGCCCTCGGTTAGCTCATTCTGACCATATCGGCCAAAACGGCCTTCTTCCGGACCATCTTGGTATTCTCCTGGTTTTGGCTTGACCAAACTCCCTTGAATTTCTTCAAACACATCAATATGGCTCCTAGGTTGACCCTAGACTGATCTCCAAGCTCTTGGAATCAAAATAGTCTTCTTCGCCCTTCGCCCGATGCCAAACCTCTCGCTCTCGCCATCTCTCGAAGCTCTTCGATCACCATCACTTTGGCTCGTTCCAACTTCATTCTGACTCGACCAAAAGTCTTCTTTTATCCCATAATGATGATTGAGATTGAGTCCCACTTGACTTGTACATTTCGAAATTTCACCATACCGCCTTGACCACTTCAAAGCTTCGCTCGCCTCCCACTCAAGTCTTGTTTCTACTCGACCATTCTTCAAAATGCCTCGACTGAACCTCTATTCCTGTCTTCTAATAGCTCCTCCATCCAAGTCTGGCTTGATCTGAGCCTGTTTACTTGCGTTGACTTCATACCCTAAATCAGGGGTATTACACCGTGCTTCCTGTATCGACAAGGATGCGGCAAACTTCGAGATCCTGGATCACCAGGTCGATGACTAGAGGATCGTAATGAGGTTTGTCGATTCTGATAGTTTCTTGTTCCTCGAAAACGATCATGTGGTTGGGAATATCGCTATCCGGAAGCCAGTTGGAACTCATCTCGGCTTTTCGCCCGTAGGCTTTGATCGACGAGACAGAGTCTTGGTAGAACTGCGACCCTCCGATGATCATATTCACCCTCTGGTGACTACTGTTGTTCCCTTGGTCGTCTTATCTCCTTCCGCGCTTTTCACCTGACTGACTTTCAGGCGCACGGTCCTCGGAGACGGTCTTGTTAGCTTTGCGGCGAGCCTGGCGTCGAGAACCTTGCATTTCGCGGTGGAGTGACCTCTGGTTTCGTGGAACTCGCAGTAGAAATTATCCTTGTACTGGTTTCCTGGTCCAGGTGTTTCCGGAGGTTTTGCCTTGCTCTGAGTTGATGGCGTAGTTATGCTTGCCTTGGGCGTCTTCCCCTTTGTGATGGACGTACTTGTCGTTACGAGAAGGTTTCTTCTTTGAAGACGTTTTCTGCGGCCCATGCTTTTGCGATAGGACTCTCATCTCTTCTTCCTTGACGATGAAGTATGTTGCCTTGTGGAGGGTATCCTGGATCGTCCGTGGTCTCCAGCAATATCCACTTTCGGAACTTTGACTTGTACCAGAGAGTTTTCCTCAGGGCGTCGATTGCGACTTTGTTGCTGATACCCGTCACTCTGGCCATCACCAGCTTGAACCTTCCCATGAAGTCGCAAAGTGATTCGTCTTCCTTTTGAGCCAGACTCCATAGGTCCACGTCGGAAGTTTCTCTGTCCATGAACATGGAGTACTGTTTGAGAAATGCCGAGGATAGTTGGCGAAAACTTCCGATGGAGTTTCTTTTGAGCCGAGAGAACCATTCGAGCGCTGCGCCCCTGAGATTTTCGACAAAGAGAAGGCAGTGACCGGCGTCTCGTTCGCGTTCCGGGAGTTTGCATCTTCCCATCGCGATCTGGAAGGACTGTAAGTGTGCCTTCGGATCTGTGGTTCCATCGTAGACGGGAATTCTGATCTTCCCAGGGTCTGAGATGCGTGTCTCTGTGATCCGAGCGGTGAACGGCGTTTTTCGTGCTTCCTCGAGAAGTCTGTCGATCTCGGGAGCGGCACTAGTTTCCTGGTGAATTTGTGACTTCACCGCTTTTACTTCGGCTACTCTTTTTGCGAGAGACTCGCGGAGATCATGGATCTCGCTATCGCTACCTGCATTTGTCGATCCAGTAGAGTTCTTCTTCCTCTTCTGTCATGGGTTTTTCGAAGGAGACCGTCTGTCGGGCAGACTGACTTCGGGCCCTTCTAGGATGAACATCAGCGCTATCGTCTGAATGATCAGACCGATCAGTAATGTCCAAGTCGATTTGCTCGACGTTGCTTTCTTCGTTGTCCCCAGCGGGAGGTGGAAGATTCTCCGTGGTCGGTTGCACACCCGGTTTGAGAGGTTCGTCAGGTTTTTGGCCTGGAGAAGTCTTGTCCGCACGTGCAGCTCGATCGCCTGGAGTCTCGAAGTCGAGTCTTCTGCCGCTGCGGGCTCTTGTGATCCCTCGCGGGGCCTTGCTCTTGGCCTTCGCAGTTAAGGTTTCCACCTGTTTTGCGAGAGAGGCCACGAGTTTTCCTTGTTCGTCCGCCTGTTTCTGAGCGGAGGCAAACATCTCTTTCATCTGGTCGAGTATCGTGGTGTCAGTGGCGACTGTTGATACGTTTCCAGCTGGAGTATTGGTCGGGTTGGCATCGACGGGAGCTCCGTCGTGCGTTTGCGGGTTGTCAGTGTTGGTCGCCATATCAGACCGAGCGTTTGTGGTTGCGAGTGAGATAGATCCGTACCCCCCCCCTCCTTCTAGCGCCAAACTGTGGGAACCAAAATTCACACTGTCAAATTAAATTGATTTGGAGGAAAGCCAAGTGAACCTAGCCTTCCCTGAAGGTCCCGGTTATCTGCTGGGCCACACACGACACAATCATTACGACGAAGACAATAAGAAAACGGAACGAAAATCGTAAGAAAAAAGAGTAGAGCAAAAAATCTTATTTCCGAATTCGCGTTTGAGCGTGAACAACAGGTAAGAGCCTTGGCTACAAGAGCTGTCGGCAAGTTCGCTAGTCTAGCAACCTAAGTTCTAACCTAGTTGAGTCACAGCTCGCTAGTAAAAACGGAAAAGAAATGCCTAAGTTGCTCTAAGTGCTATGTTGCTCTCAAAAAGTTCTCCTTTTGCTCCTCGCCCCAAGCTCTCCTTATATACTTCTCTTTTAAGACGGTCTATTCTTCCTTTGGGCCAAATCTATCGGGAATCGGGCTTCTTTCCATTTCCGCTGGTCTTCATGTTTATCGGGAAACTTGACATTTATCTTCAAGAAACTTCACATCTATCTTCGGGAAACTTGACATTTATATTATGCTAAGATAAACATGGGGCGTCATGTCCATCTCGAGTTGGTTTCCTGGAAAATTGCAAGTGGGCCGATTTGGTCGAGTTCGGGCCTTCGGGGGCCGTTGTTTCGACCGTGGACGTTTTACGATTTTTCGGAGAAACCAGTCTGTCATGATACTTTTTTTGCCGAAGGACCCTCAATTCACCGTATAGTCTAGATGACTGGTGTTTTTAGAATAACAGCGATCATTTTATACGATGAATCGAGATCCATTCGTCAACCGAACCTTTGGTGGTCTCCCGAAGCTTTCCCGATTTATTTCGACCAAGACGAAACGGTGTTCTTGGGTTGCTTGTCTCCAAGGAGTTGAACGGCGAGTATTCGAGCAAGGATACAAAGTGCATAGTTGGACTAGTTTGTCGAGACGGTTTTGCGGGAAGAAGATCGCACTTGTTGAGTGGCCCGTACTTGGCCGCCCGGGATTTAGACATGGGTGCTGGCGCCTGGCGCTGGGATTTGGACATGGGTGCTGGCGCCCGGCGCCTGGGATTTGGACATGGGTGCTGGCGCTGGCGCTGGGATTTGGACATGGGTGCTGGCGCCCGGCGCCTGGATTTGGACATGGGTGCTGGCGCTGGCGCTGGGATTTGGACATGGGTGCTGGCGCCCGGCGCCTGGATTTGGACATGGGTGCTGGCGCCCGGCGCCTGGATTTGGACATGGGTGCTGGCGCCCGGCGCCTGGATTTGGACATGGGTGCTGGCGCCCGGCGCCTGGATTTGGACATGGGTGCTGGCGCCGGCGCCTGGGCCAGGCGGTGGCGCTCCTGCTGCTGTCCGGGCTACGATGCGATCATCCCTTCTGGCGTTTTCATCGAATAACTAGTCTTTTCCTTGGTTTTATTCGACGCTTGATTATTTTCAAGGACTTTCGGGTATTGATTGCGTTTTTGACCAATTTTGACCCCAACACCAACTCGCTTCGGAATTCCTCCAACAGTTCTCCATGTTCCTGGACAGGGAGACCTCGGACGTCGATCTCTTGAGTCTATCTCAAAGGGAGGACGAGCCACTCCGCGATTTCATGAACAGATTCAAGCTAGTAATGGCAAGAGTCACTGGAATCAGCGACAAAGTAGCAGTCAACGCTCTGCGGAAAACTCTCTGGTACCGATCTAAACTCCGACAGTGGATATCTCTCGAAAAGCCGAGAACGATCCAGGACGCTCTGCACAAGGCAATGGACTTCATCATAATGGAGGAAGAGACGAAAATCCTCTCCCAGAAACACAACCCGCAGAAAACGTCCGCAAAAAGGAAGAGCTCTCGTAACGATAAGTACATCCACCACGAAGGGGAAGATCTCCAAGGCGAGCACAATTACGCCATCAATTCCGAACAAGGGAAGACCTCCGGGAACACTTGGACCAGGAACCAGTTCAAAGATAACTCCTACTGCGATTTCCACCAGACCATAGGACATTCTACTACGAACTGCAAGGTTCTCGGCGCGAGGCTCGCCGCGAGACTCCTCGTCGGTGAACTCGAAGGTTACGAGCATAAAAGATCTTGTCCTGGATTCCGATCGGCCTCCCAAAACTGACAAAGAGTCTCCCGTAAGAGACGCACGCGAAAATCAATCGGGCGAGAAACACGGAAGAAGACAAGACAACCAAGGAAACAACAGTAACCATCGAAGGGTCAACATGATCATCGGAGGATCGCAATTCTATCACGATTCGGTCTCTTCGATCGAGGCTTACGGACGGAAGGCTGAGACTAGCTCTAACTGGGAAAATCGGTCCCCGACCAATGACATACCGAACGATACGATCAACTTCGAAGAACATGAAACCATCGGCATCGACAAACCGCACTGTGACCCGCTAGTCATCGATTTGGTGATTCGAGACCTCGAAATCGCCGGGATCCTTGTCGACACAGGAAGCACGGTCAATTTCATCTACCGCGATACGCTTCGAAGAATGAGTATCGAACTCGGGGAAGTCGTCCCGGAACCAAAACCCCTCACAGGTTTCTTGGGTACGATCTCAATGACCCTCGGATCCATCAAGCTTCCCGTGATGGCAAAAGATGTGACAAAAAATTTCGACTTCCAGGTACCCGCTAAAAGGACCTCAGGAACTACCCTCGGGAACTACCCTCGGGAGTTACTCTTTGTTCTAGGCAAAGAGGAAAACTTCCATTATGAGTATAAACCGTCATATATCTGAGGATATGGACGGTTCCCCTTTGATTCCAAAAGAAAACGAAAATATACTAATATTTATGCTCTCCTCGAAGATAAATGGAAATATTCTATTACCGATGGAGAAGGTGAATATTTCCAAATCATAAGAGCAAGGCACGGCCTCTGCTATAAATATGGGGTTGATAAACCTAAAGAAAGGAGGTCGACTTGTCCATCTACAGAGCTCATCATCTCTACAGCCGCCAAGGCAAGATCTCAGACCTAGAAGACCACCTTCATCGACATGTCCAACAAGAGGCAAATCCCGGTGATTACTATCAAGAAGATGAAGTTCTATGCTCCTTTCAGCACGCCTAATACTCTACTTACTTACTGGCTCAGGCCACAATCTCCAGCCTATCAGCGGGAACTCCCCGGGCTCATTGAAGTAAACCAAGACTCCATGCTCACTGCAGCACCTCGACGAATCTATCCTCTGTTCCGGCCATGTGCCCTCTAGAGCAGATGATTATTACCATTTACAGAGCCACGTGCTCCTTAGGCCATGTGCCCACTAGGCGACGCGCCTCCATTAGGCCACGCGCCTCCACTAGGCCACGTGCCTCCATTAGGCCACACGCCTCCATCAGGCTATGCGCCTCCATCAAGCTACGTGCCTCAATCTAGGCTACGCGCCTCCAGTACATGAACTACGAACGGCTTGATCCTCCACTGAAGGGTTCGTAGGCAATCCCCACTGAAGGATGCAGCTATAAAATTAAACACCTTCCATGGTCCTACGTTTAGATCCCCAAGGACCGACCATGGGGCTAGGACCATCGACTATAGACCATGAAGACCCTGCGATCTCCACTACAAATAGGCAGTTCCTGCCTAACAACCGACCTTGCCTACTGCTACTAAAACACTGACAATACGCACCGGCCCATACCCGTATGGAACTACCCTCAGAGCAGGATCTCCTGGCTTATCCACGACCGAAGCATGAGAAAGTACCACGACGACCAGTCTCCTTCCTATCATTCCGTAGAACTGAGCACAAATCACTTGTACACAAAAATACCCTAACAGGTAGCAATATAAGCGTAGGTTAACGGCAAGGGGCGGGACAAATCACGGTCGAGCTCTACGCTCGGATCCAAGGAGCTGTCGGACTGAGAAGCCGGAGAACCCACTCGCTTTCTTAACCTAGCCCCGCCGGCCGACAGAGGAACAAATGAGGCAGAACGCTTAGACATGGGTTCAGATAATTCCTATACAATAAATTGGTAGGATAACAAGGAGGACAGCTTACAGATCTAGCAAGTGAGAAGGCCGACCCGCCTATATAACCTTAAAAACAGAGGGATCAAGAGGGCAGTACCTGAATCAAGACGCCGGCGGACAAATTGGATGACGGAAAAAGAAGAGGAAAAGCGAGAGTATATAAAGAAGAAAGCCGCGTGTCTGAATCTATCGATCTCAAGAAGAATTGAAATCCGAATTCTCCCCCTTCTTTTCAGGCGCGTGGCGTACCAACCACGATCCGGTAATAAAGGAGAAAATCTTTTAAATCAAGAGAGAATCTTCAGTCTTCGCCAGCAAGAATCCTCAAGAAGATATGGTCCTAGCGGAAAACACTCTTTTCATCAGAAGATTGGTATAATTAGGAGGCTCCAATTCGGTCCACCTTCCTCAAAAATCTTGGGGTCCGATCTTATCTAAATTCACGGACTCCGGTCCAGACTCCTCCCATTCCTGAACTCCGAGATCACTTCTAGAAAACCGAGCCTCGCTAGAACTCCGCGTAAGACTCCGACCTAATAGAAGATTCCAAGACACGTAACTACTAAGGCGAGGCACTGCCTAGGGGAAGCCTGCTGAGAATGAGCTACTCTGGTTGACTTGAGTGCACAGGTTATTCCCCGAATTCGATGACAAAATCGAGAAATAAGGGGCAAACTGTTGGGAAAAAATACTTAGGTATCGTTTTCCTCCAGGTTCCGGGAAGGACCCAAACCTCCGGGTCCCCGCAGAAGAGTACCTCGGGTCCTCACTGAAAGGAACTCAGGAACTACCCTTTCCCCCGGGAAAATTGAAAACTTCCAACAAAGAGAACCTTCCATATTTCCGAATATGGAAGAATTCCCCTTACTCAGACCGACTAAAGCCGACCTAAGGACGGCTATATAAGGCGAATCTAAACCCTAAAGCCAGAGATCAACTCATCAATATCAAAAGACTTAGAGATTAGACTCAGGCGGTGATAATATAACTTTTCTAGGGTCCTAATCAAATGATGTAGTATAAAAGATTGTCGAACCAGTTCCAAGTGACCACAAAGGAAAGGGAATACAAGTCTATGCTTAATCTAAATGCAATCATTTAAGGAGATGATTATTAAACTAAGGCAATATCTAAAATGCAAGAAAATATAAAGCTTTCTTTCTTTATGAAGAGATGAGATCCATGGGTGTAGGGACTTGATTTCAAATGATTAAGGTTCAATCCAAGATGCCAAATTTTCAATCAATCTAATTCCTTATGCCTAGACAACAAAACTAAGTAAGCTCTATCCCTAGATGAATGCTCTTTTGCAATGATCACCCAAGTACACCAAATCCCTTTGGCTGTAATGATCAAAGCAAGCATAAAGAATGAGTCTAATAGCAATCCTAGCTTCTTTGACAACTAATCCCTTAGGCAAAGCAAGCTAAAAGCATAGATGAGTTGGTTCAGGCATTTCATAGAACACCTTCCGGGCATGAAATGCCTATAGCTCTATGTTTGAGAGGCCAACTCAAATATAGCATTAAGAACACCAAATCAATGCAAGGAAAGGATAGATCTAACACTAAGCACCTTGGATCTACATCTAATCACTCTCAATCACCCTAACCCATGGATCTTAAATGGATCTACTCACTAATACACATGCTTACTCTTAAACCCATGAGAGATTTAAGCTTAAACATGTAGAGAAAGAAAAGAGATGAAATTAAACAATCAAGAACACAAGATGAGATTAAGAATCAAATGTAAAACTTTCTCAAAGGTTTGTGTTCTTAGAAAGAAAATAACATAAGTCCCAATCTAGGGATAACAAGAGTATTTATAATTGGCTTGAAAGCCCTAGAAACATAAAACGAAATTACTAAAAAGTCCTTGAGCCAAATGGGCTTCAACCAATGGGAAGAGGGGTTGGATTTTCGGTCAGGGGTGAACCAGCCTGTCCCAACCCGGTCTGGCCACCCCGGTCCAAGCTTGTCTTGGTCCTTGTCCAGCCCGTCCGGGTTCTATTCCCTGGTTTCTCCTTCCCGGCCGTCCGGGTGTCCTTTGATCCATCTCTGCCGACCGGGTGTCCCTTCCCGGACTGGCCACCCCGGTCTGGTCTCCTCCAGCACCACTCAAACGACCGGGTGCCTCTCCCAGGCTCAGTCATCCCAGACTGGACCACTTCCATCCATCTGCTCTTTTCCCGGCCGGCTGCTTGAACCCGGACGTCTCTACCCGGCCAGCCTGACATGCTTCAAGTGAATTGATCATAACTCCTCCAATACAGGTCCAAATGACTTGAAACAACTTCCATTGGAAAGCTAACTCAATTTTCTGTGTCTCTACAAAATCTTAGCAGAAGGAGACATTTCTAAGGCCTCTTTTCATGCTCATCTTTGTCTTGACCAGATCATGGATTTGACTTCTCTTTTCATGGCCAAACTTGATTCTTCATCTCTTTTGGGGCCATAAGGCTCCCAAATACCTTAAATCACACCAAAGCATACTCCAACACCTGATAAGGACAAATGAATGCAAAATGGACCTAAACATGCCTAATGCCTAACTCATATGATCAAAATGCATAAGATATGGATGCTAAAAACATGTAAATATGCAAGCTATCAACTCCCCCACACTAGACCTTTACTTGTCCTCAAGTAATCTTTTCAAAACACAAGGAGGAGAGACATAGAGATGGAAGAAAGCCAAAAGAAACACTCATAGCACTCAACTTGACATCCTAAAGAAACATAGCAAATGGCATGAGCAAAACTTCCTATTATGCTCTAGCTTCACAAGGCCTATCAATGACTCTTATGCCTCTACACAAGATGCAATGCTTATCAACCAACAAGATCTCTTAACCAGCACTCACATTGATTCACACACACACACACAAGGTGAAGTCTCACAAATGGGCACATGATCTCAATCATTTGGCTAGGTGATCAAATGGTCTAATATGGATGAAAAGGAGGGTTCAGTGCATCTTTTTAAGGTGGCAATCACTCAAGAATCAATGAGCTTGATCATTATGCAAAATTTATCTAAGACTAGGAGCAATTCATGCATACATGGATCCATCCTCATCATTCTACCCAATTCCTAAGTGATTACAAGTTCTACACCCCTTTTATTCATCCCATAACCCAAAATTAAAAACATTCTCACATCACTCACCCAATGAACATTTTCTTCTTCATGATTCAATCTCTAAGGACCTCTATTCACTTTTCTAAACTCTAACTCTTTTAGTTTTTTTTTCTCCCCCACTATCTTATTGAATCTTTCTTTTTTTGTTTTTTTTTTTTTCATATACAAGAGGGGGGGAGGTCAAAAACATCAATAAAGAGCTTCTTATCTTTCTATTCTAGGTACCTAGGACTTTTCTTTCTCAATACTTTCTTTGTTCAGCAATCTCAACATTGTCACATTCCAAACCCAAGATATAAACCATTAAGTAACAAAGACCCCACTCACCATCCTAGAAGCTAGCTCAAATGATGACCCTATGCTAGCAAGAGATGAGAACAAATCCATGTCGCCCCCAATACTCTCAAGATTTTGCATATGAAAAACTATCAGAAAAGGCCTCACTCAAGCAAATCAATGTAGGCTTCAAAGAATGGATATGGTTCAAGGGTATGGAAGTGCCATTTGGGTTAACAAGGAGTGGTACAATTGGAAAAGATAACCCAAATGTGTATGAGATCCATGACTAAGTATGCAAATGCCCATATGCAAGAGAGATTAAGTTCATTCAAGTCTAAGTTCGGGATGGAGCTGGTCTTAAGAACAATGCCAATATCAAGCAAGCAAGCAAGTTTCAAGAAGAGTTTTCAAGGCTCAAAGCATGCAAGCTTTTCAACAGATGCTTAAGCTACTTGATATGCTTAACTAGGGTGCCAAATTCAGTGCAAACAAGTGTTCTTTACAAGGAAATGCTCCATATGCAAATGAATGCAACCTATATGCTCTAGACTCAATCTTAAGGATGCAAGTGATGCAATCTACATGATTCAAAAATTTAAATTTTTTTTGGATTTTCTATGCAAATACGAATGTACAATGCAATGCATGAGACTCAAAATCACAAAGCAAACATGATCAAATACTTGGTACCTCCGCCACACTTAAATCACACAGTCTCTGTGTTAGTAAGAGAGAAGGAGATACCCCAATCAAGACAAAAACAAATGTATATACAAGAAGGGTTGGAGTGATACCTAAGAAGGGTGTTTGGGTGTGGTGTTTGGTGCCGGGGCTAGGAGCTTGCTTGGTTCATAGCAACTAGAGGAGGCTGCTACATGGCAATCATAGGGCTCAGGTGGTTAATCACCTTTCTTCTCTCCTCTAGTGCTTGGCTCAACCTGAAAACCTTGACCACTTTTATTAAAGAAAAAATTAAAAGAAAAATGAAATTTGCAAAGCTATGTACAAGGATAACCATGGGACTTCCTCCCAAGTGAGCTTGTTTTGAGTCACTTAGCTTGACTACCTTGTCTCTTGAACTAGTGAGAAGGAGGATCCTTCCCACCTTCAAGTGTGATGGTGAGGACCTGAGAGAGAAGCTCTTGAAGCTTGATTTGGCCACCTTGGAGCTGAAGAGTGATGATGGCTCTAGCACTTGAGAATGGTATGGACCTGCCCTTGTGCTTGATCTTGTACTCAATGACACCATCTTTGAGCTGCTGTGGATGGAGAGTGAGGGTGTGTGGGAGCAAATCAAGAGTTGGAGGATGAGGCTCATTCACCATCTTTTTCTTGCCATGAGTGGCCTTTGAGGCTCCACTCATCCCCTCCTTTTTAGCACTTTCCAAGTGCTCACCACATTTCTCTTTAGAGGACTCTCCATCAAGATCTTCTTTTTGACAAACAGCCACTTCATCTTGGGGCTTCTCCACAGCTTGGGCATCACAAGTGATTGTCCCACAATAGTCTGATTCCAATGGAGGTTGGAGAGGATAGGAGACAGCTTTGTTGACATTCATTAGGGTGACCTTCTTGTTGGGAAAGTCAATACGAGCTCCAACTGTTGCGAGAAAAGGAGTGCCTAGGATCAAAGGGACTCTCTCTTCAGATGCCATTTCCAAAACAGTGAGGTTAATAGGTATGGTGCAAGATCCAATCTTCAAGGGGAAGTCCTTGATTATGCCAAGTGGGGTTGTAGAAGAAGAATCCCCAAAGGTGAGAGGAGGAGTGTCTGGTTCCATGCTTTCAATCCCAATACTCATCACCATATCAAAGGAAATGACATTCACACTAGCACCACTATCAACAAGGGCATCATCCATTGTTAGTTTACCATGGGAGCAAGATAAGGTGAACTTCCCTTGAGACTCAAGCTTAGGGAGGGACTTTGGATGGGTGGGTGGATCAATCTTCAGAATGGAGATGTCCACAAGCTCAGCCACTTCAGCCTGGTGGTCTAGAATGTCCTTGATGAGCATCATCTGGACATGCGCTTCACACATATCTGATATCTCTGGAAGCTTGACTCCAACATCACAAAGATCTTTCCTGAACTTTGAGATCACCTTCTTTTGAGCTTTGGTGAGAACTCGTTGGGGAAAGGGGAGCTTATCATATGGTGACAGCTCAAACTCAGTGTCTTCCTTCTCCACTGCTTTCAGCTTGGTTGTTGCTCTTTGCACAAGTGGTGTCTCAGCTCTAGGCTCAGCTTGCTGCAAACTCTTTACCTCAGCCTTCTTGGCAGCATCCCTCAGAATATGTGCTTCAGCTGTGGCCACAACAAATCTCTCAACATCCTCAAACTCAGTGCCAAACATTTCAATCTCATCCTTCTCTTTCTCATGAGTGCACATATCAATCTTTGAAGAAATAGTAGAGATGATGACATTGCAAGATTCCTTGGGATTTTTCTCTGGTTTTCCTGGTAAAGATCCCATTGGGCTTTTGGAGGATGAAGACATAGAAGCAACCTGGCTCTTCAAAGCTTTGAGATGAGAGGCAAGTTGCATGTACTTGTTGTTGAGGTCAGAATAGGTTCCATCAATCTTGGCATGGATGTTCTTGAACTCATCACCAATGTTCTTAGCATTTCTTTCTTGAGTTTCTAAGATTTGATTGAACATGGACTCCATATTTGAACTTGGAACCTGAGCTTGAGAAGAGCTTCCTTGGGGCTGAGTAGGCTGGTTGGCTTGGTAACCTCCTTGTTGATTGTTGTAGTAAGGTCTTTGCTGGTAGTTGTTTTGGTATTGGAAGTTGGGCTCTTTCCTATACCATGTGCCATTAGCATTGATGAAACACAGCTCCTCTTGACCCTCTACACCATTAACTTGAGTAGTCCTAGCAGGCTGCTTTTGTTGCTGGTTCCCAATGGAGTTAATCTGCTCTTGCTTAGCCTTCTCTGCAAGAATCTTGTCCAACTTCTCTTGGAGAGATTTCAGGGCCTTCCTTGTGTGCTGATCATCTTCATCAGTGCCTCTGTTGACCCTATCATGCTCCTCACTGTAGACTGAGTCACTCCTGGCCATGTTCTCCACCAGCTCCTCAGCATCCTGCTCAGTTCTGTCCAAGAAGAATCCATTGCTGGCTGTGTCCAATCTGCTCCTGAACTCTGGAAGAGCACCTCTGTAGAAGGTACTAAGCAAACTCTCCTTGGTGAAGCCATGATGTGGGCATTGAGACAAATAGCCCTTGAACCTCTCCCATGCTTCACTAAAGCTCTCAAGGTTCTTCTGCTTAAAGCTAGAGATCTCATTTCTGATCTTGGCTATTCTTGAGGTAGAGAAGAATTTCTCTAGGAATGCCCTCTTGCACTCATTCCAAGTTGTGATAGAGTCACTTGGAAGAGCCTTCTCCCATAGATGTGCCTTGTCTCCCAATGAGAAGGGAAACAACCTCAGCTTGAAAGCATCTTCAGAGACTCCATTAATCTTGGACAAGCTACAGTAGCTATCAAATGTGTCCAAGTGATCAAGGGGATCCTCCACAGCAAGGCCATGAAACTTGTTTTTCTCAATCAAATGCAGCATCCCTGATTTGATCTCAAAGTTGTTGTTCTCCACAACTGGTGTTCTTATCCCCAAGCTATGACCATGAATGTGAGGTTGATCATAGGCTCCAATGGCTCTAGCTTGGCGCTGTGGCTGTTGTGGCTGGCGCTGTGGTCTTATGTTGTCAGCTCTTGGACCATTGCCATCTTGATCAGCTCTGTCTTGAGATTGATGCTGGTGTTCATCCATCTCAAACCCCAACCTGTGAATGTGAGCCTGTTGCTCTTCTTTTCTTCTCCTTCTTGCTATTTCCCTCTCAAGTGTAGCTATCTCTTCAACAGTGGGAACCAGGTTAGTGACACCCCTGCTTCTTGTGTTCATACACCTGAAAGTCAAAGGAAGAGGCAAAAGGAGAATCAATATCACACGAAAAGAAAAATGATTTAGTCTCAAGAAAATGACTAAATCCCAATGTCACAATCAACTTAGAATTTGGCAACGGCGCCAATTTGATGAAAGGATTTTTCTAGGATCCTAATCAAATGATGTAGTATAAAAGATTGTCGAACCAGTTCTAAGTGACCACAAAGCAAAGGGAATACAAGTCTATGCTTAATCTAAATGCAATCATTTAAGGAGATGATTATTAAACTAAGGCAATATCTAAAATGCAAGAAAATATAAAGCTTTCTTTCTTTATGAGGAGATGAGACCCATGGGTGTAGGGACTTGATTTCAAATGATTAAGGTTCAATCCAAGATGCCAACTTTTCAATCAATCTAATTCCTTATGCCTAGACAACAAAACTAAGCAAGATCTATCCCTAGATGAATGCTCTTTTGCAATGATCACCCAAGTACACCAAATCCCTTTGGCTGTAATGATCAAAGCAAACATAAAGAATGAGTCTAATACAGGTCCAAATGACTTGAAACCGCTTCCATTGGAAAGCTAACTCAATTTTCTGTGTCTCCACAAAATCTTATCAGCAGGAGACATCTCGAAGGCCTCTGTCCATGCTAATCTTTTTCTTGACCAGATCATGGATTTGACTTCTCTTTTCATGGCCAAACTTGATTCTTCATCTCTTTTGGGGCCATAAGGCTTCCAAACACCTCAAATCACACCAAAGCATACTCCAACACCTGATAAGGACAAATGAATGCAAAATTGACCTAAACATGCCTAATGCCTAACTTATATGATCAAAATGCATAAGATATGGATGCTAAAAACATGTAAATATGCAAGCTATCAGGCGGCTAGAGTTAGGGTTCTTATTCAAGCATCTTGTAATTCTCGTTTGCCTACCAAATAAAACATCTCTTCAAGTCTTTATACTTGCAAATATCTCTAAATGATATCACTCAAATTACCTTAAGGAGTTAATTACTCTCTCAAATAAGAGGTTCAGTTGTAGCACTTAGGGATCAAATCCACAGAGACTCTAGGATTACACAATAGATTTATAGTCTTCGAAATAAAGCTAGACAAACAGGTTTTAAGCTGTAAACGAAGGGGTGAGCAAGGCAGTTGCTCGATTGGTTTGCTTTGAGGGTGTTAACAGGAGGAAAGGTAGCTAGACTCAGGTATTATCTCAGGTGTGACAAGCATGCAAGTTATTTGGGGTTTTTAATATTCATAGTTATCGAACTCAAACTTTAGTAAAATCAATTGGATTATCTTAAACTAGATCTCAGATCTCAACTCTCGTTTGTTGATCTAAATAAAGTGTCGATTGATTTTTCAATAGAATATCGTTCGATACACCTTTCACAATATCGATCGACACAACGATGGTCGCGTTGATCGATATAGCTTCCAGCGAGCTTTAAGATCGGGTTTTGAACGGATCTCTAACCTTACTTGAAAAACTTTCGTGTGTATCTATTTTGGTTAGATCATACTAGTTAGGGTTTCAGGTATTTGATCAAGTTATCGCTTATCCAAATTAATCCTAAGATCTAAGTAAAGGGTGATTAATCCTAAACATTAGCATTAAAAACAACTAGATGAAAAATTATATTTTAAACACCCTAATAGCAATTCATATTAGCAATGCATAATCAACCTTATGAGAAACCAAAATCTAACAGCAAGATTACTCAAACATATTCATAAGAAACATCATGATGGTCTGAATAGTACTGCAATAGAATAATAGAAGAACAGAATTGATATCACTCAAATTACCCTAAGGAGTGAATTACTCTCTCAAATAAGAGGTTCAGTTGTAATACTTAGGGATCAAATCCACAAGGAGCTAGGGAACCAATCAGATCTAATAGTTATATGATTAAGCTAGGCTAATAGGTATAAAGCAGTAAATATAGCAAGCAATAAATAAAACAGTAAACAAGTTGAACAAGATAGTTGTTCAGCTTGGCAGAGAGTTGTTTGATGGAAGGATGGTTGCTAGATCTAGGGTTTCTATTCAGGTAATCAGGATTATAATGATATAGAGACTAAAGCATAATATTATAGAACTCAACTACTAGAATAACCAACCATCTCTCGATTTCAAGGTTATCTATAACTAGATCCAAGAACTCCAACTCTCGTTGTCAATTCTAGGAAAGCATCGATCAATGCTGGGTTAGGCGTATCGATCGACAAGCTTTGCATCGTATCGATCGATGTCTCTATAGGAGAATCGATCGATGCGCTTCTAGTAAACGTTTTGCGCAGGTTGAATATATGTTCACTGGGGTTGCTTCTAGTAAACGTTTTGCGCGGGTTGAATATATGTTCACTGGGGTTTCTAGACCAACTCTCGAATGTATCTATCAATCCTAGCTCAGAGAAGAGAAGTCAGATAATAAATCTATAATCAAGCTCAGGTTAATTACTCCTAAACAAGCATTATGAACAATCTTCAATGATGAATATCACAACTCAGAAATTCTATATTTGGGGCTAATCCCTCATAACCTATCTGAACCCTAAACCTAACAGGTGGATCTATTCAGACATGATAGTTGTCACCGGAATCATAGATGAATAGATATATAACTGAAATAGAAATAGATATAAAAAACCAATGGACTTTCAGGAGGATTCTGAAGGAGTTCCTCCCTTCTCTCCTAACTAAGAACAATAGAACAATGAAGCAAAGAAAGCGTGTAGCCGTCAACAATGGCTTTGAAATAACATAAATAGGGTTTCTGGTCGTCCAAGGGCATTCTGGTAATTTGTGATAGCTTCTGGGCTTCAGGCGGTCATAAAATATACTCGGCCCGCATTCTGGCATCCATATCGATCGATATGAAGGCTTTCCCATCGATCGATATACATTCCTCTTCTCGACTGCTTTCTCTCGCGAGGCAGACTGACCACTATTCAGTAAAACGGGCATAACTTATGCTACAGGATGCTGATTGACCTGATACCGGTGTCATTGGAAAGCTAACTCAAAGATATATCTCTTGTCAAAATATGGGCTCAATCTAACGGTGGGAAGGTCTCCATCCATAGCTAAACATCTGACGCGTCTGTGCAGTTCTGCACCTCAAAAGACTCCAAAATCACCATATTTCTCCAGAACATACCTGAACCTATAAATACTCTAAATAGACTCTATATCGTAGTAACTATATATAAAAACACCTATAAAACATGGCTAAAAATGGGTAAAATCCATGGTCGATCAAGAATAGAGTAAAGAAACAAAGGGAGTTCAAGATCTTCCCTCTCTCAAGGTGCTCAGATCTCTCTCTCCAATCCTAAGCTTTCTCTCTCTAGAATAGTCTGAAGCATAGCCGTCAACAATGGCTTAGAAAACATAAAATAGGGTTTACATTTGTTCAGGGGTATTCTGGTAATTTGTGGTGACTTCTGGGCCTAAATAAGTCATAAAATATATCCGGCCCACGTTCTGGCATCAGTGTCGATCGATATTGAGCTTGCCTCATCAATTGACATACGTTCCTCTCCAGTAAAACGGGCATAACTTCTGCTACAAGATGCTGATTGACCCTAAACCGGTGGAATTAGAAAGCTAACTCAAAGCTCTATCTTTTGTCAAAATATGAGCTTAATCTAACGTTGGGAAGGTCTACATCCATACCTAAACATCTGATGCATCTCTACAGTTCTGCACTTCGAACGACTCCAAAAGGCACCAATATCACCATATTTTTTCCCAAACGTACCGAAACCTGTAAATACAATAAATATACTCCAAAAAATAATAATTATATCTTAAAACACTTATAAACCATGGGTAAAAGTAGGTAAAATCTATGGCCTATCACTAAACACTCACGAAATAATATCTTAACCCCCATTCTGTAGTACTCAAAAAGGACCTTGATGGTAGGAATTTTTCAAGGCTCCTAATCAAATGATGTAGTATAAAAGATTGTCGAACCAAGCCTAAGTGATTCTAATGCAAAGGGAATGCAAATCCATGCTTAAGCTAAGTGCAATCAATAAGTGAGATGAGATGATTATAAACTAAGGCAATACTAAAAATGCAAATAAAAGAGTGAACTTTCTTTTCAATATGAGGCAAGGGGATTCTTGGGACAAGGGAATTGACCTTGGGTGATCAAGTTTCAATCTAAGATTGCAAACTTAAATCCATTCTAACACCTTAAGCCTAGACACAATCCTAAGCAAGCTCTATCCCTAGATGAATGCTCATTCACTAACATATCTCAAGCATTTAATTCCTTAGGTTGAATAATATGAAATCAATCATTAAGAACAAGTCTATTAGCTATCTTAACACCTTTAACAACTAATCCCTTAGGTAAAGGATGTTAAAAGCATTGGAGAGTTGGTTCAGGCATTTCATCAAACACCTTCCGGGCATGAAATGACTATGGCTCTATTTTGAAGAGGCCAACTCCAAAATAGCAATAAGAACACTCTACAAGCAAGGATCAAGAAAGATCTACACTAGAACATCTTAGATCTACACCTAATCACCCTTAGTCTCCCAAGCACATGAATCCTAGATAAATCTACTCACTAATAGACATGGATAACCTTAAAACCATGGATGATTCAAGGCTAAACATGATTAGAGATGAAGATAATCTAATGAACACAAAAGAAATAGATGAAGAAGGATCCAAGATCCAAACTTTATTCAAGATCCAAAAGTGTTCTTAAGAGAAAAGAAGTTAGATCTCACAAAGGAGATTACAAAAGTATTTATAGGGGGCTTGAAATCCCTTAAAAACATAAAGACAATTGACCAAAATGGCCCTGGAATCATTAAATCTTGACCAGACCTAACAAAAACGCTCAGGGTAGAATGCTGGTCCCAACCCGAGCATCCTGACCCGCGCATATCCATCCCTCCGTTCGGCCGGCCGCACGGGTAGGCTGACCCGCGTATACTGACCCACGCACGTCCAGTCTCGTCCTACCGCTTGTCCCGCGCGGGTACGACGTGCCGCGCATCAGTCCATGTCCAGGCCGGCTCGTCCCGCGCGGTGTGCCGCGCATGTCGTCCCGCGCACCAGTCCACGTCCGAGCTTCGTATTCGTCCGGTCCCGCACGGGTGAAGCGTCCTGCGCATGTCCAGCCGCGCACCGGCCATCCGTCCAAGTAGTCCAAGCTGCGCGGGTGCTCCGTCCCGAGCGTCCTGACCCGCGGCCATCCGTCCAGCAATGGTCCAAGGTAAGGTCTTCATGTCTTGAGGGTGGGAAGGTGATCCGGAGGCCATCAAGCTAAGGCACGTCCTGGTCATGGTCTAGCTTGTCCAAGCTTGGCCAAACTCCATTCTTCACTTCTTTTTGGATCACAATGCTCCCAAACACCTCTAATCACCCCTTGGCACACTCTAGCACCTGATAAGGACAATGAATGCAAAATGAGCCTAAAGATGCCTAATTCCTAACCTATATGATCAAAATGCATAAGAAATGAATGCTAAAAATATGTAAATATGCAAGATATCAACTCCCCCCACACTAGCCCTTTACTTGTCCTCAAGTAAAACTTTTCAAAACACAAGGAGGAGAGATAGAAAGATGGGAGCAAAACCAAAAGAAACATTCATAGCACTCAACTTGACATCATAAAGAAACATAGCAAATAGCATGAGCAAAACTCTCTTATTATGCTCTAGCTTCTCAAGGCCTATCAATACTCTTTTGCCTCTACACAAGATTCAATGCCTATCAACCAACATGTTCTCTTAACCAACCCTCACATTGATTCACACACACACACACACAAGGTGAATACTCACCAATGGGAACAAGATCTCAATCATTTGGCAAAGTGATCAAATGGTCTAATTTGGATGAAAAGGAGGGTTTCAATGCATCATTTTCAAGGTGGCAATCACTCAAGAATCAAGGAGCTTGATCATTATGCAAAATTTATCTAAGACTAGGAGCAATTCATGCATACATGGATCCATCCTCATCATTCTACCCATTCCTGAGTGATTAAAGTTCTACACCCTTTTTATCAATCCCATACCCCAAAATGAAAAACACTCACATCACTCACCCAATGAACAACTTTTTTCCTTATGAATCAACCACTAAGGACCTCTTATTCACTTTTATAAGCTCTAACTCTTTTTGTTTTCCCTTCCCCACTATCTTATTGAATCTTTCTTTTTCCTTTTCTTTTTTTTTTATTTTTTATTAAGGGGGAAGGTCTCAAACATTACAATCAAGAGCTATCATTTTTTTCCCTAGGTCCCTAGGGCTTTTCTTTCTCATGACACTTTTGTTCATCAGTCTCAACTTTATCACTTCCCAAACCAAAGATATAAACCTTTAAGGAACAAAGACCCACTCACCATCCTAGAAGCTAGTTCAGATGATGACCCTATGCTAGCAAGAGATGTGAACAAATCCATGTCTCCCCCAATACTCTCAAGATTTTGCACATGACAAACTTCAAAAGACGCGTCACTCATGCAAATCAATGTAGGCTTCAAAGAATGGCTAGGGTTCAAGGGTATGGAAGTGCCATTTGGGTTAACAAAGAGTGGTACAATGGAGAAAGATAACCCAAATGTGTATGAGATCCATGATCAAGTATGCAAATGCCCATATGCAAGAGAAATTAAGTTCATACATGTCTAAGTTCAGGTTTGAGTTGGTTTTAAGAACAATCCCAATATCAAACAAGCAAGCAAGTTTCAAAAAGAGCTTTCAAGGCTCAAAGCATGCAAGCCTTTCAAAAGATGCTTAAGCTACTTGATATGTTTAACTAGGATGCCAAATTCAGTGCAAACAAGTGTTCTTTACAAGGCAATGCTCCATGTGAAAGTGAATGCAACCTATATTCTCTAGACTCAATCTTAAAGATGCAAGTGATGCAACTACATGATTCAAAAAGTTTAAAATTTTTTGATTTTTCTATGCATATATGAATGTACAATGCAATGCATGAGACTCACAATCACAAAGCAAACATGATAAAGTACCTGGTACCTCCCCCACACTTAAATCACATTGTCTTTGTGTGAGTAAGAGAGAAGGACAAAAGCAAATTTATATACAAGAAGGGTTGGCGTGATACCACATAAGGAGATTTGGGCGTGGTATTTGGTGTCAGGACTAAGAGCTGGCTTGGTTCATAGCAACTAGAGGAGGCTGCTACATGGCAATCATAAGGCTCAGGTGCTTCACCACCTTTCTTCTCTCCTCTAGTGCTAGGTTCAACCTGAAAACCTCAACCTCTTCTATTAAAAACTTAAAGAAAAATTGAAATTGAAAAATTATGTACAAGGATAACTATGGGACTTCCTCCCAAGTGAGCTTGTTCTGTCACTAGCTTGGGTACCTTGTCTCTTGAACTAGTGAGAAGGAGGATCCTTCCCATCTTCAAGAGTGATGGTGGGGACCTTGGAGAGAAGCTCTTGAAGCTTGATTGTGTCATCTTGGAGCTCAGGAGTGATGATGGCTCTAGCACTTGAGAATGGTGTGGACTACCCTTATGCTTGATCTTGTACTCAACGACACCATCCTTGAGCTTCTTAAGTTGGAGAGTGAGAGTGTGTGGGATCAGATCAAGAGGTGGAGGATGAGGTTCTTTCACGATCTTCTTCTTGCCATGAGTGGCCTTTGAGGCTCCACTCATCTCCTCTCTTTTAGCACTTTCCAAGTGCTCAACACACAACTCCTTAGAAGACTCTCCAGCAAGGCCTTCTTTCTTGCAAACAACCAATTCATCTTACGGCTTCTCAACAGCTTGTTCTCCACAAGTGATTGTCCCACAATAGCCCACATCCAAAGGAGGTTTTAGAGGATAAGAGACAGCTTTGTTCACATGCATGAGGGTGAACTTCTTGTTGGGAAAGTCAATGCATGCTCTAACTGTAGTGAGGAAAGGAGTGCCAAGGATCAAAGGGACTCTCTTCTCAGATGCCATCTTCAAAACAGTGAGGTCAATGGGGATGGTGTAGGATCCAATCTTCAAGGGGAAGTCCTTGATGATGACAATTGGGGTTGTAGAAGAAGAATACCCAAAGGGGAGAGACGAAGTGTCTGGTTCCATGCTTTTAATCACAAGACTCTTCACCATATCCATGGAAATGACATTGACACTGGCACCACTATCAATAAGAGCATCATCCATAGTTATCTTATCAACAGAGCAAGATAAGGTGAACTTCCCTTGAGACACAAGCTTAGGTAGGGACTTTGGAGGGATTGGTGGATCAATCTTCAGAATGGAGATATCCAAAAGCTCAGCCACTTCAGCCTGGTGGTCTAGAATGTCCTTTGTTGGGGTCAAAAACGGTTATCTCGAAATCTACGGGTTAAGATCCTTCCAAACTCAAAGATTTCCCGCACAAACGGCCAACGGGGAAAGATCGAACAGCGGAAAACCCGCGGTGACAGAGAACCTGGCGCCGGCGGCAAGCGTCATGCAAGCGGCCTGGCGCCGGCGGCAAGCGTCACGCAAGCCGGCCTGGCGCCGGCGGCAAGCGTCACGCAAGCCGGCCTGGCGCCGGCGGCAAGCGTCACGCAAGCCGGCCTGGCGCCGGCGGCAAGCGTCACGCAAGCCGGCCTGGCGCCGGCGGCAAGCCGCCCTGGCGCCGGCGGCAAGCGTCACGCAAGCCGGCCTGGCGCCGGCGGCAAGCCGGCCTGGCGCCCGCGGCAAGCGTCACGCGAGCTGGCCTGGCGCCGGTCGATGGTCCTCGTCCTGGTCTCGGTCCCATCATGCTCGGTCTGATCCCATCTTGGCTTGCTTGGATCAATCCTCGTGAGTTTGATACGATCACGGCTATGGAATAAACATCTTTCGATTCGACTTGATTGGAATCATCCTCGATGTTTTACGACAAAAATTAGAAGGATTGGATTTCTCGTAGAAGATATCGTATAAAACAAGATCGATTAACTCGAACATCGATCCTTTAGGCTATACGGTTTATTTTATGAGAAAGATAGTCTTTCCGAGAAATCGTATAAAACGTTCAACGACTAAAGACAAGTCAACAGACTTACTTACGATTTTAAGAATTCCGGCCCAATCAGGCTATGACGGTTTATCCGATTTCCCGAACATCGGATAAACATCAAGTCACCGAAAATACGGGAAAACTCGAGGATAATTACGAAGATCGACGAAAATGGAATACTTCCTGAAGAGATAAACTTGGGCCCAAAGGCGAGGTCCATCATCCTAAGGCAAACCGACCTAGGAGTGGGTATATAAGGAGAGCAAGAGCAGAGGAGAAGGGGATCCGAAAATTAGACTTAGAGCAATTTGCTAGCTTAGAAGAATTAGGGTTTAAGTGGTAAGACTAGCGGAGCAAGGCTTAGGACGTTTGGCTGCCTGCGACTCTATCTTTTTCTTTAATCGCAAATCTCTCTGTCTTTCGGAAAATCCTTGTATTCATATCTTTCATTTAATAAAACGCCTTCGAGCAAATATCGCAAATTTTATCTTTGTCATCTGTTAACTTTCTCGATTTCGTGTGGCAACGCAGAGAATCCGGACCTTCAAGGAAAGTCGGGTTAACTTGGCTTTCCTCCGCAATCTTATTCATTAAAATCGACAGTGCGAATTTCGGTTCCCACAGTTTGGCGCTAGAAGGAGGGGGGGGACGGATTCTCTAACTCGAAAACCACCAATCGATCCAAGTTCAGTATGGCTACTTCGTCTGCCCGTAACATCGTATCCTTCGAGGATCGAGCAACAGCCAGCATGGCCAAACCTCACAACAATCTCCTCGTAATAGAACTCACGATCCAGGATATTGACGTAGCAAGGGTATTAGTCGACACCGGATGCTCGGCTATATTATCTATAAAAGCACCCTCGAGAGGATGGGCGTCGATCTAAGCATCCTTACAGATGACCCCAGCCCAGTATTCGGACTCTCGGGAAAAGTCATGACCCTCGGTTCGACTAACCTCTCAGTCAGAGCCGGGAGCGTCGCCAAAAACACGGAATTCCTGGTGATCGATGGTCCAACATCCTACAACGCGATAGTTGGAACTCCCTGGCTAAATTCCATGAGAGCGATCCCATCAACATTCCACCTATGCCTCAAGTTCCCGACGCCTTTCGGGGTCGAAACGATACATGGTAGTCACGGAGCAGCCCAGATCTACCTCGCTACCGAACTAAAACGGAAAAATACTGAAATCGAGACCTCTCGGAAAAAGCAAACGATTCACGACTCGCCAGAAACCTTCTAGCAGTCCCAAAGAGCTGAGGCCCTGGAAGGGAAGCGTGAACCAACCTGCGAATCGGTGGTCTGAATCTGCCTCGACGATTCCTTCCCGGAACGGTGCGTCGAAATCAGAGCTAACCTCCGCGAACCAATAAAAGCAGAGCTCATCGCATGCCTCAAAAAGAACCTCAGTACGTTCGCTTAGGCTGCGGAGGATATGCCGGGAATCGAAATTAGCGTAACATGTCACGAACTTAACATCGACCAGACTCACAAACCCGTAAAATAAAAGAGACGAAAGCTGGGATCTGAGCGTGCCACCGCAGTCAACGAGGAAGTCGAAAGACTCCTCAAATTAGGGTCGATAACAGAAGTTAGGTATCCGGACTGGCTTGCCAACCCTGTCGTGGTAAAAAAGAAGAACGGCAAGTGACGAGTCTGTGTCGATTTCACGGATCTGAATAAAGCCTGTCCGAAGGACTGCGTCCCGCTCCCACACATCGACCGACTGGTCGAAGCAACTGCGGGAAACAAGCTTCTATCATTCATGGACGCTTTTTCCGGATACAATCAGATCATGATGAATCCCGACGACCGCGAAAAAACTGCATTCATCACAGACCGCGGAACGTATTGCTACAAGGTAATGCCTTTCAGTCTTAAAAACGCAGGTGCAACGTATCAACGACTCGTCAACAGAATGTTTGCCGAGCAAATCGGAAAAACTATGGAAGTATACATCGATGATATGCTCGTAAAAGCTCTTGACAAACACGATCATGTAACCCACCTAGAGGAATGTTTTGCACGACTCAACCAGCATAACATGAAACTCAACCCGGCGATATGCAGATTCGCGTTGGCATCGGGAGAATTCCTCGGATACCTCGTAACGTATCGCGGAATCGAGGCCAACCCTAAACAAATCGACGCACTGATAGAGATGGCCTCCCCGAGAACCAAGCGAGAAGTCCAAAGGTTAACTAGAAGAGTCGCGGCTTTGAACCGTTTCATCTCGCGCTCCACGGATAAGTGCCTACCGTTTTACGAAACGTTAAAGGGAAACAAGAAGTTCGAATGGTCCGAGCAATGTGAAAAGGCTTTCCAACAGTTGAAACATTACCTGGCCACTCCACCAATTCTCGCAAAACCGGTGGAAGGTGAACCTCTTTTCCTCTATATCCCAGTTTCCGCAACAGTAGTCAGTGGCGCCCTGATACGCAGAAGAACGCGCTAACAAAATCTAATCTTTTACGTAGCAAGACGCTGCTGGATGCGAAACTCGATACCGCTAATGGAAAAATTAGCATTCGCCGTCATAACCTCGGCAAGGAAACTAAGACCATATTTCCAGTCTCATACTATAGTGGTTCTCACCACGTTCCCACTGCGGATAATCCTGCACAGTCCGAGCCAATCCGGTAGGCTCGCTAAATGGGCAATCGAACTAAGTGAATAAGACGTCGAATATCACCCAAGGACTTGTGCAAAGTTCCAAGTACTTGCGGATTTCTTGGTAGAATTACCCACTAGAGACATGACTAACGAGGAACCAAACTCAACTTGGGTCCTCCAGGTCGACGGATCTTCGCCCAAACAAGGATCCGGAATCGGAATTCGACTCACCTCTCCTAACGGGGAAATCCTAGAACAGTCATTTCGATTGGCTTTTCATGTTTCAAACAATGAGTCAGAATACGAAGCACTCGTCGCAGGCTTGCGGCTAGCCCATGGATTAAAATCCGTAATATTCACGCCATCGCGATTCTCGCTAGTCGCCAATCAATACAGCGGAGAATATGAAGCAAGGGACGAAAGGATGGACGCATATATAAAACTCGTCCAAGAACTGGCTCGTAGTTTCGACCAGTTCGCCCTGACCAGAATTCCTCGCTCGGAAAACGTCCAGGCCGACGCCATGGCTTCCCTCGCCTCAAGCTCAGATCCAGGGCTCAAAAGGATAATCCCGGTCGAGTTCATCTAACATCCAAGCATCGGACCACCAGTGGTCGTCAATCTAATCCGAGGAGAGATTGAAGATGCGGAAGAAGTCGAGGATCAACCGAAGCGGATGCGGACCAAACCGAGTATGGCTGCGACAGCCCTTGGTTAGAACCAATCCGAGCCTATATCGTGAATGGAACCTTACCCGCCGAAAAATGGGCGGCCCGTAAAGTGAAAACCCAAGCGGCACGGTATGTCACGATAGAGGGAGAAATTTATAAGTGGCGTTTCTCTGGTCCTCTCATGACATGCGCAGAAGGAGAAAGGGCAAGAAGAATCATGGAAGAGGTCCATTCTGGATCATGCGGAAATCATTCTGGCGGAAGATCTCTCGCAGTCAAAATCAAACGCCACGGTTATTATTGGCCAACCATGATAAAAGACTGCGAGAAATTCGCCCGGAAGTGCGAGAAATGCCAAAGGCATGCTCCAACAATCCATCAACCCGCGGAAATCCTCTCCTCAATCTCGTTCCCCTATCCTTTCATGCGATGGTCCATGGACATTGTCGGACCTACGCATCCATCAAGACAAAAACGCTTCCTCCTAGTCCTCACGGATTTCTTTTCCAAATGGGTAGAAGCAGAATCCTACGCAAGTAACTAGACATGGGGTCCCGTACCAAATCGTAACAGACAATGAATCTCAATTTATCTCTGCTCGATTCGAAGCATTCTGTGAAAAGTGGAAAATACGACTTACAAAGTCAACTCCCAGGTATCCGCAATGCAACAGACAGGCAGAAACCATCAACAAGACTGTCCTTGACGGACTAAAAAAGCGTCTAGACCCCAAAAAGGGGCGATGGGCAGAGGAGCTCGAAGGAGTTCTTTGGTCGCATCGTACAACCCCAAGACGGGCTACAGGTGAAACTCCATTCGCTCTCGTTTATGGAAAGGAATGCATGATCCCCGCGGAAGTAGAATTCCCCGGAGAATGGAGAAGATTCCTCCCCGAACGAGAAGATTTAAACGACGCTATGATGCTGGACAATCTCGATCTTATCAATGAACGCTGTGATCAGGCGCTCATTCGAATCCAAAATTACCAGCACGCTGCCGCAAGGTACTACAACTCAAACGTACGCCATCGCAGGTTCAGAGAAGGCGATTTAGTCTTACGCAAAGTCTTCCAAAACACTGCCGAACGAAACGCAGGAAAACTGGGAGCGAACTGGGAAGGACCATAGAAAGTCATAAAAGTGGTCCGACCAGGTTCGTACCAAATCGCGAACATGCAAGACGTGAAAATCCCAAGAACTTGGAACGCGATGCATATTAAAAAATACTATCACTAACAACGGCGTGATACAAAGAACTTCTGAGATGGCTTGATCCCGAAAAGTGCGTGAGCAACTTCGCTAACGGCGGGCTCAGCTATCCCCAATTAAAAGGGAGGAGTGGGGTGCGATATCAGATACTCCCAATAATTTCAAAAATTCTGAAACTTTGAAACTCTTTTTAGACAGCGTATTTAGCCAATTACTGAGCGGCAACTACAACGGATCTAGTACCCACTAGCGATTATCACATCCAAAACAAATCCGGAGGGCCAACACTTCCGCGAAGCAAAGTGAATGTAGACGCTTCTCCTGGTCAAATTCTGGCGACCCTTGGTCCAGCGTCCAAAGCGGAAACAACAGTTTTCTGGCTGCGAACATTAGCAAAAACACCCCAAGCCCGCAAGCGTTTCAACCACGAAATGCGGCATAAGGAAAAATTGACCTTCAGCACTGCGAGGCGTCGCTAGCGGCGAAGGACATTCTTTTCATAAAGCGTTCAGGCGAAATCTTCGTCTCTAGAACTCAAAACATACAAGCGCACCTAAAAGCGGTATCATTTCGTTGTTGCTGATCACAACAAACAAACTCTAACGCCCTGAACAGACAAATAGCAGCCCTTCAAGGGGTAGGCTCTCGCATCCGACAAGGATAAACATAGCGCTATACAAGAAATCAAATTTTGGTTTAGCTCTTAAGTAAAGTAGCTCGACTCACGCCAGACAAATCATATAAGCCGACAACAATTAGCGGTTTTAAGCGGTGCGAGTCAGGTTAAAATCGCAAACATGCAAAAGCAGCCGATTTGTCATCGCAGCCTCAGTCCGAGAGTAAACCTAGGTCTTGCCCTAAACCCAGCCACGCTGGATCTTGACATCTCACAGACATAGTATGTTATCACGAGATCCAAAAATTTGTCTCTTCACTTAAGCTTATTTTTTTCACGAACTTTTCGCGTAAATCGGTAAACCGCAGAAAATCTCTCTTTATGCAAACAATAGGTACAGTGATCATCAGGGAACTAGGAATGAGACGACAACTCACACCCTCTTTCTCATACTTCAAAAACTGAAGTTCATAAATAATTAAAAGCGTTTCATAGATTGAGACGCAAAAGTTCAAACAAAACCCCAAAAGGGGCAGGGATTGAAGCCACCAGCGGCCAGTCCGGTAAATACATCATGGCCTTTTAACGGCCGAAACACATATAAAAAGAAATCCCGGAAGGGATTGAGAAACCTAGACGCTCCCAGGAGCGTCACCTTCATCCTCAAACTCACCCGCGATAGGGATAGCCTCGCCGTCGCCTCCCTCGTTCGCACCACCACTACCCGCCTCGTCTGCGTCAGCCTCGCAATCCTCTCCCGTGCGCTCCTGATCTTCTGAGTCTTCGGAGGTCAGCGCAAGGGTGCATTCGGCCTGCATGTCGGCAAGGATTAAATCGAAATCTCCCTCGGTGGTCGCCCACTCTCCTTTACAGGACGATAGTCTGGCTTCCTTCAAATCCAAAGACGGGGCCTCGTTACCCCGAAGAAACTCGAGCTCACTCAGACTCCCCTCGATCCCCGCTAAAGCCAAGTCCCTCTTGCGGATGGCTATCAAGGACTCAAACAGGGTGGCCATCCTCGTCAGACGACCAAAGAAGTCGTCGCGGGCATCGGCAACCTCCGAGGATCTACGGGCGTTCATCTCCTCATGAGTCTGGACCTTCTGCTGAAGGCGGCGGACTTCCGAGGACTTGCTCTTCTTCTCTTTCTTCACCTTGAGTAGCGAACTCGCGGTCTTCCCAAGGTCACGCTCAAGGTCGCTGATACGAACCTTAAGCTGGGACGTCTGGGCAGCATGGGTGTCCTCGACGGTCTGCAGTGTAGCCTTAGTACGCTTCAGCGCCTCGCAACGACTCCAGCTCGCCGATAAGCGAATGACTTCCGACCCACACTCGCCAAGCATTCCGTCAATCAGCGACACAAACTGTCCGCAAAAGAAGGGGTAAGTATCATCATAAAAAAGAAAAGCGATACAAGAATTGCAGATAGATTGAAATCGAACCTTGGAACGATGGCGCGCCAACGGCTCTGAAAGTTCGCTCTCCTCGCTCTTCGCACCCTGCTTCCTTTTGCTCGGATGCCGCGACCAGCCCTTGCCCTTCCCTTGGGAAGCGGCGGCACCAGCAGCTGGCAGTCCCAAGACGAAGTTTCTTTGCCGGGAAGAGGTGTAGATTCTATTGCATCCTCTCTCCCGGAGATCACGATCGGAGCAGTCGAAGAACCCGATGGATGAACCTAAACATCAGGAATCTGCTCAAGAATCTGTTCTGGAACAATAACCCCTTCCGCAGGAAGGAGGGCATCGGATGGGACTTCGGGGCTGGGAACCGGAAGAACAGGCGAAGGGGCCGAAGGAGCAGGCAAAGAAATCAGAGAAACAGGCGAAGGAATCGGAGCCGCGGAAGGAACATCGGCGCCCCAGCCCTCCCGCTTTGAGCCTTCGCAGCACTGCGCCGATAGCTTAGCCTTGAAAGAGTCAAACCCATCAATGAGGGACGGAGTAGAATCCTGAACGCCGAACCGACGGAGCTTGGCTGGCCTCGCCCATCTCAACATCAGAATCATTCTTTTCAACTTGGGATGAAGACATTTTCTTTTCTTGAGAGAGAAGAAGAGAGAATTTGAAAAGATGTGAAGAATGAGAAGGGAAGTGATGCACCTCAGGACGTGGATCAGGACATGACACAGCCCCAACATGGTGATCAGTACGACCACATCAGTTCAGCTGAGGTTCATCCATCCGACCGTACCAGACAGACAAACCGAGCCGTGTACCGGATCGACCCGCGTGCACCCGGGGAGGACCTTAGGCTGGATCCACGACCAGATGACCAAACTGATCAACCCACACGCCTTATTTCTTGTCATACTCGTCATTCTAAGGCCAACTGTCAAGCCAGAACCCACTTTGATCGAGAGGAACCCGATTCAGGTCACAGCCTATCTCTTTTGGCCCGTTTGGTTCGTACCGCGCACCCGGACGGACATGTTCTTGATCTGATCGACCAGTTTGATTCATTCATGGGATTTGATGACTCCAATCCATCTAAGGCAAGGATTCTTAAGCTCTCTGAAGATTTGGGTCAAGTGAAGTCTCCATCCGTTCATGAAGGTTCGACGATCACCCCCGCGGACAGCCCATCGTGTGTCCTTCTCCTTACTGCGATGGAACCGATCATCACGGACGCACCTAGACATCACGGACGCACCTAGACACTCCGATGTATCTGGACCAGTCAACATCTGAGACCGTGCTTTGACCAGTCTTCCTTGCTTTCCACACTTTGACTAGATCTAGTCAAATTTATGTTTTCTATGCATTGTTTTCTGCACTTTTCTTTATTTCTCTTTGACTCAAAACTCTATAAATTGTAGTCCCATTTCTTTGCAACATTATCAACGAAATTTCTTCTTTTATTTGAGTTTTTACTCTCTGTTCTTTGTCAAGAGCACTTTTAGTTTCTTTGGTGTGGTTAGGTCCAAACGAACGCCTCATTCTAGTTGGACCGGTGCGTCATATCCGGCAACTGAACGAGTTTGCTTCCTTGTCGGACCTGTGAGTCATATCAGGCGACATTCAAGCACCCAGGCAGTATCATTGGGTCATTCCGCAACCCTTTGTGTCGTCATACAATCCATCAGTTCTCTTTGGAGTTCATATCTCTTCATACCGGTCGAGTGATCAGATTTAGGGTGGATCAAGTGGTATCAGAGCCACTCTTCCGGTAACTCTATTATCATTCCATCTTCTCATCTTTTCATTTCTTTTAAACACTTCTTCTTCTTTCTATCTTGAATCCAGGCCCCTCATTACCATCCATTTTATTAAAAAAAAAAAAAAAAAAAAAAAAAAAAAAAAAAAAAAAAAAAAAAAAAAGATTCAAAAAGAGATTGATTTGTGGATTGGTGGTGGAAGAGTAAGCCTGCTGGCTGAGGAGAAATCCAGCCTTTGAGGTGGTTAAGGCGGGTTCCCCTCTAAATCTCTTATCTTTCTATCTTAAAACACTTTCGTTTGGATCTACCCATTGGGGATTCCTAGAGTTGTTCTTCTTAGAACTTTGAGTATAAGACTTTGAGTGCACACTTTAAACTGAGAGAAACACGGTGTGGGTGAGGATCAAACACTTGAGTGTGTGAGGTTTTTATCTAACGTTTTTTGTTTAAGAATTTTCAGGAATCATGACTAGTGAGGATGAAAGGAGCCAACCAGGAAACTCTTATGCTGGTTTATCTAACTTGCAGATGCGAGCTTTGAATGACAATATTGCTAATCTTATGAATTCAGGTTGGGAACAGATCCATCAACGGCTTGATGCAATAGAGGCTATCCAGCCGACCCAAACCAGAACCGGAGCACGGAGAGATCGTCCAAGGAGGAACAACCGATCAGATGATGATATCCAAGAGGAGGACTTCCAAGTGGAAGATGATCGATCTATCAACCGACCTAGGAGAGGTCACAGAAACCGAACTCAAGGTGATATCAATCCTTTTGCTAGGGAAGATAGGGATGATAACGGTTTAGGAGGATTGAAACTGAAAATTCCACCTTTTGAGGGTAAAAATGATCCTGATGCTTTTCTTGAATGGGAAAGAAAAATTGAACTTGTCTTTGATTGTCAAAACTTCTCTGAACTTAAGAAAGTTAGATTGGCTGCAACTGAATTTTCTGGCTATGCTATTAATTGGTATGATCAAGTTGTGACTAGCAGGAGAAGGAGTGGTGGCCGGCCAATAGCCTCATGGGGCGAGCTCACAACCTTGATCGCGAGGCGGTTTGTTCGGAACACTACCATCGTGACCTTCACCAAAGGCTGAGGCGTTTGCTTCAGGGAACTAAGTCCGTGGAAGATTATTTCCAAGAAATGGAGACTTTGATGATCAAAGCCGATGTGGGCGAGACTTTGGAAGCAACCATGGCCGGTTCCTAGCTGGACTCAACGAGACATCAAGACCGTATGGAGCTTCAAGACTATGAAAGCCTGAACCAGATGCTTCACAAAGCAATTCTGATCGAACAGCAAACCAAGAGGAAGAGCTACTCCAAGCCGGCCTTTGCTCCCAAACCGGCCTTTGCTCCCAAACCAAGCTATCAAGACAAGGGTAAGTCTTCTTCCACAACAAATAATGCTTTTAAGACTGATGTCCCTGCTCGTTTTGACAAAGGAAAAGCAGTTGAGACTCCTAGCCGTGCAAGAGACATCAGGTGCTTCAAGTGTCAAGGTCTAGGACACTATGCCAACAAATGTCTAACCAAAGGGTGATGATTCTCATGGAGAATGGTGAGGTCGAGTCGAGGATGAAAAGGAGGATGAAGAGGATTCGGGTCCAGTCTTTGATGATGATGAGGAACCATTCAATTATCCACATCATGGACCACTTCTCGTTACTAGGAAGCCTTTGGACGATCCACTCGGTCCCATCTTCGATGAGGAGGACGACCACTCGGTCGATGATTCTGGTCCAAACTTTGATGCTGATTCCGGTCCTATCTTTGATAAGGAGGACATCTACGACTATCCAGCTCACGGACCACTACTTGTCACTAGGAGATCCTTGAGTGTTCAACCCAAAACCAATGAAAAAGAACAAAGGGAGAATCTCTTTCATTCTCGTTGTTTAGTTTCTGAAAAAGTCTGTTCTTTAATCATTGATGGTGGGAGTTGTACTAACGTTGCTAGTGACATTCTTGTCAGGAAACTTGGACTTGTCACCAGGCCCCTCTCTCTTCCTTTCAGGTTGGAATGGCTAAACGAGGCTGGTGAGCAGTATGTGAAGGAACAGATCACGGTCCCCCTTACCATTGGGCGATATGAAGATGAGGTTGTCTGTAATGTTCTTCCCATGGACGCATGCCACATTCTCTTGGGTCGGCCATGGCAGTTTGATAAGAAGGCCGTGCATGATGGCTTCACAAACCGACACTCCTTTGACCATAATGGCAACAGAGATCACGTTGGTCCCTTTGACACCTTTGGAGGTTCATCAAGATCAACTTCAGCTCAATAGGAACCGTGAAAAGGAGCCTAAACCTGATGAGCCTGAGACATCCAAAAGAAACTCAAACTTCTATCTTAAAGAAAGTCAGGTTCGGAAATCTCTTTGCTCTCAAAAGCCATTTCTTTTACTTGTGTATAAAGAATCTCTTATGGCTACTTCTTCTGACCTTGCACCGGAGATTCTGAGTGAGTTGCTAGAAGTTTTGCAGGACTTTTCTGATGTCTTTCCAGATGAGAATCCACAGGGATTGCCACCAATACGAGGGATTGAGCATCAGATAGACTTTGTTCCAAGTGCATCTCTGCCGAACCGACCAGCTTACCGTACCAATCCAGTCGAGACCAAGGAACTCCAGAAACAAGTCAGTGAGCTTCTTGAGAAAGGCTACATCCGGGAAAGCCTCAGTCCTTGTGCCGTACCAGTTCTCCTTGTGCCCAAGAAGGATGGTTCATGGTGCATGTGTGTGGACTGCCGTGCCATCAACAACATTACGGTAAAATATAGGCATCCCATTCCTAGTCTTGATGACATGCTAGATGAGTTGCATGGTTCTTCAGTTTTCTCTAAAATTGATTTGAAAAGTGGCTATCACCAGATTAGGATGAAAGAAGGTGATGAATGGAAAACTGCATTTAAGACTAAGCTAGGATTGTATGAGTGGCTTGTTATGCCATTTGGTCTCACTAATGCACCTAGCACTTTCATGAGTTTGATGAATCATATTCTGAGAACATTCATTGGTCATTTCGTGGTTGTTTACTTTGATGACATTCTCATTTACAGCAAGACCCTAGATGATCATAAAAAGCATTTGAAATCTGTTCTTGAAGTTCTTAGGAAAGAAAGGCTGTTTGCAAATCTTAGTAAATGCTCTTTTGGAACAGATCACGTGGTGTTCTTAGGTTTTGTTGTAGGTGCTGATGGACTCAGGGTGGGCGAGGAGAAGATCAAGGCCATCGAGATTGGCCAAGTCCGACCACAGTGAAGTGAGGAGTTTCCACGGCCTTGCGGTTTCTACCGTCGGTTAGTCCAGGATTTCAGTACCATTGCAGCCCCACTTACTGAAGTGATCAAGAAGAATGTTGGTTTCAAGTGGGAACATGATCAGGAGGAAGCATTCCAAGTCTTAAAAGGGAAGTTAACTCATGCTCCTTTACTTGTTCTTCCTGATTTCTCTAAGACTTTTGAGATCGAGTGTGATGCTTCTGGTGTTGGTATTGGTGCTGTTTTGATGCAGGAAAGGAAGCCCATTGCTTACTTCAGTGAGAAGCTTGGTGGAGCCACGCTCAACTACCCCACTTACGACAAAGAGCTGTATGCTTTGGTGAGGGCTCTTCAGACGTGGCAGCACTATCTCTGGCCAAAGGAGTTTGTGATTCACACCGATCACCAGTCCTTGAAACACCTTAAGGGCCAGCAGAAGCTGAACAAAAGACATGCCCGTTGGGTCGAGTTCATTGAGACATTTCCTTACGTCATCAAGTACAAGCAAGGTAAGGAAAATATAGTTGCTGATGCCTTGTCCCGAAGGTATGCACTTCTCTCAGCTCTTGAAACCAAGTTGCTCGGTTTTGAATTTATCAAAGATTTATATGCAACTGATCCGGATTTCAAAGAGATTTTCAAAAAGTGTTCCAAAGCGGCTTATGGGAAGTATTATCAAGATTCTGGATTTTTATTCTTTGATAACCGCTTGTGTGTGCCCCAATGTTCTTTGAGGGAGTTGTTTCTCAGGGAAGCACATGGAGGAGGCCTTATGGGACATTTCGGAATCAAGAAGACACACAAGGTAGTACATGAGCATTTCTTTTGGCCGAGTTTGATGAAAGATGTGGAGCGGATCTGTGGCCGATGTGTGGTGTGCAAGAAAGCCAAGTCTAAGGCACTGAACCAAGGTTTGTACTCGGCCCTACCCATTCCATCTCATCCTTGGGTTGATATTTCGATGGACTTTGTACTTGGATTGCCTAGGTCTAGATCTGGACGAGATTCTATCTTTGTGGTTGTTGATAGGTTCTCTAAGATGGCTCATTTCATACCTTGTCATAAGACTGATGATGCTGTGCATATTGCTGATTTATTCTTTAGAGAAATTGTTAGGTTGCACGGCATGCCTAAGACCATTGTTTCTGATCGTGATGCTAAGTTCCTTAGTTATTTCTGGAAAACTTTGTGGTCTAAGTTAGGAACGAGGTTGATGTTTTCCACCACTTGTCACCCACAGACCGATGGTCAAACTGAGGTTGTGAACGGACCTTGTCCACTTTGCTTAGATCATTGATTAAGAAAAATCTGAGAACTTGGGAAGAATGTTTGCCTCATGTAGAATTTGCTTATAATCATTCTTTGCATTCTTCTACTAAGTTTTCTCCATTTGAGGTTGTTTATGGTTTCAATCCCTTATCTCCACTTGATCTTTTGCCTTTGCCTTTGAGTGAAAGAGTTTGTACAGATGGCAAGAGGAAGGCTGACACCATTCAGAAGCTACATGAGACGGTTCGTGCCAACATCTCAGCCAGAACCGAGGGCTTCACAAGATGGGCAAACAAGAAAAGAACCAAAGTTGTCTTTGAGGTGGGCGATCTTGTTTGGGTTCATCTAAGGAAGGAGCGGTTCCCTGGCGAAAGAAAGTCCAAACTCATGCCAAGGGTCGATGGTCCCTTTCAGATCCTTAAGAAGATCCATGACAATGCCTATCAGCTTGATCTTCAAGGTAAGTATGACATCTCTTGAGTTTTAATGTTTCTGATCTATCTCCTTTTCATGCAGATGATCGGTTGTGGACAAATCCTTTTGAAGAGGAGGAATGATGCACCTCAGGGCGTGGACCAGGACATGACACAGCCCCAACATGGTGATCAGGACGACCACATCAGTTCAGCTGAGGTTCATCCATCCGGCCGTACCAGACAGACAAACCGAGCCGTGTACCGGATCGACCCGCGTGCACCCGGGAAGGACCTTAGGCTGGATCCACGACCAGATGACCAAACTGATCAACCCACACGCCTTATTTCCCGTCCTACTCGTCATTCTAAGACCAACAGTCAAGCCAGAACCCACTTTGATCGAGAGGAACCCGATTCAGGTCACAGCCTATCTCTTTTGGCCCGTTTGGTTCGTACCGCGCACCCGGACGGACATGTTCTTGATCTGATCGACCAGTTTAATTCATTCATGGGATTTGATGACTCCAATCCATCTAAGGCAAGGATTCTTAAGCTCTCTGAAGATTTGGGTCAAGTGAAGTCTCCATCCGTTCATGAAGGTTCGACGATCACCCCCGCGGACAGCCCATCGTGTGTCCTTCTCCTTACTGCGATGGAACCGATCATCACGGACGCACCTAGACACTCCGATGTATCTGGACCAGTCAACATCTGAGACCGTGCTTTGACCAGTCTTCCTTGCTTTCCACACTTTGACTAGATCTAGTCAAATTTATGTTTTCTATGCATTGTTTTCTGCACTTTTCTTTATTTCTCTTTGACTCAAAACTCTATAAATTGTAGTCCCATTTCTTTGCAACATTATCAACGAAATTTCTTCTTTTATTTGAGTTTTTACTCTCTGTTCTTTGTCAAGAACACTTTTAGTTTCTTTGGTGTGGTTAGCTCCAAACGAACGCCTCATTCTAGTTGGACCGGTGCGTCATATCCGGCAACTGAACGAGTTTGCTTCCTTGTCGGACCTGTGAGTCATATCAGGCGACATTCAAAACCCAGGCAGTATCATTGGGTCATTCCGCAACCCTTTGTGTCGTCATACAATCCATCAGTTCTCTTTGGAGTTCATATCTCTTCATACCGGTCGGGTGATCAGATTTAGGGTGGATCAGGAAGGCTGGCTATTTATAAGAAAAGGGGGGATGATGACGTAGGTTTCCTGCGGAAAAGAATCCTTAGCCGAAGATTTCAATTTTCAGAAAACTCGAATCATTCGCCCGCAAAATCGTCTCCGATCTTACGAGCTGGGGGGCTAACTGTTGGGGTCAAAAATGGTTATCTCGAAATCTACGGCTAAAGATCCTTCCAAACTCAAAGATTTCCCGCACGAACGGCCAACGGGGGAAAGATCGGGCAATGGAAAACTCACGGGCGGCAAAGAACCCCTGGCGCCGGCAGCGGCGAACGGACCGGCCTGGCGCCGGCGGCAAGCCCCTGGCGCCGGTCGGCGGTCCTCGTCCTGGTCTCGGTCCCATCATGCTCGGTCTGATCCCATCTTGGCTTGCTTGGATCAATCCTCGTGAGTTTGATACGATCGACTCACGGAATAAACATCTTCGATTCGACTCGATTGGAATCATCCTCGATGTTTTACGACAAAATTAGAAGGATTGGATTTCGTAGAAGATATCGTATAAAACAAGATCGATTAACTCAACATCGATCCTTTAGGCTATACGGTTTATTTTACGAGAAAGATAGTCTTTCCGAGAAATTGTATAAAACGTTCAACGACTTAAGAAAAGTTCACGGACTTACTTACGATTTTAAGAATTCAGGCCCAATCAGGCTATGACGGTTTATCCGATTTCCCGAACATCGGATAAACATCAAGTCACCAAAAAATAGGGGAAAACTCGAGGATAATTACGAAGATCGACGAAAATGGAATACTTCCTGAAGAGATAAACTTGGGCCCAAAGGCGAGGTCCATCATTATAAAGGCAAACTGACCTAGGAGTGGGTATATAAGGAGAGCAAGAGCAGAGGAGAAGGGGATCCGAAAATTAGACTTAGAGCACTTTGCTAGCTTAGAAGAATTAGGGTTTAAGTGGTTAGACTAGGGGAGCAAGGCTTAGGACGTTTGGCTGCCTGCGACTCTATCTTTTTCTTTAATCGCAAATCCCTCTGTCTTTCGGAGAATCCTTGTATTCATATCTTCAATTTAATAAAACGCCTTCGAGCAAATATCGCAATTTTTATCTTTGTCATTTGTTAACTTTCTCGATTTCGTGTGGCAACGCAGAGAATCCGGACCTTCAAGGAAAGTCGGGTTAACTTGGCTTTTCTCCGCAATCTTATTCATTAAAATCGACAGTGCGAATTTCGGTTCCCACATCCTTCATGAGCATTATCTGGACATGAGTTTCACGCCTACCCGAGATCTCTTGAAGCTTGACTCCAACATCACTAAGATCTTTCCTAACTTTGAGATCACCTTCTTCTGAGATTTGGTGAAAACTCTTTCGGGGAAAGGGAGCTTATCATAAGGTGATAGCTCAACCTCAGTGTCTTCTTTCTTCACCTCTTTCAGCTTGTGGTCAGCACTCTTCTCAGCTGGTGTCTCAGCTCTAGGCTCATCCCTTTTCAGAATCCTTACTTCAACCTTCTTGGCAGTTTGCTTCACCTTAGCCTCAGCTGTGGCCACAACCAATCTTTGAACATTTCCAATCTCAGTCCCAAGAACTAGCCTGTGAATCTCATCCACCTCTTTCTCATGATCACATAGCTCAATCTCTGAAGAAGTAGTAGAGAGTACAACATTAAAAGACTCCTCGGGATTCTTTTCTGGTTTTCCTGGTAGAGATCCCATTTGGCTCTTGGGAGATGAATACATAGAGGCAACCTGGCTCTCCAAAGCTTTGAGATGAGAGGCAAGTTGCATGTACTTGTTGTTGAGGTCAGAATATGTCCCATCAATCTTTGCATGGATGTTCTTGAACTCATCTCCAATGTTCTTAGCATTTCTCTCTTGAGCTTCAAAGATTTGCTTGAACATGGACTCCATATTTGAACTTGGAGCTTGAGCTTGAGAAGAGCTTCCTTGAGGCTGAGTAGACTGATTGGCTTGAGGATAGTTCTGCTTGGCTTGGAAACCTCCTTGCTGATTGTTGTAGTAAGGCTTTTGCTGATAGTTGTTTTGGTACTGAAAATTGGGCTCTTTCCTGTACCATGTGCCATTAGCATTGATGAAGCACAGCTCCTCTTGGCCTTCTAAACCATCAACCTGATTAATCCCAGCAGGCTTCTCTCGTTTCCGGTTCCCAACAGAGTTAATCTGCTCTTGCTTAGCCTTCTCTGCAAGAATCCTGTCCAACTTCTCTTGGAGAGATTTCAGCTCCTTTCTTGTGTGCTGATCATCTTCATCAGTGCCTATGTTCCTTCTATCATGCTCTTCATTGTATACTGAATCACTCTTGGCCATGTTCTCCACCAGCTCTTCTGCATCCTGCTCAGTTCTGCCCAAGAAGAACCCATTGCTGGCTGTGTCTAATCTGCTCATGAACTCTGGAAGAGCACCTCTGGAGAAGGTACTAAGCAAAATCTCCTTGGTGAAGCCCATATGTGGGCATTGAGACCAATAGCCCTTGAACCTCTCCGATGCTTCACTAAAGCCCTCTAGGTTCTTCTGCGGAAAGCTAGAGATCTCATTTCTGATCTTGGCTGTCCTTGAGGTAGATAAGAACTTCTCTAGGAATTCCCTCTTTCACTCATTCCAAGTGGTGATAGAGTCACTTGCAAGAGCCTTCTCCCATTGATGTGCCTTGTCTCCCAAAGAGAAGGGAAACAGCCTCAGCTTGAAAGCATCTTCAGAGACTCCATTAGTCTTGGACAAGCTACAATAGCTATCAAATGTGTCCAAGTGATCAAGTGGATCCTCTACAGCAAGGCCATGAAACTTGTTGTTCTCAATCAAATGCAACAGCCCTGATTTGATCTCAAAATTGTTGTTCTCCACAGCTGGTGCTATGATTCCCAACCTATGACCATGAATGTGAGGTTGATCATAGGCTCCAATGGCTCTAGCTTGGTGCTGTGGATGTTCTTGTTGGCGTTGTGGTCTTATGTTGTCAGCTCTTGGACCATTGCCCTCTAGGGCAACACCATTGAGGCTGATTCTCCACATCAAACCACAATCTCTGCAAGTGAGCCTGTTGCTCTTTTTCTCTTCTCTTTCTTGCTATTTCCCTCTCAAGTGCAGCAATTTCTTCAACAGTGGGAATCAGGTTTGATGCACCTCTTCTTCTTGTTATCATACACCTAAAATGCAAAGGGAAAAGAACAAGGAGAAGCAAAAACACAATAAAAGAAAAGTGACTTAATCTCAAGCAATTGACTAAATCCCAATGTCAAAATCAACTTAGAACTTGGCAACAGCGCCAATTTGATGGTAGGAAGTTTTCAAGGCTCATAATCAAATGACGTAGTATAAAAGATTGTCGAACCAATCCTAAGTGATTCTAATGAAAAGGGAATGCAAATCAATGCTTAAGCTAAGTGCAATCAATAAGTGAGATTAGATGATTATAAACTAAGGCAATACTAAAAATGTAAATAAAAGAGTGAACTTTCTTTTCAATATGAGGCAAGAGGATTCTTGGGACAAGGGAATTGTCCTTGGGTGATCAATTTTCAATCTAAGATGACAAACTTTCAATCATTCTAACACCTTAAGCCTAGACACAATCCTAAGCAAGATCTTTCCCTAGATGAATGCTCATTCACTAACATATCTCAAGCATCTAATCCCTTAGGTTAAATAATATGAAAGCAATCATTAAGAACAAGTCTATTAGCTATATTAACACCTTTAAAAACTAATCCCTTAGGTAAAGGTTGTTAAAAGCATTGGAGATTTGGTTCAGGCATTTCATCAAACACCTTCCGGGCATGAAATGCCTATGGCTCTATTTTGAAGAGGCCAACTCCAAAATAGCAATAAGAACACTCTACAAGCAAAGATCAAGAAGGATCTACACTAGAACATCTTAGATCTACACCTAATCACCGTCAGTCTCCCAAGCCCATGAATCCTAGATAGATCTACTCACTAATAGACATGGATAACCTTAAAACCATGGATAATTCAAGGCTAAACATGATTAGAGATGAAGATAATCTAATGAACGCAAAAGAAATAGATTGAGAAGGATCCAAGATCCAAAATTTATTCAAGATCCAAAAGTGTTCATAAGAGAATAGAAGTTAGATCTCACAAAAGAGATTACAAAATTATTTATAGGGGGCTTGAAAGCCCTTCAAAACATAAAGACAATTGACCAAAATGGCCCTGGAATCATTAAATCTCGACCAGACCGCACAAAAACGCTCAGGGTAGAATGCTGGTCCCAACCCGAGCATCCTGACCCGCGCAGATCCATCCCTCTATTCGGCCAGCCACGTGGGTAGGCTAACCCGCGCATACTGACCCGCGCACGTCCAGTCTCGTCCTGCCGCTTGTTCCGCGCGGGTAAGATGTGCCGCGCATAATGACCCGTGCATCAGTCCGTGTCCAGGCCGGCCTCGTCCCGCACGGGTATATTGTGCTGCGCATGTCGTCCCGCGTACCAGTCCACGTCCGAGCTTCGTGCGGGTGCTACGCCCCGAGCGTCCTGACCCGCGGCCGTCCGTCCAGCAATGGTTCAAGGTAAGGTCTTCATGTCTTCAGGGTGGGAAGATGATCCGGAGGCCATCAAGCTAAGGCACGTCCTGGTCATGGTCTAGCTTTTCCAAGCTTGCCCAAACTCCATTCTTCCCTTCTTTTTCGATCACAATGCTCCCAAACACCTCTAATCACCCCTTGGCACACTCCAGCACCTGATAAAGACAATGAATGCAAATGAGCCAAAAGATGCCTAATGCCTAACCTGTATGATCAAAATGCATAAGAAATGAATGCTAAAAATATGTAAATATGCAAGATATCAGCTCCCCCACACTAGCCCTTTACTTTTCCTCAAGTAAAACTTTCCAAAAAACAAGGAGGAGAGATAGAAAGATTGGAGAAAAACCAAAAGAAACACTCATAGAACTCAACTTGACATCCTAAAGAAACATAGCAAATAGCATGAGCAATACTCTCTTATTATGCTCTAGCTTCTCAAGGCCTATCAATACTCTTATGCCTCTACACAAGATTCAATGCCTATCAACCAACATGTTCTCTTAACCAACCCTCAAATTGATTCACACACACACACGATGTGAATTCTCACAAATGGGCAGAAGATCTCAATCATTTGGCAAGGTGATCAAATGGTCTAATATGGATGAAAAGGAGGGTTTCAATGCATCATTTTCATGGTGGCAATCACTCAAGAATTGAGGAGCTTGATCAAAGAGCTTGGGGAAAGATAACCCAAATGTGTATGAGATCCATGATCAAGTATGCAAATGCCCATATGCAAAAGAAATTAAGTTCACACATGTCTAAGTTCAGGTTGGAGTTGGTTTTAAGAACAATGCCAATATCAAGCAAGCAAGCAAGTTTCATAAAGAGCTTTCAAGGCTCAAAGCATGCAAGCCTTTCAAAAGATGCTTAAGCTGCTTGATATGTTTAACTAGGGTGTCAAATTCAGTGCAGACAAGTGTTCTTTAGAAGGCAATTCTCCATGTGCAAGTGAATGCAACCTATATTCTCTAGACTCAATCTTAAAGATGCAAGTGATGCAACTACATGATTCAATTTAATTTTTTTTTTGGTTTTTCTTTGCATATATGAATGTACAATACAATGCATGAGACTCACAATCACAAAGCAAACATGATCAAATACCTGGTACCTTCCCCACACTTAAATCACACCGTCTCTGTGTGAGTAAGAGAGAAGGACAAAAGCAAATGTATTGAGATCTTGCATATTTACATGTTTTTAGCATTCATATCTTGTGCATTTTAATCATACAGATTATGACATTAGACATCTTTAGGTCCATATTGCATTCATTTGTGCCTATCAGGTGTTGGAGAGTGCTATGGTGTGAATGGAGACGTTTGGGACCATTGTGATCCAAAAGGGGGTGAAAGATTGACATGGACGGAAGACTTAGAGAAATCTTCTGTTTCTAAGATTTTGTGGAGAAATAGAAAATTGAGTTAGGTTTCCAAAGGAAGTGGTTTCAAGTCATTTGGAGCTATATTGGAGGAGTTATGATCGAATCACTGAAGGCATGTCAACATACCCGGGGTGATCCGGACGGGAACACACACCCGGGCGCATCCGAGGCGTGATCCAGGCCGGGGAGACTCGACCGGAGAGAAGCACCCGGGTGGGAGAAGAACGCTGGACGTGTCCTGATCCAGACCGGGGAGATCCGAACGGGGAGAAGCACCCGGGTGCGTCTGGGCGAGATCAGGACGGGTAGGCCAGGCCGGGGAGAAGCACCCGGGCGGAAGATCGGACGCGCTTGGGCAAGAATCCGGCCGGGGAGAACGGTTTTCTCATTCTTCCTTGGCCAGAAATAAGTTATTCCAAGGGCTATCTTTATGTTTTTAAGGGATTTCAAGTCTCCTATATATATTCTTGTAATCTCCTTTGTTAGATCAAACTTCTTTTCTCTCAAGAACACTTTTAGATCTTGAATAAAGTTTGGATCTTGAATCCTTTTGCTTCTATTTCTTTTGTGTTTGCTGGATTATTTTTACCACTAATCATGTTTAACTTTGAATCATCCATGGTTTTAAGGTTTTCCATGTCTACTAGTGAGTAGATTTATCTAGAGTTCATGGGCTTGGGAGAGTAAGGGTGATTAGGTGTAGATCTAAGATGTTCTAGGGTAGATCCTTCTTGATCCTTTCTTGTAGAGTGTTCTTCTTGCTATTTTGGAGCTGGCCTCTTCAAAATAGAGCTATAGGCATTTCATGCCCGGAAGGTGTTCTATGAAATGGCTGAACAAACTCTTCAATGCTTTTAACATCCCCGGAAGGTGTTCTATGAAATGCCTGAACCAACTCTTCAATGCTTTTAACATCCTTTACCTAAGGGATTAGTTGTTAAAGGTGTTGAGATAACTAATAGACTTGTTCTTATTGATTGCTTTCATATTATTCAACCTAAGGGATTAGATGCTTGAGATATGTTAGTGAATGAGCATTCATCTAGGGATAGAGCTTACTTAGGATTGTGTCTAGGCTTAAGGTGTTAGATTGATTGAAAGTTTGACATCTTAGATTGAAGCTTGATCACCAAAAGTCAATTCCCTTGTCCCAAGAATCCCCTTGCCTCATATTGAAAAGAAAGTTCACTCTTTTATTGCATTTTTAGTATTGCCTTAGTTTATAATCATCACATCTCTCTTAATGGTTAGATTTAGCATAGACTTGCAGTCCCTTTGGATTGAAATCTCTTAGAATTGGATTGACATCTTGTATACTACAACATTTGATTGGACCCTTGAAAAGTCCTTCATCAAATTGGCGCCGTTGCCAAGTTCTAAGTTGATTTTGACATTGGGATTTAGTCAATTGCTTGAGACCAAGTCATTTTTCTTTTATTGTGCTATTGCTTCTCCTTGTTCTTTTCCCTTTGCATTTCAGGTGTATGATAACTAGAAGCACAGGTTCATAAAACTTGACTCCTACTGTTGAAGACATTGCTACACTTGAGAAGGAAATTGCAAGAAAGAGAAGAGAAGAAGAGCAACAGGCTCACTTGCAGAGATTGAGGTTAGATATGGAGAATATGCCTCAAGATGGTGATACCCTAGGGGGCAATGGTCCAAGAGCTGACAACATAAGACCACAGAGCCAACCACAACAGCCACAACGCCAATCAAGAGCCATTGGAGCCTATGATCAACCTCACATTCATGGTCATAGGTTGGGGATCAGAGCACCAGCTGTGGAGAACAACAACTTTGAGATCAAATCAGGGCTGTTGCATTTAATTGAGAACAACAATTTTCATGGCCTTGCTGTGGAGGATCCACTTGATCACTTGGACACATTTGATAGCTAGTGTATCTTGTCCAAGACTAATGGAGTCTCTGAAGATGCTTTCAAGCTGAGGATGTTTCCCTTCTCTTTGGGAGACAAGGCACATCAATGGGAGAAGGCTCTTCCAAGTGACTCTATCACAACTTGGAATGAGTGCAAGAGGGCATTCCTAGAGAAGTTCTTCTCTACCTCAAGAACAGCCAAGATCAGAAATGATATCTCTAGCTTTCGGCAGAAGAACCTGGAGGGCTTTAGTGAAGCATGGGAGAGGTTCAAGGGATATTGGTCTGAATGCCCACATCATGGCTTGACCAAGGAGAGTTTGCTTAGTACCTTCTACAGAGGTGCTCTTCCAGAGTTCAGGAGCAGATTAGACACAGCCAGCAATGGGTTCTTCTTGGGCAGAACTGAGCAGGATGCAGAGGAGCTGGTGGAGAACATGGCCAAGAGTGACTCAGTTTACAGTGAGGAGCATGATAGGGTCAACAGAGGCACTGATAACGATGATCAGCACACAAGGAAGGAGCTGAAATCTTTCCAAGAGAAGTTGGACAAGATTATTGCAGAGAAGGCTAAGCAGGAGCAGATTAATTCCATTGGGAACCAGAAACAAAAGCAGCCTGCTGGGATTAATCAGGTTGATGGTTTAGAAGGTCAAGAGGAGTTGTGCTTCATCAATGCTAATGGCACATGGTACAGGAAAGAGACCAACTTTCAGTACCAAAACAACTATCAGCAAAGGCCTTACTACAACAATCAGCAAGGAAGTTACCAAGCAAAGCAGAACTTTCCTCAAGCCAATCAATCTTCTCAGCCTCAAGGAAGCTCTTCTCAAGCTCAGGCTCCAAGTTCGAATATGGAGTCCATGTTCAAGAAAATCTTAGAAGCTCAAGAAAGAAATGCTAAGCACATTGGTGATGAGTTCAAGAACATCCATGCAAAGATTGATGGGACCTATTCTGACCTCAACAACAAGTACATGAAACTTGACTCTCATCGCAAAGATTTGGAGAGCCAGGTTGCCTCTATGTCTTCATCTATCAAGAGACAAATGGGATCTCTACCAGGAAAACCAGAGAAAAATCTCAAGGAATCTTGCAATGTCATCCTCTCAACTACTTCTTCAGAGATTGAGATGTGTGCTCATGAGAAAGAGGAGGATGAGATTGAAATGTTTGGAACTGAGTTTGGGGAAGTTGAGAGATTTGTTGTGGCCACAGCTGAAGCACATATTCTGAAGGATGCTGCCAAGAAGGCTGACATAAAGAGTCTGCAGAAAGCTGAGCCTAGAGCTGAGATACCAGCTGTGAAGAGAGCAGAAAACAAGCTGAAAGAGGTGAAGCAGGAAGACACTGAGTTTGAGCCATCACCCTATGATAAGCTACCTTTTCCCCAAAGAGTTCTCACCAAAGCTCAGAAGAAGGTGATCTCAAAGTTCAGGAAAGATCTTAGTGATGTTGGAGTCAAGCTACCAGAGATCTCAGGTATGCGTGAAGCTGATGACCAGATGATTTTCATCAAGGAAATTCTAGACCATCAAGTTGAAGTGGCTGAGCTTTTGGACATCTCCATTCTGAAGATTGATCCACCAATACCTCCAAAGTCCCTCCCTAAGCTTGAGTCTCAAGGGAAGTTCACATTGTCTTGCCAACCTTATAAGATAACTATGGATGATGCTCTTGTTGATAGTGGTGCAAGTGTGAATGTGATTTCCATGGATATGGTGAAGAGTCTTGGTATTGAAAGCATGGAACCTGACACTTCTTCTCTACCATTGGGGACTCTTCTTCTACAACCCCAATTGGCATCATCAAGGACTTCCCCTTGAAGATTTGATCCTGCACCATACCCATTGACCTCACTTTTTTGAAGATGGCATCTGAAGAGAGAGTCCCTTTGATCCTTGGCACTCCTTTCCGCACCACAGTTGGAGCATGCATTGACTTTCCAAACAAGAAGGTCACCCTCATGCATGTGAACAAAGCTGTCTCCTACCCTCTCAAATCTCCATTGGATGTTGGCTATTGTGGGACAATAACTTGTGGTACCAAAGCTGTTGAGAAACCTCAAGATGAAGTGGTTGTTTGCAAGAAAGAAGGTCTTGATGGAGAATCTTTTAGAGAGTTGTGTAGTGAGCACTTGGAAAGTGCTAAAAGAGAGGGGATGAGTGGAGCCTCAAAGGCCACTCATGGAAAGAAGAAGATGGTGAAAGAACCTCATCTTCCACCTCTTGATGTGCTCCCACACACTCTTACTCTCCATCCTAAGAAGCTCAAGGATGGTGTCATTGAGTACAAGATCAAGCATAAGGGCAAGTCCACACCATTCTCAAATGCTAGAGCCATCATCACTCCTTAGCTCCCAGATGACCAAATCAAGCTTCTCTCCCAGGTCCTCACCATCACACTTGAAGGTGGGAAGGATCCTCCTTCTAACTAGTTCAAAAAACAAGGTAGTCAAGCTAATGACTCAAAACAAGCTCACTTGGGAGGAAGTCCCATGGTTATCCTTGTACATAGCTTTGCAATTTCAATTTTCCTTTAAGTTTTTAATAAAAGTGGTTGAGGTTTTAAGGTTGAGCCTAGCACTAGAGGAGAGAAGAAAGGTGGTGAAGCACCTGAGCCTTATGATTTCCATGTAGCAGCCTCCTCTAGTTGCTATGAACCAAGCCAGCTCCTAGTCCTGACACCAAACACCATGCCCAAACCTCCTTCTTAGGTATCACTCCAACCCTTCTTGTATTTATATTTGCTTTTGTTTTGTTGGGGTATCTCCTTCTCTCTTACTCACACAGAGACTGTGTGATTTAAGTGTGGGGGAGGTACCAAGTATTTGATTGTGGGAACCGAAATTCACACCGTCGATTTTAATGAATAATAATTAAGGAAAGCAATGAAAACCCTACTTTCCTTGAGGTCCGGATTCTCTGCGAGAGCCGACGATAAGTGACCAAATAAATGCGGAAAAGGGTTTGTTAAGAGTTGGAACTGGACCTTAAGAAAGGCTGCCTACATACCCCTTTCGAGGATCAGGTCGGACGTAGTTGGTTTGAAAGAATTGAACAAGAGATCGAACCGCCTGGGAGAGTTCGTCTAGTACGAGCGTGGGTCATAGAAACAGGCATGTCGAGAAAAATGCCTAGGATTTCTAAGTGCCGAGATCTAGAGTAAAAGAATTTCCGATCCTTCCGAGAGGAACAGAGATCTGGAACAAGATAAAAATAGAACAAGAGACGGCCAGACGTTCTAGGTCCTGCCTTGCTAGTCTAACCGCCTAAATTCTAAGTTCTCTATGCTAACGGGAGTTTTCTAGGTCTCAAATCTCGGATCCCCCTTTTTCTTCTGCTCATGCTCTCCTTATATAGTCGCTCTAGGTCGGTGGCCCATCTATTCCTTTGCCTTCGGGCCCAAGTTTATCTCTTTTAGGAATATTCCATTTTTTGTTGATCTTGATAGTTATCTTCGAGTCTTGACATTTGTCTTTGGAAACTTAGCATTTATCGTATTTCCGCGAGTTAGGACAAACCGTCATAACTTTTATGGGCTCGAATCCCTTCTGAGAGCGTAGATGGGCTTCTAGACCAGTTTAGATCCTTGTGGACCGTTTTTAGGCCTTTTGGCGTTTATACTATTTCTCAGTTTTAGTCATAAAACTTTGAGAATAACTTTAATCGAAACGAAACGAGACGTATGTGGTCCCGAAGGTCGGATATCACAGCTATACGGAAGATACGGAGTCGGCAAATCAGATAGGCGGGATCAGGTCGAAGCTCGCCGGCGAAGCTGACCCACGCTGTGGTTGAGCTCACCGCAAGCTGACCCGTGTGATGGTTGAGCTCGCCGCAAGCTGACCCGTGTGATGGTTGAGCTCGCCGCAAGCTGACCCGTGTGATGGTTGAGCTCGCCGCAAGCTGACCCGTGTGATGGTTGAGCTCGCCGCAAGCTGACCCGTGTGATGGTTGAGCTCGCTGGGCGAGTACACCCACGTCGTGGTTGAGCTCGCCGCAAGCTGACCCGTGTGATGGTTGAGCTCGCCGCAAGCTGACCCGTGTGATGGTTGAGCTCGCGGGCGAGTGGCTTTGTGCGGATTCGCCGCTCGCCCACTTCTGATCTTTCTTTCAGTGAATGTTTTGCGGAAAATCCGTGAATAAGAAATAATCTTAGGCATTTGATTTCGAGATAACCATTTTTGACCCCAACAAAAATAATAGTCTTAGCCTTTGATTTCGAGATAACCGTTTTCGACCCCAACAACCGTCGTGTTGGTCGCGCTCGCCCATGGGCGAGCGGGTTCGAGATGGCGCCCTGTTTCTTTCGTAAAATCTCAACGGAAACTGTGATTGAGACGAAACGAAGGCCATTTTGATCTAGACTCAAAGGAGAACAAAGTGAGCTCACCCTTGGTTACGGCCACGCTCGCCAATGGGCGAGTGGACCTTGGTCTTGGTTCCACTCGCCCTGGGTTCGGGATGGCGCCTTGTTTCTTTCGTAAAATCTCAACGGAAACTCCGATAGAGACGAAACGAAGGCCATTTTGATCAAGACTCAAAGGAGAACAAAATGAGTTTGTCCTAGGGCCAACTTGAAAGACTAAGCTCGCCCTACGGCGAGTTGACCCGGTATGACCAAGCTCCGACCTCCTTCTGTTGTGTCGTTTGTTTCCTGAGAGTTGCTTATTGGATATTATATAACCTCTTTTCAAATTATACGAGACTCTTTGTTCCGAGAAATACTTTCCGAGGACTTTGAGGCATTGATTCCATCGTGACCGATTTTGACCACAACATTGATCATGTTTGCTTTGTGATTGAGAGTCTCATGCATTGCATTGTACATTCATATATGCATAGAAAAACCAACTTTTTAAAAAAAATTTCGAGTAATGTAGTTGCATCACTTCTGTGGGAACCGAAATTCACACTGTCAATTTCCGATAAAAATTTGTGGAGGAAAACCGAGTTAACCCGATCTTCCTTGAAGGTCCCGGATATCTGCTGGGCCGCACACAAAACAATCAAATAAAGTTGCGAAAATAGAAATCGTAAAAGTTGAGCGAAAGAGATCTTATTTCTGAATTCTCGTTTGAGCGTGTACAACAAGAAAAGAAACCGGCCGTAAGGGCTGTCGAGGAGTCCGCTAGTCTGGTCGCCTAAGTCTATCCTAGTTGAGTCGCAGCTCGCTAGTGAAAACAGAAAAGAATGCTAAATCGCTCTAAGTGCTAAGTGCTTGAAAGTTTGTGATCTGGTTTGCTTCTTGCTCAAAGCTCTCCTTATATACTCCTCCTAAGACGGTCTATCTTCTCGCGGGCTGAGTCGGGCTTTTTCCATTTTCGTCCATCATCGTGTTTATCGGGAAACTTGACATTTATCTTCTGGAAACTTGACATTTATCTTCTGGAAACTTGACATTTATCTCTTATGTGAGGATAAAGATAAACCGTCATAGTTTATCCTTCTTTTTCGGAAAATCGTACGTGGGCCGTTTTTGGCCACGTTGGACCGTTTAGGCATTTTACGGTTTTTCGAAGGACGGTCTTTGAAGGTTTCGTGTTTCCGGCGAACCTTAATTCCTCGCATAGTCGAGATAGTGGTGTTCCAGAATAACCGCGGATCGCACTCAAACTTGTGTAAATTGATCCAACAAGCTAAGACGGATCGAACCGGCACGACAGGACCGACCGACGAGGGCAGCGGACCGACGCCAGGCCGACGGCAGCGACGGAAAAGGCCGCGCCAGGCCGGTGCCGCCGGCGCCAGGCCAGCCAGCGTCCAGCGTGCCGCCGGCGCCAGGCCGGTGCCGCCGGCGCCAGGCCGGTGCCGCCGGCGCCAGGCCGGTGCCGCCGGCGCCAGGCCAGCCAGCGTCCAGCGTGCCGCCGGCGCCAGGCCAGCCAGCGTCCAGCGTGCCGCCGGCGCCAGGCCGGTGCCGCCGGCGCCAGGCCAGCCAGCGTCCAGCGTGCCGCCGGCGCCAGGCCGGTGCCGCCGGCGCCAGGCCGGTGCCGCCGGCGCCAGGCCGGTGCCGCCGGCGCCAGGCCGGTGCCGCCGGCGCCAGGCCGGTGCCGCCGGCGCCAGGCCGGTGCCGCCGGCGCCAGGCCGGTGCCGCCGGCGCCAGGCCGGTGCCGCCGGCGCCAGGCCGGTGCCGCCGTGCCAGGCCATCTTGCCGCCTGTGGGTTTTTCGTTGTTTGATCTTTCCCCGCCAGTCGCTTATGGAAATCTTTTGAGTTTGGGAAGGTCTTTAGCCGTAGATTTCGAGATAATCGCTTCTAATCCAACGAAATTCGCGAAAGTATCGGGTTTGAGATGGACTTGGATTTGTAGATTTTCCGCCGCCGAGAATGCGCAGCAATGTGGCTTCGAGCTTTAGATGTGTTAAAATATCAATCCAGACATGGGTTTCAAGGGACCAAGATGCCGCCATTGCCCGAGATCATGAGATGATCGCACGGATGGGCGCCAGGACCCTCGCCGTTGGCGCCAGATGGGAGTGGACGAGCCTTCCATGAGTTTTATCGAGCGGCGACCGTTTCTTGGATTTGATCGTCGCTTGGCTTTTCTTTCGAGGATTTTCGGGTGACGATTTCGTCATTGACCGATTTTGACCCCAACAGTTAGCCCCCCAGCTAGCTAGGAACCGTAGAGCCTGTCGGATCCTAGCTTGCGGTATAGCCGTGTGGGAAGGTGTTGAGGCGTGTCGTTTGCGAAAATCGGGTAAATAGTGATTTTACCTCCTTTATATGGATGGAGTAAGAAATCTCATTCTTACTTCATCACAAGATTTTACTCTCTCTCAAGAATCCTTTCTCTCTCTTTAAGAACAATGTCTTCAAGATCCTCAAAGAGAAACTCTTCTTCCCATTCATCCTCGGATGACTCTCCTGCCTATGTGACGGTGAAGCAGGAGGAGTTGGTCGAGGAGGAAAAGAAGAATGCGTATTACCGAGCCCTTGTAGGTTCGCCCCCAACACTGCCAGAGATCCCTGTTCCGAGGAGGCCTCCGAGGCAGCCCGTGCTCCTTTGCGCCGAAGCTCGTTTCGTAAATATCTCAAGGTTCTTCGAGATTTTTACCAGGTTCTGAAGAGTCAAATTCTGGATTCCGTTGGTAGCGAGAGTGCAAGGAATCCTCCGCAAGGTTTCTTTACATGTTACGGCTTTTACGCATCGCCGTATGTGGTTCCCGATCCCTGGTGCCATTGTTCGCGGCGCTTCACCGCTTCGAACTTTCGATCAGCCAACTCAGCGTTCCTGCCTTGGAGAGTTGGCTTGGCGTACTGATCGCCAGCTACGAACTCGGGATTGATCTTGGTCCCGACGATTTCGAAGGTCTTTGGGGCACTCGGCCGACAGGGAGTGACGGTTACTATTCCATGCTGCCTAAGAAGGATATGGCGTGATTCAGGGACTACTAATCCCAAATCGTGGCAGGGCGTTTCTTCTTTGTCCAAATAGATGGCGAAGTCTGTCGAGGAGAGCTGTCTCCATCTATTTTCGCGAGCATGGAACTTCAACCGAGGTAATAATGACGAAAACCCCGTTGTCTATTTCACCTTTTCCGAAGTGCGAGTTTTAGTGAAAAAGTTTCGCTTTGTAGGGAACAATCCTACTGCGCATTTGCCTGGTGATGTCTTTGTCAAGAGAGATCTTCTTCGTCAAAGGCCGTTTTTCTGGAAATCCTTCACCCTCGAACGGATTCGAGACGCGGTTAGACTTTATCGGTCCCGAGATCCTGTCCCGTCGTACGACGCCGAACCTGTCACCGCAGCTCCTACTCGGAGGCGCAGACAGAGGTCTCGTAAGGGGAAGGAAATCGATGATGGGGAAGGCTCGGAACGTCCTTCACCGTTGGGAGAAAACCTAGTTTTGCTCCAACGGAAAAATGCGGAGCCAGCGGTTTTCCACCTAACAACTTCTTTGATGGCCTTCCTCCGGAGTTTACTACTGATGAGTCGCTGGAGGATGAGGAGAAACAACGGGTTTTTGCCGAGGGCTCCCAACGTGTCAACGAGGTTTGGCCCTTCGAACTTTTTAACCTTATGTCCGAATCTGTATGTAAGCATTCTTGCTGATCTTGAGTTTATGCAGGGACTAAGAGTGTTTAGCGAGGCGCTTGACTCGAGTTTCCGCAAATCTAGGATTGATAACTTCAAGGCCACAGAAGCAGAGCGAGAGCTTTTCCGGTTCGACAAGAGGTAAAGGCGAGAATGCGGCAAGCTGAGCTTCACGCCGAAGCTCGCTCGGGCGGAAAGGAGAGGAAGAAGGATGGTCGCAGCGGAGGTGGCAAGACGGGCGAATCGCTTGCTGCTGAGTTTCAATGTTTTAAAGAAGCTCAGGAGTTTGTTGGTGATTTCGCGAGTGCCGGGTTCGGTCGTGAACCTTCACAAGTCTCAACCCGGATTTTTCCTTCGATTCCGAGATTGCTGAAATGAAGGATTTCATGGCCGAAAAGCGCCATGCTGAGTCCTTGGTTCCTCCGGTAGAAGAGAGAGTCCGAGACTATGGGAACCTATCGAGGTTTCCGAGGATACGGTGGAGGCCGGAGCCGGCGAGAACGCCGAGGGTGGTGGGAACGCCATGCGGAATGAGGAAGTGGACCAGCCTGCTAGTTCATTTGGGATTTCCGCGATCCGATTTCTCAATGTTGACTTCCTTTGTGAATCGTATTTTTGGCCGTGTGTGGCCGCTTTTAGTAATTTTATTCTGCGACCGTTGGAGGTTGCATTCTTATGTTTTGGGACTGGCCGCTGGTGGCTTTGAATCCTGCCGTCCTTTCCGCTTTTATGAATATGAAAATTTGGCGAGATTTCGCCTTTTGTTTTGATTTATACTTTCGCCAAGTGTAGAGGGAAGGATGCGAGTAGTCACTTCAGATCCTAACTCTTTTTGTCGCTGGTCCGTATGCTACTTTTAGCGGCGTTTTAGGTGTAGCGATAAGAGACATGTTTTGGGATCTCGTGATAACGATACTATGTCTGTGAGATGTCAAGATCCAGCAAGACTGGGTTTAGGGCAAGACCTAGGCTTACTCTCAGCTTTAAGGCCGTGCGATGACTGATCGGCTTTCGCTTTGCCTGTTACTGATTTCTTCCTGATTCTTTCGCTTAAAGTCCGCGACTAGTCGCCGATTTATATGACTTGTATTAAAAGAATCGAGCTATCTTCGAGTTTATCCGAGACGCTAAACCAAAATTTTGGTTTCTTGTATAGCGCTATGATATCCTTGTCGGATGTAAGAGGACCTGGTAGATCTGACTACGAAGTTTGTATTGAGTGAAGCGTTTCTTGTGTCGTCCGTCGGGCCAATCGACGGCATGAGTTATTTTAAGTCGCTGGTGGACTGTCTTTTGCGGATAATACGAAGTTTTGTTATCTTTTTAAGTTCGCGGCGTCTCGGCGTTTCTTTGAAGATATGATTTTCGCTTTTCCGCTGATGCTTTTAGTGAGCATGAAAGATAGAAAGAATTTTATTAAAAATTTCGAGAAGTTCGAGTACATGTGCGGATTTTTCGCATTTTGTGGGAGTATAGAATTATCGCGCCCAGTCCCCCCCCCCTTTTTGGTGAGGGGGATAGCTGAACTCGCCGGGTTTCGACGAGCTGCCTACGCATCTCTTCCGTGGATCAAGCCATCTCAGTAGTTCTGATAGTTGCCGCAGACGCTTTACTCCCGGCGCCGCCGTTCGATCGTGCTGGTCGGATCAGTGGTTTGTCGCGGGGTCAAGCTGTCGCTCTTACGGCGGTGGACTCAGAGGCTTTGTCGCCGTCTTGAATCGTTGCCTGTTCGGATGATTCTGGATCATCTTTCTTCGAGCCTTCGGGAATGTTGTGTGATTCCTTTGCTCGTTTCGGGTTGGCCGCAGGGGCGTTCCGATCTTTTCGCAGTCTGAACTCGCCAGGTAACGAGTCTTGATTGTTTCGACTCCCCATATTGCTGCGTTCCGGTCGGAGTCGGAAACTTGATACCGAGGTGATATGTGGATGGTACTGCCTTCATGGAGTTGATCCAAGGGGTTCCCATGATGGCGTTGTAGATGGCCGGGTTGTCGACTACTGCAAACTCGACGATTTTTGTAACTTCCTTTGCCATGACCGGAGTTTAATTCTCGAGGGTCATGGTAGTGACGCCAAAACCCCGCCAAAGGTTTTGGCTCAGGGACGACTTCCCCAAGTGGGATCTTCATCCTGTAGAGGGTGTCGCGGAAGATGACGTTGACCGTGCTTCCTGTATCGATGAGAATGCGGCCGACTTCGAGATCCTGGATGACCAGGTCGATTACCAAAGGATCGCAGTGAGGTTTGTCGATTCCGACGGTCTCGTGTTCCTCGAAAGCGATTGTGTGGTTAGGAACATCGCTGTCTGGGAACCAGTTGGAACTTGTCTCGGCTTTTCGCCCGTAGGCTTTTATCGATGAGACAGAGTCTTGGTAGAACTGTGATCCTCCGATGATCATGTTTACCCTCTGGCGACTGCTGTTGTTCCCTTGGTCATCCTGTCTTCTTCCGCGCTTTTCCTCTGATTGGTTTTCGGTCGCGCGGTCCTCGGAGACAGTTTTGTTGGTCTTTGGGCGGTCGGAGTCCAGGAGCAAGTCCTTTATACTCTTGACCTTTGATAGTTCGCCGGTGAGGAGTTTTGCGGCGAGCCGGGCGCCGAGAACCTTGCAGTTCGCAGTGGAGTGACCTCTGGTCTCGTGGAACTCGCAGTAGGAGTTATCCTTGTACTGGTTCCTGGTCCAGGTATTTCCGGAGGTTTTGCCTTGCTCCGAGTTGATGGCGTAGATATGCTCGCCTTGGGCGTCTTCCCCTTCGTGATGGACGTACTTGTCGTTACGAGAGAGTTTCTTCTTGGACGCGGTTTTCTGCGGTCCGTGCTTCTGCGATAGAAGCTTCATCTCTTCTTCCATGATGATGAAGTCCGTTGCCTTGTGGAGAGTATCCTGGATTGTCCGCGGTTTTTCCAGTAGTATCCACTTTCGGAACTTCGACTTGTACCAGAGAGTTTTCCTCAGGGCGTCGATTGCGACATTGTCGCTGATGCCCGTTACTCTGGCCATCACCAGTTTGAACCTTTGCATGAAGTCGCGGAGTGACTCGTCTTCCTTCTGAGCTAGACTCCATAGATCCACGTCGGACGTTTCTCTGTCCATGAACATGGAGTACTGTTTAAGAAACGCCGAGGCCAGTTGGCGGAAGTTTCCGATGGAGTTCCTTTTGAGCCGGGAGAACCACTCGAGCGCAGCACCTTTGAGGTGCTCGACGAAGAGAAGACAATGACCTGCGTCCCGTTCGCGCTCCGGGAGTTTGCACCTACCCATTGCGATCTGGAAGGACTGCAGGTGCGACTTAGGATCCGCCGTACCGTCATAGACCGGGATTTTGATCTTCCCTGGGTCTGAGATGTGTGTTTCCGTGATCCGAGTGGTGAATGGCGTTTTCGTGCTTCCTCGAAGTCTATCGATCTCGGGCGGAACTGGTCGCCTGATGGATTAGCGATTTTACCGCTTTCACTTCGGCCACGGTCTTTTTGAGAGATTCGCGGAGATCATGGATCTCGTTATTGCTGCCGGCGTTCCTCTGAACCTGTCGGCGCTGGTCGCGATAAATCGAGTTTGATCTTCCGCGAGTTCTTCCTGCTCCATCCAGTAGAGTTCTTCTTCCTCTTCCGTCATGGGCCTATCGAAGGATACCGTCGCGGCGGACTGGCCGGGTTCTCTGGTGGATGTCAGCATCTTCATCGGAAGGATCCGATTGGTCGCTGATATCTAGATTGATGCGCTTCGGCGTCGCTTTCCTTGTTTCCGTCGCGGGAGTGGAAGGTTCGTGAGTCGTTTGCTGTCCTTTCCGAGCCGTTTCCTCGGTAGTGGGCTCTTTCGGGCATCTTTTCTCGCTTCGAGATCAGAAGTCGAGTCTTCTGCCTGGCGTGCCTTGGTGGATCCGCGGCAACTTGCTCCTCGCAGTTAAGGTGTCGACCTGTTTTGCGGCGAGGTTATCAGCTTGTCTGTTGTTCCGCCTACCGGGCGGAGGTAAACAGTTCCTTCATCTGCCTGAGCCAGTGTTTGCATCAGCGGTGACTGCGGGCGCATCTCCAGCTGGAGTCTTCTCAGCGTTGGCGTCGGGTGTTCCGTCTGGCTTCGCTGATCCTTGGCGACGCCGGTAGACATGATCGGCGTGTGCAGTTGCGAGATAGATAGATCCGTAACCCTCCTTCTAGCCAAACTGTGGGAACCAAAATTCACACCGTCAATTTCCGATAAAGATTTGTGGAGGAAACCGAAGTTAACCCGATCTTCCTGAAGGTCCCGGATATCTGCTGGCCGCATTACCTAAAACAATCAAATAAAGTTGCGAAAATAGAAATCGTAAAAGTTGAGCGAAAGAGATCTTATTTCTGAATTCTCGCTTGAGCGCAGTACAACAAGAAAAGAAACCGGCCGTAGGGCAGTCGAGGAGTCCGCTAGTATGGTCGCCAAGTCTATCCTAGTTGAGTCGCAGCTCGCTAGTGAAAACAAAAATGCTAAATCGCCTAAGTGCTAAGTGCTTGAAAGTTTGTGATCTGGTTTGCTTCTTGCTCAAAGCTCTCCTTATATACTCCTCCTAAGACGGCCCATCTTCTCGCTGGCTGAGTCGGCTTTTTCCATTTTCGCCCATCTTCGTGTTTATCGGAAACTTGACATTTATCTTCCGGAAACTTGACATTTATCTTCCGGAAACTTGACATTTATCTCTTATGTGAGGATAAAGATAAACCGCCATAGTTTATCCTTCTTTTCGAAAATCGCACGCGGTCGCTTTTGGCCACGCGGTCTTTAGCGTTTTTCAAAGATCTGTCTTTGAAGGTTTCGGTGTTTCGAAGGAACCTTAATTCCTCGTATAGTCGAGATAGTGGTGTTCCGAATAACCGCGGATCGCATTCAAACTTGTGTAAATTGATCCAAACAAGCTAAGACGGATCGAACCGGCACGACAGGACCGAGACCGGACGAGGGCAGCGGACCGACGCCAGGCGACCAGCGACGGTGCCGCCGGCGCCAGGTCGGGTGCCGCCGGCGCCAGGCCGCCCGCTGCGGATGGTGCCGCCGGCGCCAGGCCGCCCGCTGCGGATGGTGCCGCCGGCGCCAGGCCGGTGCCGCCGGTGCCAGGCGAGTGCCGCCGGTGCCAGGCGAGTGCCGCCGGCGCCAGGCCAGCCAGCGTCAGCGTGCCGCCGGCGCCAGGCCGGTGCCGCCGGTGCCAGGCGAGTGCCGCCGGTGCCAGGCGAGTGCCGCCGGTGCCAGGCGAGTGCCGCCGGTGCCAGGCGAGTGCCGCCGGTGCCAGGCGAGTGCCGCCGGTGCCAGGCGAGTGCCGCCGGTGCCAGGCGAGTGCCGCCGGTGCCAGGCGAGTGCCGCCGGTGCCAGGCGAGTGCCGCCGGTGCCAGGCGAGTGCCGCCGGTGCCAGGCGAGTGCCGCCGGTGCCAGGCGAGTGCCGCCGGTGCCAGGCGAGTGCCGCCGGTGCCAGGCGAGTGCCGCCGGTGCCAGGCGAGTGCCGCCGGTGCCAGGCGAGTGCCGCCGGTGCCAGGCGAGTGCCACGGTGCCAGGCCATCTTGCCGTCTGTGAGTTTTTCGTTGTTCGATCTTTTCCGCCAGCCGCTGATCCTTGGCGACGCCGGTAGACATGATCGGCGTGTGCAGTTGCGAGATAGATAGATCCGTAACCCTCCTTCTAGCCAAACTGTGGGAACCAAAATTCACACCGTCAATTTCCGATAAAGATTTGTGGAGGAAAACCGAAGTTAACCCGATCTTCCTTGAAGGTCCGGATATCTGCTGGGCGCTACGAAACAATCAAATAAAGTTGCGAAAATAGAAATCGTAAAAGTTGAGCGAAAGAGATCTTATTTCTGAATTCTCGCTTGAGCGCAGTACAACAAGAAAAGAAACCGCCGTAGGGCAGTCGAGGAGTCCGCTAGTATGGTCGCCAAGTCTATCCTAGTTGAGTCGCAGCTCGCTAGTGAAAACAAAAATGCTAAATCGCTCTAAGTGCTAAGTGCTTGAAAGTTTGTGATCTGGTTTGCTTCTTGCTCAAAGCTCTCCTTATATACTCCTCCTAAGACGGCCCATCTTCTCGCTGGCTGAGTCGGCTTTTTCCATTTTCGCCCATCTTCGTGTTTATCGGAAACTTGACATTTATCTTCCGGAAACTTGACATTTATCTTCCGGAAACTTGACATTTATCTCTTATGTGAGGATAAAGATAAACCGTCATAGTTTATCCTTCTTTTTCGAAAATCGCATCGGTCGCTTGGCCACGCTACCGCTTAGGCGCTTTTACGGTTTTTCGAAGGACGGTCTTTGAAGGTTTCGTGTTCCGGCGAACCTTAATTCCTCGTATAGTCGAGATAGTGGTGTTCCGAATAACCGCGGATCGCATTCAAACTTGTGTAAATTGATCCAAACAAGCTAAGACGGATCGAACCGGCACGACAGGACCGAGACCGGACGAGGGCAGCGGACCGACGCCAGGCCGCATTCGCTGACGGTGCCGCCGGCGCCAGGCCGGTGCCGCCGGCGCCAGGCCGCCCGCTGCGGATGGTGCCGCCGGCGCCAGGCCGCCCGCTGCGGATGGTGCCGCCGGCGCCAGGCCGCCCGCTGACGGTGCCGCCGGCGCCAGGCCGGTGCCGCCGGCGCCAGGCCGGTGCCGCCGGCGCCAGGCCAGCCAGCGTCCAGCGTGCGCCCGGCGCCAGGCCGGTGCCGCCGGCGCCAGGTCGGGTGCCGCCGGTGCCAGGCCAGCCAGCGTCAGCGTGCCGCCGGCGCCAGGCCGGTGCCGCCGGTGCCAGGCCAGCCAGCGTCAGCGTGCCGCCGGCGCCAGGCCGGTGCCGCCGGCGCCAGGCCGGTGCCGCCGGTGCCAGGCCAGCCAGCGTCAGCGTGCCGCCGGTGCCAGGCGAGTGCCGCCGGCGCCAGGCCGCCCGCTGACGGTGCCGCCGGCGCCAGGCCGGTGCCGCCGGTGCCAGGCGAGTGCCACGGTGCCAGGCCAGCCAGCGTCAGCGTGCCGCCGGCGCCAGGCCGGTGCCGCCGGCGCCAGGCCGGTGCCGCCGGCGCCAGGCCGGTGCCGCCGGTGCCAGGCCATCTTGCCGTCTGTGAGTTTTTCGTTGTTCGATCTTTCCCCGTCAGTCGTTTGCGGGAAATCTTTTGAGTTTGGGAAGGTCTTTACCGTAGATTTCGAGATAATCGCTTCTAATCCAACGAAATTCCGCGAGTATCGGATTTGAGATGGACTTGGATTTGTAGATTTTCCGCCGCCGAGGATGCGAAAGCAATGTGGGTTCGAGCTTTAGATGTGTTAAAAGATGAATCTTTTAAACAATCGGGAAGGCTTTACGGAAGACTCATTGTAGATCTCGGACGATCCAGACATGGGTTTCAAGGGACCAAGATGCCGCCATTGCCCGAGATCATGAGATGATCGCACGGATGGGCGCCAGGACCTCGCCGCTGGCCAGATGGGAGTGGACGAGCCTTCCATGAGTTTTATCGGCGGCGACCCGTTTCTTGGATTTGATCGTCGCTTGGCTTTTCTTTCGAGGATTTTCGGGTGACGATTTCGTCATTGACCGATTTTGGCCCCAACAACTTCCATCTTTAAGATTGAGTCTAGAGTATATAGGTTGCATTCACTTGCACATTGAGCATTGCCTTGTAAAGAACACTTGCTTGCACTGACTTTGACACCCTAGTTAAACATATCAAGTAGCTTAAGCATCTTTTGAAAGGCTTGCATGCTTTGAGCCTTGAAAACTCTTCTTGAAACTTGCTTGCTTGCTTGATATTGGCATTGTTCTTGAAACCAGCTCTAACCTGACCATAGACTTGAATGAACTTAATTTTAATTGCATATGGGCATTTGCATACTTGATCTTGGATCTCATACACATTTGGGTTATCTTTCCCCATTATACCACTCTTTATAAACCCAAATGGCACTTCCATACCCTTGAACCCTTGCGATTCTTTGAAGCCTACATTGATTTGCATGAGTGAGGCCTCTTCTAATAGCTTGTCATGTGCAAAATCTAGAAAGTATTGGGAGCGACATGGATTTGTTCTCATCTCTTGCTAGCATAGGGTCCTCATTTGAGCTAGCTTCTAGGATGGTGAGTGGGGTCTTGTTCCTTAAAGGTTTATATATTGAGTTTGGGATGTGACAATGTTGAGATTGATGAACAAAAGAATGTATTGAGAAAGAAAAGCCCTATGGACCTAGAATAGAAACATAAGAAGCTCTTGATTGAAGTTTTTGACCTTCCCCCTTCATACAAAAAAAAAGATAAGAAAAGAAAAAGAAAAGAAAAAGAAAAAAAAAAGAAAAAGAAAAAGAAAAAGAAAGATTCAATAAGATAGTGGGAAAGGGAAAATAAAGAATGTTAGAGCTTAGAAGTGTGAATTGGGAATAAAAGGTCCTTAGAGGTTGAATCTTGAAGAAAGAAAGTTGTTCATTGGGTGAGTGATATGAGTGTTTTTCATTTTGGGTTATCGGATGAATAAAAGGGGTTTAGAACTTGTAATCACTTAGGAATTGGGTAGAATGATGAGGGTGGATCCATGTATGCATGAATTGCTCCTAGTCTTACATAAATTTTGCATAATGATCAAGCTCCTTGATTCTTGAGTGATTGCCACCTTAAAAAGATGCATTGAACCCTCCTTTTCATCCATATTAGACTATCTGATCACCTAGCCAAATGACTGAGATCTTGTGCCCATTTGTGAGAACTCACCTTGAGTGTGTGTGTGTGAATCAATGTGAGAGTTGGTTAAGGGAACATGTTGGTTGATAGGCATTGCATCTTGTGTAGAGGCATAAGAGTAATTGATAGGCCTTGTGAAGCTAGAGCATAATAAGAGAGTTTTGCTCATGCTATTTGCTATGTTTCTTTAGGATATCAAGTTGACTGCTTTGAGTGTTTCTTTTGGCTTGCTCCCATCTTTATATCTCTCCTCCTTGTGTTTTCAAAAGTATACTTGAGGACAAGTAAAGGGCTAGTGTGGGGGAGTTGATATCTTGCATATTTACATGTTTTTAGCATTCATATCTTGTGCATTTTAATCATATAGATTAGGACATTAGACATCTTTAGGTCCATATTGCATTCTTTTGTCCCGAGGACTGGTACCCGCGCGGCTGAGAGGACGGACTGGACGGATGTGTGCGGGTCGGGACGCTTGGGACAGTATACGCGCGCGGCCGGACGGTATGGACGGTTGATTCTGCGCGGGTCAGGATGCTCGGGTTGGATCCGGACATCTACCCTAAGCGTTTTTATGATGTCTGGTCGAGATTTAATGATTCCAGGGCTATTTTGGTCAATTGTCTTTATGTTTTTAAGGGCTTTCAAGCCTCCTGTATATACTCTTGTAATCTCCTAAGTGAGATCTAACTTCTTTTCTCTCAAGAACACCTTTAGATCTTTAATAAAGTTTGGATCTTGAATCCTTCTTCATCTATTTCTTTTGTGTTTACTAGATTATCTTCATCTCTAATCATGTTTAGACATGAATCATCCACGGTTTTAAGGTTATCCATGTCTATTAGTGAGTAGATCTATCTAGGGTTCATGGGCTTGGGAGACTAAGGGTGATTAGGTGTAGATCTAAGATGGTCTAGTGTAGATCCTTCTTGATCCTTGCTTGTAGAGTGTTCTTCTTGCTATTTTGGAGTTGGCCTCTTCAAAATAGAGCTATAGGCATTTCATGCCCGAAAGGTGTTTGATGAAATGCCTGAACCAACTCTCCAATGCTTTTAACATTCTTTACCAAAGAGATTTGTTGTTAAAGGTGTTAAGATAGCTAATAGACTTGTTCTTAATGATTGCTTTCATATTATTCAACCTAAGAGATTAGATGCTTGAGATATGTTAGTGAATGAGCATTCATCTAGAGATAGAGCTTATTTAGGATTGTGTCTAGGTTTAAGGTGTTAGATTGATTGTATTGCTGCCATCTTAGATTGAAGCTTGATCACCCAAGGTAAATTCCCTTGTCCCAAGAATCCCCTTGCCTCATATTGAAAAGAAAGTTCATCTTTTATTGCATTTCAAGTATTGCCTTAGTTTAATCATCTTATCTCACTTTATGGTTGCACTTAGCTTAAGCATGAACATGCATTCCCTTTGCATGAGAATCACTTAGGATTGGTTCGACAATCTTTATACTACATCATTTGATTAGGAACCTTGAAAACTCCTAGCATCAAATTGGCGCCGTTGCCAACTTCTAAGTTGATTTTAACATTGGGATTTAGTCACTTGCTTGAGACTAAGTCATTTTTCCTTTATTGTGTTATTGCTTCTCCTTGTTCTTTTCCCCTTTCATTTCAGGTGTATGATAACTAGAAGCAGAGGTGCATCAAACTTGATTCCCACCGTTGGAGAAATTGCTACAAGAGGGAAATTGCAAAAAAGAGAAGAGAAGAAGAGCAACAGGCTCACTTGCAGAGATTAGGGTTTGATATGGAGAATCAGCCTCAAGATGGTGATTCCCAAGGGGGAAATGGTCCAAGAGCTGACAAAATAAGACCACAGCGCCAACCACAACAGCCACAGCGCCAAGCTAGAGCCATTGGAGCCTGTGATCAACCTCACATTCATGGTCATAGCTTGGGGATCAGAGCACCAGCTGTGGAGAACAACAACTTTGAGATCAAATCAGGGCTGTTGCATTTGATTGAGAACAACAAGTTTCATGGCCTTGCTGTGGAGGATCCACTTGATCACTTGGACACATTTGATAGCTACTGTAGCTTGTCCAAGACTAATGGAGTCTCCGAAGATGCTTTCAAGCTGAGGTTGTTTCCCTTCTCTTTGGGAGACAAGGTATATCAATGGGAGAAGGCTCTTCCAAGTGACTCTATCACAACTTGGAATGAGTGCAAGAGGGCATTCCTAGAGAAGTTCTTCTCTACCTCAAGGACAGCCAAGATCAGAAATGAGATCTCTAACTTTCAGCAGAAGAACCTAGAGGGCTTTAGTGAAGCATGGGAGAGGTTCAAGGGCTATTGGTCTCAATGCCCACATCATGGCTTTACCAAGGAGAGTTTGCTTAGTACCTTCTACAGAGGTGCTCTTCCAGAGTTCAGGAGCAGATTAGACACAGCCAGCAATGGGTTCTTCTTGGGCAGAACTGAGCAGGATGCAGAAGAACTAGTGGAGAACATGGCCAAGAGTAACTCAGTCTACAGTGAGGAGCATGATAGGATCAACAGAGGCACTGACGAAGATGATCACCACACAAGGAAGGAGCTGAAATATCTCCAAGAGAAGTTGGACAGGATTCTTGCAGAGAAGGCTAAGCAGGAGCAGATTAACTCCATTGGGAACCAGAAACAAAAGCAGCCTGCTGGGACTAATCAGGTTGATGGTTTAGAAGGTTAAGAGGAGCTGTGCTTCATCAATGCTAATGGCACATGGTACAGGAAAGAGCCCAATTTTCAGTACCAAAACAACTATTAGCAAAGGCCTTACTACAACAATCAGCAAGGAGGTTACCAAGCCAAGCAGAACTATTCTCAAGCCAACCAGTCTACTCAGTCTCAAGGAATCTCTTCTCAAGCTCAAGATCCAAGCTCAAATATGGAGTCCATGTTCAAGCAAATCTTAGAAGCTCAAGAGAGAAATACCAAGAACATTGGAGATGAGTTCAAGAACATCCATGCAAAGATTAATGGGACATATTCTGACCTCAACAACAAGTACATGCAACTTGCCTCTCATCTCAAAGCTTTGGAGAGCCAAGTTGCCTCTATGTCTTCATCGTCCAAGAGACAAATGGGATCTCTACCAGGAAAACCAGAGAAGACTCCCAAGGAGTCTTGCAATGTTGTCCTCTCTACTACTTCTTCAGAGATTGAGCTAAGTCATCATGAGAAAGAGGTGGATGAGATTGAAAGGCTAGTTCTTGGGACTGAGAGTGGAAATGTTCTCAGATTGGTTGTGGCCATAGCTGAGGCTAAGGATGTGAAGCAAGCTGCCAGGAAGGTTGAAGTAAGGATTCTGAAAAGGGATGAGCCAGATGCTGAGACACCAGTTGAGAAGAGTGCTGACCACAAGCTGAAAGAGGTGAAGAAAGAAGACACTGAGGTTGAGCTATCACCCTATGATAAGCTCCCTTTTCCTCAAAGAATTCTCACCAAAGCTCAGAAGAAGGTGATCTCAAAGTTCAGGAAAGATCTTAGTGATGTTGGAGTCAAGCTTCCAGAGATCTTGGGTATGCGTGAAGCTCATGTCCAGATGATGCTCATCAAGGACATTCTAGACCACCAGGCTGAAGTGGCTGAGATTTTGGTTATCTCCATTCTGAAGATGGATCCACCAATCCCTCCAAATTCCCTCCCTAAGCTTGAGTCTCAAAGAAAGTTCACCTTGTCTTTCTCCTTTGGTAAGATAACTATGGATGATGCTCTTGTTGATAGTGGTGCCAGTGTCAATGTCATTTCCTTGGATATGGTGAAGAGTCTTGGGATTGAAAGCATGGAACCAGATACTTCTTCTCTCACCTTTGGAGATTATTCTTCTACAACCCCAATTGGAATCATCAAGGACTTCTCCTTGAAGATTGGATCCTGCACCATACCCATTGACCTCACTGTTTTGAAGATGGCATCTGAGAAAAGAGTCCCTTTGATCCTTGGCACTCCTTTCCTCACTACAGTTGGAGCATGCATTGACTTTCCCAACAAGAAGGTCAACCTCATGCATGTGAACAAAGCTGTCTCCTATCCTCTAAAATCTCCATTGGATGTTGGCTACTGTGGGATAATCAATTGTGGAGAACAAGCTGTTGAGAAGCCGCAAGATGAAGTAGCTGTTGGCAAGCAAGAAGGCCTTGCTGGAGAGTCTTCTAAGGAGTTGTGTGTTGAGCACTTGGAAAGTGCTAAAAGAGAGGGGATGAGTGGAGCCTCAAAGGCCACTCATGGCAAGAAGAAGATGGTCAAAGAACCTTATCCTCCACCTCTTGATCTGATTCCACACACTCTCACTCTCAATCCAAAGAAGCTCAAGGATGGTGTCGTTGAGTACAAGCCCACACCATTTTCAAGTGCTAGAGCCATCATCACTCCTCAGCTCCAAGATGACCCAATCAAGCTTCAAGAGCTTCTCTCTCAGGTCCTCACCATCACCCTTGAAGGTGGAAAGGATCCTCCTTCTCACTAGTCCAAGAGACAAGGTAGTCAAGCTAGTGACTCAAAACAAGCTCACTTGGGAGGAAGTCCCATGGTTATCCTTGTACATAACTTTGCAATTTTAATTTTTCTTTTTTTAATAAAAGAGGTTGAGGTTTTCAGGTTGAGCCCAGCACTAGAGGAGAGAAGAAAGGTGGTGAAGCACCTGAGCCATATGATTGCCACGTAGCAGCCTCCTCTAGTTGCTATGAACCAAGCCAGCTCCTAGTCCTGACACCAAACACCACGCCCAAACCTCCTTCTTAGGTATCACTCCAACCCTTCTTGTATATACATTTGCTTTTGTCATGTTGGGGTATCTCCTTCTCTCTTACTCACACAGAGACTGTGTGATTTAAGTGTGGGGGAGGTACCAAGTATTTGATCATGTTTGCTTTGTGATTGAGAGTCTCATGCATTGCATTGTACATTCATATATGCATAGAAAAACCAATTTTTTTAAAAAAATATTTTTGAATCATGTAGTTGCATCACTTGCATCTTTAAGATTGAGTCTAGAGCATATAGGTTGCATTCACTTGCACATGGAGCATTGCCTTGTAAAGAACACTTGTTTGCACTGAATTTGGCACCCTTGTTAAAAATATCAAGTAGCTTAAGCATCTTTTGAAAGGCTTGCATGCTTTGAGCCTTGAAAACTCTTCTTGAAACTTGCTTGCTTGCTTGATATTGGCATTGTTCTTGAAACCAGCTCCAACCTGAACTTAGACTTGAATGAACTTAATTTCTCATGTATATGGGCATTTGCATACTTGATCATGGATCTCATACACATTAGGGTTATCTTTCCCAATTATACCACTCTTTGTTAACCCAAATGGCACTTCCATACCCTTGAAACCTAGCCATTCTTTGAAGCCTACATTGATTTGCATGAGTGAGGCCTCTTTTGATAGTTTGTCATGTGCAAAATCTTGAGAGTATTGGGAGCGACATGGATTTGTTCTCATCTCTTATTAGCAAAGGGTCCTCATTTGAGCTAGCTTCTAGGATGGTGAGTGGGGTCTTTGTTCTTTAAAGGTTTATATTTTGGGTTTGGGAAGTGATAAAGAAGAGTTTGATAAACAAAAAAGTGTATTGAGAAAGAAAAGTCCTAGGGACCTAGAAAAGAAAGATAAGAAGCTCTTGATTGATGTTTGAGACGTTCCCTCTTCATAAATTTTTAAAAAAAAAGAAAAAGAAAAACAAAGATTCAAAAATATAGTGGGGAAGGGGAAAACAAAAAGTGTTAGAGCTTAGAAGTGTGAATTGTGAATAAAAGCTCCTTAGTGGTTGAATCTTGAAGAAAGAAAGTTGTTCATTGGGTGATTGATGTGAGTATTTTTCATTTTGGGTTATGGGATTGATAAAAAGGGTGTAGAACTTGTAATCACTTAGGAATGGGTAGAATGATGAGGATGGATCCATGTATGCATGAATTGCTCCTAGTCTTAGATAAATTTTGCATAATGATCAAGCTCCTTGATTTTTGAGTGATTGCCACCTTGAAATGATGCATTGAAACCCTCCTTTTCATCCATATTAGACCATTTGATCACCTAGCCAAATGAATGAGAGAGTTGGCTGATTTTTAGTTTGTGAATTCATGATGTTGAGTGTAGAGGCATAAGAGTATTGATAGGCCTTGAGAAGCTAGAACATAATAAGAGAGTTTTGCTCATGCTATTTGCTATGTTTCTTTAGGATGTCAAGTTGAGTTCTATGAGTGTTTCTTTTAGTGTTGCTCCCATCTTTATATCTCTCCTCCTTGTGTTTTGAAAAGTTTTACTTGAGGACAAGTAAAGGACTAGTTGTGGGGAGTTGATATCTTGCATATTTACATGTTTTTAGCATTCATATCTTATGCATTTTGATCATATAGGTTAGGCATTAGGCATCTTTAGGTTCATATTGCATTCATGTCTATATCAGGTGTTGGAGTGTGCTATGGAGTGATTGGAGGTGTTTAAGAGCTTTGTGATCCAAAAATGGTTGAAAATGGAGTTTGGCTGAGCTTAGGCAAGCCACACATGAGCCAGGACAAGCCTGACCCGGAGAGATGGTCGCGGGTTCCTTTACCCGCGCAGCCTAACTGAAGATGGTCGAAGAGATGAGATGGCCGCGGGTTATGGGACGCGGCTTACCTTGCCCGTCGGGCCAAGATGAAGCAAGACAGACGCGGGTTGATGGCCTCTGGACAGAACACCCGCGCGGCCTGATCACAATATACAAATGAGGCTTGGACGCAGCCTACCCGACTTACCTCACCTGCGCGGCTGGAAAAGACGAAGTAGACATGGACCGGACGTGGGTGGACAGACGCGACATGGACAACCCGCGTGGCCGGACGTGGAACGGACAAGGCTGATGGACGCGGGCTGGAAGACTCGGGATGCATGACCCGCGCAGCCGGATGGAGAATGGGTTGAGTCTTGGATGCGGGATGATGGGACGCGGGTTGGCCGAGATGTCCCCTACCCGGGTCATGGCCAAACTTCTTCCTTTTGCTTGTTTCTGATTGGTCGAAGATTAAATGACCTCAAGGGCTTTTTAGACTTTTTCCTTTCTGTTTTTAGGGCTCTCAAAGCCTCATAAATACTCTTGTAATCCCCTTTGTGGGATATAACTCTTTTTCTCTTAAGAACACATTTGGATCTTGAAGAAAGTTTGGATCTTGAATTCTTTTTCATCTTATTCTCTTGTGTTTGCTGGATTATTTTGATCGCTAATCATGTTTAACCTTGAATCATCCATGGTTTTAGGGTTATCCATGTCTATTAGTGAGTAGATCTATCTAGGATTCATGGGCTTGGGAGACTAAGGGTGATTAGGTGTAGATCTAAGATATTTTAGGGTAGATCCTTCTTGATCCTTGCTTTTAGAGTGTTCTTATTGCTATTTTGGAGTTGGCCCCTTCATGATAGAGCTATAGGAATTTCATGCCCGAAAGGTGTTTGATGAAATGCTGGAACCAACTCTCCAATGCTTTTAACATTCTTTACCAAAGAGATTTGTTGTTAAAGGTGTTAGGATGGCTATTAGACTTGTTCTTAATGATTGCTTAGATAATATTCAACCAAAGATATTTGATGCTTGAGTTATCTTTGTGAATGAACATTCATCTAGAGATAGAGCTTGTTTAGTATTGTGTTCTAGGCCTAAGGTTGATAGATTGATTGTATTGCTGCCATCTTAGATTGAAACTTGATCACCCAAGGTCAATTCCCTTGTCCCATGAGTCCCCTTGCCTCATATTGAAAGAAAGTTCACTCCTTTATTACATTTTTAGTATTGTCTTAGTCCATAATCATCTTCACTCACTGGTTGCACTTAGATTAAGCATAGACTTGTATTCCCTTTGCATTAGAATCACTTAGGATTGGTTCGAAAATCTTTCTATACTACAACATTTGATTTGGAGCCTTGAAAACTCTAAACATCATGTACCACTGCAAGGCGGGTCCGACGAGGGTCGACCCAAATCCTTTGCACATCGTGGCTTCACGAAATTCCGTAGGGAGTGACACGACGAGCATCCTCTACTTGTACTGTGCGATGTGGTCGTCTGGGTCTCCCGTACCGTCGTACATCTTGATGCTGGGGAAGGAGAACTTTTCGACATCGCTATTAACGTGATTTCGTCCGCGAAGGGGGTGTTCGCGTAGGAGTCTGGACCACTCTTTCGGATCGGAGGAGACACTCCTAGAAGCCTCTCTACCATCGACTGGATGACATCGATCTTCTTGGCAAACATCTGCTCCAGGTAGGAGATCATGGAAGACCTGGCTGCGGTGGTCGGGTTCTGGCTTGGAATCGCTCTCCAGGTCATGGATCTGGGTGTTCCTGACCTCGCCCCGGTTTGCATCGGTCTCGTTGAACGCCGTTTGCGGGTGGGTTGCGTCTCCTCCTCAATTAGGCGTCTCCAGAGTGGGCATAAACCGGACTCGAGTTCGGAAGCGACGCTTCTTGTAGCTGACCGTATTGAGGATTTGATTCTCGTCTCAGAGAGAGAGGTTTTCGGCCTCGAGTTGGCTGAACTTCTCCGTGCTTTGTTACAGTTGCTTGGAGTGCTCATCCAGCTGACTCTTTAGACCCTGAACCTCCGAGAGGATCTCGGGGTTTTCCAAGGCGTCTTCTCGAGCTCGGTGTAGCTCGGTTACTTGGTTTTGCAGGATGTCTAGCTGTCTTTGAAGCTCAGCTTCTCTCGGGGCGGATTCTGGTAACTCGTTATGCTCATCCACCGCCATCGTCACGTAGCTTAGATTACTCCCCTCCTTCTAGCGCCAAACTGTTAGGGGATTTTTTGTGTCGGTTCTTTGTGAGTACCACGGAACGATGGATGAGGCTAGAGAACTAGGGGGTTCGTGAGTTTGTTTGAGAGATTAGTTGAGAATTACAGGAATTTAAAAGGAACAAGACGTTTTTTATTAGAGAATAGAGCCGGAACTACAATATTTGGTGTATAAACCCTAGTTCTAGCCGCCTAACCCTAGTCTCTAAGTCTTGAAGAGTCGATCCTTTTCTTTAGGGTTTAGGTTCCCTTTATATAGCTTTCGTTGACTGCAGGGAGTCGGTTTGGAGCCCATGGAAATCTTCCTTATTCGGAAATATGGAAGGTTCTCCCAATCGGAAGTTTTCCATTTTTCCCGGGGGAAGGGACCGATGAAGGAGTCGGACCCGGGTGCCATCTCTTAGCAGGAATCTGGGGACCGGTGTCCTGTGCGGGGTCTGGAGAAATCTAATACCTGAGTATTTTTCCCCAACAAGTAGAGGGGTTAGTCAGACAGGATCTGCTAAGTTGCTGGCTAGATGAATTTGGTTGCTAAGCTGGATATGACATATAAAGTGTTTCTATAGTTAGGAGATATTTGATGTGGCTTGCAACATTGCAGAGGTGATGATTCTAAGTTTTAAGATTGTGTGAGTCCCTGCCGTTTTCAAACCTCTTTCAGAGAGACTGCCTGTTTGTTTTGCTGGAGGACAAGCAGAAGGGTAAGTCTGGGGGAGTTAATATACCATGGATTTGACCCACTTTTACCCGTGGTATATAGATATTTTATTATATTTTGGAGTATTTTTAGAGTATTTACAGGTTCAGGTACGTTTTGGAGGAAAGTGGTGATTTTGGTGTCTTTTGGAGCCTTTGAGTGTGAAACTGCACAGACGCGTCAGATGTTTAGCTATGGATGGAGACTTTACCATGAGGCGATTGAGATGATATTTTGAACCAAGATAGAGCTGTGAGTTAGCTTTCCAATGTCGCCGGTTAGATCAGAAGTTATGCCCGATTTACTGAAGAGTGGTCAGTCTGCCTCGTGAGAGGAAGCTGTCGAGAAGAGGAACGTATGTTGATCGATGCAGCACTCTTGACATCGATCGACAGGGATGCCAGAATGCGGGCTGGGTGTATTTTATGACCGACTGAAGCCCAGAAGTTACCACAAATTACCAAGTTGCCCATGCACAACCTAAAACCCTATTTATGTGTTTCTAAGCCATTGTTGACGGCTAAGCTTTTATTCTATTGTTCTTTCTTAGTTTTAGGGCTGGAGAGAAGGAAGGAACTCCATCAGAGTCCTCCTGGAACTCCATTGGTTTTATTTATATTTATGTTCTTCTATTAATCTAGATTTATGTGACAAACTTCATGCTTGAATACATCCACCTGTTAGGTTTAGGGTTTAGATAGGTTATGTGGGATTATCCCCAAATATAGAATTGCTAAGTTGTGATATTCATCATTGAGACTGTTCTTATTGCTTGTGTTCTAGAGTCATGAACTAGAACCATGATCTTAGAATCATTAGGGAACAGCGAAAGCTTGGCTTCTTATCTGAATTGTCTTCTCTGAGCTAGGATTGATAGAAACAAACGAGAGTTGATCTAGAAACCCTAGTGAACATATAATCAACCAGCGCTAAACGCTTACTAGAAGCGTGTCGATCGATTCTCCTATAAAGATATCGATCGACGCAACGAAAGGCATATTGATCGATTCTCCTCTAGAGAAATGGATCGACGCTTTCTAAGATTCGACAGCGAGAGTTGATGTCTTGGATATAGTAATAGATAACCTAGAAATCGAGAGATGATCGGTTATTCAAATAGTTGAGTTCTATAATATCATTATTTAGTAACTGATATCATTATAATCCTGATTTCCTGAATAGAAACCCTAAATCTAGCAAAACATCCTTCCATCAAACAACTCTCAATTTACCGAGTAACTAGCTTGCTCACCTGCTTTGCTATATTTATTTACTACTTTAAACCTATTAGCCTAGTTTAATCATATAACTATTAGATCTAGTGCGTGTCCTAGCTCCTTGTGGATTCAATCCCTAAGTACTACAACTGAACCTCTTATTTGAGAGAGTACAGTCACTCCTTAGGGTAATTTGAGTGATATCATTCCTCAATTTGGCGCATAGCTGGTGGGTTATAGGAGTTACAATGGTTATTCTTGGCAATGCGATAATAACGGCCACTGTTTCTTTTTGCAGACACTTCTTTCCCAAGCTCCTCTTCAGGGAAGAAGACAATCGAACAAGTGCTAAAGCTCCCAGTTGAACGGCGTCAGATTCCCTTCCTTGTGAGAAAAGAAGCGTTGAGACGTTTCAGTATCTGGTGTAAGTCTTCATTCTCCTTCTTCTTTTCTTTTTAGTTTCTCTGCACTGTCCCAGGTTTTATCAGTGCTGTTTCTTCAGGCGTTATGTCAGGGTCTAAGGCCGAGGAAGCTTTGGCGGATTTTGAGAAAGCTTTTGAAGCAATATCGGCAAAGAGGGCGGCTTCCAAGCATGCTATCCCTACTGAGGATGATGATGACGTTCAGTTCATCAGAAGCAACAAGTGCAAGGCAGCAACTACTCCAGCTCCTGCTTCCTCCAAGAGGAAGTCTAAGGCCTTAGGAGCCGTTCCCAAAGTCTCCCCGTCGTCGTGTGACCTGGTCACCGTGCTTGCAAACCTCAACACTAAGGTGTTCCCATCGACTTCGGTATCTCTGCCAGAAGGAGCCTCTATCGAGGTCGTTCGATCTCTTCAGGGTGATCTTCTCCAGGCAACATGTTGCTTTTATAGATTTTTTGAAAGTTTAGTTCCTGCTTGCTGACTAAGTTGTTCTTGTGCAGACGATGTCCCAGCTTTTCAATCTCGGGGAAAGAATGGACGAGCAGAATTCGGCTAAGGTGGAGATAGACGCCTTGGCCTCTCAGCTGCGTGAAGAAAAAGATAATGCCTTTGCCAGGGAGAAGGAGATCAAGGCTTTGTAGCTCAAGATCAGGAACCAGGAAGAGGCGGGAATACTGGCGGTGTCAGAGAACGTCTCCTTGAGGGAGCAGCTAGAGAAGCGGGAGGACAAGGTATGCGAGCTGAAGTATGCTCCAGAGACCTTTGATGCCGAGAAGACTATGGCGGTGAATGGTGCCAAAGTGGTGGCTCGATGGGAGCTGATGAGGGAGTGGCTCAAGCACTAGACCAACAGCTGGGAACCCTCGACCCTGCTGGAGCAGTATAAAAAGGTGAAGACCTCCAAGGCTTGGTTGCTGGGGCTTCCTGCTCCTTCATTTGAAGACGAGCCTTCGAGTCCAGGTGAGACTGAGACATAGAAGACTCCGGAGCCCGCTGCTGACGATCCCCTCGTCGACTGATCCCAATCTTTTTAACTTGAACTCTGCACCCCGTGTTGGGGTTTCTTTTGTTGTACTAAACCCTCTTTGAGGGTTTTTAAAACTCTCGCTAGGCCTTCGTGCCTTTTATTTTGTTGTCTGAACAATGGCCCTACTGTGGCCCCCTTTTTTCTTTCTCTTTATAAGAGAAATACTCTCCGGATTCATCTCTGTCTTTTTTCTTTCCGATTTAACTTATGTAGAAGTTCCTTGGTTCTTGCTGGGTCTGGCTCTTCCTCCATTTTGTCTGAGGGACCCCCTTTGGCTGTCTTAGAACCATACAGGTTTGTAGACGTCGTCGAAATTCGAGAGCCCCGTCTGGATGTTTGGGACTGCCCCAGACTTCTGATGTAGTAAGAGCTGTAGGATAGCTTTTTAGGGAAGACAAGCTTAGGAGCCGGAGATTATTCCCCAGATCCGGAAATTCTTCTTGGGACCCAGCTCCCTTGAAGTCATTACTGGACCTTGGGATAACATGTGAGCCAACGGTTTTGTGGACCCTTGAACCGTATGGGGACCCGTAAGACGTTAGGGAACTCGTAGGTGCCAGAATCTTGTATCGTGTTATGATCCGTAGATCATGTTGAAACCCGGAGGTTTTCTGAGGTCTTGAGACCTAATAATACCCTTAAGTCACTACGGAACTCCTAAGTTTGCTTCTGGTCTTTGGTATGCAATGGAACCCATATGTTTTATAGATCCTATCTTTCGAAGAACCGTAGGTCAGGTAGGAACCCGTAGGCTGTGGGAATCGAAATTAACATTGTCGATTTCCTTTGATTTGGGATGTTTAGGAAAGTCCTAATTTCATAGCGATCCCGGATATCTGCTGAATCACAAACCAAGCAATCAAGAACGAGAAAATAAACTGACGAAAAATATAAGAATCGAAAATAGAGCAAAGAAGGTCTTATTCCGAATCTGGATGTGATCGTTACAACAAGGTAAGAGCCTTGGCTGCTAAAGCTGTCGGCGAGTTCCCTAGTTCTAACAACCAAATAATGAGAAAAACCTACTTTGAGTCGCAGCTCGATTCTAAAAACAGAAAGTTGCCTATAGCTCTAATGCTAAGTTTTTTGCTGTGTATGTGGATCCCTCTACATCTTTGACAATGACAACCTTATATACTCGTCTTAAGGCGGTTTGCTCATTCCCTTTCTGCCCCTGGTCGAGTTTATCGCCTCGCGGAAATATTCCATTTTTCTCTGATCTTTCCGTTTATCTTTAGAAACTTCACATTTATCCTCCGAACTTGACATTTATCTTCTCCTGCATAATAAAGATAAACCGTCATAACGATTGGGCCCGATTTCGCAAAAAAATCGAGAGTGGGCCGTTTTACGAGAAGCGTTTTTTCGATTTTGTCGAAATGGCATATTTTAAGAAATAACGACGATTTACGAAAACTCGATTTTATCGTATAGTGGAGGCATTTCAAGGTGTTTTGTCAACCGTTGCTGTTTTACATGATTCATTCGAACTTCATAAATGGAAACAAGTTCTTGTGATTTTTATCGTAAAGTTCGATGGTGGCTTCGATTGAGACGAACAAGAAAGAGCTTGACCGATTTGAAATACAAGGCCGTAAGGATAGGACGAGAGCTGCTTAGGCAATCCATTATGCTTGGTCCAACTAGCCATTTTGGCGAAGTTGGTCTTGTTGAGTCCAACTCGCCAAGATGGCGAGTTTGGACATCTTCTTGATCCAACTCACCAACTTGGCGAGTTGGAGGTGCTCGAACTCACCAAGTTGGCGAAGTTGGTCTTGTTTACGGGTCCAACTCGCCCTTTTGGCAAGTTGGTCTTGTTGAGTCCAACTCGCCATTTTGGCGAAGTTGAAGGTTTTGCAAGTTGGTCTTGTTTACGGGTCCAACTCGCCAAAATGGCGAAGTTGGTCTTGTTTACGGGTCCAACTCGCCAAGTTGGTGAGTTGGTCTCGTCTCCGGGTCTAATTCACCAACTTGGCGAGTTGGTCTCGTCTCTAGGTCCAGCTCCCCATTTCGGGCGAAGTTGGTTGCCTTGCTTGGCTAGGTTCGCTTATTCGTGAGTTTGTTTGTATGTTCGGACGGTCGAACTTTCGCGGATCGCCTCATTGTCCGAGGCTCAAAGTAGTCCTTCTCAAGATTTCTTATCTTTCGATTCTTTTGGAAATCGAAGTTAAGACTTGACTTTAAGTTTCTCGATCTTTCGTTTATCTTTAGAAACTTCACATTTATCCTCCGAACTTGACATTTATCTTCTCCTGCATAATAAAGATAAACCGTCATAACGATTGGGCCCGATTTCGCAAAAAAATCGAGAGTGGGCGTTTACGAAGCGTTTTTTCGATTTTGTCGAAATGGCATATTTTAAGAAATAACGACGATTCTGGCTTCGATTTTATCGTATAGTGGAGGCATTTCAAGGTGTTTTGTCAACCGTTGCTGTTTTACATGATTCATTCGAACTTCATAAATGGAAACAAGTTCTTGTGATTTTTATCGTAAAGTTCTGATGGTGGCTTCGATTGAGACAGAACAAGAAAGAGCTTGACCCGATTTCGAAATACAAGGCCGTAAGGATAGGACGAGAGCTGCTTAGGCAATCCATTATGCTTGGTCCAACTAGCCATTTTGGCGAGTTGGAGGTGTTCCAACTCGCCAAGATGGCGAGTTTGGACATGCTTCTTGATCCAACTCACCAACTTGGCGAGTTGGAGGTGCTCCGAACTCACCAAGTTGGCGAGTTGGTCTTGCTTTCGAGTCCAACTCGCCCTTTTGGCAAGTTGGTCTTGTTTTCGAGTCCAACTCGCCATTTTGGCGAGTTGAAGGTTTTGGCAAGTTGGTCTTGTTTACGGGTCCAACTCGCCAAAATGGCGAGTTGGTCTTGTTTATGGGTCCAACTCGCCAAGTTGGTGAGTTGGTCTCGTCTCCGGGTCTAATTCACCAACTTGGCGAGTTGGTCTCGTCTCTAGGTCCAGCTCCCCATTTCGGCGAGTTGGTTGCCTTGCTTGGCTAGGTTCGTTTATTCGGTGAGTTTGTTTGTATGTTCGGACGGTCGAACTTTCGTGATCGTCTCATTGTCTGAGGCTCAAAGTAGTCCTTCTCAAGATTTCTTATCTTTCGATTCTTTTTGGAAATCGAGTTAAGACTTGACTTTAAGTTTCTCGTGATCTTTCTATCTCTCTTTTTTAAATGAAGTTATTTTCGAGAAGTTTCTGACATTTGATTTCGTCGTGACCGATTTTCACCCCAACAAATAGACCCCAGCTCTTTAGAATTGTGATATTCTATCGAGCGAGTTAGTCTGTCAGGTAAATTAGGAATAATCCGATGTCAGGACTTTCGAAAGCGAATAGTGAATTTTTTTTCTATAAGTATGCGGAGTAAGTTTTCAAATTCTTTACTTGCTTACTTCAACAACTCCTTTCAAGATAGAAAAATGAAAATCCTCTCTTTCCTCTGCTTCCTTGTTTCAGAGAGATTCTTCTTTTAAGATCATGTCTTCAAGAAAGAGATCTTCAACAAAGTTTCATCGCGGTTGTTTCGCACCCGGTGGTTCTAGCTCGCGTTTCAACGATGCTGCGCCAAAGGTGGAGTTCGAGATCCCCTTAGTCGATCCTGAGGATTTAGCGGCGAACCTGGCGGCGAGTGGTGTAGTGAAACCTCTGAGGCCCGGGACATGGCATTCTCGTGCGTTCTGAGCCAATCCCGTGGCGGGTTGTCCGAGCAAGAATTGCCCCAACGGTCTTGATTCCATTCAGGAATTCTTCCAGGTCTCGGAGTCGGTAGAGTTTTTTCTTCCAGAAGCCGGAGAAGTTGTCGGGTCTCCACCCGAGGGCTTATTCACATGCTTCGAGTTGTACTTGACGCAATGCCATCTGTGGTTTCCCATCCCGGAGTTTGTTCCAAAGTTCCTCCACGGCTTCATGCTATCTATCAGTCAGATTAACCCGACCGTCTTGCAGCACATTGTCGGACTCCTGGTGCTGAGTTACGAACTAGGCGTGCTCCTTAGTGTTAGCCATTTCGAAGCCATGCTGAAGCCTTGTTGTAATTCAACTGCGAATCAGTTAAAATCTCCACCGAACATGACGATCATTACCGAATTTTACTCGAATTACCGACGACAAGCCCAATGAAGTGCCAGAGTTTTCAGAGGCGTCACGGGCGATTACTGGGGTAGATCTCAACCCTTTCTTTTATTTCCAGATTCCTTGTTGTTTGTGTCATTGTTGTTATATATATATTTTTAATATAGGATTCAAAGAATGTCTAGGGTTCAAGGGTATGGAAGTGTCATTTGGGTTAACAAAGAGTGGTATAATGGGGAAAGATAACCCAAATGCGTATGAGATCCATGATCAAGTATGCAAATGCCCATATGAAAGAGAAATTAAGTTCATTCAAGTTTAAATTCAGGTTGGACCTGGTTTCAAGAACATGCCAATATCAAGCAAGCAAGCAAGTTTCAAGAAGAGTTTTCAAGGCTCAAAGCATGCAAGCCTTTCAAAAGATGCTTAGGCTACTTGATATGTTTAACTAGGGTGTCAAATTCAGTGCAAACAAGTTTTCTTTACAAGGAAATACTCCATGTGCAAGTGAATGCAACCTATATGCTCTAGACTCAATCTTAAAGATGCAAGTGATGAAACTACATGATTCCAAAATTTTTAAATTTTTTTGGTTTTTTATGCATATATGAATGTACAATGCAATGCATGAGACTCTCAATCACGAAGCAAACATGATCAGATACTTGGTACCTCCCCCACACTTAAATCACACAGTCTCTGTGTGAGTAAGGGGGACGGAGATACCCCAACAAGACAAAAGCAAATGTATATACAAGAAGGGTTGGAGTGATACCTCATAAGGAGAGTTAGAAGATTCAGTTGGTGCCTAGGGGAGCAATGTCTGGTCGCCTGCCTCGTCAGCTCAAGGGTTTTTTTAAAACAAAAATCCTAGTGAAATATGTACAAAGGATAGCCATGGGACTTCCTCCCAAGTGAGCTTATTTTGATTCACTAGCTTGACTTTCCTTCCTCTGGCTAGTAAAGGCTGGATGTGTTTAGGCTCTTTACCCATGTAGTGAAAGCCTTCTTGCCAAACTGGATCACCAGGATCATACTCATCATAGAACCAACCCCTAAACTCATTCATCCTGATCTCTTCAAAGGGTACCTTCCTTGGATCATCAACAATGAGCTCCTTGGTAGAGAGTATACCAAAATGGTAGGCAAAGGGCTTGTCCATAGGAGAGTCTTCTTGGTGCATCTCTTTGGGGGATACTTCAATGTGAATAACTTGATTCTCCCTAGACTCGTCACCCCTTGTTCTTTCCTTGGAAGTAAACTTTACATGTGTTTCCTCCTTGGTTGAGAACTCATCCATAACCAATGAGATCTCTCTTATCTCCTCTATGCATTCAACAACCAAACCATCATCACAAAGATCTTCAAAGATTCTTCCAACCAAGCTTACTTTTTAATCCTTGCTTCTTGTTGAATAACTCTTGAATGTTGTTGGTTCAACTTGCTCTTCATATCTTTGCCCAAGATTTTCATCTACCATGCATTCAAGGAGTAATTGAAGGTCATGTATAGAATTTTCAGCTTCTTGTTGAAATCCATCCTTCATTTGCATGTCCTCTTCAACATCAATTTCCATACCCATGGAACATTCTTCACAAGTGTTGGTTTTGTAAAGGGGAGTGATGCTTTCTTCTTGATCTTCAATGATGTAAGACAGTTTGTTGTTGATAGACTTCACATGTGTTATAGTTTCATCCAGCCTTGAGCTATGATCCTTGGCATGAGCATCTACCTTGGTGGAAAGAGAACTCATTTGCCTTTCTATCTCAAGCCTTACTCTTTCTTGATTCTCCAACAACTTCGCAAGCATGTTGGTGATGTTTTCTTCATTGGAGGCTTGAGGGGATTTGACTTCTTGTTCTTCATACTCTAAATCCCAAGGTTGGTATCTCTCACCATATCCATATTGGCTTTCTTGACCAAGGTTTCCATGTGGTTGGTACTCCAATTGGGTGGTTGGCTCATAAGCTCTGTCACAATAAGTGGAGCTTCTAGATATCATTCTTTCTTGACTCTCTAAAATAGCCTTGAACATTAATTCCATGTCAAGAGACATGATCTTCCTCTCTTGTGAATGTGTACCTTGCAATAAAACAACCACTTGAAAGGGAATTAGTAGTTAGATAAAGGTAACAAGACTTAGTCTCAAGCAAATGACTAAATCCCAATGTCAAAATCAAACTAGAACTTGGCAACGGCGCCAATTTGATGTTGGAATTTTCAAGGGTCCAATCAAATGTTGTAGTATACAAGATATCAATCCAATTCTAAGAGATTTCAATGCAAAGGGAATGCAAATCTATGCTTAATCTAAGTGCAATCATTGAGTGAAGATGATTATCAACTAAGACAATACTAAAAATGCAATAAAAGAGTGAACTTTCTTTTCAATATGAGGCAAGGGGATTCTTGGGACAAGGGAATTGACTTCGGGTGATCAAGCTTCAATCTAATATGGTAAACTTTCAATCAATCTAACACCTTAAGCCTAGACACAATCCTAAGCAAGCTCTATCTCTAGATGAATGCTTATTCACTAACATATCTCAAGCATCTAATCTTTTAGGTTGAAGAATATGAAAGCAATCATTAAGAACAAGTCCATTAGCTATCTTAACACCTTTAACAACAAATCTCTTTGGTAAAGAATGTTAAAAGCATTGGAGAGTTGGTTCAGGCATTTCATAGAACACTCTACAAGCAAGGATCAAGAAGGATCTACCCTAGAACATCTTAGATCTACACCTAATCACCCTTAGTCTCCCAAGCCCATGAATCCTAAATAGATCTACTCCCTGATAGACATGATTTCCCTTAAACCCATGATGGATCCACTGTTAACCATGATTAGAGAGTAACAATTCCTCAAGAACACAAGAATAAAAGAAGAAAAAGGATCCAAGACCCAAACTTTATTCAAGATCCAAAAGTGTTTTTTGAGAGAAAAGGAGACAAGTCCCAAATTAGGAGATACAAGAGTATTTATACAAGGCTTAGAAAACCTAAAAACATCACTAAAGATTACTAAAAAGTCCCTGGAATCATTTAGGCTTCGACCAATAGGAGGAGCGGAACGCTCAGGGTGGTTTGGCCTGTCTAGCCCGCGCATGTCCGGCCCGTGCAGATCCGTCCGGCCCGTTCCTCGTCCGCGCGAGTGTACTGACCCGAGCATCCCAGCCCGCGCATGCTCGTCCGTCCGTCTTGTCCTGTCCTCTTGTCCGGCCGCGCGGGTAGTGCGACCCGAGCGTCCCGTCCCGTGCACATCCGTCCATCCAGCTCTCCAGGCCGCGCGGGTACCAGTCCTCGCGCAGATCAGTCCACGCATCAGCCGTCAATCCAGACTGCCTAGGCCGCGCGGGTACCAGTCCTTGCGCATGTGTACCCGCGGCCGTGCCGACTTCCTTCGTCCGAAGGTAAGTGTCTCTGATCCATCTCGCATCCCGTCCGTCCTGGTCTCGTCCAAGGTATGGTCTTGATCATGGTTTGGCTTGTCCTGACCTTGGCCAAACTCCATTCTTCATCTTTTTGAATCACAAACCTACCAAACACCTCCAATCACTCCTTAGCACATTCCAACACCTAATATGGACATATGAATGCAATATGGACCTAAAGATGCCTAATGCCTAATATAAATGATCAAAATGCACAAGATATGATAGCTAAAAACATGTAAATATGCAAGATATCAAGGCTACACCCTAAACACACCGACTAAGGTATGCTCGACCTTAATCTAAAACTAACAACCTAGGCCAAACGGCCAACAAGTAAAACGGATCCCTAACTAACAATCAATTCTTGATCTAAGTCAACACCGCATCTCGGTGCTAAGACTAACCAGAGGGTTCCACAACCCACGACTCAACAAGCCAAGACTCACTCGACATAAATAATATAAACAACATAAAATAAAATAAATACTCTGACTTGGGCCCTGGTGATTGCGTGTTCATCCTCTCTATCGGCAACATCCTAACTTCCGACCACAAAGGCCAAAAGAAGGAACTTTCAACCGACCGCGGCCCACAGTCATTCGGGTCACCGCGCGACAGTCCACAATCCTTCGGGTCACTGCCACATTACACCGTCGTGTAATACTCAGCCATAGGCCATGATCCCGTCTCTCTGAGTCTTCCCGATCCAGCGAATAAGGGGTTTCCTTGAACCCGCTGGGTACGAGGGCGAGGAAACACTAATCACCCCTATACAAGCCTAGTATAGGCGGGTTACGCACATACTGCCGGCAACACACTCGACACAACATCCTAATAACAATAAAGAATCTACGACACTAACCACTAGTACGAGTAGTCCGGCCTATATGTCCTAAGACCCTTGTACTAACACGACACAAGTTAGGAAATCGGCCTATATGGCTTAAGATCTCCTAACCACCACGACCCTACACAACCACAAACTCAACCAAGCAAGCAATCAAACATCCTAATATTTCTAAGGCAAATCTAATCCATAACTAATCAACCAAGAAATAAATAGCGCAAGACATGCATCTCAATCTATGTCAATTTAACTAAGTTGTAATTTATCAACATATATCGGTTCATAAATAATTGCATCCGTTCATCCTAGTCCTAGTCAGGTTATTAACTCAGTCTTAATTCCATTTATATCTCAGCCTAGCCCGTGCTAAACTGAGTCCGGTTCAGAAAATAAAATAAATAACCCTAAGGACTCTAAGATGCAACAGTGTGATCATTCTAATCTATATGCAACTCGATCTAACCTAAGTTCCAAGTGGAACTTAAACAAACCAACTCACAGTGTTCTTGCAGCGTGTCGATCGGAGAGAGCTTAGCCAAAACCCATCGTCAACGTCTTGATTGTACTGGTATGGACTGATCAGAACTCGGACAGAACCTCCTCTAGCTGCTGGATAGTATTTCAGAACTTCTGGGCAGAATTTCGGATCTCGAAAATGCTCTAGAACTCTCAAAATATCTCGAAACCTCTTGCTTTCTTTTTATACTTTCCCTCTCTCTCTCTCTCTCTCTAGCCACGTTTTGAACTTGTTTTTGTGTGTGAATTATGAATGAAAACGTTCAGGGGGGGTTGGGTATATATAGAATACACCGACTAGTAAGGACGCATCACCCGAGCGCATGTGTGTCGTCCCACATACTTCCGGTTGCATGTGTTGCAACACACGGGCGTCCAAATGTCTCTCAGCATGCTTCCTTAACATTCCAGGAGACACCACCACGTCCACATGTCTCTCAGCATGGCTGGAGTGCATGCATTGCAACACACGGGCCTCTGGGTGTCGGTTCGCATGCGCAGATCGCAGGTATGGAGGCACCTCGTGCTACGACATGTCAAGCCGCATGGGTATGGTTCATGCACGCCTACACCTCCTCCTTGTGTTGACACTCAGCTGGTTAGGGGATAGACATCACGTCCTGACCCCTTAGATCAGGCCACCTCGAGCTTCTCTGTCGATTTGCGCTATTTCGGCCCTTCTAGTGAATTTTCGTCCCGCGATCAATCCTGAATAGTTTTCCGCTCCCGTTCCGATGAGATAAATAATTTTAATAAACTCCAAAATATTTCTGATCCTGACAGACAAATTCCCGAGCCTCCGGCTTCCTCAAAAAAATCCATAATACCGAAATAAGGGATTTTTGCCAATTTCGGGTTTTCCCGTCGTGCTTCGATTCCTGTCGTTCTTACTTCCCGTCCTGCTTAAATTCCCGTCCTGCTTCCGGCTTCTAAAATCATATTTTAATGGGGTCGCAGGGATTGGCTTGTTTGGCCATGACGATGCATAATGGCCCTTCTTGAAGAAAGAGTAACAAGTGACATCTTCCATCCTTACCGTTGAGAAACCCTGCTGGTTGCTTTGCTGATTGCGGGACAGAACCTTGAAATGTGTCCCGGTAGACCACATATGTAACAGACCCCAGAGTTACCCCGATTGTTGACTTGGCGTCCAAATCCTCGGCCTTTTCCTTTGTTAAATCTTGGACCCTTGTTTTAATTTGGTCTTTCTCCTTGGTTGAACTTCCTGTGTCCGCCAGAATGTTGTGTAACCTTTCTTTCAACCTCTAATACAGCCTCAACATTAACAGCCTTTTCCACCAGATCCGATAAGCTGCTAAAGTTGCTCCCAGCTAATTGACTTCCAAGCTCCGGCTTTAATCCGTACATGAAGTTACAGATCATAGTTCCTTCATCTTCACGCCCATCAAAAACATGTCGCCTCAACCTTGTGAACTCAAAATCATTGCTCCTCACTAGCCTATCTCCTTGAACAAGGTTCATAAACTGACGCTCCAACCGATGCTTTGCTTCAGAAGGAAAGTACTTCTTCTCGAACTCTCCCTTGAACGATTCCCATGATGTGATGGTATGTCCATGCTGCCTTTCTATGCTGTCCCACGATCCTGTTGCGTCTCCCTCCAGATAGTACACTGTGATCTTCTTCTTGTATTCTTCTGGGCACTCCATGGCTTCAAAATTCTTTTCCATCATAGTTACCCACTTGTCGGCTTCAATAGGATCTGATCCTCCTTTGTATTTGTGGGATCCAATGTTCTTCATGGTAGATAACAGCATGGAAACTTCAGGAGTATGAGTATGTGTGGCCTGGTTACTTAACGCCTTGGTCATCACGTCATGTAAAAGCTTCAGGGTGTTTTCTGCTCCTTGATCTTGTGGTCTTTCTGTGGCATGGTTCTGATCTGGCCTTCGGTTTGATTGAGCGGATTGATAATGCTGATATCTCTGGGCCCAAATACGACTTGGACTAATGCTCGACAAACTGTCTTCTCGGTTAACTCGGGTCCTGTTACCGTACACTGGAAACGATCTTGTTCTCTGAGGAGGACTCTTATCATGTCCAAACATCTCACTAACGCCATTGCCATTACCCTTGTCTGATCTGTAGCCTAATCCTCTTCCAGTCGAATCCCTACCCTCTCCCCAAATCCGATCTCGTCCATCATTACCTATCCCGCGATTAGCCATCTGCACGCAAATAAAAGGGTAAGTCCTAATCCTATATAACTAAACACGGGAAGTGGATGGTTTCCTAAAGCATCTTTTTGTGACTCTTTTGACTCGATAAAATCATTGAAAGCACTTGTGTCACGCATGGACGAAACCATGCTCTGATACAACCTCTGTAACACCCCCGAACCGTTCTAGGTATAAGTCAAACCACCGGCCAACAATCAAACAAGAACATGACCGATGGAAAAACTTTCTACCAAGGTTCTGGAGCGCTACATGACGGGCTAGGGGCATTCCGGCCAAGGTCACAAAGAGTGCAATTCGTCACTAAGCCAGTTCGACCACTAACACATCCCGTCAGATCAAGGCCTAAGACTTCTCAACCCATACCTCAATCTGACGTTTTGTTAGCTTGGACAAAGCTAATATCAGATATAACAAGGCATTTACATAAAACATTGCTTTATTTATTTTATAACATATTCGGTTCACAACAAACAAAATATTATACACGTAGTGGCATGCCAAGAGAGCAAAAGATACATACTTATAGTCTGAAAATGTTGCAAGCAAAAAGATGCAAAATACTATACCAGCCGGCCCAACTTCCCGCAACCTCTACAAGTTCTACTGGTCCCCTGAAAACAACAAAGAGTGACGAGTGAATAATCTAGCATTACTCATTGAGTTACAATCCCCAACTAACAAATACAACCCCTCGCTATCCCAACCCAAACAAATCTAAAGTGAGAGGTTCACCTAATAGCATAAATCAATAATAATAATAGTAAGCAATCAGAAATCCGCTGCAGAAAATAATATGAGTAAAATATCGATACTATAAGATAGTCGCTAAAACTCGTAAATCGATAAACTAGGGTTTACCAAACCCTTAACACTATATAATATAACTAGGGCCCGGTGACGTTAGGTTCCTCCTTCATCATCGGCAATATCCTATCTCCCTACCACGAAGGCTAGAAGAAGAAACTTTCAACCGACCGCGGCCCACAGTCATTCAGGTCACTGCCACAGTCCTTCGGGTCACTGCCACATTACACCGTCGTGTAATAACTCAGCCTTAGGCCATGACCCCGTCTCTCTGAGTCTTCCCGATCCAGCGAATAAGGGGTTTCCTTAAACCCGCCGGGTACGAGGTCTGAAGGAACGCTAACTTACCCACAATATGCCTAGCAATGGCGGGTTACGCACATGCTGTTGGCCAATATATAACTAATACTAAACCCGGTTATATAACCAAGGTTCTAAGCAATAATCACAATCAACACAATCAACAGCATTCTAGAATCTAGCATAAAGACTAATTCCAGACTAACTAACCGCAACCTAGCGATATCATCTAAGCATTCGCTAACTAACCAATCAACCTAACGATTAGCATGCTACTACGATTATCAAGCAATAACTAAGCATGCTATTAACTAATCAACCTCACCAATACTATTAAGTAAACAAACCGTTACTCATTTTAGACCTGGCCCCATGCCATGATCCAACTTCCAAGTAACGGGAACCTGCATGAAAACAGCTTAGCAATCAATTGATTATAACTCATCGCTTGGTCGATGGTCGCGGACTCGGTCCGTCTTCTGCGATCCGAACCCTTTTCTTGACCTTCAAAAGTAGACCCACGTCTGGACTGATCTTCACTTGAGCAGAACCTTCTTCAGATGTCGACTCAAATCGGGCAGAGTAATTGTTCTCGAAAACTCTCAAAAACTGCCAAAAAAGGATCGAAAATGATCGAAACTCTAACTTTCTTTCTTTCCTTTCTCTCTCAGGTTTTTAACTTACTTGGAACTGGTCTGGATGGTATAAAATGAGCTGGGGTCGTGGGGTATTTATAGAAAGTAGCAACCAATCAGAAACAAGCCGTGTGGCAGCCCGTGTGTCGCGTCGCATGGCTCCAGTCGCATGCGCGGCGGCTCCTCGTGCTCCACATGTCTGGCTGCTTGACCAGGATGGAATGCATGAAGACACCACGTCCTCCACATGTCTGAAGGCATGGACTGGTTGCATGCACATTGACACCACATCGGCCACATGTCGATCGGCATGCCTCGGTCGCAGGTTGAGCGGCACCTCGTGCTTCTGTGTGTCACTCCGCATGCTGTGATCGTTTGGGCTTCAACACCTCGTGCTTCCCTTTCCACCTACCATGCCAGGCAGTTGACACCACGTCCTCCACATGTCTGAAGGAATGGCCCACTTACATGCACTTTGACACCACATCGGCCACATGTCGATCAGCATACCTCGGTCGCAGGTTGAGCGGCACCTCGTGCTTCTGTGTGTCACTCCGCATGCTGTGATCTCCTGAGCTTCAACACCCCGTTCTGTCCTTTCCAGCTACCATGCCAGGCAGTTGAGACCACGTCCTTATCTCATAGATCAAGCCACCTCGAGCTTCTTGGTCCATTCGAATGATTCCGGCCCTTCCGGTGAATTTTCGACCCGCGATCAATCCCGAATACTTTTCTACGCCCGTTCTCATGAGCTGAATATTTTTAATAAACTCCAAAATATTTCTGATCTTGATGGAAAATATTTCCCGAGCCTCCGGCTTTCTCGAAAAATACGAAATCAGGGTTTTTGTTCAATTTCGGGTTTTGTCGTCGTGCTTCGATTCCCGTCCTGCTTCTGGCTTCCAAAATCATATTTTTAATGATACAAAATTTTTCCGGGAAAACTTTGCGGTGAAGAAACATCGGTTTACAAAAACGTCGTGCTTCCAAAATTTTTATTCTTCCAAAACATCCGTCTTATCAATCTAACATCTTCTCTAACAGCGTTGAGCAGCTTAAGGTTCCTTCACGATCAATTCTTCGACCATTCTATTAATAATTTTTTTAAAGGGTTCCTACATTCTCCCCCACCTTAACAGAATTCGTCCTCGAATTCTAAGGTTCTGAGGAGCCTCCTTCTTCCATCACGACATCCTCTCGGAAAAACTCCGGGTGGTTGGCCTTAAATTTCTCTCCATCCTCCCAAGTGACATGAATCCTGTTTTGTGTTCCCCAGAATACTTGTACTTGAGCAATCTCACGATTCTTCAGTTTCCGAACACGCCTTTCTCCAAGTCGGATTGGTCCTTCTCGATATGTAAGGTTCCTCCTTAGCTCCTCAATTCTCTCAGGATCAACAGAACTTGGATCTTATGTATGTTTTCGAAGCATGGAATCATGTAATACCGGGTGTAGATGCATATCCTCAGGCAGATCCAATCGATAAGCTACCTCACCAACCTTTCCTATGATCTTGTACGGACCAATGAATCTGACTGCGAGTTTCCCGACCTTGCCAAATCTGTCTTTTCCTTTCTGTGATGTAACCTTCAAGTAGACCCAATCTACTATCTAAAAAGTTACCTCTCTTCTCGACTGGTCGGCGTACTTCTTCTGACGGTCCTGAGCCTTCTTCATGTTGGTCTGGATCGTCTCCAGCTTAATCATAGTCTCTTGTGCAATAAGCGATCCAAACATTCTTCCTTCTCCCACTTCTTTCCAACACAAAGGTGTCTTGCATGGCCTTCCATACAGCGCTTCATAAGGTGGCATTCCTATGCTCGCATGATGACTGTTGTTATACGAGAACTCGACCAACGGTAGATGCTTCTCCCAATTTCCTGCCCAATCTAAAATACATATCCGAAGCATGTCCCCGATGGTCCGAATGGTTCTCTCCGTTTGGCCATCTGTTTCTGGATGGAACGCCATGCTTTTGAACAGTTTAGTTCCCAAGGCTTCTTGGAGTCCTTCCCAAAAAGCTACCGTGAATCTAGGGTCACGATCTGAGACGATGTCTGAAGGTACACCATGTAATTTCACGATCTGTTCAACGTACATCTCGGCCAATACTTAAACTTTATATGTGTCTCTCATAGGCAATAAGTGTGTGAACTTGGTTAACCTATCCACAATCACCCAGATTGAGTTGTTCGATCTAGCTGGAGCAGCGGGTAATCCAGTGATGAAATCCATGGAAATAGAGTCCCATTTCCATTCAGGTATCGGAAGATTCTGCAACAATCCTCCTGGAACTTGATGCTCGACTTTAACTTGTTGACAAGTTTCACACTGTGCAACCCATTGTGCTACTGATCTCTTCATGCCCGGCCAATGATAGTATCTTCTCACGTCTCGGTACATCTTTGAACTTCCAGGATGGATACTAAGTAAGGAATGGTGTGCGACCCTTAGTATCTCATCTCTCAGCCCTTGTCCTTTTGGAACGGTGATCCTTCTATTGATAAGCAAAGTTCCATCTTCCGCCAAGTAGTATCCAGCACTATTTGGTCTGGCTTGCCCTCTGAGTTCCTCAGCAATCTTCTGTAGTTTCTCATCTTTAAGTTGCTCCTCTCGAATTTTCTGAATCAAGCTGGCCTGATTCACTGCTTGTACTCCCAATGGTTCACTGGTTTGTCCCTCCAAAAAGACCAACTTCACTTGCTTCAGCTCTTGGTTCAACAGCTCCACTTCTTTTTCCATATCAGCATCCATCTTCCTTCGACTTAAGGCATCCGCAACCACATTCGCTTTACCGGGATGGTAGCGAAACTTTAGGTCATAGTCAGCCACGAATTCCATCCATCTACGCTGACGCAGATTGAGTTCTGGCTGGGTGAAGAGGTATTTCAGACTTTGGTGGTCTGTGTATACCTCCACTTCTTCTCCGTACAAGTATGATCTCCAAATCCGCAATGCGAATACTACAGCCGCTAAATCCAAATCATTTGTGCTGTAGTTATCTTCATGCTTCCGTAGTTGTTGCGAGGCATACGCAATGACTCTACCATCTTGCATTAACACTCAACCTAGCCCGACACGTGAAGCATCTGTGTAAACTGTACAAGGTTTACCTTGCTCGGGCAAAGCTAATACAAGTGCACTTGTGAGAGCTTCCTTCAACGTCTTGAATGCCTTCTCCATTTCTTCCGCCCATATGAAAGGAACTCCTTTACCGGTCAGTTTAGTTAAAGGCTTTTAAATGGAGGAAAAGTCCTTAACAAACTTCCGGATATAACCCGCGAGTCTGAGAAAACTCCTCACCTCCGTCACTGTAGTAGGTCGAGGCCATTCTCGTATGGCTTGGACCGTATCTGGATCAGCAGCCACGCCCTCTCCTTATACTATGTGACCAAGAAATCCTATCTCTCTCTTCCAAAACGAACATTTGCTAAACTTAGCAAACAGCTTCTGATTTCGTAACCTCTCCATAACCAGTCTCAGATGCTCTTCGTGCTCTTCCTTACTTCTTGAATACACCAGGATGTCTTCAATGAAAATGATCACGAACTTGTCGAGGTAGTCATGGAACACTTAATTCATCAATCGCATGAAAGCTGTAGGGGCGTTGGTGAGACCAAAGGGCATAACAACAAACTCATACTGCCAGTACCTCGTCCAAATATCCGAACTGCCCGTACCTCGTCCGAATATTAGGATGTTTGATTGCTTGCTTGGTTGAGTTTGTGGTTGTGTAGGGTCGTGGTGGTTAGGAGATCTTAAGCCATATAGGCCGATTTCCTAACTTGTGTCGTGTTAGTACAAGGGTCTTAGGACATATAGGCCGGACTACTCGTACTAGTGGTTAGTGTCGTAGATTCTTTATTGTTATTAGGATGTTGTGTCGAGTGTGTTGCCGGCAGTATGTGCGTAACCCGCCTATACTAGGCTTGTCTAGGGGTGATTAGTGTTTCTCGCCTCGCACTCCAGCGGTTCAAGAAAACCCCTTATTCGCTGGATCGGGAAGACTCAGAGAGACGGGATCATGGCCTATGGCTGAGTATTACACGACGGTGTAATGTGGCAGTGACCCGAAGGATTGTGGACTGTCGCGCGGTGACCCGAATGACTGTGGGCCGCGGTCGGTTGAAAGTTCCTTCTTTTGGCCTTTGTGGTCGGAAGTTAGGATGTTGCCGATAGAGAGGATGAACACGCAATCACCAGGGCCCAAGTCAGAGTATTTATTTTATTTTATGTTGTTTATATTATTTATGTCGAGTGAGTCTTGGCTTGTTGAGTCGTGGGTTGTGGAACCCTCTGGTTAGTCTTAGCACCGAGATGCGGTGTTGACTTAGATCAAGAATTGATTGTTAATTACGGATCCGTTTTACTTGTTGGCCGTTTGGCCTAGGTTGTTAGTTTTAGATTAAGGTCGAGCATACCTTAGTCGGTGTAGTTTAGGGTGTAGCCTTGATATCTTGCATATTTACATGTTTTTAGATATCATATCTTGTGCATTTTGATCATTTAGGTTGATTGTTGTTTTGGGTTGTCTGAGTTAGCTACTAGGTTTAGGTAGCCAACTCACTGAGTGACCTTCTGTTGCTCACCCAACTCTCGTTGTCCTTTTTGCAGGAGTTCAGGTTGTAGAAAATTGGACGCATAGGCCACCGGAGTAGATTTGCAGTGCATTTGGCTACGTTTTGATTCTTAAATATTTATGTTTCCGCTGCGTTTTATTTCGGGTTTGGGATCCCTAAAAATATCAAAAATGATTCTTAAAAGTCTTAGAATTTAACTTAAAAATTAATGGGTCCAAGATGATATTGGTTTAGTCCGAACCAACACAACGTTAGTTCTTGGTACAGGTTGAGAAGCCTTAGGACTTGATCTAACGGAACCGTTATCTTCGGGTACAGGTTGCAAAGCCTAAAGCCTGGATTTAGCGGGACGTGTTAGGTGATGAATTGGTCTAAGTTGCAAAATAATTCTGTGACACTGATCGGTTCGTCCCTAGCCCGTCATGTAACGCTTCCGACACGTGGTGGAAAGTCGGGCCGTCGATCATTTTCTTGTTTGATTGTTGGCCGGTGGGTCGACCTATGCCTAGAACGGGTCGGGGGTGTTACAATGGTGGTAGCAGAGCATGGTTACGATTATGCTCACTGGTTCTCGTGTTTTTTTTTCAAAATGTTTTCAATATTTTTTTCGAGTCAAAAAAGGAGTCGCCACTGCACTCACTAGGAATCCGGTTGTGTCCAATCGTTGGGGAGGGGTAAGATAGATTTTATTTTATTAGTATGTTGTCAAGCCCCTATATATATTGTGACATGATTCCGCAGGTCGCTGTACTGGTGTAGTAGGGTGGAGATTTGGAGTTATGGAGGATTTCAACGTTTTGCCTAGTCCTATACTTGCTGATCTTTTTCAGCCACAGGAGTTCGACCAGACTGTGCCAGATATGTTTCCGACACCTATTATCATTTCCGATGATGACACCGAGATAGACGATATGGTGGCACCAGCACCGATTATTATCCTTTCCGACGATGACTCCGAGACAGATGATATTGTTCCGGAGGTGCCTTTAGGACATCCGAGCTCGATCACTATCTCTTCTTCGGGCACTTCGGGAGAGACACTTGGTGATGATTTTTCTGAGGATCATTCTTCACCACCAGCGCCAGGAGTAGGGATGCCATCTGGATCCCATCCTTTAGTGGCGTTTGATCTGCCTATCTCACCTATGTCACCGGGACTTCTCGACACTACTTCTATCATGATCGACTTGCACCATGAGTTCATGATAGGATGGGAGGCACTCTACTATCAATCGATGGAGATTATGGTGGATAGTGACGATGATCCCTTAGTGCATTACGCAGACTTGATGCTTTCCGATGAGCCATATACTCAGCCGATGGAGCCAGCAAACTATCAGCCGATGGAGCCAACGTACTATCAGCCGATGGAGCCAGCACATTATCAGCCGATGGAGCCAGCACATTATCAGCCGATGGAGCCAGCCCATTATCAGCCTATTAACGAGATTGGAGAGCCTTCTAGCTTTCCAGCGAAGGAGACAGCTACAGCGGAGCTACCACACTATTCGACCATTTACGAGACTGGAGGACCCCCTACCTTTCCAGCGGTGGGATCAGCCTATGTACCCGGAGGATCGACTCCTTATGGAGATCCTTACGCTACACAGTCCTATTACTATGGACAAGGTAGTGACATGTTTGGTGATGTCGGAGATGGATATGTGGATCCTCACGGATACCCATATCATACTGTGACCTATCTTGGTGGACCGAATCTACACCCGAGGTGTCTTGCTTGTAGAGGCATAGGACACTTGACTGGCATGTGCCCGAGGTACGACGAGCTATCTGGGATACCCTACCTACACAGTGTGCAACCAGCAGGAGAATCGTCCGAGTGAGGCTACTGCCCCAACTGCGACATGTTACTTTATATATGGCGTTCTTAGACGCTTAGGACCGGGTAAGTAGGGTACTGACTTTTTATAGTGATATATCGGTGTATAGACTTAAGTAGTGTTTTGTGACAGACGATGTCTCTTTTGTTGTATGATATACCATCGGTAACGATAAAACATGTTTTTTTATCAAGTATATGTATATATTTGATGGGAGGATGTATTTTGTAGTGAAAGTGGTTATCATTTGCGTTTTTCTATTTAGTAATTACGTGACCATGTCATTCAAGTATGCATGTTCTTGTTTGATTGTTGCATATTTGAATTATGTGGTTTACAAGATGAAAAATATTGATCGCTTGGACATATGGTTTAACAAATATTTACAACGGTTGAAATATCACACAAATTGTTAGCATCATTAGAACCTTAGAATTAGACCGCCTTTTAGGACTACGTTTTGGAACGTAGGATGCTTGGTTAGAATAGTTAGGTTGCCTGGACTAGAATTTCTAGGTTGTACGATTAGAATCGTTAGGTTGTTGGTTTGTTTGCGATTAGCTGTTTGGTTAGAATTTGCTGTTAGGTTGAGTTGTTAGTATTTGTTAGGTTCTGGCTAACTTGCATAGGAAGTGTTTTTTTAAGTTGCAGATTTTTGTGTGTTCGTTGATCGAAATTTTAAGGATGGACACCTTAAAGTGAGAAGAGTTAAAAGCCAAAAATCCAAAGAGAAAGAGTGAAGATTCGGAGGACTAGACAGTGGTATGGACTGAACAAGGGGGAACAAGACTGATTTGGGAAGGACTTCATCAGTATCAGAGAAAGGAGAGATCAAAGGAATGGTTGGAGTAATCAGAGACGCAGATGGACAAGATCGTTTCATGAGAAATGAGTAATGTGGCAGAGTAAAAGCAAGAGGACAACTAAGTGATCATTCAAGTGAAGAGATATGAAGACGATTGTGCTGACCTTGAGGAGCAAACTAAATGGACAAGTAGTGGACAGAGCAGAGCGATATGGAGACGAGTTGAGAATGAGTGAAACATGGAAAATCACGAAGTAAAGAAAGGAAATGATTCAAGACCAAGGCGAATGCTTTGGAATGTACCGAGATGGAGAGAGTTCAGAATCAGAAATCAGAATGGAGACCGCGAGACGAAGTGATCCAAGGAGAAATTTACATCAAGAAGGAGCATGTCGTGAAGCTGCGCAGTTGCACACATAAGAATTCGAGAAGGAATTCTATTAAGGCGGGGGGGGGGGGGAGAATGTAATAACCCGCCCGAAGGGGTAAAATAGCGAGATCGAGAAGTCATAACTTGGAGCCGAGCTTTTGGGGATCAAAACATCTTGAGTAATGTAAAGTTTCCATCACAAAAAGAAAAACTAGACATGGTTCAAAGAAAATAGAAGATTGGTCGAGCATCACATAGTGGCCGAACCGCGGGCAAGAAGGGTCGATCGAGAAATTTCGAAGAACGAAGTGGTCGAAGAATTGCTCGTGAAGGAACATTAAGCTGCTCAACCCTGTTAGAGAAGGTGTTATATTTATCAGACGGATGTTTTGGAAGAATAAATATTTTAGAAGCACGACGTTTTAGACACACGACGTTTTTGAAGCCGATGTTTCTTCACCGCGAAGTTTTCCCGGAAAAATATTTTGTACCATTAAAATATGATTTTAGAAGCCGGAAGCAAGACGGGAATTTAAGCAGTACGGGAATATAAGCAGGACGGTAAGTAAGCACGACGGGAAAACCTGAAATTGGTAAAAATCGCTATTTCAGTATTATGGATTTTTTTGAGGAAGCCGGAGGCTCGGGAAATATTTTCTGTCAAGATCAGAAATATTGTCGAGTTTATTAAAATTATTTAACTCATCGGAACGGGAGCGGAAAAATATTCGGGATTGATCGCGGAACGAAATTCACTATAAGGGCCGAAATAGGGCAAATCGACCGAGAAGCTCGAGGTGGCCTGATCTAAGGAGTCAGGACGTGATGTCTATCCCTTAACCAGCTGAGTGTCAACACAAGGAGGATGTGTAGGCGTGCATGAACCATAGCCATGCTGCTTGACATGTCGTAGCATGAGGTACATCCATACCTGCGATCTGCGCATGCGAACCGACACCCAGAGGCCCGTGTGTTGCACTGAATGCATTCCAGCCATGCTGAGAGCCATGTGTACGTGTTGGTGTCTCCTGGCATGTTAAGGAAGCAAGCTGAGTGACATTTGGACGCCGTGTGTGCATAGCGCGTACAGCGGAAGCATCGCGGAGCGACACCTGGCTCAGTGGTGCATCCTTACTGGTCGGTGTATTCTATATATACCCAACCCCCTGCTCGTTTTCATTCATCCTTCACACACAAAAGCAAGTTAAAAACGTGGCTAGAGAGAGAGAGATAGTAGAAAAAGAAAACAAGAGATTCCGAGCTATTTTGAGAGTTCTAAAGCATTTCGAGATCCGAAATTCTGCCGAGAAGTTCTGAAATACTATCCAGCAGCTAGAGGAGGTTCTGTCCGAGTCCTGATCAGTCCATACCAGTACAATCAAGACGTTGACGATGGGTTTTGGCTAAGCTCTCTCCGATCGACATGCTACAAGAACACTGTGAGTTGGTTTGTTTGAGTTCCTCTTGGAACTTAGGTTAGATCGAGTTTCATATAGATTAGAATGCTCACACTGTTGCATCTTAGAGTCCTTATGGTTATTTATTTTATTTTCTGAACCAGACTCAGTTTAGCACGGTCTAGGCTGAGATATAAATGGAATTAAGACTGAGTTAATAACCTGACTAGGACTAGGATGAATGGATGAAATTATTTATGAACCGATATATGTTGAAAAATTACGACTTAGTTAAATTGACATAGATCGAGATGCATGACTTGCGCTATTTATTTCTTGGTTGATTAGTTATGGATTAGATTTGCCTTAGAGATATTAGGATGCTTGGTTGCTTGCTTGGTTGAGTTTGTAGTTGTGCAGGGTCGTGATGGTTAGGAGATCTTAAGCCATTTAGGCCTATTTCCTAACTTGTGTCGTGTTAGTACAAGGGTCTTAGGCCATATAGGCCGGACTACTCGTACTAGTGGTTAGTGTTGTAAATTCTTAATTGTTATTAGGATGTTGTGTCGAGTGTGTTGCCGGCAGTATGTGCGTGACCCGCCCATACTAGGCTTGTCTAGGGGTGATTAGTGTTTCCTCGCCCTCGTACCCAGCGTGTTCAAGGAAACCCCTTATTTGCTGGATCGGGAAGACTCAGAGAGACGGGATCATGGCCTATGGCTTAGTATTACACGACGGTGTAATGTGGCAGTGACCCGAAGGACATTGGACTGTCGCCCGGTGACCCGAATGACTGTGGGCCGCGGTCGGTTGAAAGTTCCTTCTTCTGACCTTTGTGGTCGGAAGTTAGGATGTTGCCGATAGAGAGGATGAACACGAAATCACCAGGGCCCAAGTCAGAGTATTTATTTTATTTTATGTTGTTTAGATTATTTATGTCGAGTGAGTCTTAGCTTGTTGAGTCGTGGGTTGTGGAACCCTCTGGTTAGTGTTAGCACCGAGATGCGGTGTTGACTTAGATCAAGAATTGATTTTTAGTTAGGGATCCGTTTTACTTGTTGGCCATTTGGCCTACGTTGTTAGTTTTAGATTAAGCTCGAGCATACCATAGTCGTCGTTCCTCCGCCCGTGTTTTTCCCCTGATTGGGAAGAATTCTCCGCCTGAGGGGCATTCTCATTTCTTGGGGGAAGGTCGGATTCAAGGATGAGATCCTTTACGCTGGTCACCCCAGCGAGTTCTCCTGCGAGCAATCTTGCGACCAATCTTGCACCGAGAACTTTGCAGTTTACGGTCGAGTGGCCGCGTGTTTGGTGAAAGTCGCAGTAGACATTCTCGTCGTAGCCCGTATTCCGGACCCACGTATTGCCTGTTGTCCGACCTTGATCTGGTCCAGAGTTGATGGCGTAGTTGTGGGCTCCCTGGGTCTCTTCTTCTTTATGTCGGACATTCTTGTCGCTGCGGGTGTTTTTCTTTTTCGACTTCGCGTCCGTCCCATGATCTCTCGAAGATGCCTTGGTCGTCTTCTGTTTTTCCGACAAGACCCTCATCTCCTCTTCGACGATTATGTAATCCTTGGCCTTGTGGAGCGCGTCCTGTATCGTACGCGGTTTTTCCAAGGTTATCCACTTTCTGATTTTCGACTTGTACGAGAGCGTCTTTCGGAGCACATCGATGGAAACCTTGTCACTGATTCCGCGGACCCTAGCCATAACGGTTTTGAACCTTTTAATGAAGTCGCGGAGTGGTTAGTCGTCTTCTTGTGCTAGGCTCCACAGATCGACATCGGAGGTTTCTCGATCTATGAACATCGTGTAATGCTTGAGAAAATTCAAGGCGAGTTGGCGGAAACTCCCAATGGAGTTCCGTTTTAGGCGAGAGAACCACTCGAGCGCTGCTCTGCGGAGGTTCTCAACGAAGAGGCGGCACTTCCCAGCATCTCTTTCGCTATCCCTGAACTTCGCTCTCCCCATCGCGATCTGGAAAGCCTGCAAGTGTGCCTTCGGATCGGTTGTCCGGTCATAAGACGCAACCTTAATTTTCCCGGGGTCCGAAACCCTAGTTTAGGTTATTCGAGCAGTGAAGAGGGTTTTCCGAGCCTCTTCGAGCAGCAAGTCGATCTCGGGTGCAGTACTGGTAGCGTGGCAAATCTATGACTTCACCACTTTAACCTCTGCCACCGTTTTCATGAGATGATCGTGGAGGTAGCGAATCTCAGGATTCTCGCTGGCAGATTTCCGAGCTTGTCGGTGTTTGCTGCGAGTGTTACGAGTTTGCTCTTCCGCCAGCTCTTCCTGTTTGTCCCAGAAGATTGCCTCTTCTTCCACGGACATTGGATAATCAAACTGGGAATCATCCCGAACCGCCTGGCTCCTCGTGCGACGTGGATGTATGTCTGCATCTTCGTCGATGTGCTCGGATTGACTGCTTGAGTCCAGGTTGACGCGCTCGAGGTTTTTTTCTTCGTTGTCCCCAGGGAAGTGGAAGATTCTCTGTGGTCGGCTGTCCGCCTGGAGGGACTGTCCCATCGGGGACGCTCCCTGAAGGATCTTTTTCGGCAACTGCGACCCAATTTTCTGGAGTTGTGAAATCTAGCCTTCTGCTGCTACGGAGCCTGGTTGTTCCGCGCGGAGGTCTACTCGCGGTCCTCGTCGTTAAGGTTTCGAGCTGTTTGGCGAGAGAACCCATGAGTTTCTCTTGTTCGTCAGACCTTGTCTGGGTGGAAGCGAACATCTCTTTCATCTAGTCGAACATCACGGTGTTTGCGTCTGCAGTAACCGTTATGACGTTCCCAGATGGCGTCTTGTCAGCGTTAGCGTCGAGGAGAGTTCCGTCGACCGTTGGCTTAATATTGTCAGTATTTCCGGTCATGTCTGATCGGGCATCGGTGGCTGCAACTCGCCAAGATGGCGAGTTTGGACATGCTTATTGATCCAACTCGCCATCATGTCCCTTTTCGCCAAGATGGCGAGTTGGCCTTTCTTCTTCCTTTTTTTTTACCCAACTTGCCAACTTGACGAGTTGGAGGTGCTCCGAACACGCCAATTTGGCGAGTTGGTCTTGTTTTCGAATCCAACTCGCCATTTTGGCTAGTTGGTCTCGTTTACGGGTCCAACTCACCAACTTGGCGAGTTGGTCACGTCTCAAGGTCCAATTCGCCAACTTGGCGAGTTGGAGGAGTTCCAACTCTTCAAGTTGGCGAGTTGGTCTCGTCTCCGGGTCCAACTCGCCATTTCGGCGAGTTGGTTGCCTTGCTTGGCTTGGTACGTTTGTTCGGTGAGTTTGTTTGTATATTTGGACGGTCGAACTTTCGTGATCGTCTCATTGTCCGAGGCTCAAAGTAGTCATTCTCGAGATTTCTTATCTTCCGATTCTTTTTGGAAATCGAGTTAAGACTTGACTTTAGGTTTCTCGCGCTCTTTCTATCTGTTTTTTAAAAGGAAGTCATTTTCGATAAGTTTCAGATATTTGATTTCGCCGTGACCGATTTTGACCCCAACATAGGCTCTGGATCAAGAGATCGTTTCAGGACCCGTAAATCGAACAGGAACCCATAGGTTCTAGGTCCTGAGACCGTTTTGGGACCCGTAGGTCGGATAGAAGCCCGTAGGTTCTAGGTTTTGAGAATTGCGGTAGGGATTTTGCACCTGGGAATTGGCACCTTCTCCTGGTTGAAACGTGCTATATAGCTTTGCAACGATTTGGTCCGGCGCTGATGAATCTTGTAGAGGCAGTCCGAGGTTTTCTCCAGGTTCCTACTACTCGCGAAGTGTTCCACAACTGATCGCTGAGATTCGGGAAAGAGGATATGGACCCGGTAGGTAGGCCGATGTACCATTGCAAGGCAGGGCCGACTAGGGTCGAACCGAATCCTTTGCACATCGTGGCTTCACGCGACTCTCAAGGGAGTGCTACGGCGAGCATCCTCTGCTGGTACTGAGCGATGTGGTCGTCTGGATCTCCCGTGCCGTCATACATCTTGATGTTGGGGAAGGAGAATTTCCCTGGCAACTCTATTAGTGCGATCTTATCGCGAAGGGAGTATCTGCGTAGTAGTCCGGACCGCTCTTCCGAATTGGGGGAGCCACTCCTGGAAGTCTCTCTACCATAGACTGGATAGCATCGAACTTCTTGGAGAACATCTGCTCCAGGTAGGAGGTCCAGGAGAATTTTGCTGCGGCTGCCCCTTCGGGGGCATCTTGGTCGGGTTCCGACTCGGAGTTGCTTTCCATGTTGTGGATCTGAGTGTTCCTGGCCTCGTCCCAGTTCGCCTCGTTCTCGTTGAGTACCGTTCGCGGGTGAATCGCGTCTTCCCCGGAATTTGGTGTCTCAAAGGTGGGCATCGATCGAACTCGAGTTTGGAAGAGATGCTTCTTGTTACTAACCGTATTGAGGATTGGTTGTCATCTCAGAGAGAGATATTCTCGGCCTCGAGCTGACTGAGCTTCTCCGCGCTTTGCTCCAGTCGTTTGGAGTGTTCATCCAGCTTGTTCTTCAGACCCTGGACTTCCGAGAGGATCTCGGGGTTCTCCGCGGTGTCTTCCCGAGCTTTGTGTAGCTTGGTTACTTGGATTTGGAGGCTGTCTATCTGCCTTTGAAGCTCGTCTTCTCTGGGGTGGATTCCGGTAACTCGTCGTGCTCATCCACCGCCATCGTCACGTAGTTTAGAATACTTCCCTCCTTCTAGCGCCAAACTGTTATGGGATTTTTGTGTAGGATCTTTTTGAGTACTACGGAACGGCAGACGAGCTATGTATTTCAAGAGTTTTGTAAGTAGTATTGAGAGTTTACAAGAATTGAGATGTAAGGAGACAGTTTTATTGAACAATAGAGCAGGGACTACAATATTTGGTGTATAAACCCTAGTTCTAGCCGCCTAACTCTATTCTCCTAGTCTCGAGGTGTCCATCCCTTGTCTTAGGGTTTATGTTCGCTTTTTATAGTCATGAAGTAGAAAGCTTCCATATTCGGAAATATGGAAGGTTCTCCCTATCGGAAGTTTTTCATTTTCCCCGGGGAAGGGACCGATGTAGGGGTCGGAAACGAAGCAAGGAAGCTGACGCGGGGGGCGTCCCGCGGGTTCCACCCGGTTGTTCTATTACCCGCGTCCCGACCCAGGTAAGTATTCCACCCGCGTCCGGACCCATTAATCCGACCCAGTTCGCCCCCCCCCCCTTCCTTTAACCTACCCATGACCTTCTCTCTCTTTCCAATCTCTTTTTCCAAATCTAAAAACCTTCCTAGCCACCCCACACCAAAAACTTCATATCTTACTCAAATCTCCACCAAATCACACCATTCTTTTTCCTAATTCCAAGTTTTCACCTCCATAGTTTATTTTCTTGAATCCATTCATCCAAAGCAACATATGGTTTCTTTAAGTTCAAATTCGTAATGCTCATGAACCCTAAAAATTTGAAATTGAAATTTGACCATTCTCTTGCTATATTCTTGTGAAATAGACTAGGGAAGGCTTATATATCAAGTTGGGTTGTTGATTTCATGGTGAATTTGAGCTGAATTTGAACTTTGAGAAATTAGGGTTCTTGAGATTTAAGGCTTTTTCAAAATTGGCTTAATTGAGTATGAATGTGGCTTGGCTTGGTTAGTTAAGGTGTTTTATAGCTTGCTTAGGAAGTCTTCTCAATTTAAAACTCATTTGACACTTGAATTTTGCTTGATTGTGATTTTCTTGTTAAAAATAAATAAATAAAAAAATTTGAGAAGCTTTTGTACTTCTCTATCTCTTGTAGCCTTGTATAGCTTTTGCTTGGGGTAAATGATCATGACTTGAATTCACACTTGCTATATCAAGTGTTATTCTTTCAAAATGCTCTCTCCTTTCATTTGCTTATCCTTTTCCAAGGTTTGACATTTTCAGGTACCAATGGGTAGAAAGGATCAAGACATGATGGAAGCTGAGAAACAAGAGGCTGCAAGGGAAGAGACAGCTCGGAAACCAAGCCTTTGACCTCTATGAGTGCAACAGGAGGGACTTCTTGGCAGAAAAGAAGTCAAAGTCTCATAATAAAAGAGAGGACAAAAGAGTTGCAATTGATGAGATTGATGGTGGTAAAGCACCAGCTCCTCCCAAGAGAGCCAAGGCGCCAAAGGGCAAGAGTGTAGAGCCAAAGGGCAAGAGTGTGGCACATGACTACATCAAGCCAATACTGGAGCACATGAACATGGAAAAGCTTCTATTCCATGGCACACCCAACCTATAAGGAGGTCTCATGTCAGTTCTTGTCATCATTGGAGGCCACCTTTCATTCCTCTAAACATGTGAGGCAAGGATGGGGGAATATAAAGTTCAAGGTCTATGAGAAAGCCCACTGCATGAGCTTCAAAGACATTGGGCACGTGCTTGGTCTTAAAAATTTTGGAGGAGTCATACATTCCCAAGCTTTCTGATGCCGACAAGGATGAGAAAATTACCAGCTCGGTTTGGAAGCTGCTAGCTGGCAAGGACCGAAGATCCAGCCGTGACAAAAACGCCTCCATTCGGCATCCTTCAGTGCGCTATCTCCATAGGTTGATTGTCCACACCATCTTCCCAAGAAAGGAACCAGGAAATGTCTATGAGGAAGAGCTGAAACTCTTTCACCAAACAATCCAACACTATGCTTCACCTCCTCAGTTGCCTCTTTTCCACAATGACTTCTACAATGACTTTGGCATGGTGGGGTTCCTTGTGAGGTGCTTCTTGTACTACAAAGATTGGGCTTGGACAACAACTGACTCCGAGCCTCAAATTGGAATTGGTGGTTTGATAACCCCATTGCTTGAGAACAAAGGTGTCCACTTTGGAAGTGATGCAGCTGGCCCCTCTTTCTTGGATGGAAACTACTTGAGGAAATCTCAGTACTTCAGTGGAAGATTCAATGGATCTTTTGTCTACTCTTACCTGAGGTCTAACAAGGCAGTGGAAGTGATTCTATCAAACTGGAACTTAACAAGCTTGAAGCACCCAGGAGCAATCAGCTTTGACATCGGTGAGAAACACCTCCTTGGACCTCATGGAACTCTAGGCCCCATGTGCTTGCCAATGAGAAAGATGATGGAGAAGTCTGGTGTGTTCCAAGAAGATCATGCTAGCAAGAACAATGAGCTTCTCTATGGTCCTCCTCGTTACCACTTTGAGCAGCACACTGGTGCTTTCACCATTGGTCCCACTTGCCAAGCTCATGAGTACATTGGAAAACTTCAGAGGTGGAACAAAGCTCCGGACAGAACCATCTTCAAGCTCAAGAACTAGTGCAAGGAGCTGAGGAATACTGTTAAGAGGCAAGCTGAGGCTTCAGCTCAGTTCATGAGGAAGGTGACTGATATCTTGACTATAGGGGCTGTAGCTGGATGCACAGCAGAAGACTTTGGCGACATCCTTGCTCCTCAGACTCAGCCCCCACATGATCCTTTGGCACTCAGTTCTCCTCTCACCAGGAAGAAGCTTCTTCGCACCAAGAGAAACCCACCGGTTCTACCATCCAATTCCGGCAACAAGTCTCCTTCACTTGCCTCAACTAATGAGGACGATGAGACTGAGGATGAGGCCACAACATCTTCCCATGCTCCATAGTGAGGTACTCCACCACCTTTCCATTGTATATACCAGTTTTTCTTTGCATTTAGTTTCCTTTCGGTATCTCTTTCAACTTACTAACACAGGGACGGTGTGAACTAAGTTTGGGGAGGTACAAAGTATTTAATCATCTTTTATTTGATTATTTTGGGTCTCATGCATTGCATTGTACATACATATATGCATAGAAAAACCAAAAAAATTTGAAAATTTTGAAAACACACAAAAAAGAATCATGTAATTGCATCACTTGCATTTTTCGGATTGAGTCTAAAGCATATAGGTTGCATTCACTTGCATAGGGAGCAATGATTTAAAATTCCTTGTAAAGAACTCTTGTCTAGAACTCAAAGTGGCATCCTAGCTAAACATATCAAGTAGCTTGAGCATCTTTTGAAAGCCTTGCATGCTTCGATCCTTGAAAACTCTTCTTGAAACATGTTTGCTTGCTTGATATTGGCATTGTTCTTGAAACCAGCTCCAGCCTGAATCTAAACTTGAATGAACTTAATCTCTCTTGCATATGGGCACTTCCATATTTGATCATGGATCTCGTACACATTTGGGTTATCTTTTCCCATTGCACCACTCTTTGTTAACCCAAAGGGCACTCCCTGACCCTAAAACCCTTGCCATTCTTTGAAGCCAACATTGATTTGCATGAGTGAGGCCTCTTTTGATAGTTTGTCATGTGCAAAATCTTGAGAGTATTGGGAGCGACATGGATTTGTTCTCATCTCTTGCTAGCATAGGGTCATCATTTGAGCTAGCTTCAAGGATTGTGAGTGGGTTTATGTTTCTTAAAGGTTTATATCTTCGGTTTGGGAAGTGAGAAAGATGAACAAAAGGATGTAATGAGAAAAGAGAGACCCTAGGGATCAAAAGAAAGAAAGAAAGCTCTACATTATGTACAATGGAGCCTTCCCCTTTATAAAAAAAAAAAAGAAAAGAAAAAGAAAGATTCAATAAGATAGTGGGGAAGGGAAAATAAAAAGAGTTAGAGCTAAGAAATGTGAAAAATGAATTAGAGGTCCCTAACGGTTGAGTCATAAGAAAAAAGAGTTGTTCATTGGGTGAGGGATGTGAGAGGGTGTTATTTTGGGTTGTTGAATGAATAAAAGGGAGGTAGAGCTTGTAATCACTTAGGAAATGGGTAGCATGATGAGAATGGATCTATGTATGCATGAATTGCTCATAGTCTTTGATAAATTTTGCATAATGATCAAGCTCCTTGATAATTGAGTGCTTGCCACTTTAAAATGATGCATTTGAACCCTCCTCTTCATCCATATTAGACCGTTTGATCACCTAGCCAAATGATTTAGATCATGTGCCCATTTCTGAGACCTCACCTTGTGTGTGTGTGTGTGTGTGAATCAATGTGAGGGTTGGTGGAGAGAACATGTTGGTTGATAAGCCTTGCATCTTGTGTAGAGGCAAAAGAGTATTGATAGGCCTTGAGAAGTTAGAGTTTAATAAGAGAGTATGCTCATGCTATTTTCTATGTTTCCTTAGGATGACAAGTTGAGTACTAGGAAGAGTTTCTTTTGACTATGAGCCCCCGCCTTCAAACCTCTTCCCCTATGAGTTCTTGAAAGTTCACTTGAGGACAAGTAAAGAACAAGTTTGGGGGAGTTGATATCTTGCATATATACATTGTTTTAGCCATCCATTTTGTACATAATGATCATGTAGATTAGGATTTAAGCATCTTTAGGATCCATATTGCATTCATTTGTCTCTATCAGGTGTTCGAGTGTCCTATGGAGTAATTGGAGGTGTTTGGGAGCATTATGATCCAAAATGGGGTGAATAAGGGAGTTTGGCCGAGCCTGGACAAGCCACACATGAGCCAGAACGAGCCTGACCCGGGGAGATACAAGATGGATGCGGGATGAAGGACTCGGCTTACCTAACCCGGGTGCATGGAGGGCGAGCTGAACGAAGTAAGGACGACCCGGGTTGGAAGCCTCAGGATCACTTACCCGCGCGGCAAAGATGAAGCAGCCAGGACCAGAGACGTACGCGGGGACGAGGCCGCGGGTTCCCTTACCCGCGCGGCCGAGAGAGAAGTGGGACAACAGTGTAACGCGGGTAACACCACACGGGTTGGACGAAGCTTAACCTACCCGGGTCGCGTCTTTTTGCCTGGTCGAATTTGTCATTTTCTAAGGACTTTTTTAGGGAAGCCATTATGTTTTCCAAGCACCATATATCTTATTTTCTCTCTAAGAACACAAAACATTTTGGTGAAGTTTTATCTTTGAATCTAAATCTCATCTTGTTCTTGTGTTCTTGAGTGTTTTATTTCTTTCTCTACATGATTAAGCTTGAATCCTTCATGGGTTTAAGAGTAAGCATGTCTATTAGTGAGTAGATCCACTTTGGATTCATGGTTTAGAGTGATTGAGGGTGATTAAGTAGAGCTCTAGGCATTTTCTGCCTGAAAGGTGTTTGTTGAAATGCTTGAACCAAATCTTCAATGCTTTTAGCTTGCTTTACCAAAGATATCTGTTGCCAAAGGAGCTAAGATTGCTAGTAGACTTATTTTTTAGTGATTGCTTTAGTCATTTCAGTCAAAGAGATTTGATGTTTGGGTGACCATTGCAAATGAGCATTTATCTTGAGAAAGAACTTGTTTAGTGTTGTGTCTAGGCATAGGGAAATTGATTGATTGAAAGTCTGCCATCTTAAATTGAATCTTGATCACCCAAGGTCAAATCCGAACCCCATGGGTCCTATTCTCACACCTTGAAAGAAACTTTGTTCCTTTATTGCATTTTAGCATAGTTCTTACTTCTTATTACTCTCAAAACCTGAGTGCAGTTAGATTAAGCATGAACATGCATTCTTATTGCCTCGAAATTGCTTAGGATTGGATTTGACACTCTTTATACTACTTTGGCCTAGGAGCCTTCAAAACTCCTTGTCATGCTCGTCGTCGATCGATGGCTGAGTGTTGTCGTCGATTGATGCTGGTGTTATCTTATTGGCCTCATGCTTTTTCTGAATCCTGGCCAAATCTTTCTTCATCTCTTCCATGCATGTACTCAACCAGTTGATGTAGTCATTCAATGGGTGGTAGACATTATCAAGCTTCATTTTGAAATCATCTTCTGTTCTTTGTTGTGCTCCACAGATCCCAGATATCATCTCATTAATATCATCCTTGGTGTAGATCTCTGGCAATAAACTGGTATGTGTGAATGACTGGGCATGTTCTGGAAGACATATGTAAGAGTGGTCGTCCATTGAGGCTATTTTTAGCAGATTCCTGATGTCTTCTTTGGATACATTGATGATGTTCTCGTCTACTCCCTTGGCATATCCAGACTCATCTCTGTAGACGCCATTCTCATCTTTTCCTTCCCAGTGGAACCTCTGTATTCCATAAAGGCTGTAAGCTCTTTGTCCAAACTCGGAATGCCTGTCGATCGATTGTGGGACCGTCACGTCGATCGATGGTGGTACTGTCCTGTCGATCGATGGTGGGATTGTCCTGTCGATCGACGTTTGAGTATGTGGTTGATGTGTTGGCTCGAAACGATCGTCTACTCTGCCAGCTGCATCATAATGATTGTCTGTAACCCTTTGACGGCGTTCTGGAATGCTGCATTGTTGCATGAAGAGGTTATCTGGTTCGTTGGCCATCTGAAGGATGTCTGCAATGTCTTCTCTTGATACTTGCAGAATTCTTCCATCTATTACTCGTGCTTGGCCATCTGGATCCCTGAAAATACTAAACTCATCCGGTGTTAGATATCCATTATCCATATAATCTCTTTTACTTACATCGGATAGAAGTTCCGGACGCGTGTCAATCGATGCGGTTGCAGTGATATCGATCGGTTTTTTATTAGTTATGGCGATTGACTCTTGTTTTTCCATGGTAATCGCTGCACGTTTGTCTGTTATAGTAATGCGGCTGAAACGAGTGCCATTCCCTCAGGCTTCTGCAAATAATGAATTTGTCTCTGCTCTTGCCCGATCTTCTGGTTTTAGAGGGTAAAAGGTAGATTCGATGTCCTATGTATAATTATTATGTTTTGGAGTCTATTAAGTATGTTTTCAGACTCAGGAGTGTTTTGGAAAAAAGCGATGTTTTTGGAGAATTTTAGAGCACAAGAGAGATTTCATCTGAGCTGACCATCAATCCAGACAAGAGGTCGATATTCAGAGTTAATAATCGATCGATGAACACACTGTGCCATCGATCGATATTGAAGAGAAGGATCCACGATTGAAGATGATAATCGATCTATGCACATCATGTGATAGATCTATGCTGAACCAAATAGAAGACAGCCGACTTAAAGCCCAAGACTTCACTAAATTACAAGATTTTCCCTGACGAGTTTTTAACCTAATATATATAGTTTTTCTAAGTCTTCAAGACAGAGAGATTTTTTCTATTCTATTGTTTAAGTTTTAGGGATTTCTAGAGTTGGAGAGAAGATCCAAAAAGATTTGTGATTGGAACTCCATTATTATCTATCTATGCAGTTTTATTTACATCTTGTTATTATGAATTGCTTAGTCATGTCTGAGTAGTTCCATTGTTATATTTAGGGTTCAAATAGGTTATGAGGGATTAGCCCCAACTATGGATTGCTAAGTTGTGATATTCATCAGTAGGATACTCTTAATGCTTGTGTTCTTGAGTAGCTAACTAGAACCTTGACATAGGATATAAGTTATCACTTAACCTTGTCCTGAATCTATCCTAATTCAGCTAGGATTGCTAGAGAAAGGAGAGAGCTGATCTAAAAACCTTAGTGAGCATACATTCAACCCGATCTTAAAGCTTGGCTAGAGCGTGCCAATCGATACTCCTATAGAGTAATCGATCAACGGTGCCAAAGGTGTATCGATCAATATTCCTATAGAATAATCGATCTACACTTTATATTGATCAACCCGAGAGGTAATATCTTTATATCTAGTCAATAGACGAGTCTGTGGGAACCGAAATTCACACCGTCAATTTCCGATAAATAAGATTACGGAGGAAAGCCAAGTAAACCCGACTTTCCTTGAAGGTCCGGATTCTCTGCGTTGCCACACGAAATCGGGAAAGTTCAATAGATAAAAATAACAGTTGAAATATTTGCCTGAAGGCGTTTTATTAGATAAGAGAAACGAGTACAAGGATTCTCCGAAAGACAAAGAGATTTGCGATTTAAAGAAAAAGATAGAGTTGCAGGCAGCCAAACGTCCTAAGCCTTGCTCCGCTAGTCTAACCACCTAAACCCTAGTTCTTCTAAGCTAGCAGGATGCTCTAAGTCTAATTCTTGGATTTTCAGGATGCCCTTCTCCTCTGCTCTTGCTCTCATATATACCCACTCTAGGTCGGTTTGCCTTAGGATGATGGGCCTCGCCTTTGGGCCCAAGCTTATCTCTTCGGAAATGTTCCATTTTAAATGGGTCTTCGTAATCATTCTCGAGTTTTCGCTATCTTTCGGTGACTTGATGTTTATCCGATGTTTGAAATCGGATAAACCGTCATAACGATTGGGCCTGAATTCTGAAAAATGCGTAAGTAAGTCTGTGGACTTGTCTTAAGTCGTTAAGCGTTTTATCGATTTCTGGAAAGATGATCTTTCTCGGAGAATAAACCGTATAGCTTAAAGGGTCGATGTTCAATTTAACCGATCTTTGTTTTATCACGATATCTTCTACGAAATCAATCCCTCTAGTTTCTATCGTAAAACATCGAGGGCGATTCCAACGAATCGAAAGATGTTTATTCCGTAGCCTTGATTGTCCCAAACTCACGATGATTGATCCAAACAAGTCAAGATGGGATCAGACCGAACACGATGGGACCGAGACCAGGGCGAGGCCGTTGACCATCGCCAGTCGAGTGCTGCGGCGCCAGGCGGCCAGCGTCCGCAGTGCCGCCCGGCGCCAGGCGAGTGCCGCCCGGCGCCAGGCCAGCCCGTCGCGGCAGTGCCGCCCGGCGCCAGGCGAGTGCCGCCCGGCGCCAGGCCAGCCCGTCGCGGCAGTGCCGCCCGGCGCCAGGCCAGCCCGTCGCGGCAGTGCCGCCCGGCGCCAGGCGAATGCCGCCCGGCGCCAGGCCAGCCAGCGTGGCAGTGCCGCCCGGCGCCAGGCGAGTGCCGCCGGCGCCAGGCGGCCAGCGTGGCAGTGCCGCCCGGCGCCAGGCGAGGTGCGCCCGGCGCCAGGCCAGCCAGCGTGGCAGTGCCGCCCGGCGCCAGGCGAGTGCCGCCCGGCGCCAGGCGGCCAGCGTCCGCGAGTGCCGCCCGGCGCCAGGCCAGCCAGCGTGGCAGTGCCGCCCGGCGCCAGGCGAATGCCGCCCGGCGCCAGGCCAGCCCGTCGCGGCAGTGCCGCCCGGCGCCAGGCGAGTGCCGCGGCGCCAGGCCGGCCAGCGTCCGCAGTGCCGCCCGGCGCCAGGCCAGCCAGCGTGGCCAGTGCCGCCCGGCGCCAGGCCAGCCCGTCGCGGCAGTGCCGCCCGGCGCCAGGCGAATGCCGCCCGGCGCCAGGCGGCCAGCGTGGCAGTGCCGCCCGGCATGAGCCAGCCCGTCGCGGCAGTGCCGCCCGGCGCCAGGCGGCCAGCGTCCGCAGTGCCGCCCGGCGCCAGGTCGAATGCCGCCCGGCGCCAGGTCGGTGCCGCCGGCGCCAGGCCAGCCAGCGTGGCGGATGCCGCCCGGCGCCAGGCGAATGCCGCCCGGCGCCAGGCCGGCCAGCGTCCGCAGTGCCGCCCGGCGCCAGGTCGGTGCCGCCGGTCGTCAGGCCATCTCGCCGTCCGTGGGTTTTCCGTTGTTTGATCTCTTTCCCGTTAATTAAGCTCGTGCGAGAATTCTTGAGTTTGGAAGGATCTTTAGCCGTAGATTTCGAGATAACCGTTTTGACCCCAACAGTTAGCCCCAGCTCGTAAGATCGGAGCGATTTTGTGAAGTGTTTTGAATTTTTGAAAATCGAAATTTACCGGCTAAGGATTTTCCCAGGGAAACGTGTCTTCACCTCCCTTTTTCTTATAAATAGCCAGCCTTCCCTTCTCATTCCTCACATCTTTTCAAATTCTCTCTTCTTCTCTCTTAAGAAAATGTCTTCATCCCAAGTTGAAAGAATGATTCTGATGTTGAGATGGGTGAGGCCGACAAGCTCCGTTGGTTCTGGTCAGCCAAGCTCCGGCCGTTCAGGCCGTTCAGGCCGTTCAGGAGGCTACTCCGTCCCTCATTGATGGGTTTTATTCTTTCAAGGCTAAGCTGTCCAGGCGTAGTGCTGCGAAGGCTCAAAGCGGCGAGGACTGAGGCGTCCGATGTTCCTTCAGCGGTTCCAACTCCTTTGCCTGCTCGCCGGTTCCCAGCCCGAAGTCCCATCCGATGCCCTCCCGTCTACAGAAGGGGTTATCGTTCCTGAACAGACTCTTGATGTTCAGGTCCATCCATCGGGTTCTTCGACTGCTCGATCGTGATCTCGGAAGAAGGGCGCGATAGAATCTGCACCTCTTTCCCGGCGAAGAGGAACTTTTCTTAGGACTGCCAGCGGCTGGTGCAGCGCCGTTGCCCAAGGGAAGGGCAAGGGTTGGCCTTGGCGTCCGGGCGAAAAAGCGGGGTCGCGGCGAGGAAGCGAACTTTCAGAGCGTTGGCGTCATCGTTCAAGGTTGATTTTAATTTATGCGCAATTCTTGCACCGTTTTTACGATGATACTTACTCCTTCCTTTTGCGGGCAGTTTGTGTCACTGATTGTGGAATGCTTGGCGGTAGTCGGAAGTCATTCGTCTATCGAAGGAGCTGGAGTCGTCGCAGGAAGCGCTGAAGCGTACTAAGGCTGCATTGCAGACTGTCGAGGACACCATGCTGCCAGGCGTCCCAGCGAGGTTCGTATCAGCGATCTTGGCGCGACCTTGGGAAGACGCGAGTTCGTTACTCAAGGTGAAGAAAGAGAAGAGGAGTAAATCCTCGGAGTCCGCCGTCTTCAGGAGAAGGTTCAGGCTCCGCGAGGAGATGAGCGCCCGTAGATCCTCGGAGGTTGCCGATGCCAGCGGCGACTTCTTTGGTCGTCGGCGAGGATGGCCATCCTGTTTGAGTCCTTGATAGCCATCCGCAAGAGGACTTGGCTTTAGCGGGGATCGAAGGAGTTTGAATGAGCTCGAGTTGCCGAGTAGCGAGGCCCGTCTTTGGATTTGGAGGAAGCCAGATTATCGTCTGTAAAGGAGAGTGGGCGACCACCGAGGAGATTTTGATTCAATCCTTGCCGGCCTGCAAGCGAATGCACCCTGCTCCGACCTCCAAAGACTCAGAAGATCAGGGCGCCGCGGAAGATCGCGAGGTTGGCGGGACGGCGGGTAATGGCGATCTGTTGAGGGAGGCGGCGAGGCTATCCTGTCGCGAGTGAGGATGAAGATGGCGGCTCTGGGGCGTCTAGGTTATCAATCCCTTCTGGGATTTCGTTTTTATGTGTTTGGCCGTTAAGAGGCCATGATGTATTGCGGGACTGGCGTTGGTGGCCGAATCCCTGCCCCTCTTTTGGGGTTTTGTTTGAATTTCAGCAGTCTCAATCTATGAAGCGTTTTCGATTATTTATGAACTTCAGTTTTTGAAGTATGAGAAGAGGGTGTGAGTTGTCGTCTCATTCCTAGTTCCCGATGATCACCGTACCCATTGTCTGCGTAAAGCGAGATTTTCAGCGGTTTACCGATTCTGTGAAAAACTTCGTGAAGCGAATAGGCTTAAGTGAAGAGACAAATTTTTGGATCTCGTATACCATACTATGTCTGTGAGATGTCAAGATCCAGCGTGGCTGGGTTTAGGGAAAGACCTAGGTTTACTCTCGGTTGAGGCTTTGCGATGACAAATCGGCTTTTCGTTTTGCCTGTTTGCGATTTTAACCTGACTTCGTACCGTTTAAAATCCGCGAATTGTTGTCGGCTTATATGATTTGTTTGAAGTGAGTCGAGCTACTTCCTTCTGAAGAGCTAGACCAAAATTTTGGATTTCTTGTATAGCGCTATGTTTATCCTTGTCGGATGTAAGAGAGCCTACCCTTGAAGGCGGCTATTTGTCTGTTTAGGGCGTTAGAGTTAGTTTGTTGTGATCAGCAACAACGAAATGATACCGTTTTGAGGTGCGTTTGTATGTTCAGAGGCGAAGATTTGCGTCTGCAATGTTTTCGCGGAAAGAATGTCCTTCAAGCCTTAGCGGCGTCTCGCAGTGCTGAAGGTTGATTTTTCCTTATGCATCTCGTGTTGAAGCGGCTTGCGGGCTTTGGGGATGTCTTTTACGAATGTTCGCAGCCAGAAAACTGTTGTTTCCGTTTCGGACGCGGGACCAAGGGGTCGCGTAAGTTTGACCCAGGGAGAAGCGTCTACATTCACAGTGCTTCGTGAAGTGTTGGCCATCCGGATTTGTTTTGGATATGATAATTGCTTAGTGGATACTAGATCCGTTGTTGTGGCGTTTGGCTGATTTTGAAAAGTCGTGAAAAGTTTGAAAATTTTAGAGTCTTGAAATTTGTGGGAGTATCACGGTATCGTACCCTCCCCTTTTAAATTGGGGGATAGCTGAATCCGCCGGTTGGCGAGTTGCCTACGTACCCTTGTCTAGGGATCAAGCCATATCGTAGTTCTTTTGTACCACGTTTTATCGTTTATTGGTAGTATTTTTTGAGGTGCATCGCATTCCAAGATCTCGGGATTTTGGCGTCTTGCATGTTTGCGATTTGGTATGAACCTGGTGGACTACTTTTATGACTTTATGCGGTCCTTACCAGTTTGCTCCCAATTTTCCTGCGTTTTGTTGGCGGTGTTTTGGAAGACTTTGGGTAAGACTAAATCGCCTTCTTTGAACCTGCGATGGCGTGCGTTTGAGTTGTAGTACCTTCGCGACGGCGTGCTGGTAATTCTGGATTGAATGAGTGCCTGGTCGCGGTGTTCATTGATGAGATCGAGATTGTCCAGCATCATAGCGTCGTTTAAATCCTCTCTTTGGGAGGAATCTTCTTTGTACTCGGGAATTCTACTTCGCGGGGATCATACATTCCGTTCGTAGCGAGGCGAATGGAGTTTCACCCGTAGCCCGTCTTGGGGTTATGCGATCGCGACCAAAGAACTCCTTCGAGCTCCTCGCCCATCGCCCTTCTTGGCGTCTGGCGTTTCTTGAGTCCGTCAAGGGCGGTTTGTTGATGGTTTCTGCCTGTCCGTTGCATTGCGGATATCTGGGAGTTGACTTTGTAAGTCATTATTTTCCATTTTAGCAGAATGCTTGAATCGAGCAGAGATAAATTGAGATCCATTGTGCATTACGATTTAAATGCGGGACCCCATGTCTAGTTATGATATGTTTCCAGACGAAGTTCTCGACTTGTGTGTCTTTGATACTTGCGTAGGATTCTGCTTCTACCCATTTGGAAAAGAAATCCGTAAGGACTAGGAGGAAGCGCTTTTGTTTTGATGGGTGCATAGGTCCGACGATGTCCATGGACCATCGCATGAAAGGATAGGGGGACGAGATTGAGGAGAGGATCTCCGCGGGTTGATGGATCGTTGGAGCATGCCTTTGGCATTTCTCGCACTTCCGGGGGAACTTCGCAGTCTTTTACCATGGTCGGCCAATAATAACCGTGGCGTTTGATTTTGACCGCGAGAGATCTTCCGCCAGAATGATTTCCGCATGATCCAGAATGGACCTCCTCCATGATTTTCTCGCCCTTTCCCCTTCTGCGCATGTCATGAGAGGACCAGAGAAACACCACTTATAAATTTCTCCCTCTATCGTGACGTACCGTGCGGCAGGTTTTCACTTCTGAGCAGCCCATTTTTGGCGGGTAAGGTTCCATTAACGATATAGGCTCGGATTGGTTCTATCAAGGGCTGTCGCAGCCATACCGGTTGGGTTCACATCGCTTCGGTTGATCCTCGACTTCTTCCACATTTTCAATCTCGTCCGGATTAGATTGGCGACCACTGGTGGTCGATGCTTGGATGCTTTCGATGAATTCGACCGGGATTACTCTTTAGACCCTGGATCTGAGCTCGGCGAGGGCAGCCAAGCGTCGGCCTGGGCGTTTTCGGCGAGGAATTCTGGTCAGGCGAACTGGTCAAATTCGAGCCAGTTCTTGGGCGAGTTTTAGATATCGTCCATCCTTTAGTCTCTTGCCTCATATTCTGCGCTGTATTGATTGGCGACAAACTGAGAATCGCGGTAAGCGTGAATATTACGGATTTTTAACCCATGGGCCAGCCGCAAGCCTGCGGCGAGTGCCGTATTCTGCCTCATTGTTTGAAGCATGAAAAGCCAATCGGAAAGACTGTTCTAGGATTTCCCGTTAGGAAGGTGAGTCGTATTCGATTCGGATCCTTGTTTGGATGAAGATCCGTCGGCGTGGAGAACCCAAGTTGAGTTTGGTTCCTCGTTAGTCATGCTTCTAGTGGGTAACTCTACCAAGAAATCCGCAAGTACTTGGGACTTTGCACATGTCCTTAGGCGATATTGACGTCGTATTCACTCAGTTCGATTGCCCATTTTGCGAGCCTACGGATTGACTTCGGACTATGCAGGATTATCCGCGGCGGGAGCGTGGTGAGAACCACTATAGTATGAGACTGGAAATATGGTCTTAGTTTTCTTGCGAGGTTATGGCGAATGCTAATTTTCCATTAGCGGTATCGAGTTTCGCATCCAGTAGCGTCTTTCTTCACGTAAAAGATTGGCTTTTGTTAAGCGGCGTTCTTCTCGTATCAAGGCGCCACTGACTGCCGTTCGCGGAAACTGCGATATAGAGGAAAAGAGGTTCACCTTCCACGGTTTTGCGAGGACTGGTGTAGTGGCCAGGTAATGTTTCAACTGTTGGAAAGCTTTTAACATTGCTCGGACCATTCGAACTTCTTGTTTCCCTTCAATGTTTAAGTAAAGCGGTAGGCACTTATCCGTGGGCGAGATGAAACGGTTCAAAGCAGCGACCCTTCGGTTAGCCTCGGACTTCGCTTGGTTCGGGGAGGCCATCTCTATCAGTCGTCGATTTTTTAGGGTTGGCCTCGATTCCATGATACGTTACGAGGTATCAGAATTCTCCGATGCCACAGCGAATCTACATTTCGCCGGGTTGAGTTTCATGTTATGCTGGTTGAGTCGTGCAAAACATTCCTCTAGGTGGGCAATATGATCGTGTTCGTCAAGAAACTTTACGAGCATATCATCGATGTATACTTCCATAGTTTTCGAGTTTCGGCAAACATTTTGTTGACGAGTCGCTGATATGTTGCACCAGCGTTTTAAGACCGAAGGCATTACCTTGTAGCAATACGTTCCGCGGTCTGTGATGAATGCAGTTTTTTCGCGGTCGTCGGGATTCATCATTATCTGATTGTATCCGGAAAAATTGTCCATGAATGACAGAAGCTTGTTTCCCGCGGTTGCTTCGACCAGTCGGTCGATGTGTGGGAGCGGGAAGCAATCCTTTGGACAGGCTTTATTCAGATCCGTGAAATCGACACAGACTCGCCACTTGCCGTTCTTCTTTTTTACCACGACAGGGTTGGCAAGCCAGTCCGGATACCTGACTTCTGTTACCGACCCAACTTTGAGGAGTATTTCGACTTCCTCGTTGACTGCGGTGGCCCGCTCAGGTCCCAGCTTTCGTCTCTTTTGCTTTACGGGTTTGTGAGTCTGGTCGATGTTAAGTTCGTGACATGTTACGCTAATGTCAATTCGGGCATGTCCTCCGCGTAGCGAGCGTGCTGAGGTTCTTTTGAGGCATCGCGATGAGCTCTGCCTTTATCGGTTCGCGGAGGTTGGCTCTGATTTGGCAACCGTTAGGAAGGAATCGTCGAGGCAGATTGAGACCACCGGTTTGCAGGTTGGTTCACGCTTCCCTTCAGGGCCTCAGCTCTTTGGGACTGCCAGGAATTTTCGGCGAATCGTGAATCGTTTGCTTTTCGAGAGGTATCGATTTGAATTTTTCCGTTTTAGTTCGGTAGCGAGGTAGATTTGTGCTGCTCCGTGACTACCATGTATTGTTTCGACCCCGAAAGGTGTCGGGAACTTGAGGCATAGGTGGAATGTCGATGGGATCGCTCTCATGGAGTTTAACCAGGGTGTTCCAACTATCGCGTTGTATGATGTTGGACCATCGATCACCAGAATTCCGTTTTGGTGGCGCTCCGGCTCTGACTGAGAGGTCAGTCGAACCGAGGTCATAACTTGCCACGAGAGTCGAATCTTGGGCTGGGGTCATCTGTAAGGATGCTTAGATCGACGCCCATCCTCTCGAGGGTGCTTTTATAGATAATATTAGCCGAGCATCCGGTGTCGACTAATACCCTTGCTACGTCAATACCCTGGATCGTAAGTTCTATTACGAGGAGATTGTTGTGAGGTTTGGCTATACTAGCCGTTGCTCGATCCTCGAAAGATCACGATGTTGCGGACTGTGAAGTAGCCATACTGAACCGATCGATTGGTGGTTTTGAGTTAGAGAATCCGTCCCCTCCTCCTTCTAGCCAAACTGTGGGAACGAAATTCACACCGTCAATTTCCGATAAATAAGATTGCGGAGGAAAGCCAAGTAAACCGACTTTCCTTGAAGGTCAGTTCTCTGCGTTGCCACATGAAATCGGAAAGTTCAATAGATAAAAATAAGAGTTGAAATATTTGCCTGAAAGCGTTTTATTAGATAAGAGCGAGTACAAGGATTCTCCGAAGACAAAGAGATTTGCGATTTAAAGAAAAGATAGAGTTGCAGGCAGCCAAGCGTCCTAAGCCTTGCTCATTAGTCTAACCACCTAAACCCTAGTTCTTCTAAGCTAGCAGGATGCTCTAAGTCTAATTCTCAGATTTTCAGGATGCCCTTCTCCTCTGCTCTTGCTCTCCTTATATACCCACTCCTAGGTCGGTTTGCCTTAGGATGATGGGCCTCGCCTTTGGGCCCAAGCTTATCTCTTCAGGAAATGTTCCATTTTAAATTAGGTCTTCGTAATCATTCTCGAGTTTTCGCTATCTTTCGGTGACTTGATGTTTATCGATGTTTGGAAATCGGATAAACCGTCATAACGATTGGGCCTGAATTCTGAAAAATCGTAAGTAAGTCTGTGGACTTGTCTTAAGTCGTTAAGCGTTTTATCACGATTTCGGAAAGATGATCTTTCTCGGAGAATAAACCATTATAGCTTAAAGTCGATGTTCAAGTTAACCGATCTTTGTTTTATCACGATATCTTCTACGAAATCAATCCCTCTAGTTTCTATCGTAAAACATCGAGGGCGATTCCAACGAATCGAAAGATGTTTATTCCGTAGCCTTGATTGTCCCAAACTCACGATGATTGATCCAAACAAGTCAAGATGGGATCAGACCGAACACGATGGGGCGAGACCAGGACAAGGGCCGTTGACCGTCGCCAGTCGAGGTGCCGCCCGGCATAGGCCAGCCAGCGTGGCGAGTGCCGCCGGCGCCAGGCGGCCAGCGTGGCGAGTGCCGCCGGCGCCAGGCCAGCCGTCGCGGCGGGTGCCGCCCGGCGCCAGGCGAGTGCCGCCGGCGCCAGGCCAGCCAGCGTGGCGAGTGCCGCCCGGCGCCAGGCGGCCAGCGTCCGCAGTGCCGCCCGGCGCCAGGCCAGCCGTCGCGGCGGGTGCGCCCGGCGCCAGGCGAGTGCCGCCCGGCGCCAGGCGAGTGCCGCCCGGCATGAGCCAGCCAGCGTGGCGAGTGCCGCCCGGCGCCAGGCCAGCCAGCGTGGCGAGTGCCGCCCGGCATGAGCCAGCCAGCGTGGCGGGTGCCGCCCGGCGCCAGGCGAGTGCCGCCGGCGCCAGGCCAGCCGTCGCGGCGGGTGCCGCCCGGCGCCAGGCGAGTGCCGCCGGCGCCAGGCGGCCAGCGTGGCGGGTGCCGCCCGGCGCCAGGCAGTGCCGCCGGCGCCAGGCCAGCCCGTCGCGGCGGGTGCGCCCGGCGCCAGGCGGCCAGCGTGGCGAATGCCGCCCGGCGCCAGGCGGCCAGCGTGGCGAGTGCCGCCCGGCGCCAGGCGAGGTGCCGCCCGGCATAGGCCAGCCAGCGTGGCGAGTGCCGCCGGCGCCAGGCGAGTGCCGCCCGGCGCCAGGCGAGTGCCGCCGGCGCCAGGCGAGGTGCCGCCCGGCATAGGCCAGCCAGCGTGGCGGGTGCCGCCCGGCGCCAGGCGAGTGCCGCCGGCGCCAGGCGGCCAGCGTCCGCAGTGCCGCCGGCGCCAGGCGAGTGCCGCCGGCGCCAGGCCAGCCAGCGTGGCGAATGCCGCCCGGCGCCAGGCGAGTGCCGCCGGCGCCAGGCGGCCAGCGTGGCGAGTGCCGCCCGGCGCCAGGCGAGTGCCGCCGGCGCCAGGCCAGCCGTCGCGGCGGGTGCCGCCCGGCATAGGCGGCCAGCGTCCGCAGTGCCGCCGGCGCCAGGCCAGCCAGCGTGGCGAATGCCGCCGGCGCCAGGCCAGCCGTCGCGGCGGGTGCGCCCGGCATGAGCCAGCCAGCGTGGCGGGTGCCGCCCGGCGCCAGGCGAATGCCGCCGGCGCCAGGCGGCCAGCGTCCGCAGTGCCGCCGGCGCCAGGCCAGCCAGCGTGGCGAATGCCGCCCGGCGCCAGGCGAATGCCGCCGGCGCCAGGCCAGCCCGTCGCGGCGGGTGCCGCCCGGCGCCAGGCGAGTGCGCCCGGCGCCAGGCGGCCAGCGTGGCGAGTGCCGCCGGCGCCAGGCCAGCCCGTCGCGGCGGGTGCGCCCGGCGCCAGGCGAGTGCCGCCGGCGCCAGGCGAGTGCCGCCCGGCGCCAGGCAGTGCCGCCCGGCGCCAGGCCAGCCGTCGCGGCGGGTGCCGCCCGGCGCCAGGCGAGTGCCGCCCGGCATAGGCCAGCCAGCGTGGCGGGTGCCGCCCGGCGCCAGGCGGCCAGCGTCCGCAGTGCCGCCGGCGCCAGGCGAATGCCGCCCGGTCGTCGAGCCATCTCGCCGTCCGTGGGTTTTCCGTTGTTTGATCTCTTTCCCGTTAATTAAGCTCGTGCGGGAATTCTTGAGTTTGGAAGGATCTTTAGCCATAGATTTCGAGATAACCGTTTTGACCCCTTGAGTCTGGAAGAGCTGATTGATTTGTTCTTATGAAGTTGAGCTCTATAATATCATGCATACAACTTGTTAGGCATCTATACGATTCTAATCCTGATTACCTGAATAGAAACCCTAAGTTTAGCTATTTCTCATAAAAGCTTCAAAACCCTCAATCAATCAATCGAGCAATTACTTGCTAAAAAACCTGCTATTTAAAGTTAATCATAATCAACCTAGCTTAATCACCTTGATTAGATCTTATTGGTTCCCTGGCTCCTCGTGGATTAGATCCCTAAATACTACAACTGAACCTCTTATTTGAGAGAGTAAAGATGCTCATAGGGTAATTTGAGAGCACATCAATAGAGGTCTGCGGATTGAGCGTCGATCGATGGGTAGTGACGTCTGCCGGTCGATTTTGATCTCTCTCCCTGAAAATCGAGTTGCTTCTGAATGGTGACGACTTCTTGTTGTAGTTGAATTAGTCGTGAATTTAATCCATCCATGTCATCATTGAGCGGATAGTAGACTCCATCAAGCTTGTATTCGAATGATTTCATCAAATCTTCTAGAGATGTAAGTCTCACGTTGATCGATGGTGGATACTCTGTATCGATCAATGTGGATTACTTCTGTCTAGACTCATTCTTCTCGCGAAGCATATCCAATTTCTTTTGCATCAAATCACTCCTCTTGATTAGCCAGTTGATGTTGTTGTTGAGAGGATGGTAGATGTCATTAAGCCTCTTGTTCAGGGCTTCTTCTTCCCATTGTTGATCTCCCTTGATGCCTTCTTTTGTGGAATTGCTCGATGGTGGATGCTCGTCGTCGATCAATGGCTGAGTGTTGCCGTCAATAGATGCTGGTGTTGTCTCATCAGCCTCATGCTTTTTCTGAATCCTGTCCAAATCTTACTTCATCTCTTCCATGCATGTACTCAACCATTTGATGTAGTCATTTAGTGGGTGGTAGACATTATCAAGCCTCATCTTTAAATCATCTTCTGTTCTTTATTGAGCTCCACAGATCTCAGATATCATCTCATTAATCTCATCCTCGGTGTATATCTCTGGCACTAAACTGGTCTGTGTGAATGGTGGGCATGTTTTGGAAGACATATGTAAGGCTTCGTCCATTGAGGCTCTTCTTAGCAGATTCCTGATGTCTTCTTTGGATACATTGATGATGCCGCCGGCGCCAGGCGAGTGCCGCCCGGCGCCAGGCGAGTGCCGCCCGGCGCCAGGCGAGTGCCGCCCGGCGCCAGGCGGCCAGCGTCCGCAGGTGCCGCCCGGCGCCAGGCGAGTGCCGCCCGGCGCCAGGCGGCCAGCGTGGCGAGTGCCGCCCGGCGCCAGGCGAGTGCCGCCCGGCGCCAGGCGAGTGCCGCCCGGCGCCAGGCGAGTGCCGCCCGGCGCCAGGCGAGTGCCGCCCGGCGCCAGGCGAGTGCCGCCCGGCGCCAGGCGGCCAGCGTCCGCAGGTGCCGCCCGGCGCCAGGCGAGTGCCGCCCGGCGCCAGGCGAGTGCCGCCCGGCGCCAGGCGAGTGCCGCCCGGCGCCAGGCGAGTGCCGCCCGGCGCCAGGCGAGTGCCGCCCGGCGCCAGGCGAGTGCCGCCCGGCGCCAGGCGGCCAGCGTCCGCAGGTGCCGCCCGGCGCCAGGCGAGTGCCGCCCGGCGCCAGGCGAGTGCCGCCCGGCGCCAGGCGAGTGCCGCCCGGCGCCAGGCGAGTGCCGCCCGGCGCCAGGCGAGTGCCGCCCGGCGCCAGGCGAGTGCCGCCCGGCGCCAGGCGAGTGCCGCCCGGCGCCAGGCGAGTGCCGCCCGGCGCCAGGCGGCCAGCGTGGCGAGTGCCGCCCGGCGCCAGGCGAGTGCCGCCCGGTCGTCAGGCCATCTCGCCGTCCGTGGGTTTTCCGTTGTTTGATCTCTTTCCCGTTAATTAAGCTCGTGCGGGAATTCTTCGAGTTTGGAAGGATCTTTAGCCATAGATTTCGAGATAACCGTTTTGACCCCAACAGAGTCCGAAGGCGAGCTGATTGATTTGTTCTTATGAAGTTGAGCTCTATAATATCATGCATACAACTTGTTAGGCATCATCACGATTCTAATCCTGATTACCTGAATAGAAACCTAAGTTTAGCTATTTCTCATAAAAGCTTCAAAACCCTCAATCAATCAATCGAGCAATTACTTGTCTGTGTGAATGGTGGGCATGTTTTGGAAGACATATGTAGGCTTCGTCCATTGAGGCTCTTCTTAGCAGATTCCTGATGTCTTCTTTGGATACATTGATGATGTTCCCGTCTATTCCCCTTACATATCCACCCTCATTTGTTGGCGCCATTCTCATCTTTTCCTTCCCAGTGGAACCTCCGTAATCCATAGCGGCTGTAAGCTTTTGTCCAAACTGGGAGTGCCTGTCGATAGATGGTGGGACCGTCCGTCGATTGGTGGTGGTACTCTCCTGTCGATCGATGGTGGGATTGTCTGTCGATCGGCGGTTGAGTATGTGGTCGATGTGTTGGCTCGAAGCGATCATCTACTCTGGCAGCTGCATCATAATGCTCGTCTATAACCCTATGCAGGTGTTCTAGAATGCTGCGTTGTTGCATGAAGAGGTTGTCTGGTCCATTGGTCGTCGAAGGATGTCTGCAATGTCCTCTCTTGATACTTGCAGAATTCTTCCATCTATTGCTCGTGCTTGGCCATCGGATCCACGAAAATACCAAACTCATCCGGTGTTAGATATCCATAATCCATATAATCTCATTTACTTACATCGAATTGATGTTTCAGATGCATGTCAATCGATGCGGTTGCAGTGATATCGATCGATTTTGGATTAGCTCGGCGTCGATTCTTGTTTTCCATGGCAATCGCTGCGTCATGCGATATACTAATGCGGCTGAAGCGAGTGCCTTTCCGTAGGCTTCTGAAAATAATGAATATGTCTCGCTTTTGCCTGATCTTCGGTTTTAGAGGAAGGTAGATTTGATGTCCTTTGTATCTCGTTACTTGAAGTTGAAGAGTTCCTTTGTAGTGAAACCTTCATGCATCTTGTGCGCTCTATGATATTTGATTTTTATCTCTACTGCAAAACTCTCTTTATAGCGATCATTTGCCCAACTGCCAATTAAGTAATTTCCTTTTTCCTCAGCGTCGATCACCTTATCGATCGATATGTAGTAGGCGTCGATCGATGGTGGGATTGTCTGTCGATCGGCGGTTGAGTATGTGGTCGATGTGTTGGCTCGAAGCGATCATCTACTCTGGCAGCTGCATCATAATGCTCGTCTATAACCCTATGCAGGTGTTCTAGAATGCTGCGTTGTTGCATGAAGAGGTTGTCTGGTCCATTGGTCGTCGAAGGATGTCTGCAATGTCCTCTCTTGATACTTGCAGAATTCTTCCATCTATTGCTCGTGCTTGGCCATCGGATCCACGAAAATACCAAACTCATCCGGTGTTAGATATCCATAATCCATATAATCTCATTTACTTACATCGAATTGATGTTTCAGATGCATGTCAATCGATGCGGTTGCAGTGATATCGATCGATTTTGGATTAGCTCTGGCGATCGATTCTTGTTTTCCATGGCAATCGCTGCGTCATGCGATATACTAATGCGGCTGAAGCGAGTGCCTTTCCGTAGGCTTCTGAAAATAATGAATATGTCTCGCTTTTGCCTGATCTTCGGTTTTAGAGGAAGGTAGATTTGATGTCCTTTGTATCTCGTTACTTGAAGTTGAAGAGTTCCTTTGTAGTGAAACCTTCATGCATCTTGTGCGCTCTATGATATTTGATTTTTATCTCTACTGCAAAACTCTCTTTATAGCGATCATTTGCCCAACTGCCAATTAAGTAATTTCCTTTTTCCTCAGCGTCGATCACCTTCATGCCTTCTTTTGTGGAATTGCTCGATGGTGGATGCTCGTCGTCGATCAATGGCTGAGTGTTGCCGTCAATAGATGCTGGTGTTGTCTCATCAGCCTCATGCTTTTTCTGAATCCTGTCCAAATCTTACTTCATCTCTTCCATGCATGTACTCAACCATTTGATGTAGTCATTTAGTGGGTGGTAGACATTATCAAGCCTCATCTTTAAATCATCTTCTGTTCTTTATTGAGCTCCACAGATCTCAGATATCATCTCATTAATCTCATCCTCGGTGTATATCTCTGGCACTAAACTGGTCTGTGTGAATGACTGGGCATGTTTTGGAAGACATATGTAAGAGCGCTCGTCCATTGAGGCTCTTCTTAGCAGATTCCTGATGTCTTCTTTGGATACATTGATGATGTTCCCGTCTATTCCCCTTACATATCCACCCTCATTTGTTGACGCCATTCTCATCTTTTCCTTCCCAGTGGAACCTCCGTAATCCATAACGGCTGTAAGCTTTTTGTCCAAACTGGGAGTGCCTGTCGATAGATGGTGGGACCGTCACGTCGATTGGTGGTGGTACTCTCCTGTCGATCGATGGTGGGATTGTCCTGTCGATCGACGGTTGAGTATGTGGTCGATGTGTTGGCTCGAAACGATCATCTACTCTGGCAGCTGCATCATAATGCTCGTCTATAACCCTATGCAGGTGTTCTAGAATGCTGCGTTGTTGCATGAAGAGGTTGTCTGGTCCATTGGTCGTCTGAAGGATGTCTGCAATGTCCTCTCTTGATACTTGCAGAATTCTTCCATCTATTGCTCGTGCTTGGCCATCTGGATCCCTGAAAATACCAAACTCATCCGGTGTTAGATATCCATAATCCATATAATCTCATTTACTTACATCGAATTGATGTTTCAGATGCATGTCAATCGATGCGGTTGCAGTGATATCGATCGATTTTGGATTAGCTCTGGCGATCGATTCTTGTTTTTCCATGGCAATCGCTGCACGTCTGTCTGATATACTAATGCGGCTGAAACGAGTGCCTTTCCCGTAGGCTTCTGAAAATAATGAATATGTCTCTGCTTTTGCCTGATCTTCTGGTTTTAGAGGGCGAAAGGTAGATTTGATGTCCTTTGTATCTCGTTACTTGAAGTTGAAGAGTTCCTTTGTAGTGAAACCTTCATGCATCTTGTCTGCTCCTATGATATTTGATTTTTATCTCTACTGCAAAACTCTCTTTATAGCGATCATTTGCCCAACTGCCAATTAAGTAATTTCCTTTTTCCTCAACGTCGATCACCTTCGTATCGATCGATATGTAGTAGGGGGCGTCGATCGATGCGCGTCCACATTATGCCTGGTGATGATGAGTGTCGATCGATGTGTCGGTACCTCTATCGATCATTGTTACATTCCTTATTCCATAGGAATTGTGGAGAATCTTTTCTTCTTCTGCAAGAAGACCATGATACTTACTAAATTTCTCCTCATTGTATTCCTCATCATACTCCTCATCTCTAAACTCGGATGTGGCAGTGTCATATGCAAAAGTCGGGTGATAACGATCACTTCCCCAGCTATCAATTGAAAAATTCCCATCTGGTTAGTCGTCTTCCAAATGTGTCGAGTTTCTATCGATCGATTCTTCTCTGACTGTGTCGATCGATTCTCCTCTCTGAAGATCGTCGATTTATCCATAATGTCATCGCTCGATGCTTCATACTCTGTTTCGTACTCGACTTCTGAATCATTCTCAACTGCACAGTAGCATCTGGCTATGAATCCCGAATCATCTCCAATCACTATGATGGGCACCTATGTCTTGACAACTCGAACTGGATCATGGTAGACATTCGGATCTATGAGTGTCATGCACAAATGGCTAGTCTGCATGCTGCAAACTGCTCCTAGAGTAACCAAGAAAGCTCTTCCAAGTAGTAGAGAAGTGTTCCAGTTCAGCTTGATATCCTAGACATGAAAGTCTACTGGAACTAGGGCATTACCAATCTGCACCTCAAGGTCTCTGATGATTCATCCTGAGTTCCTTTGAGAACAGTCCACAAATATGAATGAGTCCTCTGAAGGCTCTATCTTCAGACCTAGGTGGTCTGCCATAACCTTAGGTAAGATGCTGACTGAAGCTCCTGTGTAACAAAGTGCACGTGGGAACTCAATACCTTGTACCAAGCAGGGTACTGTGAACTTTCCAGGATCACTCTTCTTCTTCAATGTGATCCTCTGCTTCATCTTATCTCTGACCTGGTGAAACATTCTCCTATTGTCCACCTCTGTCTCCTTGGTTTCTCTGAAGAATATCCACAACCTGTGGGTAAAGTTTGCTTCCTCAAATGGCCTTTCTAGCGTGATTCTCAGAACTCTCTTTGTGAAGCTATCCATCTCCTTCTCATTAACACCCCTCTTCAGATGCTTAGGAACCTTTTCCTTCCTTCTACTCAAGGTTCTCCCTTCAGTAGCCTTATGAACTTCCATAGGCTCTGATGCATCCTTAGATTGAGTTCTGTGGGTGTCTGGTGGGTTATCTGAAGGTTTTGATTGATGCATCAATCTTTGGTAACTGCACTCAGTTTGTGAGAGGTGCTCGTCGATCGATAGGTGCTGGAGTTTGTCGATCGTTGGTAGTCTCTCTACCGATCGATGTTGACATGAAAAGGGGTGGGTGGATGTGGGTGCCTTGCTGCAAACTCCTCGTGAGTCATAATCATCACGGCATTGCACGATGCAACAGACTCTATCGTCGATCGATGCTTGTCAAAGCTTGTGGATCGATTGTTGTTGGAGTTCATCGATCGATGGTCAAGGGACGGCGTCGATCGACACCAATGCGATCCGCCGAAACTCATCGTGCTTTCTACCTCAAAATCTCCTTCTTTCAGCTTCTCCTGCTTCACCACTTGCTTGAAATCATCATCTATGATGGCATTCACGTGGTGGTGCTTCGTTGAGACTTCACCTATCCTCCTTGCTAAGGCATCCTGCCTCTTAGCAGCTTCTCATGTCTGAACCACCTGCATCTTCGGTTTCTTCACATGGGTGCTTAAAGTCTCAAACTTTGTGTTCAGGTTGGTATAGACAGAATCAATCTTTCCATTGAAATCCAGTGTTAGCTTCTGCTGACCTTCAAGAACCTGATCAAGCATTGCTTCTCTATTGCTTTCTTGAGTCTGTAGTTGCTGTAGGGTTTCTGCGAACTCTGGTTGAAATTACTTCTTTGTCCAAAGAATTTTCTGTTTCCACTCTGGTTTCCAGACCTCTGACATCCATTTCCACCAATGAAGTTCACATCCTCTTCCTCTTCCTCTGCTTCTGCTCTATCCTCTATGTCTACAGCCTCTGCATCCTCTACTGAGCAAACCTGCTTCCTAAAAACCCTGTTGATGATAGGCCTTTTCAGGTCCTAATCAAATGTTGTAGAATACAAGATGTCAATCCAATTCTAAGAGATTCTAATGCAAAGGGAATGCAAGTTCATGCTTAATCTAAGTCTAAATAAGATGAGAGGATGATTATGAAACTAAGACAATATTAAAAATGCAATAAAAGATTGAACTTTCTTTCTCAATGAGGCAAGGGGGTTCTTGGGACAAGGGAATTGACTTTGGGTGATCAAGATTCAATCCAAGATGCCAACTTTTCAATCAATCTAATTCCTTATGCCTAGACAACAAAACTAAGCAAGCTCTATCCCTAGATGAATGCTCTTTTGCAATGATCACCCAAGTACACCAAATCCCTTTGGCTGTAATGATCAAAGCAAACATGGAGAATGAGTCTAATAGCAATCCTAGCTCCTTTGACAACTAATCCCTTAGGCAAAGCAAGCTAAAAGCATAGATGAGTTGGTTCAGGCATTTCATAGAACACCTTCCGGGCATGAAATGCCTATGGCTCTATGTTTGAGAGGCCAACCCAAATATAGCAAGAAGAACACCAAATCAATGCAAGGAGATGATAGATCTAACACTAAGCACCTTGGATCTACTCCTAATCACCCTTAGTCTCCCAAGCCCATGAACCCTAGATAGATCTACTCACTAATACCCATGGAAAACCTCAAAATCAATGATGATTCAAGGCTAAACATGATTAAAGAAAGAGATAATCTATTAAACACACAAGAAATGATGTAAAAAGGATCAAAGATCCAAACTTTCTTCAAGTTCTAAATATGTTTTGAGAGAAAAGAAGTTAGATCTCTTAATGAGATCACAAGAGTATTTATACATAGGCTTGAAAGCCCTTGGAAACATAAAGCAAAAATACTAAAGTGCCCTTGGCCAAGTGATTTTCGACCAATGAGAAGCAAGGAGAAAGGAAGAAGCTGAGCCACCCGGGTCAGCTAGTGTCTGTCCAGGCCGGGTGTGTCCAGGCCGGGTATGTCCTGTTCGTCCGGCGTCCAGGCCGTCGCGGCCTCTCTAGGCGGGTGTGTCCGGGCGGGTGTGTCCAGGCGGGTGTGTCCAGGCGGGTGTGTCCAGGCGGGTGTGTCCAGGCGGGTGTGTCCAGGCGGGTGTGTCCAGGCGGGTGTGTCCAGGCGGGTGTGTCCAGGCGGGTGTGTCCAGGCGGGTGTGTCCAGGCGGGTGTGTCCAGGCGGGTGTGTCCAGGCGGGTGTGTCCAGGCGGGTGTGTCCAGGCGGGTGTGTCCAGGCGGGTGTGTCCAGGCGGGTGTGTCCAGGCGGGTGTGTCCAGGCGGGTGTGTCCAGGCGGGTGTGTCCAGGCGGGTGTGTCCAGGCGGGTGTGTCCAGGCGGGTGTGTCCAGGCGGGTGTGTCCAGGCGGGTGTGTCCAGGCGGGTGTGTCCAGGCGGGTGTGTCCAGGCGGGTGTGTCCAGGCGGGTGTGTCCAGGCGGGTGTGTCCAGGCGGGTGTGTCCAGGCGGGTGTGTCCAGGCGGGTGTGTCCAGGCGGGTGTGTCCAGGCGGGTGTGTCCAGGCGGGTGTGTCCAGGCGGGTGTGTCCAGGCGGGTGTGTCCAGGCGGGTGTGTCCAGGCGGGTGTGTCCAGGCGGGTGTGTCCAGGCGGGTGTGTCCAGGCGGGTGTGTCCAGGCGGGTGTGTCCAGGCGGGTGTGTCCAGGCGGGTGTGTCCAGGCGGGTGTGTCCAGGCGGGTGTGTCCAGGCGGGTGTGTCCAGGCGGGTGTGTCCAGGCGGGTGTGTCCAGGCGGGTGTGTCCAGGCGGGTGTGTCCAGGCGGGTGTGTCCAGGCGGGTGTGTCCAGGCGGGTGTGTCCAGGCGGGTGTGTCCAGGCGGGTGTGTCCAGGCGGGTGTGTCCAGGCGGGTGTGTCCAGGCGGGTGTGTCCAGGCGGGTGTGTCCAGGCGGGTGTGTCCAGGCGGGTGTGTCCAGGCGGGTGTGTCCAGGCGGGTGTGTCCAGGCGGGTGTGTCCAGGCGGGTGTGTCCAGGCGGGTGTGTCCAGGCGGGTGTGTCCAGGCGGGTGTGTCCAGGCGGGTGTGTCCAGGCGGGTGTGTCCAGGCGGGTGTGTCCAGGCGGGTGTGTCCAGGCGGGTGTGTCCAGGCGGGTGTGTCCAGGCGGGTGTGTCCAGGCGGGTGTGTCCAGGCGGGTGTGTCCAGGCGGGTGTGTCCAGGCGGGTGTGTCCAGGCGGGTGTGCAGGCTGGTACGCTGGTAGAGGGACTGTGGGACGTCCGGGTGTCCTGTCAGTTCTCCCATCGCCCATCCCGTGCGGGTGCTATCGTCCGGGTGGTGCTGGACGGGTCCTGGATGAAGGCACGCGGGTAGTGATGGACGAGTGGTCATGTCCGGGTGCCTCGTCCCGTGCGGGTTCTCGTGCTTGGTTGGTGCTGACCGCGTCCGTTCTAGGCTTTCAGCACAATCAGGACGTGCGGGTGCTTGTCCCCGGGTCGTCCTGGCCGCGTCCTGAGCTTGTCCAGGCGAGGTTTGATGGTTGGCCTCGGGTGTGCTCACCCGGGTGGCTTGACATGCTTCCACTCAATTGATCATAACTCCTCCAATATGACTCCAAATATCTTGAAACCACTTCCATTGGAAAGCTAATTCAGAATGCCATGTCTCCACCAAATCTAAGCATCAGAAGATACTTCTAAGGCCTCTGTCCATGTTCATCTTTAAACCCTTCTTTTTCATCATAAAACTCCCAAACATCTTCAATATCTCCAAAGTGTGCTCCAACACCTAATAGGGACTTATGAATGAAAAATGAGCCTAAAGATGCCTAATGCCTAATCAAATGAGCAAAAATGCATAAGATATGATAGCTAAAAACATGTAAATATGCAAGACATCACCTGTGAACATTGTCCAGCTTTGCTTTCACTTCCTCCATCTGCTCCTTCCCAAGGGTGGTTGCAGATTTTCTCCTCTCAAAATCAGTGTTCTTGGTGTTGTTGCTGGATGCCAAGTTATCTATAAGTCTCACAGCCTCTTTTGGATTCCTAGTGTTGAAGTTACCTTCACTAGCTATGTCCAGAGCCATCTGATATTGCAGTGCGATACCTCTGAAGTAAGTGCTGAGCAGCTGCACTTGGTTGAATCCAGGGTGTGGACAATCTCTCTGGTAAGACTTGAATCTGATCCAGGAGATTCTGAATGATTTTGTAGGTTCATGTGTGAATGTAGCAATCTTACTCCTCTAGTCTTCAGTACGTGCCTCATCAAAGAAGTTACGCAGGAATGCTCCAGCAAGTGAATACTTGAAAGGGTTGCAAAGAAGATAGTCCTCAGGGGCTCCCACAGTAGGGTGTCTGTCCCACGAGTGTTTAGTACTGTGGCTTCAACTTGAAATTGCCTCTCTAGATAGCTGGAGGGCGAATGGCTGATCTGTTGGCATAAAACTGATATGGATGGTTGTAATCAGCCAACGTTCTGGGCGAGCAGCCTCATCCACAGGTTGAGCAGCTCCTGTAGCTTCAGTATCAGGCTCGGAGATTACAGCCCCCTGAGCATCTTTCCTCTGACCTGCTGCATTACGCAGATGACCTTCTAGATCAACCAGGTTTCCATTCTCATCCGGTCTGAGAATAAGTGTCACACCCATGTCTCGCGGCTGAGTATCGATCGATGTATGGAATGAAGTATCGATCGATGTCAGGTGGAAGAAATCGGTCGATGGAAGAGTAGCCTCGGTCGACAGTGATGGGCGAGTATTGATCGACAGAGTAGGAGACTCGGTCGATGGTGGTATGCGAATATCGGTTGACGAGATGATGTCGATCGATGTGGAGCGTCTTTCTTTGCGGATCGAACGTTCCAAGCTTGCAGGATCTTCTGAGAATAGCAGTTGATTTTCCTTGTTGCTTCTAGTACTGATGGGCATGCACCTGAAAAGACAAGAAAAATATGATGTAAGAAAGCGGTTTTAAGAATAAGTAACCTAGACGAAATCAGACTAAATCGAAAGGTGATCAAAGCTCCCCGAAAACGGCGCCAAATTTGATAGGTGCTCTAATTACCCTAGGAGCAACTTTACTCTCTCAAATAAGAGGTTCAGTTGTCGTACTTAGGGATTGAATCCACAAGGAGCTAGGGAACCAAATAGATCTAATCAGAGGGATTAAGCTAGGTTGATTAGGAATAAAATTAAATAGCAGGTTTTGAGCAAGGCAGTTGTTCGATCGGTTTGATTGAGGTTTAGAAAATAAATGGAAAGTAGCTAGACTTAGGGTTACTATTCAGGTAATCAGAACTATAATCTTATAGATGCCTAACAGTTGATTGCATGATATTATAGAGCTCAACTTCATAAGAACAAATCGATCAGCTTTCGCCTTATAGATTCGTCTATTGACTAGATCTAACGATCTTACCAAACTGCTTGATCAATTAGAAAGTGTCGATCGATTATTCTAGAGGAATATCGATGGATACACCTTTTGCTCCGTCGATCGATTATTCTATAGGAATCTCGATCGACGCTCTCTAGCGAAGCTTTGAGTTCGGGTTGAATAAATGCTCACTAACGGTTCCTAGACCAGCTTCCGCCTTTCTCTAGCAATCCTAGCTCAATTAGGATATGTTCAGGACAAGGTTAATTAATAACTTATATCCTAGGTCAAGGTTCTAGTTAGCTAATAACACAAACATTAAGAGCATCCTAATGATGAATATCACAACTTAGCAATCTATATAGTTGGGGCTACTACCTCATAACCTATTTGAACCCTAAATCTAAAATCAGAACTACTCAGACATGGCTAAGCAATTCATAGCAACAAGGTATAAAGAAAACTGCATAGATAGATAAATAGATAAATAATAATAGAGTTCAAATCACAAATCTCTTTGGATCTTCTCTCTAACTCAAGAAATCCCTAAAACCTTTAGCTGTGTAAAACAATAGAATAGAAAAGCTCTCTCTCTCTCTTGAACACTTAGAAAAACTATAAATGTTAGGTCAAAAACTCGTCAAGGGCAATCTTGTAATTTGGTGAAGTCTTGGGCTTTAAGTCGGCTGTCTTCTGCTCGATTCATCGTCGATCGATGTCACAGGATGTGCATCGATCGATTATTATCTTCAAGTGTAGAACTTTCTTCTATATCGGTCGATGGCACAGAGTGTGCATCGATCGATTATTGACTCTGAATGTCGACCTCCGGTCAGGTTTGATGGTCAGCTCGGGTGAAATCTCTTTTATGCTCAAAAATGCTCCAAAAACATCACTTTGTTCCAAAACACTCATGAACCTGAAAACATACATAATAGACTCTAAAACATAATAATTATATCTTAAAACACCTATATACCATGGGTAAAAGTGGGTCAAATCCATGGTATATCACCTGTTATCTTTCCTGAGATCAAACCCTTCATCAAACTGTGCATAGAAAGTATCATCTGGATCGCATCAATCAGAGGTAACTTAATAGTTAAATCCCCAATCATCTTTTTACATTTCATCTCCTCATGATCCTTCCTGGAGTTCTTTGCTTGAACAGGGTATGGAACCTTAGGGGTGTAGTTGCACATAGGAACAGGCTCGACAGGCATAGCGGCAGGGGCTGGATCAGTCTTCGTAGGCTGTCCTGACTCCACGTCGGAGAAAGGAACAACTTCGGATTGGGGTTGCTCACCCTCCTTCTGCTTACCCTTCTCCGCTGCGGTGAGTTTCTTAGGAATTGCATCTGGCTGTTTCTTTTCACTCCTCAGTTCAACTGTATTGCACTCCTTAGGGTTTTTATCAGTCTTTCCAGAGATAGTACCTTGCTGCCTCTTGATCCTCTCAGCGGTTTGAGCGATCTGAATGTATATCTGCCACATATGGCTCACGACATTGTCATACTTGGTGCTCAGGTCATTAAACATGTGATTCTTTCTGGAGTTGATGTCCGTGGTGACCTGATTCAATGAATTCCCTTGAATTTGTTGAGCTCGGATCAGCTGCTGCATCATCGTCGCTGAGTTTTTCATTTCATCTTGCAGAGCAGTCGTGGAAGTAGGGGCACTCTGATGAGTGGGTTGCTGCTTCAGGCTCAGGGATTGGTTGTTCTGCGCCTGGCTTAGAACATAGGTCCTTGGTTGGTACCCCTTCTCATACCCCCCGTACTGTCCCTGTTTGTTCTGCGCATTGTCAACTGGTTTGTCTAGCTTGGGGTTCAGGTGATAGTTTTTGAACTGCCATCCCTGTCCATTGACGTAGCTCACTTCTTGTTGATCATCCACTGGGTTATTTGACTCAGACCGTCCACAACATTTTTCTCTGGTTCGGCTTCTTCCATGATGAACACTTGCCTCTGATTGCTCTTGATCAGCTGGTCAACCTTTGCCGTTAGATCGTCTATCTTCTGGGTGTCCACACTGTTCATGTTCTTGGAGCGATCGGTTTCCTTGTTCTTGTTGGATGAGCTAGATGCCATATTCTCGATCAGTGCGAATGCGCCCTGTGTGGTTTGATTCATGAAGTCTCCTTTACTCGAGGAATCCAGAGCATCTCGGAACTCATAGCTCACTCCATCATAGAACACCTCCAGCAAATAATCGTCTTCAAATCATGGGTGAGGGCATTCCCTTGGGTACTCCTTGAAACGCTCCCAAGCATCACAGAAAGGCTCGTCAGTCTTTTGCTTGAAATTAGAGATATTATGCCTTAGAGCCGCGGTTTTCGACTTTGTGTAGAAATGGATCAAGAACGCTGCACGGACCTGTCCCATGTAGTGAGGGAACCGGTTGAGAGAGTCTAGCCAGCGAGCTGCCTTCCCGTCATGAGAGAGTGGGAACAGGGTGCACTTGATGTAGTCTGGTAGTACTCCATTCGCACGAGAGAAGTTGCAGACTCTCTCGAAGTTTTCAATGCGGTCCATCAGTATTTCAGCTGCGAGACCATTGAATATCTTTTTCTGCACCAGGCTGATCAAAGCAAGCTTGATCTCATAATCTTGCCGAGTGAAAGGAGGTGGGTTGATAGCGGAGCGGGTGGTACGAAAGTTCTGCGGGAGGTTCCGCTCTCCGATGGGAGCACCTTTCTGCTCCTGCTGCTGTGCAGCGAGTTCAGCTGCTTGCTGAGCAGCCTGTTGTTGCGCTTGGATGGTATGTTGCATCTACTGCAGCTGTTGTTGCATGAGCACCATTGTAGCAGTGAGATCATCCTGATTGCCTTGATCACCCATTGTGGTGTCGGTAGGTCTTTGTTGTCGGTTATGTCTTTCTAACCTTGCTAGCTCTTCGTTGGTAAGTGAATGTAGGTCTCCTTGTGCGTTTCCCCGAGTATGTCTACTTGTCATGCACCTGGAACATTACCTGCAACGAAAAGGTAGAGCAAGTTAGATGTTGTAGACTACGTATATAACTGAAAAATAAAGGTAAAAGTCTGTTCCCCGTCGCAACGGCGCCAAAATTTGATACACAAAAACTGAACCTTTCCTACTGTCAAGTTAACTGTGCTAATTGTAGTATTTGAGGTTCAATCCAGAGGACCAGTCTACACTTTATTCTTATGAGTTTCAACTTAGCTAAAACTAATGGTGGGTTTTGATTTAAGTGGTGACGTGCAAATAAAGTAAAAGATTGCAAATGTAAATTCAAATTAAAAAGAGAGGCTGATCTAGGGTTATGAATCGAGTGAATACAATCGCAACCAAACAACTATTCAGGTTCGATTAGGAACAATGATGGTCATTACGAATTCCTCGTAATGCCATCTGGTTTAACAAATGCACCAGATATGTTCCAAGGCCTTACGAATGATCTATTTTGGTTTTTGTTGCAGAATTCAGTTTTTATATTTTCATGATATAGTTGTCTATAACTCTTCGGTGACTGAACATGAAGAACACTTGCTGACAGTGTTGCAGATTCTACAAGAGTCTTAGCTACTTGTAAACAAAAAATTGTCTCTTTGGATAACCTCAAGCTGATTACTTGGGCCATGTGATATCGGTGAATGGAGTAGCTACCAAGGAAGCAAAGACCCTAGAACGGAAGTTATGGCCAACACCAAAGAATATAAAACAGGTATGCGGTTTCCTTGGATAGAAGGGTGCAACTACCAAAATGATATCTTCATTAGGTATAGTGAGTCTAGGGCGCCACCTTTTTCCCGCCTTTATAGGGGCGGTGATTTCACTTCTCAGAGTACACCGACATCTGGTTTAAATTAAGAGATGGATTGATCAAAACGAATCCAAATTAGACAGGTACCATATTTAACCAGATTAAACTGAGCATTGAATGTCATTGATTCTTACCGAGAAGAATCCGTCCGCCGAGTTAGAGAGAGTCTCACCAGTTGCTTTCACCTCGTTGCTTTCACCTCGCTAGACTTTCCAAGAGAAAAGCTTCTCGTCGAGTGAATAACAATTACGCTCGTCACGACCCACTTCAAACGTCTTGGCAAGTGAATGACAGTCACACTCGTCACGATTCACCCAAATTTCTTCGTCGACCGAATGACAACATTCCGCCACATTCAATCCAGAGAAAATATATAAAGCAAAATCTCTTGGCCTAGATATTTATTCTCAAAACCTATTCTCACAAATTCAATGAGATCGACTTCGTCTCTCACAAGTGAAATGGGGGGGGGGGCTTATTGTTCGAGAGGGATTGCATCCCTTTAGAAGATCTGCCAAATCAAAGAGCTCGTCCCAAGAGCTCGGTCCGAGAGCCCGGCTCAAGAACTCAACGCTTAAGGATTAGTCCATAGCACTCGGAACGCTAAGCGCATCCCATAACTCAGCCCATCTTATTAGGTCAAGTCGACTATAGCGAAAACATGAGAGGAGGCTTGGGTATAAAGAGAAGAAGGGAGGCATTAGGAAAGATATAGAGAAATATATACACACAGACTGACGGCAAAAGTAAGTGTTTTTCTTCTCTTTAGCTTTGCTTTCGCCGACTCAAAGTGTAACATCCCGGTTTGTGGGTATGGAAATGTTTAAAAGAATTAATTTGGCTACCTATGTCAGCAGAGTGCACTTACCTTTTCGGTCACACATCTGTTTAGAACTCATGGTTAAGAGTGCTTTAGCTAGAGTAGTGAAAGGATGGGTGACATACCGAGAAGTTATTCACGGTATCGTTTAAGTGAGGCCAAAACACTGGGAAAGTCATGTGTTGATTTCATGTTGAGTAAATAAATCTTTCGAGCCTCCAAAAAAATAATGCAATGCATGTCATACAAAAGTGGACCCATGGGCCCAGAGAGTAAGTGTGAGAGGCCCATTAGCCATAGACGATTGTGCATTAAAAGTGGTATCAGACCCAAACCCAGATGAGTGTGGGTTCATGTGTGGGCTCACACTATTATGGAAACGATCTTGGGGTGCAACGAGGACGTTGTGAGAAGGGATGAATTGTAATATCACGGTTTTTGGTATATGGAAAGACTTATTCTTGGATTCACCCCCTATGGTGAAGCTAGAGGTTCACCAACCAATAGGATAGTGTTATTTCATATTTGATATCTTTTAAAAAGGGAAACAAAATCTTGTTAAGTTATATTATGTTTTTAAAATAAAAATACAAAAAATAATATTTATTAAAAACGAAAAAAATCTTTTAAAAAAATATTGTAACATTATATTATGTTTTTAAAATAAAACGATAAATATAAATAAATAAAGTAATAATTGCAAAATATTTTTGATTTAATTTTTAATATTTAATTTTTGATTTAATGTTTAATATTTATTCAAAGGGTTTATGGTTTACCCAAGGGTTTAGGGTTTAGGATTAGGATTTAGGGTTTGGTGTTTTTTTTAAAGATTTTTTTTTTGTTTTTTTGTAAATATTACTATTTTTTATTTATTTTATGTATTTTTATTTTATGGTTTACCCAAGGATTTAGGGTTTAGGATTAGAGTTTAGGGTTTACTGTTTATGATTTACCCAAGGGTTTAGGGTTTAGGATTAGAGTTTAGGGTTTAGTATTAAAAATTTAGTGTTTATGATTATCCAAGGGTTTAGGGTTTATGATTAGATTTTAAGATTTAGTGTTTATGATTTACCCAAGGGTTTAGGGTTTAGAATTAGAGTTTAGGGTTTAGTGTTAAAATATTTTTTTAAAGAATTATTTTCGTTTTTATTAATGATTATTATTATTTATTTATTTTGTATTTTTATTTTTAAATAACATAATATAATTTAACAAGATTTTGTTTCTTTTTTTAAAAGATATCAAATTTGAAATAACACAATTCTATTGGTTGGTGAACCTAGAGGTTCACCCTAGGGGGTGAACCCAAGAATAACTCATATGGAAATGTTTGAAAGTATTAATTTTGGCTACCTATGCCACCAGAGTTCATTTACCTTTTCGGTCACACATCCGTTTAGAACTCTAGGGTTAAGTGTGTTTAAGCTAGAGTAGTGAAAAGATGGGTGATCTATCTAGAAGTTATATGTGGTGTCGTGTGAATGAGGCTAAAACTCGAGGAAATGTCATGTGGTGATTGTAGGGTGAGTAAACAAGTCTTCCGAGCCTCCAGAAAATTGATGCATCCGCCCGTCATAAGGAATGAATCTATGGTCCGAATGAGTAGGGGTGAAAGACCCAATTAGCCTTGGGTAGTCGAGATGTTACACAAATGTTATTCCGACTCACTCTTGCCAAGTGTTGTCTCTCTTTTCTCTTTATTTATACAATCATTGTAACCTTTCTCTCATTTAATCAACAAAAAGCGTTTAAAATAACCCACAATCGACTTTGTTCATCTCATTAGAACCAAACAAACTCAAATTCAACATTAACCACTACACTAGTTACAATCTAACTGAAAATACACATGTATAGTAAATATTTACTTGGATAGAGTATACTATTTGTCTTGGTTTTATATATATAAACTAAAAACTATATAAATTAATACTCGATAATTGATTAGTACGATAAATTGATATTTTTAGTTCCAAATTTGACCAGTTTAAAATATGATACAAATAGATCAAATAATATGTTTTTTGAAAAATCCCATGTAGATATAAGATTCCATTAAAATTATAAAATTAATAATTCTTATATATATAATTTATATAAGTATAAATAAAATATTATATTCGTTTTATTTACATTCACAATAGAATTACCTAAATATTCTCTAAACACTTCAATATATTTTGATAATGTTTAGTAAAACTAGTTGTTTATCCCGCACATACGGATATAAATATTTTATAATTATTTATTAATACATATATAACTAACTAAAAACTATAATAAGAAATTCATATTTATGTTTTCATTAGAAAATTCATATCTAAAAAGTAAAAAAAATTGCAATTTGCAATTCAATAATTTTATAAATTAATAAATTTACATAGTCTCAGTGTTATTAATTTATAAAGTTTTTATTGTCCTGTTCTATTCAAAATATGTGGTTGTATTGATCAACAATATCGTACGATTTTGTCTCGAAGAAAAAACGATATCGTACGTTGTGCTGAATGCACTTATACGTACGTTTAATGTGACATATTATTACATAGGTTTGGGCGTTCGGTATCGGTTCGCTTGATTCGGATTTTTGGATTTTCGGTATGATGCTCATAAGTCCCATTCGGTTTTTACAAATTATCGGTTCAGGTTCGGTTTCGGTTCGGATCGGATTGTAACCAATATCCGAAATAATTCAAAAATATTTTTTTAAACCTAAAAATTGAGAAAAAAACAAAATTTATAAATTATTCATAAATCTAATTAGAAATTTGTTAAACTATCTAAAAATCAGTCAAAAAACACCAAATAAAACAAACTAAGAAATCTTTCGAATACTATAAAATATCAAAATTACCTTAACATATATAAAACATTAATATATTTAACTAATTTCGGATGTCTTCGGATCCTAATTTGGATTTCGGTTCGGTTCGGATTATACCCAAACTCCAAAGTACTAAGCTCATAAGTCTCATTCGATTATTTTTGTATAACGGTTTGGATCTGGATTCGGTTTTTTTGGTTCGGGTTTAGATAGGTACTTTGGGTTGGGGTAAAAACGCTCGGGCCTATGTTAAACAAAAAAAATCCACCCTTTATTTTGAACACCTCTTCTCTTTCATTATCATCTTCTTTTCGTTTTTTTTTTTTTTGCTAAATTCATTTTCATCTTCTTCTTATGATTCTTTTAAAATTATTTCAAAGTGAGCACAAATTTAAGTATCCGTTTTAAGAAAGAAAAAGAAAATACAAAGGTTCGGTCTTGGGTGGTTCACAGGCTGGTTAACACAGGTTAATGCCGAGTCTCACTTCTTTGCGACGTTGCGCCTAATGGTCTTCTCTGGTAAGTTTTACATTCCCCAGAAACCCTTCTCTCTTATATTCGTTTCTGCTAACACATTATCCGGTTTATGTAAAGGTTCCGGTTTTGATTTTCTCGAAATTCATAGTGCCTTCTCCTCCTCGGAATATAGTTCAAGATCTTAGTCTCTCTTTGCCCTCATTAAAGCTATGGTTTTTCCGACAAATCTGGAACACTAAACCCTAGAACTGACAGTACATCTATTTGTAAATTGACGGTGCGATATGGTCAGTTTTGTTTTGCAATAACTTTTCAAGATTAATGCTGCACTTTTCAAGATTTGCTTTTTCTGGGAATGAATGTAGTTTCAAACTTAGTGTTGTAGTTTAGATTATATCCTATGCATATAGAGAAAGTCTATGAATTAAGATTGAGAACTATAGGCGATGCTGTTTTCAGTTTAGGTTTCATTATATACAACTGTTCATCTTAATTGGAGTCATTTGAATTTTCTTTTGTTGGCAAGACTTATAATTAGTTGGAATGAGTTGTTGAAAGTTTGACTTCTCCTGTCTATTATTCTCCTTATTTTAATGCAAAACCACCTACATCTTTTGCCTTCATGATTGCTATTGACATGGTAGCAACTCTTTAATAGCACGACTTTATATTATACCACTCATCCTTGCTCACTTTTCCTTTTTGATCTCTTGATATTTAGAAAGTAACATAGAAAGTTTAGATTTTGAAGGGTTTAACAACACTTTTCCAGGCTACCAAATCTTTACAGTATCACAAAACATATCTTCGGAATGACCCAATCTTGTTTTTATTAAGATGGAAAGATGTGACCACAGTCTTATTTATTTAAAGGTGCATGCTCTATTATATTTATACTCAAGTCTTGTATAACTGATTTGAGCCGGCCAAAAGGGATCTGTGTTGACTTTTAAATGAGCTGTTGTTGTGTTTAGCCAACTAGCAAAGATTATAAAAAAAGTTCTGTTTTTTTCAATATCAGTCTCTTAAGTTCTGTTAAAAACAGAATGTGGAACAGAGCTCTTTGCTTGTGCACCTTTCAGAATATGTCACTGATTGATGCATACGTACAGGATAACCTCTACTGAGGCATCCGATGTTGAAGGGAGAGGCAGAGCCTAAGCAGAAGAAAGGTAAACATTTTCATTTAAAGTTTCTGTGAATAATGTGAACATCTTCACCAAAATGTTTTCTACTTCTGTTTTGCGTCCCCTTCTCTGTCTTAATATGACTCAGTTCTCGAGTCTAATATCTGAACATGAATTGCTGAGTGACCAGGTTGGGCAGTGTCACTGCTAGAATTTCGGTCAGGATTAGGGGAGAAGATGGAATCTGAGCCAAAGAAACGTTGGAAATCTCTTGCACCCCTTCATCTGAAAAGCAAATCAGTTGCTCGGTTTTGCTTCTTTTCGAAACTCAACTCGAACAACTATGGTCCAGGCCGTGCACCAGTCTATCTCAATGTTTATGACTTGACTCCTTTTAACGGATATATCTATTGGGCAGGCCTCGGTATATTTCACTCTGGTGTAGAAGGTAAGCTTTTGTGTTTTCTTGTTGATATAGTTGTCTTATGGTTACTGCTAGCTAACTCTGAATATTTGGTGTTGTCAATGCAAAGTTCATGGAGTTGAATATGCTTTTGGTGCACATGATTATGCAAACAGTGGTGTTTTTGAGGTTGAACCAAGGCAATGCCCAGGCTTCAAATTTAAGAAGTCGATACTCATTGGAACCACGAACTTAAATCCGTCACAAGTTAGAGAGTTCATGGAGAACATGGCTTGCAGCTACTATGGGAATATGTATCACTTGATCGTTAAGAACTGCAACCACTTCTGCCAGGACGCTTGCTACAAGCTTACAGGCAAAAAGATCCCAAAATGGGTGAACCGGCTTGCGGAAATAGGTAAACAGAGGTTCGCTGCATTTGCAAATCGTTGAAGAACTCTTTCAGATGATTGATTTGTCTGAACAAAAAAATCTGCTTTTCCTGCAGGTTCTGTGTGTAGTTGCATACTTCCCGAGTCACTCAAGATTACAGCGGTTTGCCTTGATCCAGACGAGCAAATTCCCGAAGAAGAAAACGAAAAGAGAAGTCTTAAAAGCTCATTCAGTTGCTTGTCTTCCATCTCCATGAGACAAAAACAGCTTTCGACGTCATCCTTATTCCTACAATCACCTCTCAGAGGCTGCTTACCTCCATTTCAACTCAAACGATCAAAATCTAACAGCAGTTCCTTAAAAGAAAGGTAGAGGATCACATCTGTTTCTTTAATAATTCTTCAATGTGTTTGTATTGTTTCCAAAGCTTGGAACCATTTCATCTTTCCATGTATTGCCTCAACTCTGTTTATATATCTAAACTAGCTGTCTTAGTTGAGAACCCATTTCTACTTGAATTTGAGAGACATTGTATCAAAACATCAGTGTTGTAATAAGCAGACAAGAAAAAAAAAATGAAACCTTTATTCAAGAACAAGAGTTAAAAGCTTGTTTGTATTGCTTCCAAAGCTTGGAATTATTTCATCTTTTCTGATATAAATCATATAGTTCTTCAACTCTGTTTATATATATTTGGAATTATTTCATCTTTTCTGATATAAATCATATATTTCTTCAACTCTGTTTATATATATCTAAACGAGCTGTTGTACGTTATAAACCCATTTCTACATACTGATAAACATTGAATTTGAGAGGAAGACTGAAACAAAACATCAGTGTTGTAAAAAGCAGACGAGAACCAAAAAAGAATTAAACATTTATTGAGCACGGAAATGAATGATCAACAAGAAACCCAGTTCTTGTGAGTACTGATAATGGCTGAGAACAAACCTGCCGAAGAAATCACACTCGGAGCTGATAAAACTCCCTTACCATCCCTAAGATCTGCGATCGTCATCAACCCATCAGCAAGATCTTGCAGAACCGACAACACTTTCATTGTCGTCTTCTCCTTGAGTTTCTTCAACTTCTCCTCTTCTCCTTCACGAGAAATCTCAATCTCTTCCTTGATCTTCCTCAAATCCCTAATCTTCAACGAAACACTTCCAACGTACCCCACAAGCTCTGCCCATGCGCTGATCTTCTGCAACCATTTCGCGTGTTTCCCATCGATCAATCCCGATTTAGCTAACCAAATGAACTGCTCGACGAAATAGTACAACCCTTCGCCTCCGTACGCGATCACCAGAAGGAGAAGGTCGCAGTTCGAGTCACAGGGCGAGGATCTGAGGGCGTTGATGTCTTGTACGAATTTTCCGAGACGGAAGGCTTTGCGGCTGACTCCGACGCTTGATTCAAAGCTCTTGAGGCGGTGAGTTAGGGATCCGGATTCCGGGAGAAGGGATGATGCGAGGATGATCTTTGTTGTGTAACGAGAGATCTTTAGAAGCTTGTCTACGCCGTCTCTTTTGGCGAGGTATGTTTCGAGATGGTTTAGGAAATCTCTGTTTTTGGGATCCATGGAGACGAGGTTTTGGAAAATTGTCGATTTCGCAAAGCGAAGAAGAAGAGGACGATGTTGATTGTGACAGGAACTGATACAGGGAATGCTGAGGGAGACACTTCATTGGACACGTCAGCTAAATGAAAGAGAGCAACAAGAAGTATAAAAACAGAAGACGTTTTCACTTGGAGAATTATCAAAAAAGATCAAGAAGTTTGTTAGAGTTTTCTTCTCCCTTTTCTTTGCGGTTACTATGATTTTTCTGTGAATTTTCTGAGAAAATCTCTCAATTATTGTTCTAGAACTGTTTCTTTTCTAAGTTCTTCATACATTGTGAGTTGGTTTGGCGTTTTATGAACGTGATTCCAAAGTTTCTATTCATCATCTTCTCCAATACAGATTCTCTGTATCAGTGATATCAGAGCCATCTATCCTTGGAATCGGAAGTTCAGGTTATCGGAATCCATGGCGCGTGTTCTTCTTCAACCATCCACGGTTCAACAAACTGAGTTCCACAAGAATCTTTCTTGTTTGATGAACGCATGTCGCAGATACCTTACCAATGAGAATCTTGACAATTCACCGACGATTCAGCCAGAATCTGTGGCAGAAACTCAGGCGCGAGCTGTAAACGCTGAAGCGGTGAAGAACGAGTGTGTAGATTCAGCTGTATCTACGACCAGGTAGCGATCAACGAAGTTCCGTCGGATCATATCGCGTGAAGAGATTGACGATTGTAGGTTGAAGGGGATATGTGTGTTCTGCAACAAACCAGAAATTCCGGAGCAGCACCACAAGAATGCAAGACTTTTCTTGATAGATGGTGATGGAGATCAACTCTCTGATGAGAAAGAGTTGGTCGAAAAGGAGGTTGAATCAGACTCATTCTTGAAGAGTGATCTTGTTCATCAAAGAAACTTGATTTTAGGTACGACATCAATGATGGACAGTGATTCAATGGATGACGAGTCATGTAGAACAGTTAAGGAGACTCACGAGGCGAGTGCAAAGGATCTCGAAGATATGTCAAGTGAATTGATTGCGATATCTTTGAATGATGTTGAGTCGCCTGAAGTAGTTTCAATGGATTCCTTTCCTGAAATTGATTCAAACCGAGAGGTTGACGCACATTCTGTTTATCCGCATGAGAAGTTAGAAACAGAGGTACCAATCTCTCCTCTGGAACCAAGCCATAAGATAGATGAAATGCAGTCTGTTTTGATTGAGAACAGTAGCTCTCCACTTCTAGTCAATGGTTCAAGCTATGTTGATGTTTGGTTGGCTCCAAAGGTTGAACAAGAATACATTTTGGATCTGGATTTGGTAGAAAAGTTGATAAACAAGTCAGTAGAAGCTGTTGATGTAGTTGCACACAAGATGTTTGATCAATTGTCTTTAAGGAGTTGCAGTATGAGGAAGCAACACATGTCTCAGAAGGATTGGAAGTTCAAATACAAACATATGCATTCCTTGAGACCTGTTAAGTTGCGGGTGAGGAATAAGAAAAATCTAAGAAGTTGTAGGAGGATGAAACAGCTTAAGTGTCAAAAGGATAGGAAGTTAAAGTACGAACAGAAACATTCCACGAGGAAGTTGACTTGCACTGAACGTGAATTCAAGGGAAGAAACATGCTTCTGTCTAGGTTGAAAAAGAATTGGTTAGTGATATCACTCAAATTACCCTAAGGAGTGACTTTACTCTCTCAAATAAGAGGTTCAGTTGTAGTACTTAGGGATCGAATCCACAGAGAGCTAGTGTACAAATAAGATGCAATCTTAATGACTATGCTAGGTTGAAAATGGTTTAAAGTAAATTGCAGGTTTGCTGAGTAAGGATAAGATTACTCAATTGAAATGATTTGGTTTTGAAACAATAAAGAAAAGTAGTTAGATTCAGGGTAGGTATTCAGGAATTCAGGATTATAGATACTATAAAGGCTAACAAGTTGCTTGCATGATATGTCAGAGCTCAACACTTATTAAATGAATCCATCAGCTCTCGCATTATTTAGACCATCTATTACCTAGATGCTAAATGGTATTGCGGTCGGCTACTCTGCCGATGGTATCGATCGATGTTTCGACAGGAATATCGACCGATACACCTCTAGCTACGTCGATCGATTACTCTATAGGAGTATCGATCGATCTGACTCTAAGCAAGCTTTATCTTGTGAGTTGATACAATGCTCACCATGATCTCAGATCAGCTTTGCATATCTCAAGAGGGTCATAGCATGTTTAGGATGTTGTCAGGTATTGCATGTAATAAACAATGCAATCCAAGTTCATGTTCTAGGTAGCTAAGCTAGAAAAAGCATTAGTGAACAATCCTAACAATAAATATCACAACTATAGCAATTATAGGTTGGGGCTAATCTATCATGTCCTATTTAAACCCTAAATCTAACAAATGAATCTACTCAGACATGGCTAAGTAGTTCATAGCAACAAGGTAATAATAGAAATTCATAGATCTATAAGAGGGTGAACACTTAGGTCCCAATCACAAATATCTTTGGATCTCTCCTCTAGATCTAGAATTCTATAATCTTTGTTAACAAATAAAAAACTGAATAGAACTTTATTGAGAACTTGCAAAGTAATGAAACAGTAAAAGAAATGAGTAGAAGAAGAAGAAACTCTTAGAAAAACTTATGAAAACTTGTATCTCCTCTCTTTCTGCCAAAACACTTAGGCATATATAAATATGAGTTCATTAGGTTAAGAAACTCGTCAGGGGCATTCTTGTAAAATGTGATATCTTGGGCTTCAAGTTCGGCCAAGTCCAACTTGTCTTTCTGCCGCCTCAGTATCGATCGATAGTACAGGGTGTACATCGATCGATTATTGTCTCGATGTATCGTCCTTCGGCTAATGTGTGTCGATCGATTGCACAGAGTGTGCATCGATCGATGTGTAACTCTGGTGTCGACCTCTGGTCTTGATCACGGGTGAACTCTTCTTTAAGCTCCAAAAAGGCACCTAAAACATCACTTTTCTCCAAAATGCTTATGAACCTGAAAACATACCTAATAGACTCCAAAACATAGATAATAGTAGTAAAAACACTCATATACCATGGGTAAAAACGGGTAAAATCCATGGTATATCAACTCCCCCAGACTTAACCTTTTGCTTGTCCTCAAGCAAACACACAGGCATTCTTTATGAAAGAGGTTTTGAAAAGCATGGACTAAATCAAATTCAAACTTAGAATCATAACCTCTACTTTGTTGCTAACCACATCTAAGAGTCTGTCAATAGCAGAAGCACATTATGCAATATTCTAATTAAACAACCTTGATCATCTAGCCAACAACTTAGCAATCATGTCTGACTAACCCCTCTACTGATTTCATTTCTGTACATAAAAATAAAAGTGCAGGCTTTACCTTGGGAGTATCGATCATAGGATGCAAGGTCGCTCAAACAAGTATCTGGACCTGCAGGTAAAAATTAGTTTCTATCCTCTCTCTCTACTATTTCTCTCCTAGTCAAATCTGCTTTCATTCGCAAGACATTGACCAAGATTGGACAGACTTCCATGAATCAAGCCTTAATGGTTGCAGCCACCAAGTCCTGTTCACTTCTTTTTGACCTATATCCTTGGATTCATTGCGAAGCAAGTCTTGAAGGGGGTAACCACCAAGCCCTGTTCGAACCCTTTACCTATAGAATTCTTATGAATCAAGTCTTGAGGGGGGTAACCGCCAAGCCCTGTTCGAATTCCTTCCTAATTAATAACTAACTAATCCTAGAACATAAATTTAAGATAATTTTCGATCTTTATTTTTTTTTTACTGAATAAAATTAAATCTAATTTTGGAAATGAGAGAGAGAGAGATGGTGATAAAATTATCTACACAAGGCCTTACCTTCCAGACTTTTTTGAAGCATCCGATCCCATGTATACCAAGCCCCAAGACAAGCAAAGAATGTCAGGTTAGGTTGGAAATCAGCTTTGGTTCCTCCAGACAATCAATGAAAGTGTTGTCATAGCTGATAGGTGATCAACTTTAGCATCTATAGTACATTCTGCATCAACAAATCTAAGAATGGTGCCTAAAAGATTGGTTAGATAAAAAGTGAAAATTTAAATTATCATTATCCCTTTCTTGAATCAATAAAAACCATTTTGAAAACATTTTTGGATGAAATCAAAAGGTAAACAGCATCAGTAATCATCCCCCCAGACTTAAATCATACACTGTCCCCAGTGTATAACCAGTCCAGTGAAGGCATAGGCAATAATAAAGTACACTGATATCAAAAAAGTTAGAACGATATACCTGACCGTGATGCGTATCGATCGATGTGAGGTTGAGCTCGTCGTCGATGCAATCGATGCAGCCTGATAATCAAGTTGGCGTTGGAACTTCTCAGCCTCTGCTGCATAGTATCTATTAAGTAGTGCGAGTTCCTCCACCTATTTGTCTACTAAGAAGTGTATATCAACAATTTTCCTCTCAACTGCTTTCAGGCGAGTCAATCCTCCAAAAGGATTGCAAGGTGCAACGGGTTCATATATGCATGTGCTTCATTGATAAGGCGGATAGATCTCTTCATCTCTTACGTGCGGATGCTTAGATCCCCTAGGTTGTGGAAGATAGGTTCACAGGTTTTGGTGAGTTTGCTGCTGAGGCGAGCTTCGCTTTCTTCAATTCTTTCCAGATATCTCCAAGAGACTCATCAACCTCATGTTTTGAGTAAGTGGTCGATGGTGCAGGCTTCATATCGATCGATGTGAGGTTGAGCTCGTCGTCGATGCAATCGATGCAGCCTGATAATCAAGTTGGCGTTGGAACTTCTCAGCCTCTGCTGCATAGTATCTATTAAGTAGTCGCGAGTTCCTCCACTTCTTTGTCTACTAAGAAGTGTATATCAACAATTTTCCTCTCAACTGCTTTCAGACGAGTCAATCCTCCAAAAGGATTGCAAGGTGCAGCGGGGTTCATATCTGCATGTGCTTCATTGATAAGGCGGATAGATCTCTTCATCTCTTCTGTGCAGATGCTTAGATCCCCTAGGTTGTGGAAGATAGGTTCACAGGTTTTGGTGAGTTTGCTGCTGAGACGAGCTTCTGCTTTCTTCAATTCTTTCCAGATATCTCCAAGAGACTCATCAACCTCATGTTTTGAGTAAGTGGTCGATGGTGCAGGCTTCATATCGATCGATGTGGATGTTACTCCGTCGTCGATATTGATCTTCTGGCTATGGTTACGTGCGTTGCGAAGATCTTCAAGTTCCAGCTCAAGACGTTGAACCCTCTTGAGTAATGCCTTGTCTGCACTGAACATCCAGTTCATCTCACTGCGAAGCTTGTCTGTGGCCTCTTCTAAACTCTTTTCCCTTGAGAGCTTTTCCCATTTGCGTTCTCCAAGTAAACCAGTGAACATGTCGTTGATCTCGTCTTTGGTGTAGGTTTCTTGCACCAATTCTCTTCTTGTAAATGAACTAGCGTGCTCTGGTAGACAGATGTAGGAGCGCTCGTCCATTGAAGTTCTTTGAAGCAGTTTCTTGATGTCGTCTTTAGAAATTCTGATGACGTCACCATCTATTCCTCTAGCAAGCCCTTTCTCGTCTCTGTGGACCCCATATCTCTCTGCTCCCAAAAGAATTTTCGAACTCCATACCGAAAGGCTCTCTTTCCGAATTCGGGACACTTATCGATCGATGCTACACACTCTGTATCGATCGATTTCCGTTGAAAATATGGCTCCTTTCTGTTTAGATGGTTATCCTCAGCTTCCTTTGACTCGGTTGTTGTGTCTGCCTCCTGGTGCTGATAGTGGTGGTCTGGTCCGTAGCGTTGTTGCTGGAATAGGTTGTGGGATCCGTTGGCTAACTGTAGGACGTCTGCAATGTCTTCTCTGGATATGTGGAGTGTTCGTCCATCCCTTGAGCGTGCAAAACCTTGTGAATCCCTGAAAATACCAAACTCATCTGGGATTAGATTACCGAGATTAAGTACATTTGAATTTGTTACCTAGGATGGTTGGATGTATGTATCAGTCGATAGCACAGGTTCTGAATCGGTCGATGGTTGTTCAGGCCTATCGGTCGATTGTATTGGTGCCGTGTCGATCGATGAGACTTCTTCGGGTTGGGTGATGTATGTTGGTGTGGCGGTCTCGACCGCGAAGCTCTCGTACTGGTAGTCGCTTGCCTAAATCCCGATTGAGTAGTCCCCGTCTCGCTTGTTGTTGACTGTGTTGTCGAATGATGCGAGGCAAATAGTATCGATCGATGGGGATGTGGCACTGTCGATCGATGTCGTGATTCTGAGGTTGTGGTGGAGAAGTCGATCTTCATCTTCTGGAAGGTTGTGACACTCTATAGCTTTCTCCTCCCCGTAATCATCAGTATACTTCTCATTCTGAGTAGTATTTGCAGCGTGTGGTGGGATGTAGTAGTCGTTCTCCCACTCGTTTACTTCGAAATCACCTTCTGGAAACTCCTCCTCGATCTGATTGAATAGTGAATCGATCGATGACCATGTGCGGCTGTCGATCGATGTCAGTTCACCAGAGATGATCGATGAGATAGTGCTACTATCGATCGATTCTGCGGTCTCTGTCTCGTATTCGCCTTGTGAATCGTATTCATCTCCACAATAGCAAACAACTACAAGGTCTGAGCCGTCTTGGATCTTCTTAGGGACCTTGATGACTCGTACTGGATCATAGTAGACCGTAGGGTTGATCAGGGTTAGGCACAGTTTGTTTGTCTGAAGGTTGCAGACTGCTCCAACTGTGGCTAGGAAGGCTCTTCCAAGTAGCAAAGAAGTAGGTAGGGTTATCTTGACGTCCAAGACATGGAAGTCTATTGGAATTAGGGCTTCTCCTATGGTAACCTCAAGGTTTCTCACAATTCCTCTAGAGTTCTGCTGAGAACAATCCACAAAGATGAATGATTCTTGATGGGCTCTATCTTCATACCGGATGGTCTGCTATCACCTTGGGTAAGATGCTAACTCAGATCTGTGTCACATAGGGCGTGGGAAGTTGATCCCATGTCTTGAGCAAGGAACAACAAACTTCCTGGATCACCCTTCTTCTCAAGTTTGATCCTCTTCTTCATACTTTCTCGACTTGGTTGAACATCCTCTTGATGTCTTCTTACGTCTCCTTAGTTTCTCGAAAAACATCCACAATCTGTGTGAAAAGTAGGCTTCTTCAAAGGGTTTCTCTGTAGGTATCCTTAGAACTCTCTTTCTGAAACTTGCCAACTCTTTCTCATTAACTTATCTTTTAAGGTGTTTAGGAACCTTCTCTTTCTTTTTCGAGAACTCTGCCATCTTTTTCCTTTTCTATCTCCATTGGATCAATAATATCGTGGGTTTCTTCATTATGGCGGTTGGTGGGTTTCGGAAGGCTTAGATTGCTCGGAGTGCATTAAGTCGTGCAACATCTATCTTAGGAAGTTGCACTTTCGGCGTGTGATAACTGAATATCGATCGACAGCTTCGGAGTGTGTCGATCGATTTCTTTATCATTCGATTCGATCGATGGGGCGTCTGTCTGTCGATTCGATGTTGTAAGGGCTGGGCGGATGTGGGTGCTTTGCTGCGAACTCCTCGTGAGTAAGTATCTTCCGCGGTGTTGCACTCGTTGCTGGATTCTTCAAGATCCATCGGTCGATGCTTGTCGATTCCATCGATCGATTGGTGTTGGCATATATCGATCGATGTGGATGTCGACATCGGTCGATTCCAGTGGTTGCCGCCAATACTCATGGAGCTTCGATCTGGAAGTCTCCCTCTTGCAGCTTCTCTTGCTTAACCACTCTCCAAAATCATCCTCTATGATAGCGGCGTTGTGGCCTGTTGTTTCTTCTCCAGTCCCTTTTCCTAAAGCTTCTGCTTCTTAACAGCTTCTCCTTTCCGAATCACCTGAGTCTCTAGTTTCTTCACATGGGTACTCAAAGCATCAAGTTTTGTGTTCAAAGTGGTGTAGACAGCGTCGATCTTTCCATTGAAGTTCACCTCTAGCTGCTGCTGGCTTTCAAGAACTTTCTGAGCATGTCTTCTAGCTTTCCTTCGGGGTTGGTGTGGGTGGCTTCATGTAAGATGAGTTTCCATAACTCATGTTGTTGTTGGGGTTGCTGCTGTTGAAGTTTCCTCTTTGTCCTGCGAAGTTTTTGTTTCCTTGGTTTCCAGATCTCTGAAATCCGGTTCCACTGATCCAGTTGACTTATGCTTTTATGTAGTCATCTTCTTCATCAGCTTCTGCATCCACAACTGAGCAGATTTGCTTGTTTAGCAGTTTCTGAACATTGTCAAGTGTAGCTTGTACCTCATTTATCTGTTCCTTTCCAAGGAACGCTGCAGATCTTGCTCTTACAATATTCTTCGTGCTATTGCTGGATGCTAGGTTGTCTATTAGCTTCACAGCATCTTCAGGATTCCTTGTGGTGAAGTTGCCTTCACTCGCAGTGTCGAGCCATCTGATATTTTAGTCGCGATGCCTCGAAGAAAGTGCGAGCAGCTGCACTTTGTTGAATCCATGGTGTGGGCAGTCTCGCTGGTAAGACTTGAATCTGATCCAGGTATCTTTAAATGACTCTCCAGGTTCCTGGTTGAATGTGTCAATTTTCCTCCTTAAGTCTTCAGCGCGTGCATCATCAAAGAAATTACGCAAAAATGCATTTTTGATGTCGCTCCAGGATGTAAGAGATCGTGGTGGTAGTTGCTTAAGCCACTGTAAAGCTTCTCCAGATAAAGAATGTTTGAAGAGCTTACAGAGAAGGTAGTCCACAGGGACTCCATTGGCTTTGATAGCAGATATGAGATCCCCGAACCTCTCCAGATGGCCCATGGGATGCTCATTGGACAGCCCATAGTAAGGTGTCTGTCCCACAAGGGTGTAGTACTGCGGCTTGAGCTCGAAATCGCCTCTCTGAATAGCAGGGGGACGAATGGCTGATCTGTTGGTGTAGAACTGATCTGGACGGTTGTAGTCAGCTAGTGTTCGAGCAGCCTCTTCTACAGGTTGAACAACTCTTGTAGGTGCAATTTCTGGCTCAGGGATTACTTCATTCTGAGCGTTGAGTTTCTGACCTGCTTCGTTACGAAGGTGACCTTCTTGGTCACGCAAGTTTTCATTCTCATTTTGTGTGAGAATAATAGGCGCAACCATGACTCGCGGAACAGTATCGATCGATATACGGTTAAGGGTATCGATCGATGCCGGATGAAAGATGTCGGTCGACGGTGAAGTAGTGTCGGTCGGCGTGAAGGTCGCAGTATCGGTCAACGAAGACGGTGTCTTAGTCGGCGGGGAATGCGTCGGTATCGGTCGACAGGCAGTTGATGGCGTCGATCGATGCGAACGGATTTCCTTGCGGATTGAGCGTTCCAAGCTAGCAGGGTCTTCGAGAACAAAGTTGAGATTCCTTGTTGCTTCGGTGCTGCTGGGCATGTACGAAAAGACAAGAAAAAATTTTGTGTCGAAAACAAATTAAAATAAAAATAGAAATAACCTAGACCTAATCAGATTAAATCCTATTGTATCAAAGCTCCCCGACAACGGCGCCAAATTTGATATCACTCAAATTACCCTAAGGAGTGACTTTACTCTCTCAAATAAGAGGTTCAGTTGTAGTACTTAGGGATCGAATCCACAGAGAACTAGTGTACAAATAAGATGCAATCTTAATGACTATGCTAGGTTGAAAATGATTTAAAGTAAATTGCAGGTTTGCTGAGTAAGGATAAGATTACTCAGTTGAAAGGATTTGGTTTTGAAAAAATAAAGAAAAGTAGTTAGATTCAGGGTAGGTATTCACGAATTCAGGATTATAGATACTATAAAGGCTAACAAGTTGCTCGCATGATATGTCAGAGCTCAACACTTATTAAATGAATCCATCATCTCTCGCATTATTTATACCATCTATTACTTAGATGCTAAATGGTGTTGCGGTCGGCTACTCTGCCAATGGTATCAATCGATGTTTCGACAGGAATATCGACCGATACACCTCTAGCTACGTCGATCGATTACTCTATAGGAGTATCGATCGATACGGCTCTAAGCAAGCTTTATGCGCGAGTTGATACAATGCTCAGCATGATCTTAGATCAGCTTTCGCATATCTCAAGAGGGTCATAGCATGTTTAGGATGTTGTCAGGTATTGCATGTAATAAACAATGCAATCCAAGTTCATGTTTTAGGTAGCTAAGTTAGAAAAAGCATTAGTGAACAATCCTAACAATAAATATCACAACTATAGCAATTATAGGTTCGGGCTAATCCCTCATGTCCTATTTAAACCCTAAATCTAACAAATGAATCTACTCAGACATGGCTAAGTAGTTCATAGCAACAAGGTAATAATAGAAATTCATAGATCTATAAGATGGTGAACACTTAGGTCCTAATCACAAATATCTTTGGATCTCTCCTCTAGATCTAGAATTCTATAACCTTTGTTAACAAATAAAGGACTGAATAGAACTTTATTGAGAACTTGCAAAGTAATGAAACAGTAAAAGAAATGAGTAGAAGAAGAAGAAACTCTTAGAAATCTTATGAAAACTTGTATCTCCTCTCTTTCTGCCAAAACACTTAGGCATATATAAATATGTGTTCATTAGGTTCAAAAACTCGTCAGGGGCATTCTTGTAAAATATGATATCTTGGGTTTCAAGTTCGGCCAAGTCCAACTTGTCTTTCTGCCGTCTCAGTATCGATCGATAGTACAGGGTGTACATCGATCGATTATTGTCTCGATGTATCGTCCTTCGGCTAATGTGTGTCGATCGATTGCACAGAGTGTGCATCGATCGATGTGTAACTCTGGTGTCGACCTCTGGTCTTGATCACGGGTGAACTCTTCTTTAAGCTCCAAAAAGGCACCTAAAATATCACTTTTCTCCAAAATACTTATGAACCTGAAAACATACCTAATAGACTCCAAAACATAGATAATAGTAGTAAAAACACTCATATACCATGGGTAAAAACGGGTAAAATCCATGGTATATCAGTTAGACAGACCACAAGGTCTTGTTGGGATTCAATACGATTAGGATATGCTTACAAAGAATGTGCATTTTTTCTCTGCTGTGGAGATTGAGAATAAGACTAGCTTCTGGAATCAGTGGAACAAGCTACTTTTGAGATACAGTGAACACATTTCTAACGTTGTAAGCTGTTCTGATGATGTGAGCTGTGGGACTGCAACTCAAGTGACAAGACTTGGCCAGAGAGAGAAGGGGAGGATGCTTAGTCTTGCTGATAGGATGCACATGCGAGATGTGGGACAAGATCAAGTGGTATATGCAGTTTCTGAGTCGCTTTTGTGGTCAAGGGCAGGACTTGGTTATAGCAGGAACGTGTTTGGTTCAAACCAAGTAGTGGTTTATTGGTTTTGGCTTGTTCAAGAGTTTGACACTGATGGCAGAACAAACATACGATGGTTAGATTCACAGTTCTTAGCATTGCCGGTTACAGAGAAGGAGCAACAGGTTCTGTCTCCTACAGTTAACAAGCCTTGGGATCCAGGTGGTACTGCCTTGATATGTTTGAGAGTTTTGTCGCAACATCGTTGGAAGATTAGAAGGGACAGTGATATTGAGGAAATGACGACCAAAACAGAATATCTACACTACATGTTTGAGACGAGGCATATGAGACGAAGGAAAGAGCAGAGGGAACCTAAGAAGGCGAAACTTTCAAAATCTTAGCGATTTAAGTTCAAAAGCAAAACAGAAGATAGAGAGGTCACTATAATTGGTATTGGTGATAGCTTCTTCGGTTTCCTTGTGCTTACAGCTCTACAAATAGACCATGAGGTGGTGGAATGTGTCAAAGGACGTCCGCTGCGTTACTTGAATATATTGCTCGTGTTGATGTTGCTGAAAATGGAAAATGCAAAAAAGTGTGGAAGAATGAAACAAGACAAATTTCGTAAGTCTTGGAGATTCAAGTTCAGAGGTTGCAGTGGAACTTGATGAGTTTCATGGCAAGTGAAGAGAGTGCGTCTGGAGCTTCGTTTTAAGGATCTATGGCTTAGCTGCAGAAAGCCTGTATCAAGAGGTGGCTACTGGGTATTGCGAGGTGGAGATTTCTCTGAGAATGAATTTCCATGTTCACAACAAACAGTCTCTGCATTCCAAGCTAACCTTGTGGTCAAGGTTTTTTGAAGGGGAAGGATTTGATACAGGTAATGCTAAGTGAGACACGTCATTGGACACATCAGCTAAATGAAAGAGAGCAACAAGAAGTATAAAAACAGAAGACGCTTTCACTTGGGGAATTATCGAAAAAGATCAAGAAGTTTGTTAGAGTTTTCTTCTCCCTTTTCTCTGTGGTTACTATGATTTTTCTGTGAATTTTCTGGGAAAATCCCTCAATTGTTACTATGAAACGGTAACATGCCTTTAAAATGGTATCATTTCGTCGTTGCTGATCACAACAAACGAACTCTAACGTCCTAAACAGACATTAGCCGCCCTCGAAAGGATATGCTCTCTTACATCCGACAAGGATAACATAGTGCGCTATACAAAAAATCCGAAATTTTGGTTAGAACCTCCCTACGGTCTTTGGAAGTAGCTCGATTCGTGCCAAGACAAGTCATATAAGCCGATAACAATTCGCGGACTTTAAATCGGTACGAATCAGGTTAAAGTCGCAAACAGGCAAAACGAAAACCGACTTGTCATCGCAAAGCCTTAGTCCGAGAGTAAACCTAGGTCTTGCCCTAAACCCAGCCATGCTGGATCTTGACATCGCAAAGACATAGTATCAAAACCCCGATACGAGATCCCAAAATTTGTCTCTTCATTTATATTTGTACGTTTATGAGTCTCGGCAAACCAAAAGACTTCGGGAATTCTCATCTTACACAACGACAGGTATGGTGATCATCTGAGAGACAGGAATGAGACGACAACTCACACCCTGTCCCTCTAACTTCGAAAAACGGAAGTTCTCTCAATTTATAAAAACCATGATTTTATAAATTTGAGAAAAATATTTTAAAAGCCCTAAAAAGGGCAGGGATTCGAAGCCGCCAACGGCCGGTCCCGAAAGATACATCATGGCCTCACGACGGCCAGAACAAAACAAAATACCATCGACAGCAACATGCTCGAAAGTCTCTGCACGACACATAACCAGACCATATAAGTCTCGCTGGAAAACAGATCACAATGGTCTTAAACTCCAAAACGAACTACGAAAGGCTTGATCCCATCGACAAGGGTAAGTAGGCAGCCTTCGAAAGGCGCAGCCCCAATCTTACCACTTTCAACGGAGCGTTTCAACCATTAATTCCGCCTACTTTACCTAACATGTCTTACCGCCCGCAAGAACATCGAAAAAGTTCTAACGAGCTGGGGGGCTAACTGGTGGGGTCAAAATCGGTCACGACGGAATCAATCCCTGAAAGTCCCCGGAAAGTATTTCTCTGAACAAAAAGTCTCGTATAAATCGAAAAGAGGTTATACGACAAGTTCTCGAAATAGAATATCCAATCTCCTTGACAAACAACTCTCGGGAAACAAATGGCAAAGCAAAAGAAGGTTGGAGCTTGGTCTTACCAGGTCAACAAAACATAGGGCGAGATCAGTCTTCCCAGCTCACCCTATGACAAGCTAACTTTTTTCTCCTTTGAGTCTAGATCAAAATGGGTTTCGTTTCGTCTCAATCGGAGTTTCCATTGAGATTTTACTAAGAGAACAAAGTCACTGTCCCGGCCACCTCGTTGGTGTACTCGCCCGGCGAGCTCAACCATCACGCGGGTCTCCTCGCCCTTTGTAATGGCCACCTCTCCCAAGGGCAAGCTCACCGTTGTTCTCCTTTGAGTCTAGATCAAAATGGCTTTCGTTTCGTCTCAATTGGAGTTTCCGTTGAGATTTTACGAAGAGAATAAAGTCACTGTCCCGACCACCTCGTGGGTGTACTCGCCCGGCGAGTTCAACCATCACGCGGGTCACCTCGCCCTCTGTAATGGACACCTCTCCCAAGTGCAAGCTCACCTTTGTTCTCCTTTGAGTCTTGATCAAAATGGCTTTCGTTTCTTCTCAATCGGAGTTTCCGTTGAGATTTTACAAAGAGAACAAAGTCACTGTCCCGGCCCCCTCATGGGTGTACTCGCCCGGCGAGCTCAACCATCACGCGGGTCACCTCGCCCTCTGTAATGGCCACCTCTCCCTAGGGCGAGCTCAAATTTGTTCTCCTTTGAGTCTAGATCAAAATGGCTTTCGTTTCGTCTCAATCGGAGTTTCCGTTGAGATTTTACAAAGAGAACAAAGTCACTGTCCCGGCCCCCTCGTGGGTGTACTCGCCCGGCGAGCTCAACCATTACGCGGGTCACCTCGCCCTCTGTAATGGCCACCTCTCCCTAGGGCAAGCTCAAATTTTTTCTCCTTTGAGTCTAGATCAAAATGGCTTTCGTTTCGTCTCAATCGGAGTTTCCGTTGAGATTTTACAAAGAGAACAAAGTCACTGTCCCGGCCACCTCGTGGGTGTACTCGCCCGGCGAGCTCAACCATTACGCGGGTCACCTCGCCCTCTGTAATGGCCACCTCTCCCTAGGGCAAGCTCAAATTTTTTCTCCTTTGAGTCTAGATCAAAATGGCTTTCGTTTCGTCTCAATCGGAGTTTCCGTTGATATTTTACGAAGAGAACAAAGTCACTGTCCCGGCCACCTCGTGGGTGTACTCGCCCGGCGAGCTCAACCATCACGCCGGTCACCTCGCCCTCTGTAATGGCCACCTCGCCCTCTGTAATGGCCACCTAGCCCTAGGGAAAGCTCACCTTTGTTCTCCTTTGAGTCTAGATCAAAATGGCTTTCGTTTTGTCTCAATCGGAGTTTCCGTTGAGATTTTACGAAGAGAACAAAGTCACTGTCCCGGCCACCTCGTGGGTGTATTTGCCCGGCGAGCTCAACCATCATGCGGATACACTCGCCGGCGAGCTCAACCACGGCGTGGGTGTACTCGCCCGGCGAGCTCAACCATAGCGTGGGTCAGCTCGCCGGCGAGCTCAACCATCATGCGGATACACTCGCCGGCGAGCTCAACCATCATGCGGATACACTCGCCGGCGAAGCTCGACCTGATCTCGTCCTGTCCGATTTACTTCGACTCCCGTATCCTCCGTATAGCTGTGATATCCAACCTTCAGGGCAACATACTTCTCGTTTCATTTCGATTAAAGTTATTCTCGAAGTTTTATGATTAAAACCGAGAAATCATATAAACGCCAAAAGACCTAAGAACGGTCCGCAAGGATCTAAACTTGTCTAGAAGCCCATCTACCCTCTCAGAAGGGATTCGAGCCCATAAAAGTTATGACGGTTTGTCCTAACTCACGGAAATACGATAAATGCTAAGTTTCCAATGATAAATGTCAAGACTCGAAGATAACTATCAAGATCAACGAAAAATGGAATATTCCTAAAAGAGATAAACTTGGGCCCGAAGGCAAAGGAATAGATGAGCCACCGACCTAGAGCGACTATATAAGTAGAGCAGGAGCAGAAGAAAAAGGGGGATCTGAGATTTGAGACCTAGAGAACTCCCGTTAGCATAGAGAACTTAGAATTTAGGCGGTTAGACTAGCAAGGCAGGACCTAGAACGTCTGGCCGCCTCTTGTTCTATTTTTATCTTGTTCGCAGATCTCTGTTCCTCTCGGAAGGATCGGACAATTCTTTTAATCTAGAGCTGCCCACTTAGAAACCCTAGGCATTATTCTCGACATGCCTGTTTCTATGACCCACGCTCGTACTAGACGAACTCGCCCAGGCGGTTCGATCTCTGGTTCAATTCTTTCTAACTGAACTACGTCCGACTTGATCCTCGAAAGGGGTACGTAGGCAGCCTTTCTTAAGGTCCATTCCCAACTCTTAACAAACCCTTTTCCGCATTTATTTGGTCACTTGTCGTTGGCTCTCGCAGAGAATCCGGACCTCAAGGAAAGTAGGGTTTTCATTGCTTTCCTTCATTATTATTCATTAGAATCGACGGTATGAATTTTGGTTCCCACATTTTTTTTTTGTGTTTCAGGTACCTACATCGAAGCACCAGGAAGCAATGAAAAGAGGTTTTTTGGTTCTTCAAAAAGATCGAGAGGTCCTGAGGACATTGCAGACTCAATGTTCGGGTCAAAATTGGTCACGATGGAATCAATGCTTGAACGTCCCGGAAAATATTTCTCATCTCGAAAGTCTCGTACAACTTTAATAACAGAAGTTATACGACAAGTTCTCAAATCAGAATGTCCAATCTCTTTAACAAATAACTCTCGGGAAACACACGACGAATAGAAGAAGGGCTTACCAACCGTCCGCCAAGGGAGGCCAAAGTTTGATCTAACCCGACCGATTCACCATATGGCGAGCTCGGCCTTGATCGACCAACTCGCCATATGGCGAGTGCGGGTTTGATCAGTCGGCTCACCATACGGCGCGCGTGGCCTCGATCGGCCAGCTCGCCCTATGGCGAGCGCGGCCTTGACCAGCCATCTCCTCATATCACGAGAGCGGCCTTGATCAACCCGCTCGCCATATGGTTAGCATGGTCCGTCAAGCATGGTCCATTGATCGCGGTCAATTGATCGCGGTCCGTCAAGAGCGGTCTGTCGAGAGTGGTCCGTTAAATGCGGTCCGTCGGCGTGGTCTGTCGAGGCGGTCCGTCAGCGCTGTCCGTCAGCGTGGTCTGTCGAGGGCGGTCCGTCAGCGCTGTCCGTCGAGCGCAGTCCGTCAAGCCCTGTCTGTCGAGGGCGGTCCGTCAAGTGCTGTCTGTCGAGAGTCGTCCGTTTAAAGCGGTCCGTCGAGCGTGGTTCAACCCGGCCTGCTCGCTATATGGTGAGTGCCGTCTTTCCCAGCCAACTCGCCATATTGCGAGTGCGGTACGTCTCAACCCACTCGCCATATGGCAAGTGCGGTCAGTCCCAGTCCACTCCCCATATGGTGAGTGCGGTACGTCTCGACCCACTCGCCATATGGCGAGTGCGGTCTGTCCCAGCCCACTCGCCATATGGCGAGTTCAGCCCGTGGAGTGCGATCTGTTGAGCGAGGTCCGTCGAGCTCGGTCCGTCGAGCACGGTCTGTCAAGCGCTGTCCGTCAAGCGTGGTCTGTCGAGCACGGTCCATCAAGTGCAGTCTGTCGAGAGTGGTCCGTTAAATGCGGTCCGTCGAGCGTGGTTCATCCCGGCCTGCTCGCCATATGGTGAGTGCCGTCTGTCCCAGCCAACTCGCCATATTGCGAGTGCGGTACGTCTCGACCCACTCGCCATATGGCAAGTGCGGTCTGTCCTAGCCCACTTGCCCTATGACGAGTGTGGTAAGTCGCGACCCATTCACCATATGGCGAGTGCGGTCTGTCGCAGCCCACTCGCCATATAGCGAGTGCGGTCTGTCCCAGCCCACTCGCCATATGGCGAGTGCGGTCCATCCCGTCCAGTCCGTCGAATCAATGTCATGCACTCTCGTCTAAGTCCTCGTACCTCCGTCCGAAAGAACCATTAACCTAATGTCTCTTTCTTTGCCTCGATTGGGGATATCGTTGAAACTTTACGATAAAACCGCAAAGACTTGTTTTCTCATATAAGTTCAAGTCCATCATATAAAACGACCACTATTAACTTAAACACCATTTTCCTTAACTACACGATTGATTTAAAATTATTTCTATAACACCATCATCGTATTGATGGTAATTTGTCGAAGAAATCGCAAAAACGTTAAAGGCCGAAAAATAGTCCAAAAAGGTCCAAACGCGGCCAAAAGCCCACTTGTGATTTTAGATGAGATTGAGCCCACAAATGCTATGGCGGTATATTTTTTATTCACAAGAGAAGATAAATGTCAAGTTTCCGAGGATAAATGTCAAGTTTCAGGGATAATCATGAAGACCGAAGAAAAATGGAAAAAGCCCGTTTGGCGATAAACTCGACCCAAGGGCAGAAAAGAAAAGGGCAAACCGATCTAGGAGGAGTATATAAGGGATGCCAAGGCGAGAGGCGTAGGAGACAAATTTTTAGACTCTAGAACTCTCTTCACTTAGAAACCCTAGGCATTATTTTCGACATGCCTGTTTCTATGGCTTGCAGTTCGATCTCTTGTTCAAATCTTTCTAATTGAACTACGTTTGGTTGATCCTCGAAAGGGGTACGTAGACAGCCTTTCATAAGGTCCAGTCCGAAATCAACAAAACCTTTTTACTGTATTTTTCGTCTTTTGTTATCGAGCTGTGAGTCAATTAGTTTTAAGGCTTTAGGTGGCTAGAACTAGGGAATTCACCGACAGATCTGGCGGCTATAGCTTTTTGAAACCTTTTGTAACGATCGCAACGCTCTTACGCAGATTCGAAATAAAGATCTACTTTTTTTCTAAACTCGTTTTGTTATCTTTCCATATTTTCCGCGTTTGTTTGGTTTCTTGTCGTTGGCTCTCGCAGAGAATCCGGATCTCAAGGAAAGTAGGGTTTTCTTTGATTTCCTCTGATTAAGGAAATCGACGGTGTGAACTCCGGTTCCCACAGTTTAGCGCTAGAAGGAAGGAGGGGGACGGATTACTCTAACTCACTACCGCAAAACGCTTGATCAAAGCGATGTCTGGAAATATGGAAGAAAAACTCGCAGCTCGTATTGGGGAAAAATACTCAGGTAAGATTTCTCCAGACCCCGGGCAGGCCCCCGGCCTCTAGGTTCCTGCTAAGAGACAGCACCCGGGTCCGACCCCTGCATTAGTCCCTTCCCCCGAGAAAATGGAAAACTTCCAATAGGGAGAACCTTCCATATTTCCGTATATGGAAGCTTTCTACTCCTTGAAACCGACTCATAGCAGCCTAGGAATGACTAAAAAAAGGGAAATGATACATGACTTTTCAAGGGTCAAAGATCAAATCAATGTAGTATAAAAGATTGTCGAACCCACAGAGAACTAGAGACCTATAGCACCAAGAATACACAAGCTTCCTTAATCTAAGCAAACAAGAAGATGGATGAAGGTAACAAGCTAATATCCTAGAAATATAAACAAGGTGATCTCAAATCCAATCAAGAAACAAGTGCAAGAACTCAATCAAATGCTAAGGTGGAATCCATGGGACTAGGGATTTGACTTTAGGTGATGTAGATCCAATCTAAAGGTGGCAGCTTTCAATCAATCTAACAACCTTAGGCCTAGACACAATCCTAAACAAACTCTATCTCTAGATGAATGTTCATTTGCAAAGATAACTCAAGCATCTAATCTCTTAGGTTGAATATTATCTAAGCAATCATTAAGAACAAGTCTAATAGCCATCTTAACACCTTTAACAACAAATCTCTTTGGTAAAGAATGTTAAAAGCTTAGGAGAGTTGGTTCAGGCATTTCATCGAACACCTTTCGGGCATTAAATGCCTAAAGCTCAACTTTAGAGTGGCCAGCTCTAAAATAGCATTAAAAGTACTCTACTAGCAAGGAACAAGATAGATCTATACTAAAACACCCTAGATCTTCACTTAATCACCCTAACCCATGGATCCAAAATGTGTCTAGTCGCTAATCTCCATGAAAAACCTTAAATCTATGTGAGATTCAAGGCTAATCATGTTTGTGAGAAGGAGAAACAAGATATAAGATGAAGAGCTTCCTCAGATTGATAAAAAGATTCAAGGTTTTACAATATGAGGCAAAGTCTTGAGAGAAAATGAGATAAATTAGGGTTTATGGAGGCTAAAACTATTTATAGGAGTCCTCAAATCGTTTTGGTTCAGTTGAAGTAAACCGGGTCAAACCGGATTTAACCGGTCAATGTCTCGAAATTGCTTGTATTCTTCTCTAAGGGTTTGGTCGCTCTCTCTTGCGCGCGGGTACTTCACCCCGCGTACCATGACCCGTTTCGTTCCAAACCACTGGTGCTACTGGTGCTGTGCAGCTTCGAGTTTGGAGGCCAGGGTTCATCGTCTCTTCCTTTGTCGAAGCTCTACTTCGCAGCCTACAGCCGCACGAGACCTTGCTTCCGCCGAGTTCTCAAGCTCCGTGATATCTTTCCTCGAGCTTCCTCTTCTCCGCTTTGAAACTCCTCGTCTCGACGTCAATTGCAACCACCGCGAACAAGCTTCCTCCATGGCATCAAGTCTCCATCGTCGTGATTCACCAATCACCGCCTTCGATCCAGACCAAGCGGGTACTCTGTCCAAGCCACGCCGTCGCCTTGACCTAACTCCGTGGTGGCCGTCGCCGTCAGAGGCTCGCCGTCGTCATCACCAGAAACGAGTTTTGCCGTCGGGATCAAAGATGTGAGCTCCAATGGTCAACTTCTTCGTTTCTGCAAAACAGGTCCTTGAAGTCTGATATCTTGCATATTTACATGTTTTTAGCATCCATATCTCGTGCAATTTTGATCATATAAGTTAGGCATTAGGCATCTTTAGGTCCATTTTTCATTCATTTGTCTTTATCAGGTGTTGGAGTATGCTTTGGTGTGATTTGAGGTGTTTGGAAACCTTATGGCCCAAAAAGAGGTGAAGAATCAAGTTTGGCCATGAAAAGAGAAGTCAATCCATGATCTGGTCGAGACAAAGATGAGCATGGACGGAGGCCTTAGAGATGTCTTCTGTTGCTAAGATTTTGTGGAGACACATAAAATTAAGTTAGCTTTCCAATGGAAGTGGTTTCAAGTCATTTGGAGCTGTATTGGAGGAGTTATGATCAGTTTACTAGAAGCACATCAAGCTGGCCGGGAAGACTGGTCCGGGTACAGCCACCCGGTCGGAAGAGACAATGCTGAACGACCAGGCTGGGGAGATTGGACCGGGATGAGCTACCCGGTCGGGAGAAGGTCGAGATGGACAAGGAAGGACCGGGAAGGACGGACCGGTTGCACGCACCCGGTCGGGAAGAAGCCGAGCAGGACGCGTCTGGACGACCGGGTAAGACAGTCCGGGATGCTGAACCCGGTCGGGACGAGGGACGACCAGAACAAGGCTGGACGGGGATGGTTGGACCGGGTTGGGTCATTTGCTCAACCCCTGACCAAAAATCAAGCTTGTTTCCCATTGGCTGAAGGCTAATTGACTCCAAGGACTTTTAGTAATTTTTAATGATGTTCCTAGGTTTTCTAAGCCTATGTATAGATACTTATGTAATCTCCTTGAGGAGAACAACTTCTTTTCTCTCTAAAAACACTTTTGGATCTTTAAGAAAGCTTGGATCTTTGATCCTTTAATCTCATTTCTTTGGTGTTTATTAGATTATCCTGGTGCCTGGTGAATTTGTGATTTCACCGCTTTTACCTCGGCTACAGTTTTTGCGAGAGACTCGCGGAGATCGTGGATCTCGCTATCGCTACCTGCGTTCTTCCGAGCTTGTCGGCGCTGGTTACGATGGATCCGAGTTTGATCCTCCGCCAGTTCTTCCTGTTCTATCCAGTAGTGGTCTTCTTCCTCTTCTGTCATGGGTTTTTCAAAGGACACCGTCTGTCGGGCAGACTGACTTCGGGTCCTTCTATGATGAACGTCAGCGTTATCGTCCGAATGATCGGAACGGTCGCCAATGTCCAAGTTGATTCGTTCGACGTTGTTTTCTTCGTTGTCCCCAGAGGGAGGTGGAATATTCTCCGTAATCGGTTGTGCACCCGGTTGGAGGGATTCGTCAGGGTTTTGGCTTGAGGAAGTCTTTTCCGCGTGTGCAGCTCGATCGCCCGGAGTCTCGAAATCGAGTCTTCTGCCGCTGCGGGCTCTTGTGATCCCTCGCGGGGCCTTGCTCTTGACCTTCGCCGTTAAGGTTTCCACCTGTTTTGTGAGAGAGGCCACGAGTTTTCCTTGTTCGTCCGCCTGTTTCTGAGCGGAGGCAAATATTTCTTTCATCTGGTCCAGTATCGTGGTGTCGGCGGTGACCGTTGATACGTTTCCAGCTGGAGTGTTGGTTGCATTGGCATTGACGGGAGTTCCGTCGTGTGTTTGCGGGTTGTCAGTGTTGGTCGCCATTTCAGACCGAGCGTGTGTGGTTGCATGAGAGATAGATCCGTACCCCCCTCCTTCTAGCACCAAACTGTGGGAACCGAAATTCGCACTGTCAAGTTTTGTTGATTTGGAGAAAAGTGATGTCTTGCATATTTTCATATATTTAGCCATCTTTTTATTGCATTCTTTGAGTTGTAGGCTAAGGTTTAGGCATGTCTAGGATCATTTTGCATTCATTTGTCCTTATCAGGTGTTGGAGTATGCTTTGGTGAGACTTGAGGTGTTTGGGAACCTTATGACCCAAAAAGAAGTGAAGAATCAAAATTGGCCATAAGAAGAGAAGTGAAATCAAGAGGAGAGAGTTGGACCGGGTAGCCTAGACCGGCTATACACACCCAGGCGGATCCGGTGGGATCAGCTCGTCCGGATGACCGGGTTGATGCGTCCGGACTCGAGTAACCGGACGATGAGAAGCAGCTGGACTGCTGGGGAGACGCGTCCGGGTAGGAGCACCGGACGGAGATCAAGCGTGTCGGACTGATGGGCGGCGGGAGGCAGCGTCGGGTAGGAGCACCGGACGGAGATCAAGCGTGTCTAGACTGATGGACGGCCGGGGAGACGCGTCCGGGTAGGAGCACCCGGACGGGAGAGCAAGATGCATCCAGACCGAGGGACGACCGGGGTGGCCTGTCCGGCTAGGAGTACCCGGTCGTGAAGAAGGTGCTGAGGACCGGGGTGAGACGACCGGGGTGAGACGGATGGCCTGGAACCCGGACGGAGGAAAGAATGCGGCCAGCTGGACGGCCGGGTAACCTGGACCGGGTTGGATGGTTGTGATTCACCCCTGACCGAGTTTTATACTTCATTCCTATTGGTTTAGACCCATTTAGCTTAAGGACTTTTTAGTAATCTTATTTTATGTTTCTAGGGCTTTTAAGCCTAACTATAAGTACCCTTGTTATCCCTAATTTGGGACTTATGTTATTTTCTATCTAAGAACACATAAACCTTTTGAGTAAAGCTTCATCTTTGATTCATAATCTCATCTTATCTTTGTGTTCTTGATTGCTTGATTTCATCTCCTTTCTTTCTCTATATGTTTAAGCTTGAATCTCTCATGGGTTTAAGAGTAAGCATGTGGATTAGTGAGTAGATCCATTTAAGATCCATGGGTTAGGGTGATTGAGAGTGATTAAATGTAGATCCAAGGTGCTTAGTGTTAGATCTATCCTTTCCTTGCATTGATTTGGTGTTCTTAAAGCTATATTTGAGTTGGCCTCTCAAACATAGAGTCATAGGCATTTCATGCCCGAAAGGTGTTCTATGAAATGCCTGAACCAACTCATCTATGCTTTTAGCTTGCTTTGCCTAAGAGATTAGTTGTCAAAGAAGCTAAGATTGCTATTAGGCTAATTCTTTGTGCTTGCTTTGATCATTACAGCCAAACAGATTTGGTGTACTTGGGTGATCATTGCAAAAGAGCATTCATCTTGAGATAGAGCTTGCTTAGTTTTGTTGTCTAGGCATAAGGAATTAGATTGATTGAAAAGTTAGCATCTTGGATTGAATCTTAATCATTTGATATCAAGTCCCTATACCCATGGGTCTCATTCTCCTCATAAGAAAGAAAGTTTTACTTTTTGTTGCATTTTACTTATTGTCTTAGTTTAATCATCATCCTCTTTAATGATTGCATTTAGATTAAGCATAGACTTGCATTCCCTCTGCTTTATGGTCACTTAGAACTTGTTCGACAATCTTATATACTACATCATTTGATTAGGACCTTAGAAAAGTCCTTTCATCAAATTGGCACCGTTCGTGGACCGGGGTCGCCTACCCAGACGTGCAGCATGCTGAATGATCGGCCCGGGGTGCGGTGTCCGGGTGGAAACACCCGGTCGTGAAGCAGACGGACGAACAGACGAAAGGAACGGACCGGTACATCCATCCGGGTGAGCTACCCGGTCGTGAAAGTGAAGGAACGGACGGGGGCGTCCGTCCGGGTGAGCTACCGGTCGGGATTCACTTCCCAGCACGACCCGCGCCTCGACCCATGGAGCACCAGACCCGTATCCGCGACCCAGGTAAGGTTTCTCTTCCTTTTTCAAGCCCAAACCCGACCTACCCTGACCCAAAACCCATCCACCCGACCCAGAAACCCTTTAAAACCCTAAGCCACCCTCTCTCTCCTCATTTCATCTTCTTCCTCACATCATAATCCTCTCTAGCCTCCAAGAACATAAATCCCCATAACTTTGTCAAATCTCAACCAAATCACAAATTTCTTTTTCCCACATCCAAGCCTTCCTCCCCTAGATCTAATTCCTTGAATCTTTTCATCTTTATCCTTCATCCAAAGCAAGGTATGGTATCTCTAAGTTCAAATTCGTAACCCTCATGAACCCTAAAAATTTGAACTTGAAATTTGAGCCTTTTCTTGCTAGATTCTTGTAAATTAGACTAGGGAAAGCTTATATATCATGCTGGATAGTTGATTTCATGGTGTAATTGAGATTAATTTGAACTTTGAAAAATTAGGGTTCATGAGATTTGGGGGTTTTTCATAAAGTGCTTGTTTTAGGTTGTTCTTGGGTTAGATTGGATGCTAGGTTGATGGAGAACTTCAATTTAGGCCATTTTAAGCTTGATTGTGCTTAATTGAGTGGTTTTGATTCTTAGAGATTCTTGTTGCTCATAAAAAAAATATATATATATTTTGAGCATGAGAGCTCTCTAGGATGTTCTAAAGCATTTTGCTTAAAGCTTGTTTCTTGTGAGTAATTGATCATTGGAATTGTAATTCTTATGCTTATATTCCTCATCTTGAGAGGCTTTTACTTCTTAAGCTTACTCTTTTCCAAGGTCTAAAGTTTCAGGTACCAATGGGGCGAAAGAGTGAAGCTGATCTTGAAGTTGAGAAGCAAGAGCGTGCAGAAAGACACACTGCTCAGTTTGGGAAATCTTTGGGTTCACAGCCTGGTACAGAAGAGGAGCGCCGCCAGCAAGCCTTGGCACTGCTAAGGAAGAAAACACAAGCCAAGAAAGATGGGAAGAGAGTTGTTGCTGATAAGAGTGTGGCTGTTGGTGCTCACAAGCAAGCCAAGAGGGATGGAAAGAGATTAGCTATTGGAGACAGTGTGGCTGATGGTACTCACATGCAGGCTCCTCCCAAGAGAGCTAAGGCACCAAGAAACTCTAGTGTGGGAGCTCTTGTGATTGAGAAGACAAACAACAAAGGTGATCATACCCTTGCTCACACTATGAGGGCTATGACTCCACCTAGGAGAGTACCAGACCCTGTGCAAGAAGTTGTAGAAAACCTTAACCAGCACAACAAGGAAGAGAAGTTGGCAAGAGCTAGAGAAAAGAAGCAAGGCAAGAAGCCAATGGTTGCAGAAAGTGAAGGTGAAGAATATGAGACATCTTCTAATGATGAGCATGCTGATCCTAAATCAAAGTATGACAAGAGGGATAGGTCCAACACACCAACTGAAGCTGAACTGGTCGACCTTTTGAGGAATGGAATTATTTGGGTCCCTACCAGATTTGTTCATAAGATGATCTTGCAAGAAATGTACTTTGATGATGATGTTCAAGCCATGCTTGAGCACATGAAGATGGGCAGCCTCTACTCAGCAGCCTACCCTACTCACAAGGAAGTCTCTTGCCAATTCTTGGCTACACTAGAAGCAACCTTTCACTCTTCCAAGCATGCACAGCAAGGATGGGGAGAAATTAAATTCAAGATTGAGGGTGAGGTGTACTCCATGTCTTTCACAGAGATTGGTGACATTCTTGGCCTCGAGGATCAGAAACATTCTTCACTTCCCACACTCAAGACAGCCCCTAAGGAGAAGACCATTTCTGAATCAATGTGGACCTTGTTAACTGGACAAGGGAAAGGAGGCCAAAAGAAAGAGAAGAATGGTGCTATAAGACATCCTGTCGTGCGCTATCTCCACAGGCTGCTTAACCACACCCTCTTCCAGAAGAAAGAGATAGGAAACGTTGCTGGAGACGAGCTGAGATTTCTTCACTAAACAGCCCGACACTTTGCTTCCTTTCCTCAGCTCCCTGTTGTCCCGGATGACTTCTACTCAGATTTTGGTATGGTTGGTTTCCTTGTTCAGCGCTTCCTGCACTACAAGAGTTGGGCTTGGACAAACCGTGACTCAGGTCCTCAGATTGGCATTGGTGGATGGATAACTCCATTACTGGCCTCCCAGGGGATTGATTTGGGTGATGATGGAGTAAGTCCTACTTTCTTGAATGGATCTTACCTGAAGAAAGCTCAGTTCTTAAGTGGAAGGTTTGATGGGAGATGCGTCTACTCCTATTCACGAGGTGGCAAAAGGGCTGAGCTGTTACTTCCTAACCCAGCACTCATTTCATTAAGCACTTTAGAAGGAGACATCAGCTTTGACATCAGTGAGGAGCACCTCCTTAGGAGTCATGGACCTCTCTGCCCTGTGACCCTTCCTCAAAGTGAAAGAGCAGCAAAAAAGAAGTTTGACTATGATCAGGGGTACAGCAGCAGAGCCACTGCTCATCTCTTTGGTCCCCCTCGCTACAAATTCGAGCAGTGCACCAGTGTCATGCCTCTTGGACCCCTTCGCCAAGCTCATGACCAGATCATCACCCTCCAGAGGTGGAACAGAGCTCAAGATAGAACCATTTTCAAGCTCACCCACCAGTGCAAAGAACTGAAAAGAACTGTGAAGAGGCAAGCTGAAGCTTCAGCTCGGTTATTGAAGAAAGTGGCTGAGGTCCTAGCTAGGGGAGCTGTAGCTGGATGCAAGGCTGAGGACTTTGATCTTGATGCTCTCAATGAACTCCCTCCTCAGCCTCTTCATGAACACTCTGCACCTAGAACCAGGAAGCAAGCTCTCCGCCGCTTGAGGAACCCTTACATCGCCCCATCCGAGTCTGGAAACAAGTCACCATCCCTAAGCACCACTGCTGATGAAGATGACTCTGAGGGTGAGGCATCAGCCTCATCCCACGCTCCATAGAGGTACTCCAACACCCTATCATTGTATATACCATTCATCATTTCATTTAGTTTTCTTTTTTCTTTCTTTCTTTGGACTCTTCTCCACATTTAACAAACACAGAGACTGTGTGAATTAAGTGTGGGGGAGGTGTCAAGTTGGTAATAGTCTTGTGTTTAATGTCATATGCATGCACTTGTAGATAGTTATTGCATAGAAAAACCAAAAAATTTGAAAAATTTGAAAAGCACAAAAAGAATCATGTAGTTGCATTAGGATTGAGTCTAGATCATTCACTTGCATAAAAAAAAAGAGAAAAATCATCATATTGGTTGCATCATGCATAAGGGGACAAGGATGATAGTTGCCTTGTAAAGATGCTCATGCTAAGTTCTTAAAGTGATAACCTTTATAATTGTAGTAAGTAGCTTGAGCAATCTTAGGATAGCTTGTAAACTTTGTGCCTTGAAAACTCTTCCTAAAGCTTATTTGATTGATTGATGCTCTCTCTTTGAAGTTTGCTCCTGTCATATTTAGACTCTAAGTCTCTTGCTCATGGTCCCTTGTGTACTAAGTCATGGATAGAACACTTGAGTTGTCCCTCCCATTCTTTGCCTATCTTTTTGGAAAAACTCAAGTGGCACTCCACACCCTTAAACCCTTACCTCCTTTCAAGCCTTCATTATTTGTTGAGTGAGGCCTTCTTTGGAAAGCTTTACATGTGCATAATGTTGAGAGTATTGGGAACGACAATGCTTGGTCTCCATTTTAGCTAGATTAGACATTCATATTGTCTAGCTTCTAGGAGGGGGGTGAGTGTTGTAAAGTTTGATCTTGGGAGTGTGAAAAAGAGAGGAAAGAAATGGTAGACTCTTAGAACTCAAAAGTGATCAAGTCTTTAGGGATAAACAAAAAAAAAAAGAGAGTCTAGCTCAAGTTTGTAATGAAAGTCTTGGCCCCCATTTATAAAAAAAAAAAGAAAAAGAAAAAGAGAAGAAAAAGAAAAAGAAGAAAAAAAAAAGAGATGAATAAAGAAAGGGGGCTAGCAAAAGTTGTTTTGAGCTAACAAGTGTTTAAAAAGTGTAAAAATCCCTTGTAGACTTCAAAATGTGAAGAGTTCTAAGTGAGAAAATATTCTTGAGAGTTTGGGAATTCTTTGGGTGAGTGAAGAGAGAGTGGGGCTTGGCATTGGGGAATAGAGTAAAATTTGCTTTCATGTTTAGGAAAAGGGTAGGACAATGGAGATTGAGCATTGTATGCCTGAATTGATCACTTTCTTAGATATATTATGTGCAATGTCAATGCTACTTTATTTTGAGAGTAAACCACCTTCAAAGATCCTTTTTGAACTACTTGATTTATTTTGCATCAAGGCCTTTCTCACCAAACCAAATGACTTGGACCATTTGACCATTTGCAAGAGATCTTTTGAGTTTGCTTAATGATTGTTAGAGAGCAAATGGATTTGTGGATTGTGGATTCATGATGAGTAAGTGTAGGGATCAAAGGAGTTAAGATAGGCCTTGTGAAGTTAGAGTTGGATTGAGTGTTTGCTCTAGCTAGTTGGTATGATTATACAAGGTTATCAAGTTGAGAACTAAGAAGAGCATTCTTTTGGCTTTGAGTCCCCTCCTTCAAACCTCTCCTCCTTAGTCCTTACTAGTTTACTTGTGGACAAGTAAAGGACTAGTGTGGGGGAGTTGATGTCTTGCATATTTTCATATATTTAGCCATCTTTTTATTGCATTCTTTGAGTTGTAGGCTAAGGTTTAGGCATGTATAGGATCATTTTGCATTCATTTGTCCTTATCAGGTGTTGGAGTATGCTTTGGTGAGATTTGAGGTGTTTGGGAACCTTATGACCCAAAAAGAAGTGAAGAATCAAAATTGGCCATAAGAAGAGAAGTGAAATCAAGAGGAGAGAGTTGGACCGGGTAGCCTAGACCGGCTATACACACCCGGACGGATCCGGTGGGATCAGCTCGTCCGGATGACCGGGTTGATGCGTCCGGACCTGAGTAACCGGACGATGAGAAGCAGCTGGACGGCCGGGGAGACGCGTCCGGGTAGGAGCACCCGGACGGGAGATCAAGGCGTGTCCGGACTGATGGACGGCCGGGGAGACGCGTCCGGGTAGGAGCACCCGGACGGGAGATCAAGGCGTGTCTAGACTGATGGACGGCCGGGGAGACGCGTCCGGGTAGGAGCACCCGGACGGGAGAGCAAAATGCGTCCAGACCGAGGGACGCCCGGGGTGGCCTGTCCGGCTAGGAGAACCCGGTCGTGAAGAAGGTGCTGAGGACCGGGGTGAGACGACCGGGGTGAGACGGACGGCCTGGAACCCAGACGGAGCAAAGAACGCCGCCAGCTGGACGGCCGGGTAACCTGGACCGGGTTGGATGGTTGTGATTCAGCCCTGACCGAGTTTTATACTTCATTCCTATTGGTTTAGACCCATTTAGCTTAAGGGCTTTTTAGTAATCTTATTTTATGTTTCTAGGGCTTTTAAGCCTAACTATAAGTACCCTTGTTATCCCTAATGTGGGACTTATGTTATTTTCTATCTAAGAACACATAAACCTTTTGAGTAAAGCTTCATCTTTGATTCATAATCTCATCTTATTTTTGTGTTCTTGATTTCTTGATTTCATCTCCTTTCTTTCTCTATATGTTCAAGCTTGAATCTCTCATGGGTTTAAGAGTAAGCATGCGATTAGTGAGTATATCCATTTAAGATCCATGGGTTAGGGTGATTGAGAGTGATTAAGTGTAGATCCAAGGTGCTTTGTGTTAGATCTATCCTTTCCTTGCATTGATTTGGTGTTCTTAAAGCTATATTTGAGTTGGCCTCTCAAACATAGAGTCATAGGCATTTCATGCCCGAAAGGTGTTCTATGAAATGCCTGAACCAACTCATCTATGCTTTTAGCTTACTTTGCCTAAGAGATTAGTTGTCAAAGAAGCTAAGATTTCTATTAGGCTAATTCTTTGTGCTTGCTTTGATCATTACAGCCAAAGAGATTTGGTGTACTTGGGTGATCATTGCAAAAGAGCATCCATCTAAAGATAGAGCTTGCTTAGTTTTGTTGTCTAAGCATAAGGAATTAGATTGATTGAAAAGTTAGCATCTTGGATTGAATCTTAATCATTTGATATCAAGTCCCTATACCCATGGGTCTCATTCTCCTCATAAGAAAGAAAGTTTTACTTTTTGTTGCATTTTACTTATTGTCTTAGTTTAATCATCATCCTCTTTAATGATTGCATTTAGATTAAGCATAGACTTGCATTCCCTCTGCTTTATGGTCACTTAGAACTGGTTCGAAAATCTTATATACTACATCATTTGATTAGGACCTTAGAAAAGTCCTTTCATCAGAAAGCCAAGTAAACCTAGCCTTCCCTGAAGGTCCCGGTTATCTGCTGGGCCACACACGACACAATCAATATAACGGAGAAAAAACAAATCGGAATATTAAAATCGTAAGAACAAAAGATAGAGCAAAAGATCTTATTTCGGAATTCGCGTTTAAGCGTGAACAACATGGAAGAGATCGGCTACAAGAGCTGTCGATGAGTTCGCTAGTCCAGCCACCTAAATCTAACCTAGTTGAGTCGCAGCTCGCTACAAAAAACGGAAAAAATGTTGCTGCTAAAATTGTTCTCTTTTCTTCCTCCTCTTTTTGCTCCTCGCCCACGCTCTCTTTATATACTCCTCTTAGGACGGTCTATCCCTCCTTTGGGCCGAATCTCTCTCGAATCAGGCTTCTTCCATTTTCGTCGGTCTTCGGGAAACTTGACATTTATCTCTTTCTGTAAAGATAAACATGGCCCGTCATGTCCATTTAGACTTGATCTCCTGGAAAGTCGTAAGTGGGCCGCTTGGTCGCGTTTGGGCCTTCTGGGGCCGTTGTTTCGACCGTGGACATTTTACGATTTTCCGAGAAACTAGCCTGACATGGCACTTGTTTTGCCGAAGGAACCCCAACTCCTCGTATAGAGGAGATGACTGGTGTTTTTAGAATAACCGTGATTGTTTTATACGATGACTCTAAATCCATTCGTTAACCAAACCTTTGGTGGTCTTCCGAAGCCTTTCCGATCTATTTCGACCAAAACGAAATGGGGTTCTTAGGTTTCATGTCTTCAAGGAGTTGAACGGTGAGTCTTCAAGCAAAGATACAAAACGCGGAATTGGACTAGTTGTCGAGACGGTTTTGCGAGGAGAAGGTCGCACCTGTCGAGAAGTCCGTACGCGGGCGCCCGGGACTTGGATATGGATGCTGGCGCCCGGCGCCCGGGACCATCACAAGAGAGCCGGCGCCCGGCGCCCGGGACCAGCACGGCGAAGTCGGCGCCCGCACTGACCAGCACGGCGAAGTCGGCGCCCGCACTGACCAGCACGGCGAAGTCGGCGCCCGCACTGACCAGCACGGCGAAGCCGGCGCCGGCGCCGGACCAGCACGGCGAAGCCGGCGCCGGCGCCAGGACCAGCACGGATGAGCGGCGCCAGGACCAGCACGGATGAGCGGCGCCAGGACCAGCACGGATGAGCCGGCGCCAGGACCAGCAGGCGAGCGGCGCCGGCGCCGGACCAGCACGGCGAAGCCGGCGCCGGCGCCGGACCAGCACGGCGAAGCCGGCGCCGGCGCCAGGACCAGCACGGATGAGCGGCGCCGGACACCATAGGCCAGCACGGCGAAGCCGGCGCCGGCGCCGGGGCCAGCACGGCGAAGCCGGCGCCGGCGCCAGGACCAGCAGGCGAGCGGCGCCGGGGCCAGCACGGCGAAGCCGGCGCCGGCGCCAGGACCAGCAGGCGAGCGGCGCCGGCGCCAGGACCAGCACGGTGAACGGCGCCGGTGCCGGGGCCAGCACGGACTACGATGTGATCATCCCTTCCGGCGTTTCGTCGAGTAAATAGTTTTTCTTGGTTTTATTCGTCACTTGACTCCTTCCAAGGACTTTCGGGTGTTGATTGTGTCTTTGACCGATTTTGACCCCAACAAAAACTACCTATAACCCCGGTATAGGCCTGAAGCCATAGAAATATCGGGGCCCCCAAAAAGTACAAAATGTGAACTGTACCTGTATTAAAATGCTACGTGCTAAACAATACAGGGGACACAAAGTACGAAAATTGCAATAGTACTGTGACATACATGGAGCAATAAGTGCAAAAGTCCGGGAGCACAATAAAATCTCAGCTTATCCAGACATGGAAAGCAGAAAAGCCTGGTGACTAGGTCGCTATTCCAAGTAGATACATACCAGAACCCCTAAGTCTGATAGCGGCTTCCTGAAGAAGCAGCATGCAGCACTAGGAGCTCGATAGTGGCCAGCTTCCGAGCAGCAAAATGCGAGCTCCGAACTGGTACCGGGAGCAATCTCGCCTAGGGAGACGGATTATGGTCCCTGCAGAACTAAAATCCTGGTTTAGGAACTCTGGGCACTAAAATAATTCCAGAATTATTGAAACCTACGGGTCCTACAACGGTCTCTGGAGCTGGAACCTACGTGTGTCAGGAAATCAAGAGTGCGCAGCAGATGCTTCTCACAACCATTTGCAAAGCTTAGAGCACTCCTTATTGCAGAGATGATAGACAAAGGAGAAGAGTCTATGGAGGAGGATTTCACAGAAGAATGATAAAGCTTCAGAGTGTAGACATTGAGACTTGGTTTGGAGCAAGTTCTCATTCTCATCCGGACTAAATAAGATCTCCAAAAGTCAAGCTAATGACTAAAAATAAGCGCTGAGTGGGAGGCAACCCACTGTTAGTTTTTTTTTAAAATTTGGTTTTAATTTCATTTATTACTGATTTTTGCATTTATTTATTGCAAGTTTAAAAAAAAAAGTGAACAGTAACGACGGCACTGTAGCAGATGCACTGTAGCAAGGAAATCGAGCGACACTGTAGCGAGGACATCGATCGATACTGTAGCAAACAAATCGATCGACATTGTAGCAGAATCACAGTAGCAGAGTCACTGTTCATCCGAAAAAATAAATTTACTATTATGGTTTTATCTATTACTAATTCTTAGTGTTTTATTATGTTAGGCAAAAAGATAAAGATCCAAGGAAGATGAGTTTCCACAAGAATTGACGATGGCTAGCTAGCATCGATCGACTGAGTATTATGAGTATCGATCGCCACTTAACTGTGTTGGCCGACACTCACATCAAAGTCAGGTATACCATTTTTCTTGTTAAATTTAGTACTTATGATTTATTTTCCCACCAATCTTAGACTGTATAACATTGGAGACAGTGTTGTTTAAGTCTGTGGGAGGTTCTACTAATATTGTGTTTTAGTTAGCTATATGTATATATATATATATATATATATATATCAAGGGATCCAAGTAGACGATTGTCCATCATATCGACCGATGTGAGCATGTCGATATTGATCTACAGTACATAACTTGCAGTGACCGATGGTAACCTATTTCCATCGATCAACACCTAATCCGGTCAGGTATATCGATTCTACTTGTCACTTTGTGTACTTATGATTTATATCCTCAACATAACTCCGGCTGGATATACACCGGGGACAGTGTATAATTTAAGTCTGGGGGGATGTTTACCGATATTGGTTTATTGTGAGTCTTATAAAATGTTTTTCAAAAGTTTTTATTGAGTCAAGAAGGGGATAATGAACTTATTAGATTTATGCTTGTTATCTAACCACTCTTTAGCACCATTCTAGACTTACTGATTGCAGATAGTACTAAAGATACTAAAGTGGATCAACCTGTCGACTATCAACACTTGCTGAGATTGTTTGAAGGAACCAAAGCTGACCTCCAACACTAAACCTGACTCAATTGCTTGTCTTGGGGCTTGGTATACATGGGATCGAATTCTTCAGACAAGTCTGGAAGGTACAGTCTTGTGTAGATTTATCACCTTCTCTCTCTCCATTTCGACCCTAGATATATAGGTAGAAAAAAAACACCAAAAAGAAAAAAAAAAGAAAAAAAAAGAGAAAAGAAAAAAGAAAAAAAAATGCAGAAAAGAAAAAAATATAGGTTTCTAGTTAGGTGGAATCCGAACAGGACTTGGTGGCTACAACCATTAAGGCTTGCTTCATAAGGATTCCAACAAAAAAAATTCGAACAGTACTTGGTGGCGGCAATCATCAAGGTTCGATTCATATAAATTCTTGGATATAGGTCAAAAAGAAGTGAACATGACTTGGTGGCAACCACCATTAAGTCTTGATTCATGGAAGCCTGTCGAATCTTGGTCAATGATCCTGCAATGGAAGCAGACTTTGACTGAGAGAGAAATAAGTAGAGAGAGAATATAGGAACTAACTTTTACCTGCAGGTCCAGATACTTGTTTGAGAATCCTTGCATCTTGTGATCGATACTCCCAAGGTAAAGCCTACACTTTTATTTATGTTAAGAAATGAGGTTGGTAGAGGGGAATGTCAGACAAGATTTGCTAAGTTGTTGGCTAGGTGAATTTGGTTGCTAAGCTAGGATATGGTATAATGTGCTTTTGTGATTAGGACTTTTTAGATGTGGATTGCAATATTGTAGAGGTTATGATTCTAAGTTTTAAATCATGTGAGTCCCTGCTGTTTTCAAACCTCTTTCAGAGAGACTGCCTGTTGGTTTTGCTTGAGGACAAGCAAAAGGATAAGTATGGGGGAGTTGATCGACCATGGATTTTACCCATTTTTAGCCATGGTCTATAGGTGTTTTTATATATATTTACTACGATATAGAGTCTATTTAGAGTATTTACATGTTCAGGTACGTTCTGGAGAAATATGGTGATTTTAGAGTATTTTGAGGTGCAGAACTGCACAGACGCGTCAGATGTTTAGCTATGGATGGAGACCTTCCCACCGTTGGATTGAGCCCATATTTTGACACGAGATAGAGATTTGAGTTAGCTTTCCAATGACACCGGTCTCAGGTCAATCGGCATCCTGTAGCAGAAGTTTTGCCCGTTTTACTGAAGATTGGTCAGTCTGCCTCGCGAGAGACGGCTGTCGAGAAGAGGAATGTATATCGATCGATGAGAAAGCCTTCATATCGATCGATATGGATGCCAGAATGCGGGCCGAGTATATTTTATGACCGCCTGAAGCCCATAAGCTATCACAAATTGCTTGAATGCCCTTTGACGACCAGAAACCCTATTTATGTTATTTCTAAGCCATTGTTGACGGCTACACGCTTTCTTTACTTCATTGTTCTATTGTTCTTAGTTAGGAGAGAAGGGAGGAACTCCTTCAGAGTCCTCCTGAAACTCCATTGGTTTTTATATCTATTTCTATTTCAGTTTTATATCTATTCATTTATGATTTCTGTGACAACTATCATGTCTCAATAGATCCACCTGTTAGGTTTAGGGTTCAGATAGGTTATGAGGGATTAGCCCCAAATATAGAATTGCTAAGTTGTGATATTCATCATTTAAGATTGTTCATAATGCTTGTTTAGGAGTAATTAACCTAAGCTTGATTATAGATTTATTATCTGACTTCTCTTCTCTGAGCTAAGATTGATAGATACATTCGAGAGTTGGTCTAGAAACCCCAGTGAACTTATATTCAACCCGCGCAAAGCGCTTACTAGAAGCGTATCGATCGATTCTCCTATAGAGACATCGATCGATACGATCTAACTTGTCGATCGATACGCTTAACCCGCATCGATCGATGCTCTAGAATCGACAACGAGTTGGAGTTCTTGAATCTAGTAATAGATAACCTGGAAATCGAGAGATGGTTGGTTATTCTAGTAGTTGAGTTCTATAATATTATGCTTTAGTCTCTATATCATTATAATCCTGATTACCTGAATAGAAACCCTAGATCTAGCAACCATCCTTCCATCAAACAACTCTCTGCCTTGTTGAATAATTGTCTTGTTCAACTTGTTTACTATTTTATTTACTGCTTTATTTATTTATTTACTGTCTTATAATCTATTAGCCTAGCTTAATCATATAACTATTAGATCTAGTGTGTGCCCTAGCTCCTTGTGGATTCGATCCCTAAGTACTACAGCTGAACCTCTTATTTGAGAGAGTAAAGTCACTCCTTAGGGTAATTTGAGTGATATCACCTGGCCAATGCATTATCTTTCTCTTTACGCAGCTGAGAGGTCAAGGTGTCTATCTCCACATTCTTTCCCCGAGATGGAAGAGCTGGGACATTGTCTGCATAAAAACAGCACAGTCAACAGCAGGAACCAAGCTCTCAACAAAAAAAAAGAGAGCAGTACAATACCTGTAGAAGGTCACTCTGATGAGATTGCACGATCTCGCGAGAGTCTCCTTCTGGCAGAGATGCCAAATTCAACACGGTGACCAGACCACACGACGATGAAAACGCCCTGGAAACGGGTCCGGAGGCCTTAGATTTCTTCTTCGAGGAAGCAGGAGCTGAAGTAGTTGCACCCTTACGCTTTTTACTCCTGATGAACTGAACGTCATCATCATCCTCAGTAGGGGTAGCACGCTTGGGAGCCGCCCTCTTCGCTGATATTGCTGCAAAAGCCTTCTCAAAGTCTGCCAATGCTTCGTCGCCCTTAGATCCCAACATAATACCTGGAGAAGTAACATTGTTATCAACCTGAGACAATACGAAGAAGTTAAAAAGAAGGGGAATGGAGACATACTCCAGATGCTGCAATGTCTCAACGCTTCTTTACTCACCCGGAACGGAATCCGGCGCCGTTCGATGCGAAGCTTTAGAACCTGCTGAATCGTCTTCTTTCCTGGAGAGGAGCTTGGGCGAGAAGTATCTGCAAAAACAAAACAAAAATATCAGCGCCGAATCACTAAGACAGACCATGACGAGTCCTATAACCCACCAGCTACTCGCCAGACCGGATAAAAACCCGGAAGACACATAAAATCAAACTTCTCAGTCCAACGACTCTCGAAGACTGGGTGCGCTTTCTCTCCCTCTTAGGGACTTCCTGGACTGGAGGATCCTTGAGACGGGGATGTAGATGAGACCTTCCCTCCCCACCGTCCAAGGGGGAGATGAAATAGGAGTGTAAAACCTCGGCAACACCGATAACATGACCCTCTAAATCGCCTAGATTCTGCAAGGCTATTAAGGTCCTCCAGGAAGGAGGATTTAGCGGACCCGGGGAGATCCCCAGCGACTCCGATACCTTAGCTACCAGTGAGGGGACCCGATCCCTGAAACCCGACTCAAAGAAGCCTTCATAAACGGGCACCTCGTCGACGTCAAAATCCGAAACCCTATATATGGGAGGGGACCCGATCCAGGGATTCGAATGACGACGTCGTCAGAAAGCTGGTAATTTTCTCTCCAGTTTGCAACCTCCGCCACTCCGATAATCGAAAGAGGACCCATAGGAGGAAGCCCCTCCACTTCAACAGCCGGCGGCACACCCTCGACAGTCGCATGCCCAAGATCCTCGCCTATTGAGGTCAGATCGAGGGAAAGATTTGAAGAATCCATGGATTCTGAGTGGTCGACCTCAACTTTCATCTTTGACCTAACCCTAGCACCTAAGGATGAAGAATCTGGGGGAAGGTCTGATCTATTTTCCATCCTAGCCAAAGAAAGGGGATATAAGGAAAGAAACCTAGGAAAGAAAAGAAGAGAAGGAAAAGTGAAAAGTACCTGATGGAAGTGCAGGCTCAAGCTCGAAACAGTAGAAATCGCTGAGGATCTTCCAAGCGAGAGAAAAAAAGGAAAATGAGAGATCTGGTAGACGGCTGAAATGGAAAGAAAGGGTTGTAAACCCTAATCAAAGCCTCCATGCACCACAAACTTCGAGGCTCTATTACTTAACGACTTTCGTCCTGTCGGGTATCCAAAGATCAAAAGCGCGACCAGGCCTTGTTCCGGGCCCAAGGAGGCGTCCTGGAACTTGTAGTCCCGCTACCAATCTCGGTCCTGCACCATACTCCAGCCTCACCTCCCGTGAAAATAGTCCAGGCTCTAAAACTTCATCTAGACTCTAGAGTCAGAACAGAGAGCGCCAGACCCCGGTCTACTCTACGAGGGCCAGACCTCCCCCGGGTTCAAGATACGGTTCCGACCTAACAAAAAACAGTGAAGCAGAATTATTGGAGCGATGTCCTGCCTAAGGAATGCCTGTTGAGAATGAGCAACTGTGGTTGACTTGAGTGCACAGGTTATTCCCCGATTTCGATGTCGAAATCGAGAAATAAGGGGAAAACTGTTGGTGAAAAATACTCAGGTATTAGATTTCTCCAGACCCCGGGCAGGACACCGGCCTCCAGGTCCGACCCCTGCATCGGTCCCTTCCCCCGGGGAAAAATGGAAAACTTCCGATTGGGAGAACCTTCAATATTTCCGGATATGGAAGATTTCCACCTACTCCAAACCGACTCCCAGCAGTCTATGAATACTATATAAGGGGAACCTAAAATATAAAGCAAGGGATCGACTCTTCAAGACTTAGAGACTAGGGTTAGGCGGCTAGACCTAGGGTTCTTACTCGATCTGTTGTAGTTCCTGCCCTATTATTCAATAAAACGTCTCTTCAAGTCTCTCTTCATCCAAATCTCTCAAACTCTCAACTGATCTCTCAAACAAACTCGCGAACCCCCGAATTCTCTAGCCTCATCCATCGTTCTGTGGTACTCACAAAGAACCTACACAAAAATCCCCTAATATCTTCAAGTCTTACTCCTTACAAATCTCACGAATTCTCTAGCTTATCCATCATTCCATAGTACTCACAAAGATCCTACACAAAAATCCCCTAACAGTTTGGCGCAAGAAAGAGGGGAGTAATCTAAACTACGTGACGATGGCGGTGGATGAGCACCACGAGTTACCGGAATCCACCCCAAGAGAAGCCAAGCTTCAAATGCAGCTAGACAGCCTCCAAAGTTAAGTAACAGAGCTACACAGAGCTTGGGAAGACGCCGCGGAGAACCCCGAGGTCCTCTTGGAAGTCCAGGGTCTGAAGAACAAGCCGGATTAACACTCCAAATGACTGGAGCAAAGCATGGAGAAGCTCTGTCAGCTCGAGGCCGAGAATATTTCTCTCCGAGATGAGAACCAAATCCTCAATATGGTTAGTAACAAGAAGCAACGTTTCTGAACTCGAGTCCGGTCAATGCCCACCTTGGAGACACCCAATTCCGAGGAAGGTTCGATTCACTCACAAGCGGCACTCAACGGGAACGAGGCAAACTGGGACGAGGCCAGGGGAAGCCGCAGCAAGGTCCTCCATGACCTCCCTCCTACCTGGAGCAGATGTTCTCCAAGAAGTTTGATGTCATCCAGTCTATGGTACAAAGACATCCAGGAGTGGCTTCCCCAATTCGGAAGAGCGGCCCTGACTCCTATGCAGATACTCCCTTCGCGGACAAATCGCATTAATCGAGATGCCGAGAAAACTCTTTCCCCAACATCAAGATGTACGACGGCACGGGAGATCCAGACGACCACATTGCTCAGTACAATGATACCTTGCATATATACATGCTTTAGCCTTCATATCTTGTGAATTTTGATCATGTAGATTAGGAATTAGGCATATTTAGGGTCCATATTGCATTCATAAGTCTATATAAGGTGTTGGAGTGTGCTATGGAGTGATTGGAGGTGTTTGTGAGCTTTGTGATCCAAATGGGGGTGAAGAATGGAGTTTGGCCATGCCTAGACAAGCCAAAACATGAACCAAAGAAGACCTGACCCGGGGTGATGGTCGCAGGTTACCTTACCCGCGCGGCCGAAGTGAGACTGGTCGAAGATGGGACGGATGCGGGTTGGACAGCACGGGATAGGCTACCCGCGCGGCCTGGCCTTGAAGCTGGACGAGGGTGGACGACACAGGATGAATGCACCGGGATGAGTTACCCGCGCAACCGGCAAAGCTTCGACGAGGCAGCACTTGACGCGGGTTGGACGCCTCCGGATCACCTACCCGCACGGCTTGGTTGAGGCTGGGTCGAGGAGGACTTCACGCGGGTCAAAGGCCGCAGGTAAGCCTAGCCGCGCGGGCAATACCTGGACATGACGAGATGGTCGACGTGGGTTGATCCACACAGGTACGGCCTGATCTTCCAACCCGGGTCGTGTCCACCTCCTTGCTTCTTTTCTGTCAGAAACTCATAAACTTCTTTGGAGAAAGATTGATCTTTGAATCTATTTGCATCTTTTAATCTTGTGTTCTTGAGTGTTTATTGCTTTCTAATCATGTTTAAACTTGAATCATCCATGGTTTTTGGGTTAATCATGTCTACTAGTGAGGAGTCTACTTTTGGATTCATGAGTTAGGGAGATTAAGGGTGATTAAGTATATAGTAGGGTGTTTTAGTGTAGATCCTTCTTGATCCTTGCTTGTAGAGTGTTCATAATGCTATTTTGGAGTTGGCCTCTTCAAGATAGAGCTTTAGGCATTTCATGCCCGGAAGGTGTTTGATGAAATGCCTGAACCAATGTTGGGGTCAAAACCGGTCACGACGGCATCGATGCCCGAAACCTCTCGGAAAACCAACTCTCATTTAATCTTTGAAAACCAAACATTCCCAGAATAAGGTTGAAAGAATAAAAGACGGTTTTCCGCGAACACGAGTTAAAGAATATCAATAATTCATTCAGTCCGGATGAGGTCTCAAACAATAGCAAGTATGGATCAGACGGACAGACCACCTCGCCCGTGGGCGAGGACTGGTCGGGCCGAGGCCACCTCGCCCGTGAGCGAGGACGAGCAGCACCGAGGCCACCTCGCCCGAGGGTGAGGACCGGCCGGGCCAAGGACGAGCCGCACCGAGGCCACCTCGCTCGTGGGAAAGGACCGGCCGGGCTGAGGCCACCTCGCCCGTGGGTGATATCTTTCATATTTACATGTTTTTAGCATCCATATCTCATGCATTTTGATCATATAAGTTAGGCATTAGGCATCTTTAGGTCCATTTTGCATTCATTTGTCCTTATCAGGTGTTGGAGTATGCTTTGGTGTGATTTGAGGTGTTTGGAAGCCTCATGGCCCAAAAAGAGGTGAAGAATCAAGTTTGGCCATGAAAAGAGAAGTCACTCCATGATCTGGTCAAGACAAAGATGAGCATGAACAGAGGCCTTAGAAATGTCCTTCTGTTGCTTAGATTTTGTGGGGACACAGAAAATTGAGTTAGCTTTCCAATGGAAGTTGTCTCAAGTCAATAGGAGCTGTATTGGAGGAGTTATGATCAGTTTACTAGAAGCACATCAAACTGGCCGGGAAGACTGGTCCGGGTACAGCAACCCGGTCGGAACGCTGGACGACCAGGCTGGGGAGGCAGGACCGGGTAGGCTTGTCCGGGATGAGCTACCCGGTTGGGAGAAGCTTGAGATGGACAACGCAGGACCGGGTAGGCTGGTCCGGGATGGGCTACCCGGTCGGGACGGCTGGACGGCCAGAACAAGGCTGGTCCGGGTTGGTTGGACCGGGTTGGGCCATTTGCTCAACCCCTGACCAAAAATCACCCTCTCTTCCTATTGGTTGAAGCCTAATTGACCCCAGGGACCTTTTAGTATTTTTCTATGATGTTTTTAGGGCTTCTAAGCCTTGTATAAATACTCTTATATCTCCCAATTTGGGACTTGTCTCTTTTTCTCTCACAAACACATTTGGATCTTGAATAAAGTTTTGATCTTGGATCCTTTTTCTTCTTTTATTCTTGTGTTCTTGAGCATCTGTTTCTCTCTAATCATGGTTAACCTTGAATTCATCATGGGTTTAAGGGAAATCATGTCTATTAGAGAGTAGATCATCTTAGGGTTCATGGGATTGGGAGACTAAGGGTGATTAGGTGTAGATCTAAGATGTTCTAGTGTAGATCTATCTTTTCCTTGCTTGATTGAATGTTCTTCTTGCTATTTTGGAGTTGGCCTCTTCAAAATAGAGCTATAGGCATTTCATGCCCGGAAGGTGTTCTATGAAATGCCTGAACCAACTCATCAATGCTTTTAACATCCTTTACCTAAGGGATTAGTTGTTAAAGGTGTTAAAATAGCTAGTAGACTTGTTCTTAATGACTGCTTTCATATTATTCAACCTAAGGGATTAGATGCTTGAGATATGTTAGTGAATGAGCATTCATCTAGGGATAGAGCTTGCTTAGGATTGTGTCTAGGCTTAAGGTGTTAGATTGATTGAAAGTTTTCCATCTTAGAATGAAACTTGATCACCCAAGGTCAATTCCCTTGTCCCATGAGTCCTATTGCTTCAGATTGAAAGAGAGATCATTACTTAATTGCATTTTAGTTTAGTTTTAGTTCATTTCACTCCACTCTATTGATTGCACTTAGATTAAGCATATACTTGCATTCCCTTTGCATTGAAATCACCTAGGATTGGTTCGACAATCTTTTATATTACATCATTTGATTTGGACCCTTGAAAAGTCCTATCATCAAATTGGCGCCGTTGCCAAGTTCTAGTTTGATTTTGACATTGAGATTTAGTCACTTGCTTGAGACTAAGTCTTGTTACCTTTATCTAGTTACTAATTCCCTTTCAAGTGGTTGTTCTTTTGCAAGGTACATTCACAAGAGAGGAAGATCATGTCTCTTGACTTGGAATCAATGTTCAAGGCTCTTTTAGAGAGTCAAGAAAGAATGATATCTAGAAGCTCCACTTATTGTGACAGAGCTTATGAGCCAACCACCCAATTGGAGTACCAACCACATGGAAACCTTGGTCAAGAAAGCCAATATGGATATGGTGAGAGATACCAACCTTGGGCTTTAGAGTATGAAGAACAAGAAGTCAAATCCCCCCACGCCTCCAATGAAGAAAACATCACCAACATGCTTGAGAAGTTGTTGGAGAATCAAGAAAGAGGAAGGCTTGAGATACAAAGGCAAATGAGCTCTCTTTCCACCAAGGTAGATGCTCATGGCAAGACTCTTAGCTCAAGGATGGATGAAACTATAACACAGGTGGAGTCTATCAACAACAAACTCTCTCACATGATTGAAGATCAAGAAGAAAGCATCACTCCCCTTTACAACACCAACACTTGTGCAGAATGTTCCATGGATATGGAAGTTGATGTTGAAGAGGATGTTCAGCTCAAGGATGGATTTCAACAAGAAGCTGAAGACTCTATACATGAGCTTAAATTACTCATTGGATGCATGGTAGATGAGAATCTTGTGGTAAGATATGAAGACCAAGTTGAACAAACTACATTCATGGGTTATTCAACAAAGAGCAAGGATGAGTAAGCTTGGTTGGAAGAATCTTTGAAGATCTTTGTGATGATGGTTTGGTTGTTGAATGCATAGAGGAGATAAGAGAGATCTCATTGGTTATGGATGAGTTCTCAATCAAGGAGGAAACACATGTGAAGTTTACTTCCAAGGAAGGAACAAGGGGTGAAGAGACTATGTAGAATCACGTTGGGCGAGAAGCTTGGGCGAGAAGTATCTGCAAAAACAAAACAAAAATATCAGCGCCGAATCACTAAGGGAGACCATGACGAGTCCTATAACCCACCAGCTACTCGCCAGACCGGATAAAAACCCGGAAGACACATAAAATCAAACTTCTCAGTCCAACGACTCTCGAAGACTGGGTGCGCTTTCTCTCCCTCTTAGGGACTTCCTGGACTGGAGGATCCTTGAGACGGGGATGTAGATGAGACCTTCCCTCCCCACCATTCAAGGGGAGATGAAATAGGAGTGTAAAACCTCGGCAACGCCGATAACAAGACCCTCTAAATCGCCTAGATTCTGCAAGGCTATTAAGGTCCTCCAGGAAGGAGGATTTAGCGGACCCGGGGAGATCCCCAGCGACTCCGATACCTTAGCTACCAGTGAGGGGACCCGATCCCTGAAACCCGACTCAAAGAAGCCTTCATAAACGGGCACCTCGTCGACGTCAAAATCCGAAACCCTATCTATGGGGCCGGGGATTCGAATGACGACGTCGTCTGAAAGCTGGTAATTTTCTCTCCAGTTTGCAACCTCCGCCACTCTGATAATCGAAAGAGGACCCACAAGAGGAAGCCCCTCCACTTCAACAGCCGGCGTCACACCCTCGACAGTCGCATTCCCAGATCCTCGCCTATTGAGGTCAGATCGAGGGAAAGATTTGAAGAATCCATGGATTCTGAGTAGTCGACCTCAACTTTCATCTTTGACCTAACCCTAGCACCTAAGGATGAAGAATCTGGGGAAGGTCTGATCTATTTTCCATCCTAGCCGAAGAAAGGGGATATAAGGAAAGAAACCTAGGAAAGAAAAGAAGAGAAGGAAAGGTGAAAAGTACCTGATGGAAGTGCAGGCTCAAGCTCGAAACAATAGAAATCACTGAGGATTCCAAGCGAGAGAAAAAAAAAAGGAAAATGATGTTAGGGTCGAAAATGGTTATCTCGAAATCAAAGGCTAAGATCATTTCCTGTTTGCAAACTTTCCGCAAAAAGGATCAACAAAGGTTGGTTTGGAAAAGAACAGGCATGACCAAGGTCCTAGGCGCCAGGCGCCGCTCGCCTGCTGGCACCGGCGCTGGCTTCGCCCGTGCTGGCCCGGCGCCAGCTTCGCCCGTGCTGGCCCGGCGCCAGCTTCGCCCGTGCTGGCCCGGCGCCAGCTTCGCCCGTGCTGGCCCGGCGCCGGGCGCCAGCTTCGCCGTGCTGGCACCGGCGCTGGCTTCGCCCGTGCTGGCCCGGCGCCAGCTTCGCCGTGCTGGCCCGGCGCCAGCTTCGCCGTGCTGGCTCCAGGCACCAGCTTCGTCCAGGCTCGGCGCCAGCTTCGCCGTGCTGGCTCCAGGCACCAGCTTCGTCCAGGCTCGGCGCCAGCTTCGCCGTGCTGGCCTCGAGGCCCGAGCTAGCTCTTCCAGGTGCCAGGCGCCAGCTTCGCCCGTGCTGGCCCGGCGCCAGCTTCGCCGTGCTGGCCCGGCGCCAGCTTCGCCCGTGCTGGCCCGGCGCCAGCTTCGTCGTGCTGGTCGGCGCCAGTACATCCAGTCTGTTCCCTGCCCGTCCGATTTAGATCGTAACTCGTGACTTCCGTGAAGTCATAGCACCTTAGCTACGGACCTAACGTTCCTCGATTTAACTCGATTGGAGTTATCCTCGAAGTGTTACAACTAGAGCTATGAAGATTATTTCCTCCGCGAAGTGTATCGTGTAAAACAAGGACGATTAACTCGAACATCGATTCTTTAGGCTATACAATTTATTTTGCGGAAAAGATAATCTTCCAAGAAATCGTACGAACGTCTGAGGGCTTGAAACTTGTCCACGGGCTCACTTACGATTTTGGAGATCCAAGCCCAGTAAGAGCTATGACGGTTTATCCTAACTTATTACAGTAGGATATATGTCAAGTTTCCGCAGATAAATGTCAATGTTCGAGGATAGCAACGAAGATCGAGGGAAAATGGAATATTTCCAAAAGAGATAAACTCAGGCCCAAAGGCGAAAGGTTAAACGAGCCACCGACCTAAAGTGACTATATAAGGAGGGTTGGGGCAGAAGGGAAGATGATCCGAGATTGTAGACTTAGAGAACTCCTGCTTGCTTAGAGAACTTAGGACTTAGGTGGTTAGACTAGTACGGCAAGGCTTAGACGTCTTGACCGCCTCTTGTTCTGTTGTTTCGATAAGTTAGCATATTTCTACTCCTCTCGGAGAAATCTTGTACTCTTACTTTTAATAAAAACGCCTCTGGGTGACCATTCATCTTTTGTCTTACTATCTATCTTTTATCAATTCGAAAAGTGATTACGCAGAGAATTCGGACCTTCAAGGAAGATCGGGTTAACTCGGTCTTCCTCCATAATTGTTTATCGGAAATTGACGGTGTGAATTTCGGTTCCCACAGTTTGGCGCTAGAAGGAGGGGGGGACAAATTCTTTAACTCGAAAGTCACTAAGCAATAAAAGATATAGGATGTCCACTCCAGGAGCCAGCGATGTTGTTTCTTTCAAGGATCAGGCAACGGCCGACCAGGCCAAACCCTACAACTATCTCCTTGTAATCGAACTAACGATCCAGGACATCGACGTAGCAAGAGTGTTAGCCGACACCGGATGCTCGGCCAACATTATCTACAAAAGTACCCTCAAGAGAATGGAGGTCGACCTGTGCTCCGTCACAGAAGAACCTAATCCAATATTCGGACTCTCGGGAGATGCTACTATGACTCTCGGCTCGAACAGCCTCTTTGTTAAAGCCGGGAGTGTCGCCAAAATCACGTAATTCTTAGTCGTCGACCGTCCAACATCGTATAACGCGATCATCGGTACTCTGTGGCTGAATTCCAAGCGAGCGATCCCCTCGACTTTCCATCTGTGTCTAAAGTTTCCAACCCCTCGCGGAATCGAAACTATACAAGGAAATCGCAGGATGGCACAAGTATGTTTTTCCGCCGACCTGAAAAGAAAAAACTCGGCAGTCGAAGCCTACCAAACAAGAAGGTAAAGACTACTCCCGGTGGGAATGCGCCAGAACAAGACTCGAACGTCTTCTAGCAATCTCAGAGGATCCAAGCCCTAGACGGGAAGCGCGAACCAACTTGCGAACCAGTGATCTCGGTCTGCATAGACGAATCGTTCCCGGAACGATGCGTTGAGATCGGAGCCAACCTCCGCGAACCTTTGAGAACGGAGCTCATAGCCTGTCTCAAAAAGAACCTCAGCACATTCTCTTGGGCCGTGGAGGATATGCCAGGAATCGTCATCGGCATAACTTGCCACGAGCTCAACATTGACCCAACCTACAAACCCGTCAAGCAAAAAAGGCGGAAACTAGGACCAGAGCGTGCGACCGCGGTAAACGAGGAAGCTGGAAAACTCCTTAAAGTAGGGTCAATAACGGAAGTCAGGTACCCAGACTGGCTCGCTAACCCAGTCGTGGTCAAGAAGAAAAACGGCAAATGGCGAGTCTGCGTCGACTTCACCGATCTCAACAAGGCCTGTCCGAAAGATTGCTTTCCACTCCCGCATATCGACCGAATTGTCGAAGCAACAGCAGGAAACAAACTTTTATCATTTATGGACGCCTTCTCCGGGTACAATCAAATTATGATAAACCCACACGATCGCGAGAAGACCGTATTCATCACTGACCGCGGGACGTATTGCTACAAAGTAATGCCCTTCGGCCTGAAGAACGTAGGCGCTACATACCAGCGACTCGTCAACCGAATATTTTCCGAACAGCTCGGAAAAACTATGGAGGTATACATCGATGACATGCCCGTAAAGTCCCTTGACGAACACGACCACGTTTCCCATTTGGAAGAGTGTTTCGCAAGGTTGAATTTGCACAAGATGACATTAAACCTTGCTAAATGTAGATTCGCCGTGGCATCGGGAGAATTTCTCGGCTACCTAGTCACATGTCGCGGGATCGAGGCTAATCCCAAACAGATAAACGCGTTAATAGAAATGGTCTCGCCCAAAATCAAAAGGGAAGTCCAAAGGCTGACAGGAAGAGTCGCCGCCTTAAACCGTTTTATCTCCGCAGGACAAATGCCTTCCTTTCACGACCGTTAAATGGGAACAAGAAATTGAGTGGACAGAGGAGTCGCGAAAAGCTTTCCAACAGCTAAAGCATTACCTGGCCACTCCTCCGTCCTCGCAAAACCAGTGGAGGAGAACCCTTGTTCCTGTATATCGCGAGTATCCACGACAGCTGTAAGCAGCGTTTTGATAAGAGAAGAACGCGGTGAGCAGAAACCGATCTTCTACATAAGCAAAACGTTGCTGGACGCCGAGACCCGGTATCCCCTGATGGAAAAGCTAGCATTTGCAGTCGTAACATCAGCAAGAAAACTCTGGCCGTATTTTCAGTCGCATACCATTGTGATCCTCACCACCTTCCCCTTGCGAACGATTTTGCACAGTCTGAGTCAGTCAGGAAGACTCGCGAAATGGGCAATCGAACTAAGTGAGTACGACGTAGAGTACCGCCCAAGAACCTGCGTAAAGTCTCAAGTATTGGCAGACTTCTTGGTGGAACTGCCCATGGGAGATATGACAAACGCGGAACCAAACTCGACTTGGATCCTTCATGTCGACGGATCATCGTCCAAACAAGGGTCTGGGATCAGAATCCGGCTCACGTCTCTGACTTGCGAAATCTTGGAACAGTCGTTCCGATTGGAGTTCCATGCGTCAAACAACGAGGCCGAATACGATGCGCTCATTGCAGGCTTACGACTAGCCCAAGGGCTGAAAATCCGCAATATTCACGCTTACTGTGACTCTCAGTTAGTCCCAAATCAGTACAACGGTGAATACGAAGCAAGGGACGAAAGAATGGACGCATATCTTAAACTCATCCAAGATCTCTCCCGAAACTTCGACCATTTCGCCCTCACTAGGATTCCTCGCTCAGAAAAACACTCAGGCGGATGCCTTGGCCGCACTCGCGTCAAGTTCAGATCCTGGGCTAAGTCGGGTAATTCCCGTCGAATTCATTGAACATCCAAGCATCGGACCACCGGTGATTGCTAACCTTATTTGACCACAAATCAGCGAGGAAATAGGCGACCCACGGAAGCGTGGATCAGTCAGAATACGGCTGCGACAGCCCTTGGCTGGAACCGATCCGAGCATACATAATCGACGGAACGCTTCCCACCAAAAAATGGGCAGCCCGCAAATGGAGATTCTCGGGTACGTAACGGTAGAAGGAGAAATCTACAAATGGAGATTCTCCGGTCCACTCATGACCTGCGCCGAAGGGGAAAAAGCGAGAAGAGTAATGGAGGAGGTCCATTCTGGGTCATGCGGAAACCATTCCGGCGGAAGATCTCTCGCAGTCAAAATAAAACGCCACAGATATTACTGGCCAACTATGATCAAAGACTGCGAGAAGTTCGCTCGAAAGTGCGAAAAATGCCAAAGGCACGCACCGACGATCCATCAGCCCGCGGAAGTCCTCTCGTCCATCTCATCCCCGTATCCCTTTATGCGATGGTCCATGGACATCGTCGCGCCATTTCATAACTCGAAGCAGAAACAATTTCCTTTGGTCCTCACGGATTTCTTCTCAAAATGGGTGGAGGAAGATTCCTACGCATGTATCAAAGACGTACAAGTCGAGAACTTCGTATGGAAGAACATAATCACCAGACACGGGGTCCCTTACGAAATCGTAACAGACAATGGGTTTCAGTTCATCTCTACTCGGTTCGAGGCATTCTGCGAGAAGTGGAAAATACGACTTACTAAGTCAACTCCCAGATATCCGCAGTGCAACGGCCAGGCAGAAACCATCAACAAGACCGTCCTTGACAGACTAAAAAAGCGCCTAGACGCCAAAAAGGGGCGATGGGCAGAGGAGCTCGAAGGAGTTCTTTGGTCACATCGTACAACCCCGAGACGGGCTACAGGTGAAACCCCATTCGCCCTCGTTTACGGAACGGAATGCATGATCCCCGCCGAAGTTGAATTCCCCGGAGTACGGAGAAGATTCCTCCCCGAACGAGAAGATTTAAACGACGCTATGATGCTGGACAATCTCGATCTTATCAATGAACGCCGCGATCAGGTGCTATCCGAGATTGGCCAAGTCCGACCACAGTGGGCGAAGTGAGGAGTTTCCACGGCCTTGCCGGTTTCTACCGTCGGTTCGTCCAGGATTTCAGTACCATTGCAGCCCCACTTACTGAAGTGATCAAGAAGAATGTTGGTTTCAAGTGGGAACATGATCAGGAGGAAGCATTCCAAGTCTTAAAAGGGAAATTAACTCATGCTCCTTTACTTGTTCTTCCTGATTTCTCTAAGACTTTTGAGATCGAGTGTGATGCTTCTGGTGTTGGTATTGGTGCTGTTTTGATGCAGGAAAGGAAGCCCATTGCTTACTTCAGTGAGAAGCTTGGTGGAGCCACGCTCAACTACCCCACTTACGACAAAGAGTTGTATGCTTTGGTGAGGGCTCTTCAGACGTGGCAGCACTATCTCTAGCCAAAGGAGTTTGTGATTCACACCGATCACCAGTCCTTGAAACACCTTAAGGGCCAGCAGAAGCTGAACAAAAGACATGCCCGTTTGGTCGAGTTCATTGAGACATTTCCTTACGTCATCAAGTACAAGCAAGGTAAGGAAAATGTAGTTGCTGATGCCTTGTCCCGAAGGTATGCACTTCTCTCAGCTCTTGAAACCAAGTTGCTCGGTTTTGAATTTATCAAAGATTTATATGCAACTGATCCGGATTTCAAAGAGATTTTCAAAAACAAAAAGTGTTCCAAAGCGGCTTATGGGAAGTATTTTCAAGATTCTGGATTTTTATTCTTTGATAACCGCTTGTGTGTTCCCCAATGTTCTTTGAGGGAGTTGTTTCTCAGGGAAGCACATGGAGGAGGCCTTATGGGACATTTCGGAATCAAGAAGACACACTAGGTCGTACATGAGCATTTCTTTTGGCCGAGTTTGATGAAAGATGTGGAGCGGATCTGTGGCCGATGTGTGGTGTGCAAGAAAGCCAAGTCTAAGGCACTGAACCAAGGTTTGTACTCGGCCCTACCCATTCCATCTCATCCTTGGGTTGATATTTCGATGGACTTTGTACTTGGATTGCCTAGGTCTAGATGTGGCCGAGATTCTATCTTTGTGGTTGTTGATAGGTTCTCTAAGATGGCTCATTTCATACCTTGTCATAAGACTGATGATGCTGTGCATATTGCTGATTTATTCTTTAGAGAAATTGTTAGGTTGCACGGCATGCCTAAGACCATTGTTTCTGATCGTGATGCTAAGTTTCTTAGTTATTTCTGGAAAACTTTGTGGTCTAAGTTAGGAACGAGGTTGATGTTTTCCACCACTTGTCACCCACAGACCGATGGTCAAACTGAGGTTGTGAACCGGACCTTGTCCACTTTGCTTAGATCATTGATTAAGAAAAATCTGAGAACTTGGGAAGAATGTTTGCCTCATGTAGAATTTGCTTATAATCATTCTTTGCATTCTTCTACTAAGTTTTCTCCATTTGAGGTTGTTTATGGTTTCAATCCCTTATCTCCACTTGATCTTTTGCCTTTGCCTTTGAGTGAAAGAGTTTGTACAGATGGCAAGAGGAAGGCTGACACCATTCAGAAGCTACATGAGACGGTTCGTGCCAACATCTCAGCCAGAACCGAGGGCTTCACAAGAAGGGCAAACAAGAAAAGAACCAAAGTTGTCTTTGAGGTGGGCGATCTTGTTTGGGTTCATCTAAGGAAAGAACGGTTCCCTGACGAAAGAAAGTCCAAACTCATGCCAAGGTTCGATGGTCCCTTTCAGATCCTTAAGAAGATCCATGACAATGCCTATCAGCTTGATCTTCAAGGTAAGTATGACATCTCTTCGAGTTTTAATGTTTCTGATCTATCTCCTTTTCGTGCAGGTGATCCGGATTTGTTGACAAATCCTTTTGAAGAGGGAGGGAATGATGCACCTCAGGACGTGGACTAGGACATGACACAGGCCCAACATGGTGATCAGGACGACCACATCAGTTCAGCTGAGGTTCATCCATCCGGCCGTACCAGACAGACAAACCGAGCCGTGTACCGGATCGACCCGCGTGCACCCGGGAAGGACCTTAGGCTGGATCCACGGCCAGATGACCAAAATGATCAACTCACACGCCTTATTTCCCGTCCTACTCGTCATTCTAAGACCAACAGTCAAGCCAGAACCCACTTTGATCGAGAGGAACCCGATTCAGGTCACAACCTATCTCTTTTGGCCCGTTTGGTTCGTACCGCGCACCCGGACGGACATGCTCTTGATCTGATCGACCAGTTTGATTCATTCATGGGATTTGATGACTCCAATCCATCTAAGGCAGGAATTCTTAAGCTCTCTGAAGATTTGGGTCAAGTGAAGTCTCCATCCGTTCATGAAGGTTCGACGATCACCCCCGCGGACAGCCCATCGTGTGTCCTTCTCCTTACTGCGATGGAACCGATCATCACGGACGCACCTAGACACTCCGAAGTATCTGGACCAGTCAACATCTGAGACCGTGCTTTGACCAGGCTTCCTTGCTTTCCACACTTTGACTAGATCTAGTCAAATTTATGTTTTCTATGCATAGTTTTCTGCACTTTTCTATATTTCTCTTTGACTCAAAACTCTATAAATTGTAGTCCCATTTCTTTGCAACATAATCAACGAAATTTCTTCTTTTGTTTGAGTTTTTACTCTCTGTTCTTTGTCAAGAACACTTTTAGTTTCTTTGGTGTGGTTAGCTCCAAACGAACGCCTCATTCTAGTTGGACCGGTGCGTCATATCCGGCAACTGAACGAGTTTGCTTCCTTGTCGGACCTGTGAGTCATATCAGGCGACATTCAAGCACCCAGGCAGTATCATTGGGTCATTCCGCAACCCTTTGTGTCGTCATACAATCCATCAGTTCTCTTCGGAGTTCATATCTCTTCATACCGGTCGAGTGATCAGATTTAGGGTGGATCAGCCTCGCCCGTGGGCGAGGACAGGCCGGGCCGAGGCAACCTCGCCCGTGGGCGAGTACGAGGCGTACCGAGGCCACCTCACCCGTGGGCGAGGACCAGCCGGGCCGAGACCACCTCGCCCGTGGGCGAGGACGGGTCTCGCTGAGTTCATCTCTCCCGTGGGCGAGGACGGCTCGTGCCAAGGCCGTCCCGTCCTAAAGCAAGGACTGTCCCGTCCCGCAACCGTGCCTCCTCGTCGAAGTTCCCATAGCTCGATCATCAGGTCTATGGACACAACACAAAGTCCGAAAATGGCCCTAAGTGGCCCGGATCACGGCTAGAAGGCCCAAATACGATTTTGAAACGAGGCTAAGCCCAAGGCTGGTATCACGGTCGGTTTATATTTTGCAGGAAAGGATAAATGTCAAGTTTCCAAAAGATAAATATGAAGTTCCGAAGATAAATGTCCAATTTCCGAGGATAATCACGAGACACGACGAAAAATGGAAAATCCCGCCTCGCGACAAATCCGGCCCAAAGAGAGTAAACCGACCTAGAAAGTAGTATATAAGGAGAGCTTGGGGCGAGGAGGAGAGGAGAGCTTTCTGAGAGCAAACTTAGCATTTAGAGCAACTTAAGCATTTTTCCGTTTTTACTATCGAGATGCGACTCAACTAGGTTAGAACTTAGGTGGCTAGACTTGCGAACATACCGACAGCTCTCGTGGCCTATGATCCTGCCTGTTGTTCACGCTCAAACGCGAATTCGGAAATAAGTTCTTTTTGTTCTCTCTTTTACGATTTACTATTTCATATTTTCTACCATATTGATTGTGTTGTGTGTGGCCCAGCAGATTACCGGGACCTTCAGGGAAGGCTAGGTTAACTTGGCTTTCCTCCGATTAACAAAACTCGACGGTGTGAATTCTGGTTCCCACAGTTTGGCTAGAAGGAGGGGGTATGGATCTATCTCTCGCAACCACACACGCTTAGTGCGATATGAAAACCAGCGCTGACAAAATCCATAAGCGCCGCGGCGGACTGCCGTCGATGCCAATGCTGATAAAACTCAAGCTGGAAACGCATCAACGGTCGCTGCCGACACCGCGATACTAGACCAGATGAAGAAAATGTTCGCTTCCGCTCAGAAAAAGTCGAACAAACAAGGAAAACTCGTGGCCTCCCTCGCAAAACAGGTGGAAACCTTAACGGCGAAGGCCAAGAGCAAAGCCAGCGGGATCAAAAGAGCCGCGGCTGTAGAAGACTTCGATTTGAGACTCCGACAATCGAGCTGCACCGCGGACAAGAGTTCCTCAGGCCAAAACCCTGATGAAACACTCCAGCCAGGTACACAGCCAACTATGGAGAACCTTCCACCTCCCACTTGGGACAACGAAGAGAACGATGTCGCCACTCGCGGGTGAGGATCGGCCGGCCGAGGCCACCTGATCAGTAGGGCAGGACGGTCGCAAGGCCGCCCCGCCCTAAAGCAAGGACTGTCCCGCCCCGCAACCGTGCCTCCTCGTCGAAGTTCCCATAGCTCGATCATCAGGTCTATGGACACAACACAAAGTCGAAAATGGCCCTAAGTGGCCCGGATCACGGCTAGAAGGCCCAAATACGATTTTGAACGAGGCTAAGCCCAAGGCTGGTATCACGGTCGGTTTATATTTTGCAGGAAAGGATAAATGTCAAGTTTCCAAAAGATAAATATGAAGTTCGAAGATAAATGTCAATTTCGAGGATAATCCCGAGAGACGACAAAATGGAAAAGCCCGCCAGCGACAAATCCGCCCAAAGAGAGTAAACCAACCTAGAAGGGAGTATATAAGGAGAGCTTGGGGCGAGGAGGAGAGGAGAGCTTCGAGAGCAAACTTAGCATTTAGAGCAACTTAAGCATTTTTCCGTTTTTACTATCGAGATGCGACTCAACTAGGTTAGAACTTAGGTGGCTAGACTTGCGAACATACCGACAGCTCTCGTGGCCTATGATCCTGCCTGTTGTTCACGCTCAAACGCGAATTCGGAAATAAGTTCTTTTTGTTCTCTCTTTTACGATTTACTATTTCATATTTTCTACCATATTGATTGTGTTGTGTGTGGCCCAGCAGATTACCGGGACCTTCAGGGAAGGCTAGGTTAACTTGGCTTTCCTCCGATTAACAAAACTCGACGGTGTGAATTCTGGTTCCCACAGTTTGGCGCTAGAAGGAGGGGGGTATGGATCTATCTCTCTCGCAACCACACACGCTTAGTACGATATGAAAACCAACGCTGACAAAATCCCGCAAACGCACGACGGGACTGCCGTCGATGCCAATGCTGATAAAACTCAAGCTGGAAACGCATCAACGGTCGCTGCCGACACCGCGATACTAGACCAGATGAAGAAAATGTTCGCTTCCGCTCAGAAAAAGTCGAACAAACAAGGAAAACTCGTGGCCTCCCTCGCAAAACAGGTGGAAACCTTAACGGCGAAGGCCAAGAGCAAAGCCCCGCGCGGGATCAAAAGAGCCCGCAGCTGTAGAAGACTCGATTTCGAGACTCCCGACAATCGAGCTGCACACGCGGACAAGAGTTCCTCAGGCCAAAACCCTGATGAAACACTCCAGCCAGGTACACAGCCAACTATGGAGAACCTTCCACCTCCCACTTGGGACAACGAAGAGAACGATGTCGAGCAGATCGACCTAGACATAAAAGACCAGTCTGACCACTCAGACGAGGGCACCGACATCCACCCACGAAGAACGCGAAGCCAGTCAGCTCGGCAGGACGCGTCATTCGAAAAAACCATGACGGAGGAAGAAGTAAACCTCTACTGGGTAGAGCAGGAAGAGCTGGCCGAGAATCAGGCTCGGATCCATCGCAACCAGCGCCGACAGGCTCGGAAGGCCGCCGCAAACCTTGACGAGATCCATGATCTCCGCGAGTATATCGCAAAAATCGCGGCAGAGGTAAAAGCGGTGAAATCACAAATCCACCACGCGAAGAGCGCTGCGCCCGAGATCGATAGACTTCTCGAGGAAGCACGCAAAACCCCGTTCACTGACCGGATTACGAAGACCGACATCTCGGACCCAGGGAAGATCAAAATTCCCATCTACGACGGCACCACCGACCCGAAGGCACATCTGCAGTCTTTCCAGATTGCGATGGGATGTTGCAAACTCAAGGAACGCGAACGAGACGCTGGCTACTGCCTCCTCTTTGTCGAGAACCTCAAAGGAGCCGCGCTCGAGTGGTTTTCTCGTCTGAAACAGAACTCTATCGGAAGTTTCCGCCAGCTCGCTTCAGAGTTTCTCAAGCAATAGTCCATGTTCATGGACAGAGAAACCTCAGACGTCGACCTATGGAGTCTGTCCCAAAGAGAAGACGAACCGCTCCGCGAGTTCATGAGCGGGTTCAAGCTAGTGATGGCAAGAGTCACCGGGATCAGCGACAAAGTGGCAATCGATGCTCTGCGGAAAACTTTCTGGTACAGGTTGAAGCTCCGGCAATGGATCTCCCTGAAAAAACCGAGAACAATCAAGGACGCCCTTCACAAGGAAACGGACTTCATCAACATGGAAGAGGAGATGAAGGTCCTCTCCCAGAAGTACAACCCGCAGAAGGTGTCCGCCAGGCGGAAAAGCTCTCGTAACGACAAGTATGTCCATCACGAGGGAGAAGATGTCCAGGGCGAGCACAACTATGCCATCAACTCCGAACAAGGGAAAACCTCCGGAAACACCTGGCCAAGGAACCAGTTCAAGGACAACTCCTACTGCTAGTTCCACCAGACCAGAGGGCATTCCACCGCGAACTGCAAAGTTCTCGGAGCAAGGCTCGCCGCAAAACTCCTTGCAAGCGAATTGTCAAAGGTCACGGGAATAAAAGACCTCCTTTTGGAGTCCGATCGCCCTCCCAGATCGGACAAGGAGTCTCCCGACAGCGGCGCAAACCAGTCTGGCGAGAAACGCGGAAGAAGGCAGGATGACCATGGAAACAATAGTACCCGTCGCTGGGTAAACATGATCATCGGAGAATCGCAGTTCTACCACGACTCAGTTTCATCGATCAAGGCCTACGGAAGAAAGGTGGAAACGAGTTCTAACTGGACGAATCGGTCCCCGAACGACGACGCTCCAAATGATACGATAGTTTTCAAGGAGAAAGAAACCATCGGAATCGATAAACCTCACTGCGACCCGCTGATCATCGATTTGGTGATCCAAGACCTCGAAGTAGGAAGGGTCCTCATCGACACAGGCAGCACGGTCAACGTCATTTTCTGCGACACTCTCCGGAGAATGAACATCGAACTCGAGGAAGTCGTCCCAGAACCAAAACCTCTGACTGGTTTCTCGGGCACGACGTCAATGACCCTTGGATCGATCAAGCTTCCGGTCATGGTAAGGGAAGTAACGAAAATCGTTGACTTCGCCGTAGTCGATAACCGGCCATCTACAATGTCATCATGGGAACCCCATTGATCAACGCAATGAAAGCGGTACCGTCGACTTACCACCTTGGCATCAAGTTCCCAACACCAAACGGAACAGCAAGAATGGGATGCCGAAACAGTCTAGGCTCGCTTCGCCGAAAGCAAAAGCTACGACAAACTCGGAACACTTCTGTGGTCAGCCCGAAGCGAGTCAAGAAAACTCAGAGTATTCCCGAAGGCTCCACAAAAAGGAATTTGGAATCACTCGACCAGGCAACGGCTCCGGACAGCAATGCGATCCCGGAGTCCATCACCCTACCAGCGAAAAACCTGACTCACGAAACGGCCGCCGACTTAACTGAAGCCTCAACGGCCGAAATAACAGAAACGGCCCCATCCAACGAGTAGGAACCCCCGCGACAACAATCAAAACTACGAGATTGCTTGATCCTCGAATGAGGTACGTAGGCAGCTTGTCTTAGTTGACAAGTTCAGCTATCCCCCTCACTAAAAACCAATGATACTCCTACACTCCCATATCCGAAATATTCATGCATGTACTCGATAGTTTCGGAATTTAATAAAAAATTTCCACAACGTCTCAAGATTCACTGGCGGGAAGCCATAACAATCTGAGATCGCCCAGAATAAGGGTTCGAAGAAACACATATCCATCCAAGCAGCACTTGGATGATAACTAAAAATGATAGTTCATAAGAACTAGCAAAAAAATATAGTACATCTTCTCTAAAAACGAAGATCGTAACCATCTCAAGGACATACCTTCAGGGAAGCGAGACGTCGTAAAAATTCCTCAAAAGGTATCATCCGAACACACAGTCCTTCCGCGACTTTCAAAAAATATATGCCCGTCGATTTTCCCCCGACGGACAAACCCAAAATGTTCTTTTTGTTAAAAAAAAGAACTCGTAGTCAAACCTTCCGTAAAATTGAAAGGTCCTCTTACATCCATCAGGGATACCATAGCGCGCTATACAAGAAATCCAAAATTTTGGTCAGCACTCCAGACGGTCTCTGGAGAGTGCTTGGTTCTTTCCACACAAGTCATATAAGCCGGCGCCAGTCGCGGACTTTGAATCGGAAAGAGCCAGGTAGAAATTGCCAACAGGCAAAACGAAAGCCGATTAGTCGTCGCACAGCCTCAGAGCCGAAAGTAAACCTAGGTCTTGCCCTATGCCCAATCCTACTGGCCCGTTAACATCTCAAGGCATGATATCAAAACTGATACGAGATCGTAAAACATGTCTCATCGTCCACATCCAAACGCTCACGAAACTTCGTGAAACTCCTAAACGTTTCCGAATACCCTCGTCCTTATAAGAGCAAACGAACAGGACGACAAACTAAGAGTTAAGATACGAAGTGACTACTCGTATCTTTCCCTCAAACACTTGACAGAAGTATAAACTAAACATCGCAGGATGATAAAAATATTCGTCATATATATAAAAGCCGCAAAGCGGCCGGGATTCAAAGCCACCAATGGCCAGCCCCACAAATAAAGTCAAATGGCCCCGTAAGGCCATAGCGCACTAATATAAACGACCACACTCGGCCTAAAAACTCAACAATACAGATAAAGATAAGGGAAATCTATCCCGACGATCCTCAAAGGTCAAGGTCGAGATACCCGGACATCGAAACGCCAAACGAGCTCACGGGCTGATCGACCTCTCCCTCCTCGTCCGCAGCACCGACTTCCGCCTCCGCTGTGTCCTCCGAAACCACAATAGGATCCCAGAGTGCCCGGATCCTCCCCTCGATCGGAGGAACCATTGACTCAGCATGGGCACACCCTTCCATAAGGCCAGACATCTCGGCTACCTCGGAGAGAAAGGAGAAGTCGGAATCCTGCGATTTCCAAAGGGTACCAACCGAGCCGCGACACTCGCGGAAGTCACCCACGGAATCATGAGCATCCTTGAAACTCTTGAACTCAGCATCGAACAGCGAGGCCCTCCTTGCTAGCTCAGCAGCAACTGCTTTCCTCCCTCTCCTCTCCGCACAACGGAGAGCTCGGGCATGGGACTCAGCCTGCTTACGATCTTTTCCGCCTTCATTCTGGAGGCGGACGAATTTCCTCTCGATCTCCTCGGCTTTGAAATGCGAAGACGCCTCCCTGAAACCTCCATCAAGCCACAGATAAAACCCGTGATTCCCCAGAAACCAGAGATCAATTACGGAAACCGCAAACCAGAGCTTGATGAACAAAGGATTATCGGGAACCAAACCTCGTTGATTAGTCGAGAACCTTCCGCGATCACTCTTACTCTCGACGCTTCATCCAGCGAGGCGGGAGAAGTGAAACCACGAGGAAGGTTAGGAAAGAAGTCGTCCGGAAAAGGAGCCTCGCTAGTCCCGCTTCCATCACCCGGGGTGAACCCTGGAGCCCATCCGGGTAGCGGAAGGTCCTCCGACACGAAATTCCTATCATCGAAAGCGGTTCACTCATCTTCCCGAGGCCTCTCCCCGTGAATAGGGACGACGTCGGGATTTTCTTCGTCATCGTCTGGCACGCCTAAGGATCGTCTGATTCCTCACGATCGATGAAGCGCCACCGCGTCGCGGATCCTGTCCAGGGTGAAGGTGTCCCAAAAGAAAGGACCGTTGCGGAGAAGATCGCGCTTAGCGTACAGATCCCTAGGGGTCACGGAGAGAATGCTGTTCACTGCAAAGTAAAAAAAAGGGTGTCAGATGATTCCGAGAATCTGTAAAAATCAAATTTCCAAATATGGTACTGTGACGGAAGTTCCATTCGCTATGAAACAAAGGGAGACAGCTTTCTTCGACGGAAGCACCATTAATTCGGACGTAGAAGAAACACTTGAACCATCCCTTCACATGAGAGACATGTCCCCGGATTATCGACATGTGTTTCTTGGGAGCCAAGCGGTACGAGTGGTCGATCGAGGTCTTCCGTGCCGACCACAATCCTTCGAAGTCTCCGGGGCTGAGGTCCATTCCGAGCTCGTAACTCAAGATCAACACGCCGAGAAGGTGCTGCAGCGCCGCAACGTTCAGCTGAATGATCGACAGCTCGAAACGGTCCAGTGCGCGAACGATAGCCTTAGGGATCGGGAACCACAAACGACAGCGTGTCAGAAAGCTTCGTAGCATGTGAAAAATCCCTCCAGAGGATCATCCGCACTCTCCCCGGGGGCAGGAATCTGGAACATCACCTCCTTCGGAACTCTGAAGAACTCCCGGAGAGTTTTAAGATACACAGGAGAGGTTCTGCCCGAAAGGTTAGCATTGGGCTGCGTCGCAGGCCTGATAGGGTAAAAGACTTCCGGCGGATGAGGTAGCCTGCTACTTAAAGCCTCCCAAAACGCCTCTTTCTCTTCTTGCTCAACTTCGAATTCCTCTTTGGGAACAATCTCCTCTTCAACGCGAGGATTGACCGAAGACGATTGGTGGGAAGTCTGTTTCCTGGAGGATCTCCTCCTTGAAGTCATCTCAAACACAAAAGTAAAGGGAGAGAGTATGAGAGAAGTTTTCACTTTGAAGAGATTTTTCTAATGGAGTAAAATGAGCAAAAACTTACTCCACCCATATATAACAAGAAAAAGTTACTATTCACTCTCGAACTTTCGGCCAACGATTCCGTCTAACTCTACCTAGATGAGTCATACCGTGAGCTAGGACCTAACACTCAGGTCCACGGATCCTAGCTAGCTGGGGGGCTAACTGTTGGGGTCAAAACCGGTCACGACGGAATCGATGCCCGAAAGCTCTCGGAAAACCAACTCTCATTTAATCTTTGAAAACCAAACATTCCTGGAATAAGTTTGAAAGAATAAAAGACGGTTTTCCACAAACACGAGTTAAAGAATATCGAGAATTCATTCAGCCCGGATGAGGTCTCAAACATAAGCAAGTATGGATTGGACGGACAGACCACCTCGCCCGTGGGCGAGGATACCTCGCCCGTGGGCGAGGATACCTCGCCCGTGGGCGAGGATACCTCGCCCGTGGGCGAGGATACCTCGCCCGTGGGCGAGGACCGGCATGGCCGAGGCCACCTTGCCCGTGGGCGAGGATGAGCCACACCAAGGCCACCTCGCTCGTGGGTGAGGATACCTCGCCCGTGGGCGAGGATACCTCGCCCGTGGGCGAGGATACCTCGCCCGTGGGCGAGGATACCTCGCCCGTGGGCGAGGATACCTCGCCCGTGGGCGAGGATACCTCGCCCGTGGGCGAGGATACCTCGCCCGTGGGCGAGGATACCTCGCCCGTGGGCGAGGATACCTCGCCCGTGGGCGAGGATACCTCGCCCGTGGGCGAGGATACCTCGCCCGTGGGCGAGGATACCTCGCCCGTGGGCGAGGATACCTCGCCCGTGGGCGAGGATACCTCGCCCGTGGGCGAGGATACCTCGCCCGTGGGCGAGGACCGGCATGGCCGAGGCCACCTTGCCCGTGGCGAGGACCGGCGGGCGAGGCCACCTCGCCCGTGGGCGAGGATACCTCGCCCGTGGGCGAGGATACCTCGCCCGTGGGCGAGGATACCTCGCCCGTGGGCGAGGATACCTCGCCCGTGGGCGAGGATACCTCGCCCGTGGGCGAGGATACCTCGCCCGTGGGCGAGGATACCTCGCCCGTGGGCGAGGATACCTCGCCCGTGGGCGAGGATACCTCGCCCGTGGGCGAGGATACCTCGCCCGTGGGCGAGGATACCTCGCCCGTGGGCGAGGATACCTCGCCCGTGGGCGAGGATACCTCGCCCGTGGGCGAGGATACCTCGCCCGTGGGCGAGGATACCTCGCCCGTGGGCGAGGATACCTCGCCCGTGGGCGAGGATACCTCGCCCGTGGGCGAGGATACCTCGCCCGTGGGCGAGGATACCTCGCCCGTGGGCGAGGATACCTCGCCCGTGGGCGAGGATACCTCGCCCGTGGGCGAGGATACCTCGCCCGTGGGCGAGGATACCTCGCCCGTGGGCGAGGATACCTCGCCCGTGGGCGAGGATACCTCGCCCGTGGGCGAGGATACCTCGCCCGTGGGCGAGGATACCTCGCCCGTGGGCGAGGATACCTCGCCCGTGGGCGAGGATACCTCGCCCGTGGGCGAGGATACCTCGCCCGTGGGCGAGGATACCTCGCCCGTGGGCGAGGATACCTCGCCCGTGGGCGAGGATACCTCGCCCGTGGGCGAGGATACCTCGCCCGTGGGCGAGGATACCTCGCCCGTGGGCGAGGATACCTCGCCCGTGGGCGAGGATACCTCGCCCGTGGGCGAGGATACCTCGCCCGTGGGCGAGGATACCTCGCCCGTGGGCGAGGATACCTCGCCCGTGGGCGAGGATACCTCGCCCGTGGGCGAGGATACCTCGCCCGTGGGCGAGGATACCTCGCCCGTGGGCGAGGATACCTCGCCCGTGGGCGAGGATACCTCGCCCGTGGGCGAGGATACCTCGCCCGTGGGCGAGGATACCTCGCCCGTGGGCGAGGATACCTCGCCCGTGGGCGAGGATACCTCGCCCGTGGGCGAGGATACCTCGCCCGTGGGCGAGGATACCTCGCCCGTGGGCGAGGATACCTCGCCCGTGGGCGAGGATACCTCGCCCGTGGGCGAGGATACCTCGCCCGTGGGCGAGGATACCTCGCCCGTGGGCGAGGATACCTCGCCCGTGGGCGAGGATACCTCGCCCGTGGGCGAGGATACCTCGCCCGTGGGCGAGGATACCTCGCCCGTGGGCGAGGATACCTCGCCCGTGGGCGAGGATACCTCGCCCGTGGGCGAGGATACCTCGCCCGTGGGCGAGGATACCTCGCCCGTGGGCGAGGATACCTCGCCCGTGGGCGAGGATACCTCGCCCGTGGGCGAGGATACCTCGCCCGTGGGCGAGGATACCTCGCCCGTGGGCGAGGATACCTCGCCCGTGGGCGAGGATACCTCGCCCGTGGGCGAGGATACCTCGCCCGTGGGCGAGGATACCTCGCCCGTGGGCGAGGATACCTCGCCCGTGGGCGAGGATACCTCGCCCGTGGGCGAGGATACCTCGCCCGTGGGCGAGGATACCTCGCCCGTGGGCGAGGATACCTCGCCCGTGGGCGAGGATACCTCGCCCGTGGGCGAGGATACCTCGCCCGTGGGCGAGGATACCTCGCCCGTGGGCGAGGATACCTCGCCCGTGGGCGAGGATACCTCGCCCGTGGGCGAGGATACCTCGCCCGTGGGCGAGGATACCTCGCCCGTGGGCGAGGATACCTCGCCCGTGGGCGAGGATACCTCGGACGCCCTAACTATACTAAGAGCAGGAATCCATCCAAAAGACCAACGCCAAAGCCGAGAGCGATCTCTTAGGAGAAATCATTAGAAAAATGTCTAAAGTCCAAACGCCCTAAGTGGCCCGGATCACGGCTAGACGTTCCACATCACGATTTTGAAGCGAGACTAAGCCAAGGCTGGTATCACAGTCTGTTTTGTTTTGCAGAAAATGATAAATGTCAAGTTTCCAAAAGATAAATATGAAGTTCCAAAGATAAATGTCAAGTTTCCAAAAGATAAATATGAAGTTCCAAAGATAAATGTCAAGTTTCCAAAAGATAAATATGAAGTTCCAAAGATAAATGTCAAGTTTCCAAAAGATAAATATGAAGTTCCAAAGATAAATGTCAAGTTTCCAAAAGATAAATATGAAGTTCCAAAGATAAATGTCAAGTTTCCAAAAGATAAATATGAAGTTCCAAAGATAAATGTCAAGTTTCCAAAAGATAAATATGAAGTTCCAAAGATAAATGTCAAGTTTCCAAAAGATAAATATGAAGTTCCAAAGATAAATGTCAAGTTTCCAAAAGATAAATATGAAGTTCCAAAGATAAATGTCAAGTTTCCAAAAGATAAATATGAAGTTCCAAAGATAAATGTCAAGTTTCCAAAAGATAAATATGAAGTTCCAAAGATAAATGTCAAGTTTCCAAAAGATAAATATGAAGTTCCAAAGATAAATGTCAAGTTTCCAAAAGATAAATATGAAGTTCCAAAGATAAATGTCAAGTTTCCAAAAGATAAATATGAAGTTCCAAAGATAAATGTCAAGTTTCCAAAAGATAAATATGAAGTTCCAAAGATAAATGTCAAGTTTCCAAAAGATAAATATGAAGTTCCAAAGATAAATGTCAAGTTTCCAAAAGATAAATATGAAGTTCCAAAGATAAATGTCAAGTTTCCAAAAGATAAATATGAAGTTCCAAAGATAAATGTCAAGTTTCCAAAAGATAAATATGAAGTTCCAAAGATAAATGTCAAGTTTCCAAAAGATAAATATGAAGTTCCAAAGATAAATGTCAAGTTTCCAAAAGATAAATATGAAGTTCCAAAGATAAATGTCAAGTTTCCAAAAGATAAATATGAAGTTCCAAAGATAAATGTCAAGTTTCCAAAAGATAAATATGAAGTTCCAAAGATAAATGTCAAGTTTCCAAAAGATAAATATGAAGTTCCAAAGATAAATGTCAAGTTTCCAAAAGATAAATATGAAGTTCCAAAGATAAATGTCAAGTTTCCAAAAGATAAATATGAAGTTCCAAAGATAAATGTCAAGTTTCCAAAAGATAAATATGAAGTTCCAAAGATAAATGTCAAGTTTCCAAAAGATAAATATGAAGTTCCAAAGATAAATGTCAAGTTTCCAAAAGATAAATATGAAGTTCCAAAGATAAATGTCAAGTTTCCAAAAGATAAATATGAAGTTCCAAAGATAAATGTCAAGTTTCCAAAAGATAAATATGAAGTTCCAAAGATAAATGTCAAGTTTCCAAAAGATAAATATGAAGTTCCAAAGATAAATGTCAAGTTTCCAAAAGATAAATATGAAGTTCCAAAGATAAATGTCAAGTTTCCAAAAGATAAATATGAAGTTCCAAAGATAAATGTCAAGTTTCCAAAAGATAAATATGAAGTTCCAAAGATAAATGTCAAGTTTCCAAAAGATAAATATGAAGTTCCAAAGATAAATGTCAAGTTTCCAAAAGATAAATATGAAGTTCCAAAGATAAATGTCAAGTTTCCAAAAGATAAATATGAAGTTCCAAAGATAAATGTCAAGTTTCCAAAAGATAAATATGAAGTTCCAAAGATAAATGTCAAGTTTCCAAAAGATAAATATGAAGTTCCAAAGATAAATGTCAAGTTTCCAAAAGATAAATATGAAGTTCCAAAGATAAATGTCAAGTTTCCAAAAGATAAATATGAAGTTCCAAAGATAAATGTCAAGTTTCCAAAAGATAAATATGAAGTTCCAAAGATAAATGTCAAGTTTCCAAAAGATAAATATGAAGTTCCAAAGATAAATGTCAAGTTTCCAAAAGATAAATATGAAGTTCCAAAGATAAATGTCAAGTTTCCAAAAGATAAATATGAAGTTCCAAAGATAAATGTCAAGTTTCCAAAAGATAAATATGAAGTTCCAAAGATAAATGTCAAGTTTCCAAAAGATAAATATGAAGTTCCAAAGATAAATGTCAAGTTTCCAAAAGATAAATATGAAGTTCCAAAGATAAATGTCAAGTTTCCAAAAGATAAATATGAAGTTCCAAAGATAAATGTCAAGTTTCCAAAAGATAAATATGAAGTTCCAAAGATAAATGTCAAGTTTCCAAAAGATAAATATGAAGTTCCAAAGATAAATGTCAAGTTTCCAAAAGATAAATATGAAGTTCCAAAGATAAATGTCAAGTTTCCAAAAGATAAATATGAAGTTCCAAAGATAAATGTCAAGTTTCCAAAAGATAAATATGAAGTTCCAAAGATAAATGTCAAGTTTCCAAAAGATAAATATGAAGTTCCAAAGATAAATGTCAAGTTTCCAAAAGATAAATATGAAGTTCCAAAGATAAATGTCAAGTTTCCAAAAGATAAATATGAAGTTCCAAAGATAAATGTCAAGTTTCCAAAAGATAAATATGAAGTTCCAAAGATAAATGTCAAGTTTCCAAAAGATAAATATGAAGTTCCAAAGATAAATGTCAAGTTTCCAAAAGATAAATATGAAGTTCCAAAGATAAATGTCAAGTTTCCAAAAGATAAATATGAAGTTCCAAAGATAAATGTCAAGTTTCCAAAAGATAAATATGAAGTTCCAAAGATAAATGTCAAGTTTCCAAAAGATAAATATGAAGTTCCAAAGATAAATGTAATCTTTTATTGCATTTCTAGCTTAGTTCTTAGTTCAAAATCATCTCACTTAATGGTTGCATTTAGCTGAAGCATTGTCTTATTTTCCCTTTGCATTACAATCTCTTAGGATTGGTTCGACAATCTCTTATACTACAACATTTGATTTGGACCCTTGAAAAGTCTGAACATCAAATTGGCGCCGTTTCCAAGTTCTAAGTTGATTTTGACATTGGGATTTAGTCACTTGCTTGAGACTAAAAGATTTTTCTTTTATTGTGTTATTGATTCTCCTTCTTCCTCTCCCTTTTCATTTCAGGTGTATGATCTTGAGAAGCAGAGGTGCATCAAACCTGGTTCCCACTATTGAAGATATTGCTGCACTTGAGAGAGAGATAGCAAGAAAGAGAAGAGAAGAAGAGCAACAAGCTCACTTGCAGAGTGATATACCATGAATTTGACCCGATTTTATCCATGGTATATAAGTGTTTTAGAATATATTATATGTTTGTTGGAGTCTATTAAGAGTATTTACAGGTTCATGGACGTTTCAGAGGAAAGTGGTGATTTTGGTGTCTTTTGGAGCCTTTTGAGTGTAGAGCTGCACAAATGCATCATATGTTTAGCTATGGATAGAGACCTTCTTACGGTGCGATTGAGCTGATATTTTTTCAAAAGATATATCTTTGAGTTAGCTTTCCAATGCCACCGGTTTGAGGTCAATCCAACAGTTAGATCGGAAGTTATGCCCGTTTTACTAAACAGTGGTCAGTCTGCCTCGCGAGAGGAAGTTGTCGAGAAGAGGAATGCATATCGATCGATGCAGCACACTACATATCGATCGATATTGATGTCAGAATATGGGCGGAGCATATTTTATGACCGATTGAAACCCATGAGCCACCACAAAGTTACCAAAATACCCTTGGACGCCCAGAAACCCTATTATGTGTTTTCTAAGCCATTGTTGACGGCTACGCTTTCTATTATTCTATCCTATTGTTTTCTCTTAGTGTTTGGAGAGAAGATAAATTCTACTTCATAGATTGATTGGAACTCCATTGGTTTTATCATTGATTTCTATTCTATAATTATTCAGACTATGATTTCTATCAATTCTTCCATGTCTGAGTAATTCTCTTGTGAGGTTTAAGAATTTCATGAGCTTAATGTCAAACTGATAATCAATTAGGATTGCTAGGTTATCTATAGATCTCTACACCAGGGTGATTAGTAATACTAGGATCTGGAGTATTTAGAAAAGCACGACAGTGTGACTAATTGCTTGAACCTAGAATCATAGGACAATTGAGAGGCACGAAAGTACCATCAATTAACAGAACCCGAGCTCTGCTGGATTAGATACCTAGGTGCATACGATAGTTGGTCTAGGAATCTAGTTGAACATAATCTATTAGGTCGTTAATGCTTGTCTGAGGTAGTATCGATCGACACTCAGGCCATAGCATCAATCGATGCTCACTCCTTGTTCGTGTGCGACAGCTGGGACAAAGACTTAGGAATCTGATTAGTCATTGCATATGAAAGATGGATTACTTGCTTATTAAAATCGAGTTCTAGAATTTAACAATAAACCTTTAGCATCCTTGAATTGTAGTTTTGAATCTCTTGATTGATAAATCCCTAGATCTAGCTATTTCTCCTTATTGTTAACAACTCTCTGCCAAGCTGAACAATTGTCTTGTTCATCTCGTTTACTGCTTTAGTTACTTATTTATTTACTGTCTTATAATCAATTACCCTAGCTAAACCATATAACTGTCAGATCTAGTGTGTGCTTTAGCTCCCTGTGGACTCGATCCCTAAGTGCTACAACTCGACCTCTAATTTGAGAGAGTATAAATCACTCCTTAGGTAATTTGAATGATATCAAATTTGGCGCCGTTGCCGGGGAGCTTCGATAGCCATTAGACTTGATTAATAGGTTTAGTCTAGGTTTTATTTACTGTTTTAAGTTACTTACGAATTTTTTTTCTTGTTTTTCAGGTAGATGACAGTCAGTACCAGAAGCATCAAGAAGGAATTTATTTTCTTATCAGACCCAGCACGTGTGGAACGCTTGATCTGCTGAGAGAAACGTGCTACATCGATCGACACCACTACTAGTGCATTGACCGATTCTGATCAACAACCGTCTACCGAGTTTCAAAACCATCGATCGACAATCGCTCATCCACATCGACCGACACTCGCTCATCCACATCGACTGATACTTCTCAGTACCCGTCGACTTACATCGTCCACCCGACGTCGACCGATACCGCACATCTCGCATCGATCGATACTGAGCTGCGAGACATGGTTGCGCCATTGATTCTCATGCAGGAAGATAATGGAGACCTGCATGACCCTGAAAGTTATATGTGTAATGCAGTAGGTCAGAAGATAGATGGACAGGGTGCTGCAATCCTTGATCCATCTGCTGTCACTAAGGTTGCTAATGTTCTTTGACAAAGAACAATGACAGAATTGATAATGCCTAGTCAGTTCTATACCAATAGGCGTGCGATTCAACCTCCTGAAATCCAGGGATTTGAAATCCGACCCACCTACTTCTCTCATGTGGGTCAGCACCCCTATTGTGGTCTTCCTCATGAAAATCCCATGGACAATATTGAGACACTAGAAGATTTGATGTGTGTGATATTTTGCAGATTTACATGTTTTTAGCATTCATATCTTATGCATTTTGATCATATAGGTTAGGCATTAGGCATCTTTAGGCTCATATTGCATTCATAAGTCTTTCTCAGGTGTTGGAGTGTACTTTGGAGTTATTGGAGGTGTTTGGGAGTATTGTTATAAAAAAGAGTGAAAGATGAACATGGACGGAAGCCTTAGAGAAGTTTTCTGTTTCTAAGATTTTTTGGAGGCACAGAAAATTGAGTTAGCTTTCCAATTGAAGTGGTTTGAAGTCATTTGGAGCTATATTAAAGGAGTTATGATCGAATCACTAAAGGCATGTCAACATACCCGGGGTGAAGTACCCGGGTTGAGCACCCCGCTCGGGAATGGACGAGGCTGGACACACCCAAGCTGATGTACCCGGGGTAAGCCACCCGAACGGCCTGATGGATGGTGAAGCTCGGACGATACGCGGCCTGGCACACCTGGGGTAAGCTACCCTCACGGGACGAGGCCACAGATCAACACGAGACACGCGGGTCGGCATACGCGAGTTGGACGAGCTGCTCCTTACACGGGTATCGGCCAGCTTCTTCCTTCTTGCTGGATTCTGATTGGTTGAAGACTTAATGACCTCAAGGGATTTTTAGACTTTTCTCCTTTATGCTTTTAAGGCTCTCTAAGCCTCATATAAATACTTTTGTAATCTCCTTTGTGAGATCTAACTTCTTTTCTCTTAAGAACACATTTTGATCTTGAAGAAAGTTTGGATCTTGGATCCTTTTTCATCTTATTATCTTTGTGTTTATTGGATTATCTTGCTCACTATCATGTTTAGCCTTGAATCATCCATGGTTTTAGGGTTATCCATGTCTATTACTGATTAGATCTATCTTGGGTTCATGGGCTTGCGAGACTAAGGGTGATTAGGTGTAGATATAAGATGTTTTAGTGTAAATCCTACTAGATCCTTGCTTGTAGAGTGTTCATATTGCTATTTTGGGGTTGGCCTCTTCAAAATAGAGCTATAGGCATTTCATTCCCGGAAGGTGTTTTTAACATCCATTACCTAAGAGATTAGTTGTTCAAGATGTTAAGATAGCTAATAGACTTGTTCTTATTGATTGCTTTCATATTATTCAACCTAAAGGATTAGATGATTGAGATATGTTAGTGAATGAGCATTCATCTAGGGATAGAGCTTGCTTAAGATTGTGTCTAGGCTTAAGGATGCTAGATTGATTGAAAGTTTTCCATCTTAGATTGAAACATGATAACCCAAGGTCAATTCCCTTGTCCCATGAGTCCCCTTGCCTCATATTGAAAGAAAGTTCACTCCTTTATTACATTTTTAGTATTATCTTAGTTCATAATCATCTTCACTCAATAGTTGCACTTAGATTAAGCATAGACTTGCGTTCCATTTGCATTATAATCACTTAGAATTGATTCGACAATCTTACTAAACTACAACATTTGGTTAAGGAGCCTTGAAAACTAACATCAAATTGGCACCGTTGCCAAGTTCTAAGTTGATTTTGACATTGGGATTTAGTCACTTGCTTGAGACTAAATCATTTTTCCTTTTTTGTGTTATTTCTTCTCCTTGTTCTTCTCCCTTTGCATTTCAGGTGTATGATAACAACAAGCAGAGGTGCATCAAACTTGATTTCCACTGTTGAAGAAATTGATGCACTTGAGAGGGAGATAGCAAGAAAGAGAAGAGAAAAAGAGCAACAGGCTCACTTGCAAAGGTTGGGTTTGATATGGAGAATCAGCCTCAAGATGGTGATGCCCTAGGGGGAAATGATCCAAGATATGACAACATAAGACCACAACGCCAACCACAACATCCACATCGCCAAGCTAGAGTTGGGACCTATGATCAACCTCACATCCATGGTCATAGGAGAGGAATCAGGCTGTGGGAACCAAAACTCGCACTGTCAATTTTCGTATAAATAAGGAAAGTAGGAAAACCTTAATTTCCCTGAGGTCCCGGATCTCTGCGGAGTCAACGACAACTGACCAAATAAATGCGGAAAATATGAAAAGATAACAAAACAAATTTAGAGAAAACAGTAGATCTTATTCGCGTAAGAGCATTGCGATCATTACAAGAGATTATAAAAGTTTTGGCCTCAAAAGCTGTCAGCGAGTTACCTAGTTCTAGCGACCCAAAACCTTAAACCTAGTTGAGTCGCAGCTCGATAGCAAAAGACGAAAAAGATACAAAAAAGGTTTTTGATTGATTTCGGACTGAACCTTATTAAAGGCTGCCTATGTACCCCTTTCGAGGATCAAGTCGAACGTAGTTCAATTGATAGAGCTGGACAAGAGATCGAACTGCCTAGGCGAGTTGTTCTAGTAATCGTGTGCCAGTCATAGAAACCGAACTTGTCGAGAATAAAGCCTAAAGTTTCTAAGTGCAGAGAATTCTGAGTCTAGAAGAGTCTCCTTGTGCTTCTCGTCTTGAACTCCTTATATACTCTCCTCTAGGTCCGTTTACACTTTCCCTTACTGCCCTTAAGCCGTCATAGCCAAAAAATGGAGATATTCCATTTTCCCGATCTTCGTGATTATCCGCGGAAACTTTCCATTTATCCGCGGAATTTGATGTTTATCTCACCAAGCATAACCGTCATAGCGTTTATGGGTTTTAAGAAATCGTAAGTGGGCCTCGAATCAAGTTTTAGGACTCTTTGGACCGTCTTTTGATTCGAGACGTTTATTACGGTTTCTTCGGTAAAGATAATTTCCGCGGTTTTTATCGTAAAACCAGACCAAGGATTCAATTTGATTGGAAATCAAGAAATGGTTAAGCCGTGGTTTGCGGAAGGTTGTAATGAGGACAGTCGAGAGTTCATAGTTTTACATCGTATTGTCATTTCGGAAGATGTCGGATGCTACGGAAGGACCGTGACGCATGCATGTTTGGTCGCTATACTGGCCGAGCCTGTGTTTGGGCTCGGTCGCTATAACAAAAGGCGAAAAAGATACAAAAAGGTTTTGATTGATTTCGACTGAACCTTATTAAAGGCTGCCTATGTACCTTCGAGGATCAACTTCGAGCGTAGTTCAATTGATAGAGCTGGACAAGAGATCGAACTTCCTAGGCGAGTTGTTCTAGTAATCGTGTGCCAGTCATAAAAATCGAACTTGTCGAGAATAAAGCCTAAAGTTTCTAAGTGCAGTATAGAAGAGTCTCCTTGTGCTTCTCGTCTTGAACTCCTTATATACTCTCCTCTAGGTCCGTTTACACTTTCCCTTACTGCCCTTAAGCCGTCATAGCCAAAAAATGGAGATATTCCATTTTCCCGATCTTCGTGATTATCCGCGGAAACTTTCCATTTATCCGCGGAATTTGATGTTTATCTCACCAAGCATAACCGTCATAGCGTTTATGGGTTTTAAGAAATCGTAAGTGGGCCTCGAATCAAGTTTTAGGACTCTTTGGACCGTCTTTTGATTCGGGACGTTTATTACGGTTTCTTCGGTAAAGATAATTTCCGCGGTTTTTATCGTAAAACCAGACCAAGGATTCAATTTGATTGGAAATCAAGAAATGGTTAAGCCGTGGTTTGCGGAAGGTTGTAATGAGGACAGTCGAGAGTTCATAGTTTTACATCGTATTGTCATTTCGGAAGATGTCGGATGCTACGGAAGGACCGTGACGCATGCATGTTTGGTCGCTATACTGACCGAGCCTGTGTTTGGGCTCGGTCGCTATAGCAAAAGACGAAAAAGATACAAAAAAGGTTTTTGATTGATTTCGGACTGAACCTTATTAAAGGCTGCCTACGTACCCCTTTCGAGGATCAACTCGAACGTAGTTCAATTGATAGAGCTGGACAAGAGATCGAACTTCCTAGGCGAGTTGTTCTAGTAATCGTGTGCCAGTCATAAAAATCGAACTTGTCGAGAATAAAGCCTAAAGTTTCTAAGTGCAGTATAGAAGAGTCTCCTTGTGCTTCTCGTCTTGAACTCCTTATATACTCTCCTCTAGGTCCGTTTACGCTTTCCCTTACTGCCCTTAAGCCGTCATAGCCAAAAAATGAAGATATTCCATTTTCCCGATCTTCGTGATTATTCTCGGAAACTTTGCATTTATCTGCGGAATTTGATGTTTGTCTCACCAAGCATAACCGTCATAGCATTTATGGGTTTTAAGAAATCGTAAGTGGGCCTCGAATCAAGTTTTAGGACTCTTTGGACCGTCTTTTGATTCGGGATGTTTATTACGGTTTCTTCGATAAAGATAATTTCCGCGGTTTTTATCGTAAAACCAGACCAAGGATTCAATTTGATTGGAAATCAAGAAATGGTTAAGCCGTGGTTTGCGGAAGGTTGTAATGAGGACAGTCGAGAGTTCATAGTTTTACATCGTATTGTCATTTTGGAAGATGTTGGATGCTACGGAAGGACCGTGACGCATGCATGTTTGGTCGCTATAGCGACCGAGCCTGTGTTGGGCTCGGTCGCTATAGCGACCGAGCCTGTGCTCGAGCTCGGTCGCTATAGCGACCGAGCCGGGCATGCCGTTGGCTGCTTTGCGATGATCGAGCCGAGCCTTCGCCGTTGTTGATCTTTCGTTTTTTCGAGCGATCGAGTTTTTAACGAAGACACGATTTGGTCGTAGAGTTCCTCGCAAGGATTCGATTTTTACGATTTCTTTCGTAAAGAAATCAAAGATATATATTTTTATTGAACGTTTCGATACTAACTTTGTCGTGACAGTTTTCGACCCCAACAACGATCGTCGAGTAGACAAGTTACGATGTCCACTCGACCATCGTCGAGTGGATTGATGCTCGAACCATTGGAGTTTGTTTTGACGCTGCGGACAAATCTTTTCAATAATTTTATCGTAAAATTAGTTTAAGTAATTTTACGAAATTATCTTTTAGAAATATTTTGACGTTAATTTCGTCGTGACCGTTTTTGACCCTAACAGTTAGCCCCCAGCCCGTTAGAACCGTGGATCATAGATGTGAGGTTCTAGCGTGCGATAAGACAAGCCAGGCAAGTTAGGCGGAATTAATGGTTGAAAATGTCCGTTGAAAGTTGTACGTTCACTCTAAGAAGAGTGGAATCTTAATTATAAGATTGAGGCTGCGCTTGATGAAAGCTGCCTACGTACCCTTTGTCAAAAGGGATCAAGCCATTAAGTAGTTAGTCTTGGAGTTAAGACTCTTATGACTTGTTTTCCAGTGAGTCCTTCGGTTCGGCGTCAGCAGCTAAATAGTTCACTATGTCGGCATACCAGGGTCTGTCTCTGAACTTCTTTTCAACAGCGTGCACTTCCTGATCGGAGTTTGGCACCTATCAGGAGTGTGCGGATCAGTGTTGATACTGTCGGCTACGGTGACAGTCACATTAAAGGATATCTTGAATGAGACTTTATCCAGGTCAAGGCCGTTTTCACAATTGGTCAGTCGTCTGTCTTGTTGTCGATCGATTGATCGGTGGATTCATCGATCGACTTGCGATCTATGGCATCGACCGATTTGTCGTTCGTGTCATCGATCAACATTGGTTCGATTATATCGATCACCGCATTACTTTGTTCATCGACCGATATAGATTCAGATGCAAGATTTATCTGATCAACGAATGCAGATTCGGCCAGGTATACGCCTTCGGCTGGCAAGAAATCATCAGTAGGAATATTGTCATTGACTTTTATCCGGGAAAGGTGGTCAGATACGCTGTTATCTACTACTCTTTTGTCCTTGATTTCCATATCAAATTCTTGGAGTAGAAGTATCCATCGGATAAGTCGAGGTTTGGCATCTTTCTTTTGCATAAGGTATTTTATTGCTGTGTGATCGGTGTGAACAATGACTTTTGAGCCAACAAGGTAGTTTCGGAATTTCTCGAAAGCGTACACGACAGCAAGTAATTCCTTTTCCGTTGTGCCATAATTTCTCTGAGCATCTTCCAGAGTTCGGCTCGCGTAGTAAATAACATGAAGTTTTTTATCTTTACGCTGCCCTAACACTGCTTGTGACACCCCCGATCATAGTTGACCGGAAATGACACAGTCGATGTTCTTCGATGGTCGACCCGAGGTTCTCAGAATATATCCGATCGCCTTAAACCAACAACAAAAGAACACAGACACTCCTATCGGATATCATTCTAGGCTTTTCAACCCGATAAAGCAATATTCGATAGTTAGTTCGTCCCGGACAAGGACTAATATCATATGAGAACTCGTAATATATAAACATCTTTTATACATTATTTATTTACTTTTAACATCTTACAAAGCGTTATAGTTTTATCCTACGGCCTATCGCCCAACAACGTTTTAAGTAAATATACATCAAAAGTTACGTTGCAAGGGCAACAAAATACTACCGCTGGTTGGCCGTTCCTTCCGTCCAAAAGTAGTGATCTCCCAACTAGTGGTTACCTGCACACACAACAATGAGTCATGAGCAACTAATTTACTCAGTGAATCTAGAATCACAACACAATCAATATTAAACAAAACAAATGTCAAATGCATAAACGAGATTGTGCAAGTACTAGTACTATACTTTAGTATATCAATCATCATTGTGAATTCTTATTTTTAAATGTCACTTCCACAATTCCCGCCCGTCATCATACTCATATAATACAATATATATGCTGGACCCGAGAAACAACTAAGGCTAATAGAGTCTAGCGAGTTAGCATTACCATCATCCTCGAGCGTCCTTATGAACATTCGGGACTGCATCGTCATGCAGTAAGCGGTATCAGGGTGCTACCCCATCATCGTGTCTTCATGACCTTGCTCCATTCGCAGGACCAAGTCACGGTAATGCGGAAACTTTAGGGATAGTGAATAATAAGAAGACTTCACAAGATTTTACTTCCATGATTATTCCAAAATTAATCCATAATTATTTCATAATTAAACTATAATTAATCCATAATTATTTCATCCCGGACAAGGACTAATATCATATGAGAACTTCGTAATTTATAAACATCTTTTATACATTATTTATTTACTTTTAACATCTTACAAAGCGTTATAGTTTTATCCTCGACCTATCGCCCAACAACGTTTTAAGTAAATATACATCAAAAGTTACGTTGCAAGGGCAACAAAATACTACCGCTGGTTGGCCGTTCCTTCCGTCCAAAAGTAGTGATCTCCCAACTAGTGGTTACCTGCACACACAACAATGAGTCATGAGCAACTAATTTACTCAGTGAATCTAGAATCACAACACAATCAATATTAAACAAAACAAATGTCAAATGCATAAACGAGATTGTGCAAGTACTAGTACTATACTTTAGTATATCAATCATCATTGTGAATTCTTATTTTTAAATGTCACTTCCACAATTCCCGCCCGTCATCGTACTCATATAATACAATATATATGCTGGACTCGAGAAACCACTAAGGCTAATAGAGTCTAGCGAGTTAGCATTACCATCATCCTCGAACGTCCTTATGAACATTCGGGACTGCATCGTCATGCAGTAAACGGTATCCAGGGTGCTACCCCATCATCGTGTCTTCATGACCTTGCTCCATTCGCAGGACCAAGTCACGGTAATGCGGAAACTTTAGGGATAGTGAATAATAAGAAAACTTCACAAGATTTTACTTCCATGATTATTCCAAAATTAATCCATAAACTAACCCTTAATAAATCATAATTAATCATTAATTAATTCAATATTAATCCTTAATTAATCTAAGATTAATCCTTGATCAATCCAAGATTACTCCATAATTAATTCATAAATAATCTTAAATTAATCCTTAATTAATCCATAATTATTTCATAATTAAACTATAATTAATCCATAATTATTTCATAATTAAAGTTAGTACTTGAGAACAAGTACTAAGATTAGGATCAACCTCAATTAATAGTTTGATCATAACTTTAAGTTTGTGTTTACATTAAGTGAACACCACAAGGTTGTTAAGGATTCAAAGACTTTATTACATAACTAAAATAATTTAGTTCATTCAATCATACACTCATATGTGATCTATCATCACATCCATCTAGACTCACCTAGAGATTAGTCTTGAAACTGGCTTGAACAAGACTGAGTTGTACTAGCAAACACCACGCCTTAGCTGATCAAAACAGTGCAAGGTACTAAGTTCAGACAAATTTTAGTCAGGACAGGATCAGTTCATTCAGCTTAGGTCTTAGACAGTTCACATCAGTTAGCTAGCGGTTTACAGAAAATTAATTCAAACCGAAACTAACAAACTGAACCATATAATCACTTATACAAGTGATCTGACCATCACCCTAGCTAAACATGAACTGGTTCTGCTCAGACTGACTGAGACAAAAAGATGAAGCTTACTCAAAATCTCAACCGTTGGATGAACTCAGATTGTTCTCCTCTCCAAGGTAAGCTTGTGGCAGAACTGATCAACAAGAAAGATAAAGGTCTGATCATGATCTGAACTCAACTTGGTCTAGGGTTTTATTTAAAAATCTCACCTTCTGATCTTCTTACAGAAACAAAGTGATCAAGTATTGAAGATCAAATCACCAGTAATTTTTTCTTGATTTAATTTTCTGAATTTTCTCTCTGTTTTTCTCTTCTTCTTTCTCAGTTTTCTCTGAAACTTCTCTGGACTTTTCTGAGGTTTCAGAACGTGGTAAGCAGGTGAAAAAGAGACTTAAGTACTTCTGATGGTATTTAGATGAGTGTCCAACTGAGGAACCAAAGCAAGAGGCAGTGGAGACAGCTGGCAACCTGCTTAATCATCTGCAGCACACTGTCCTTTCCTTCCCATGAAGCAGTCTCCAGCCAATCATAATTAATCAAGAATAAAGGAAGCAAGCACACAGGCAGCTTGTGAATTGCATGTGCCTTTTACTACAGAAGCAAGCAAGCAGGAAGGTGCAAGGCATGTGACTTAATACTGAGCAAGCAGGCTGGTGAAGGACATAACTCAGTTCAAAAATTATTTAGGAAGCTGGCCAGTAATTTTAAATAATTTTTCAACTAGTTTTTCTTTTCCCTTAGCTCTCGGAAAAGTCTTGTCCACCTTAATAAAAATTCGACCAAATATTTAAGACTCGACCAAAACTATCAAGAGAAGGTCTTTCGACCACAAGATAATCTCATCGAGACATTAATTTACCGCGTCGATTTTTATTTTTAATTCTGATGGAATAAACTCGGAATAGATTTTCAGAATTTTCTTAACCAAAATTCTATCAACTTGTGAGGTTTATTACACTCTTCCCCTCTCAAAAGAATTCGTCCCCGAATTCTCAAAACATAACTGTGGACATTTTACTGGATGACTGAGGTATCTAAGAAGAGTTCTGGATAATCTGCTCTGAACTTAATTTCATCCTCCCATGTGACAACAACTCTCTGGCGCTTGCCCTAAAATACTTGAACTTGCGAAATTTCTCGGTTCTTCAATTTCTTAATACGACGCTCGCCTATCCGTAAAGGACCTTGAGGATAGGTGAGGTTAGATTGCAAGTTATCTGGTCTCTGCGGCTCGACCATATTTGGATCTGGTATATGCTTACGTAACATTGATACATGAAATACCGGATGCATAAGCATATCGGGTGGAAGTTCTAGTCTATAGGCTACTTCTCCAACTCTAGAAACAATCTGGTACGGACCAATGTAGCGGGTTGCTAACTTTCAATTTTTCGAATCGATCCTTTCCTTTCCTTGCAGCAACTTTCAAGAAGACTAAATCATTTACTGCAAAAGTGACTTCTCTTCTACCACGGTCGGCATACTTCTTCTGACGGTCTTGGGCCTTCTTCATATTTGCTTGAATTATTTGTACTTTATCAGCAGCCTCATCTACTATTTCTGGACCAAGAATTCTTCTCTCACCAACTTCTGCCCAACATACTGGCGTTCTGCAAGGTCGACCATACAGTGCTTCGTACGGTGACATACCAATACTGGAGTGGTAGCTATTGTTGTAGGAGAATTCTATCAGCGGCAAAAACTTATCCCATGGACCATTCCAATCGAGGACACATAACCTTAACAGATCTTCTAGAGTTTTGATGGTTCTTTCGGTCTGGCCATCTGTTTCCGGATGAAACGCAGTGCTCATATGCAAATCAGTTCCCAAGGCTTGTTGAAAGGCTCGCCAAAATTCAGATGTAAAGCGCGGGTCTCGATCTGATACTATATTTTCTGGTACCCCATGAAGCTTTACTATTTCTTCCAAATACAGCTCTGCTAAAGTCTCAACTTTGTCTGTAAGTTTCATCGGTAGCAAAAGAGCAGATTTGGTAAGACGATCGACAATCACCCAAACTGCATCATTCCCACGGCCGGGTGCTCGAGGTAAACCAGAAATAAAGTCCATCGCCACTGCATCCCATTTCCATTCAGGGATAGGTAAGCTTTGGAGTAAGCCTCCTGGAACTTGATTTTCAGCCTTTGTCCTTTGGCAATTCTGACACTGAGAAACCCATATGGCAACATCTCTCTTTATCCCTGGCCAGTGGTAATATCTTTTGATATCTCTATACATTTTTGTACTTCCGGGGTGAATGCTTAAGAGAGAATGGTGTGCAGTTCTTAGAATCTCCTCTCTAAGTCCTTCTCCTTTTGGAACAGTTACTCGACCATTGAGTAACAAGGTTCCATCACTTGCAACTTGATATCCACCAAAATTTCCTTCATTTACCTGCTCTCGTATCTTCTTCAGGTTCACATCTCTCATTTGACATTCTCGGATACGAGCAAGTAAACCAGCTTGGCTTACTGCTTGTAGTCCTAGAGGTTCTCCCTCTTCTCCTTCTAGAGCAGCCAAACTAATCATCTTGAATTCTGCTTCAAGGTTCTGAAGTTCCTTTTCGATATCCACATCAACTTTCCTTCTGCTCAGAGCATCAGCAACAACATTTGCTTTTCCTGGATGATATAGGATCTGCATGTCATAGTCGGCTACAAACTCCGTCCATCGTCTTTGCCTTAGGTTCAAATCAGGTTGAGTGAAAAGATACTTAAGGCTTTTATGGTCGGTGAACACTTGAATCTTCTCGCCATACAAATATGATCGCCAAATCCGAAGGGCAAATACTACTGCTGCCATCTCTAAGTCGTGCATCGGATAGTTTACTTCATGCTTTCTTAGTTGCCTTGATGCATAGGCGATTACCTTATCGTCCTGCATCAGTACACAACCTAAACCAACATGAGATGCATCTGTATACACGGTGTATGTTTGGCTAGGCTTAGGCAAGGCTAAGATAGGTGCAGATGTTAAAGCTTCTTTCAACCTATCGAAAGCTTCTTCAGTTTCTCCACTCCACTCATAAGAAACACTTTTACCGATCAGAGGAGTCAGCGGCTTTGATATACTTGCAAACCCTTGAACAAACTTTCGATAATAGCTGGCCAATCCGAGAAAACTCCTAATATCGGTTACAGAAGTCGGACGAGGCCATTCCTTAATAGCAGTTATCTTCTCTGGATCAACGGAAACTCCTTGTTCTGATACTCGATGTCCTAAGAATCCAACTTCTCTTTTCCAGAAACGACACTTACTAAGTTTAGCAAAAAGCTTTTGCTCTTGTAGACGTTCAAGAACTTGTCTTAGATGCTTCCCGTGTTCTTCCGCACTTCGGGAATATATGAGGATGTCATCAATGAATATGATAACAAAATCGTCCAGGTAATCCCGAAATACTTCATTCATCTGACGCATAAATGCATCTGGGGCATTGGTAAGACCAAAAGGCATTACTACAAACTCAAAGTGTCCATAGCGGGTTCTAAAGGCAGTCTTCATGATGTCGGTTTCAGAGATCGGAATTTGTTGATAACCCGAAGCTAAATCAATCTTCGAAAACCAACTTGCGCCTTGCAACTGATCTAACAACTCATCGATTCTTGGGAGTGGGTACTTGTCTTTGATGGTCATGTTGTTGATTCCACGATAATCAATACATAACCGCATGCTTTCGTCTTTCTTCTTTACAAATAGCACGGGTGCGCCCCATGGTGATTAACTAGGACGTATGAAACCCTTGTCTAATAAATCTGCTAACTGCTGTTTCAACTCAGCGAGTTCTGCTGGTGCCATTCGGTATGGTGCTTTTGCTATTGCAGCAGATCCGGGTTCTAAGGTTATACTAAAGGGGTTACTCCTAGACGGCGGCAATCCCTCTAATGCTTTAAATACGTCTTTATATTCTCTAGCTACTGGGATGTCTTCTAAGTTCTGCTCTTTCTCGTCTTCTACAGGTCCAGCAATTAAGGTGACTAGGTACACTTCTTCACCCTTCTCCAAAATGTTTTTGACTCTTAAGGCTGATACTAACGATGCTCCAACACTCGGTACTATGCCGTGGAAAGCTAAAGATGGTAGGGTATCTCTCTCAACAATAATCTTCCCTCGAACACAATCAAGGTGAGATCGGTAGCTAGACAGCCAATCCATTCCTAGTATTACCTCATATCGCTCTAACGGGAGAACTAACAGATGAGCCGGGAAAACCATTTCTTGAATAATGATTGGAACTCTTAGGATACAGCCTTCAGTTTCAAGAACTTGATCTCCGGGAGTTAGAACAGGAATGGTTAAATCCACTTTAGTGAATTCTCCATCAAATCTGGATGCTACTTCGGGAGCTACAAAACTATGTGTTGCTCCCGAATCGAACAGGATATGGGCGGGTACTCCGCCTACAAGTAAAGTCCCTGAAACTAATGGACTTCACCATCAATTATTTACACAACCATTTTATAATACTTTTATATCACTAATTCACCAATCATATATATATATATATATATATATATATATTACATAAATTATGCAACACTCAATTGGATAAGAAAACAAACCTGTAATCGGACCCTTCGGTGGTCCGGATGGTCCTGGTAACTCTAAAGCGTAAGCCCTACCAGAAGTGGCTTGACGCTTAGCCGGGGGTAAGGGTAAAGGTGGGTTAACGTGTCCAACTGATGGAACACTCGAAACAACAGGCTGAACAGAATGAGTGTGTGGACAAGATGTCGCATAATGTCCTCGGTCTCCACATGTGAAGCAAGTGATATGAGATGGTACAGCCGGTCGGAACTGTCCCATAGTCAGACAATCTCGCCTAACATGGCCCAGCTGGCCACAACTGAAACAAGTTGGGGTTCTAGGTCTCGGTCCTCCAGAGTGACCTCCCCGATAAACTCTACCTCCTCGTCCTCTCTGCATAACCGAAGATGGCTGACGCTGGAAAGGAACAGATGGACGTCTAGGTGGTGCGGAATGGATAGCAGAAGCTCTCTCAGCAGCAATAGCTTCCTCAACATTCACCGCACGCTCAACAAGATCAGCAAGCCTATGAAACTCTACCGCCTCAAGTCTGCTCCTTATATTCGGGCTAAGTCCCCGAAGGAACTTCCGGATGATCATCATCTTGTCCTCTTGACCATAGTGGACATACTACCTGTGACGAGTAAACTCTGCTTCATACCTCCGAACTGATAAACTACCCTGGAATAGCTCCATAAACTTGATCTCTAATATGTCACGAGCCTCCGGTGGAAAGTACTTTCGAGTGAACGCTGTACGGAAGTCAGCCCAAGTCAGATCGAAATCTCCAAAGTTCCTCTCTACACATAACCACCAACTAATGGCGTCCTTCTCCAGATAGTAAACAGCCACCTCCTTCTTATACTCTATCGGACAACGGGTTGCAGCAAAGTTCTGCTCGAGGTTGTGCATCCACGCATCAGCTTCAAAGGGATTAGTCCCTCCCTTATAATGCTTCGTCCCCAAGTTCTTCATAATCATGACTATCTTCAAGAAGTCCGGACAAGAAGTAGTAGGTACCGGAGCTGGCTGATCACGCTCCGCATTCAGTGCTTGATGCTGCAAATTCACAATCTCAGCCATCAGTTCTAGAAGTGCCACTATAGTTGGATCAGTTGGCGCCGGTTCAGGTTGTGCTTCCAGAATAGGTGCAGCAGGAGCTGGTGGAATATGAGCGGCTGGAGATGCAGGAGCTGCAGGATGATCTCCATGCATTGGACTATCATTGACCACATCCACCTCGATGTCCATAAAATATGGGTCTGGAGACAAAGGCATGTGCACCGGTGTCTGATCATATGACCCTTCAGACGGGTCAGTCTCAAAGCTAGAGCCCGAAGGTGTAACCTCAAAGCTAGGTGTCGGAAGTGGTGCCGGAGTAGATGGCGGTGAAGAGTCTGGAGATGATGGAATCGGTATCGGTAGATAAGCTCCACCACGTAGTGCCGGTCTCGGTGGCATCTGCAACGAAAGATCATGGTAAGTTTCTACCCAGTTCTATTTATATCTAAAAGAAGGAACAAACTAGCATTTCCTAATATCCTTGCGACACATTTTTGACTCGAAAAATATTTGAAACAAGTCCCATTCTAGCATCGTTTAACAATGCTCTAATACCACCTTTGTGACACCCCCGATCATAGTTGACCGGAAATGACACAGTCGATGTTCTTCGATGGTCGACCCGAGGTTCTCAGAATATATCCAATCGCCTTAAACCAACAACCAAAGAACACAGACACTCCTATCGGATATCACTCTAGGCTTTTCAACCCGATAGAGCAATATTCGATAGTTAGTTCGTCCCGGACAAGGACAAATATCATATGAGAACTCGTAATTTATAAACATCTTTTATTCATTATTTATTTACTTTAAACATCTTACAAAGCGTTATAGTTTTATCCTACGGCCTATCGCCCAACAACGTTTTAAGTAAATATACATCAAAAGGTACGTTGCAAGGACAACAAAATACTACCGCTGGTTGGCCGTTCCTTCCGTCCAAAAGTAGTGATCTCCCAACTAGTGGTTACCTGCACACACAACAGTGAGTCATGAGCAACTAATTTACGAAGTGAATCTAGAATCACAACACAATCAATATTAAACAAAACAAATGTCAAATGCATAAACGAGATTGTGCAAGTACTGATACTATACTTTAGTATATCAATCATCATTGTGAATTCTTATTTTTAAATGTCACTTCCACAATTCCCGCCCGTCATCGTACTCATATAATACAATATATATGCTGGACCCGAAAAACCACTAAGGCTAATAGAGTCTAGCGAGTTAGCATTACCATCATCCTCGAACGTCCTTATGAACATTCGGGACTGCATCGTCATGCAGTACACGGTCTCCAGGGTGCTACCCCATCATCGTGTCTTCATGACCTTGCTCCATTCGCAGGACCAAGTCACGGTAATGCAGAAACTTTAGGGATAGTGAATAATAAGAAGACTTCACAAGATTTTACTTCCATGATTATTCCAAAATAAATCCATAAACTAACCCTTAATAAATCATAATTAATCATTAATTAATTCAATATTAATCCTTGATCAATCCAAGATTACTCCATAATTAATTCATAAATAATCTTAAAATAATCCTTAATTAATCCATAATTATTTCATAATTAAACTATAATTAATCCACAATTATTTCATAATTAAAGTTAGTACTTGAGAACAAGTACTAAGATTAGGATCAACCTCAATTAATAGTTTGATCATAACTTTAAGTTTGTGTTTACATTAAGTGAACACCACAAGATTCTTAAGAATTCAAAGGCTTTACTACTTACTAAAATAATTTAGTTCATTCACTCATACACTCATATGTGATCTATCATCACATCCATCTAGACTCACCTAGAGATTAGTTTTGAAACTGGCTTGAACAAGACTGAGTTGTACTAGCAAACACCACGCCTTAGCTGATCAAAACAGAGCAAGGTACTAAGTTCAGACAATTTTTAGTCAGGACAGGATCAGTTCAGTTCAGCTTAGGTCTTAGACAGTTCACATCAGTTAGCTAGCGGTTTACAGAAAATTAATTCAAACCGAAACTAGCAAACTGAACCATATAATCACTTATACAAGTGATCCGACCATCACCCTAGCTAAACATGAACTGGTTCTGCTCAGACTGACTGAGACAAAAAGATGAAGCTTACTCAAAATCTCAACCGTTGGATGAACTCAGATAGTTCTCCTCTCCAAGGTAAGCTTGCGGCAGAACTGATCAACAAGAAAGATAAAGGTCTGATCATGATCTGAACTCAACTTGGTCTAGGGTTTTATTTAAAAATCTCACCTTCTGATCTTCTTAACAGAAACAAAGTGATCAAGTATTGAAGATCAAATCACCAGCAATTTTTTCTTGATTTATTTTTCTGAATTTTCTCTCTGTTTTTCTCTTCTTCTTTCTCAGTTTTCTCTGAAAATTCTCTGGACTTTTCTGAGGTTTCAGAACGTGGTAAGCAGGTGAAAAAGAGACTTAAGTACTTCTGATGGTATTTAGATGAGTGTCCAACTGAGGAACCAAAGCAAGAGGCAGTGGAGACAGCTGGCAACCTGCTTAATCATCTGCAGCACACTGTCCTTTCCTTCCCATGAAGCAGTCTCCAGCCAATCATAATTAATCAAGAATAAAGGAAGCAAGCACACAGGCAGCTTGTGAATTGCATGTGCCTTTTACTACAGAAGCAAGCAAGCAGGAAGGTGCAAGGCATGTGACTTAATACTGAGCAAGCAGGCTGGTGAAGGACATAACTCAGTTCAAAAATTATTTAGGAAGCTGGCCAGTAATTTTAAATAATTTTTCAACTAGTTTTTCTTTTCCCTTAGCTCTCGGAAAAGTCTTGTCCACCTTAATAAAAATTCGACCAAATATTTAAGACTCGACCAAAACTATCAAGAGAAGGTCTTTCGACCACAAGATAGTCTCATCGAGACATTAATTTACCGAGTCGATTTTTATTTTTAATTCTGATGGAATAAACTCGGAATAGATTTTCAGAATTTTCTTAACCAAAATTCTATCAACTTGTGAGGTTTATTACACTCTTCCCCTCTCAAAAGAATTCGTCCCCGAATTCTCAAAACATAACTGTGGACATTTTACTGGACGACTGAGGTATCTAAGAAGAGTTCTGGATAATCTGCTCTGAACTTAATTTCATCCTCCCATGTGACAACAACTCTCTGGCCCTTGCCCCAAAATACTTGAACTTGCGAAATTTCTCGGTTCTTCAATTTCTTGATACGACGCTCGCCTATCCGTAAAGGACCTTGAGGATAGGTGAGGTTAGATACAAGTTCTCTGGTCTCTTGGCTCGACCATATTTGGATCTGGTATATGCTTACGTAACATTGATACATGAAATACCGGATGCATAAGCATATCGGGTGGAAGTTCTAGTCTATAGGCTACTTCTCCAACTCTAGAAACAATCTGGTACGGACCAATGTAGCGGGTTGCTAACTTTCCAATTTTTCCGAATCGATCCTTTCCTTTCCTTGCAGCAACTTTCAAGAAGACTAAATCATTTACTGCAAAAATGACTTCTCTTCTACCACGGTCGGCATACTTCTTCTGACGGTCTTGGGCCTTCTTCATATTTGCTTGAATTATTTGTACTTTATCAGCAGCCTCATCTACTATTTCTGGACCAAGAATTCTTCTCTCACCAACTTCTGCCCAACATACTGGTGTTCGCAAGGTCGACCATACAGTGCTCCATCACGGTGACATACCAATACTGGAGTGGTAGCTATTGTTGTAGGAGAATTCTATCAGCGGCAAAACTTATCCCATGGACCATTCCAATCGAGGACACATAACCTTAACAGATCTTCTAGAGTTCTGATGGTTCTTTCGGTCTGGCCATCGGTTTCGATGAAGCGCAGTGCTCATATGCAAATCAGTTCCCAAGGCTTGTTGAAAGGCTGCCAAAATTCAGATGTAAAGCTGGTCTCGATCTGATACTATATTTGCTGGTACCCCATGAAGCTTTACTATTTCTTCCAAATACAGCTCTGCTAACGTCTCAACTTTGTCTGTAAGTTTCATCGGTAGGAAATGAGCAGATTTGGTAAGACGATCGACAATCACCCAAACTGCATCATTCCCACGGCCGGGTGCTCGAGGTAAACCAGAAATAAAGTCCATCGCCACTGCATCCCATTTCCATTCAGGGATAGGTAAGCTTTGGAGTAAGCCTCCTGGAACTTGATTTTCAGCCTTTTCCGTTGGCAATTCTGACACTGAGAAACCCATACGGCAACATCTCTCTTTATCCCTGGCCAGTGGCAATATCTTTTGATATCTCTATACATTTTTGTACTTCCGGGGTGAATGCTTAAGAGAGAATGGTGTGCAGTTCTTAGAATCTCCTCTCTAAGTCCTTCTCCTTTTGGAACAGTTACTCGACCATTGAGTAACAAGGTTCCATCACTTGCAACTTGATATCCACCAAAATTTCCTTCATTTACCTGCTCTCGTATCTTCTTCAGGTTCACATCTCTCATTTGACATTCTCGGATACGAGCAAGTAAACCAGCTTGGCTTACTGCTTGTAGTCCTAGAGGTTCTCCCTCTTCTCCTTCTAGAGCAGCCAAACTAATCATCTTGAATTCTGCTTCAAGGTTCTGAAGTTCCTTTTCGATATCCACATCAACTTTCCTTCGCTCGAGCATCAGCAACAACATTTGCTTTTCCTGGATGATATAGGATCTGCATGTCATAGTCGGCTACAAACTCCGTCCATCGTCTTTGCCTTAGGTTCAAATCAGGTTGAGTGAAAAGATACTTAAGGCTTTTATCGCTGGTGAACACTTGAATCTTCTCGCCATACAAATATGATCACCAAATCCAAAGGGAAAATACTACTGCTGCCATCTCTAAGTCGTGCGTCGGATAGTTTACTTCATGCTTTCTTAGTTGCCTTGATGCATAGGCGATTACCTTATCGTCCTGCATCAGTACACAACCTAAACCAACATGAGATGCATCTGTATACACGGTGTATGCTATTAGGCTTCGCAAGGCTAAGATAGGTGCAGATGTTAAAGCTTCTTTCAACCTATCGAAAGCTTCTTCAGTTTCTCCACTCCACTCATAAGAAACACTTTTACCGATCAGACGAGTCAGAGGCTTTGATATACTTGCAAACCCTTGAACAAACTTTCGATAATAGCCGGCCAATCCGAGAAAACTCCTAATATCGGTTACAGAAGTCGGACGAGGCCATTCCTTAATAGCAGTTATCTTCTCTGGATCAACGGAAACTCCTTGTTCTGATACTCGATGTCCTAAGAATCCAACTTCCCTTTTCCAGAAACGACACTTACTAAGTTTAGCAAAAGGCTTTTGCTCTTGTAGACGTTCAAGAACTTGTCTTAGATGCTTCCCGTGTTCTTCCGCACTTCGGGAATATATGAGGATGTCATCAATGAATATGATAACAAAATCGTCCAGGTAATCCCGAAATACTTCATTCATCAGACGCATAAATGCAGCTGGGGCATTGGTAAGACCAAAAGGCATTACTACAAACTCAAAGTGTCCATAGCGGGTTCTTAAGGCAGTCTTCATGATGTCGTTTTCAGAGATCGAATTTGATGATAACCCGGCTAAATCAATCTTGAAAACCAACTTGCTTGCAACTGATCTAACAACTCATCGATTCTTGGGAGTGGGTACTTGTCTTTGATGGTCATGTTGTTGATTCCACGATAATCAATACATAACCGCATGCTTCCGTCTTTCTTCTTTACAAATAGCACGGGTGCGCCCCATGGTGATTAACTAGGACGTATGAAACCCTTGTCTAATAAATCTGCTAACTGCTGTTTCAACTCAGCGAGTTCTTCTGGTGCCATTCGGTATGGTGCTTTTGCTATTGCAGCAGATCCGGTCCTAAGGTTATACTAAAGGGGTTACTCCTAGGCGGCAATCCCTCTAATGCTTTAAATCGTCTTTATATTCTCTAGCTACTGGGATGTCTTCTAAGTTCTGCTCTTTCGCCTTCTACAGGTCCAGCAATTAAGGTGACTAGGTACACTTCTTCACCCTTCTCCAAAATGTTTTGACTCTTAAGGCTGATACTAACGATGCTCCAACACTCGGTACTATACCGTGGAAAGCTAAAGATGGTAGGGTATCTCTCTCAAAAATAATCTTCCCTCGACCACAATCAAGGTGAGCTCGGTAGCTAGACAGCCAATCCATTCCTAGTATTACCTCGTATCGCTCTAACGGGAGAACTAACAGATGAGCCGGGAAAACCATTTCTTGAATAATGATTGGAACTCTTAGGATACAGCCTTCAGTTTCAAGAACTTGATCTCCGGAGTTAAAACAGGAATGGTTAAATCCACTTTAGTGAATTCTCCATCAAATCTGGATGCTACTTCGGGAGCTACAAAACTATGTGTTGCTCCCGAATCGAACAGGATATGGGCGGGTACTCCGCCTACAAGTAAAGTCCCTGACAATAATTGACTTCACCATCAATTATTTACACAACCATTTTATAATACTTTTATATCACTAATTCACCAATCATATATATATATATATTACATAAATTATGCAACACTCAATTGGATAAGAAAACAAACCTGTAATCGGACCCTTCAGTGGTCCGGATGGTCCTGGTAACTCTAAAGCGTAAGCCCTACCAGAAGTGGCTTGACGCTAGCCGGGTAAGGGTAAGGTGGGTTAACGGTCCAACTGGTGGAACACTCGAAACAACAGGCTGAACAGAATGAGTGCGTGGACAAGATGTCGCATAATGTCCTCGGTCTCCACATGTGAAGCAAGTGATATGAGATGGTACAGCCGGTCGGAACTGTCCCATGGTCGGACAATCTCGCCTAACATGGCCCAGCTGGCCACAACTGAAACAAGTTGGGGTTCTAGGTCTCGGTCCTGCAGAGTGACCTCCCCGATAAACTCTACCTCCTCGTCCTCTCTGCATAACCGAAGATGGCTGACGCTGGAAAGGAACAGATGGACGTCTAGGTGGTGCGGAATGGATAGCAGAAGCTCTCTCAGCAGCAATAGCTTCCTCAAATTCACCGCACGCTCAACAAGATCAGCAAGCCTATGAAACTCTACCGCCTCAAGTCTGCTCCTGATATTCGGGCTAAGTCCCCGAAGGAACTTCCGGATGATCATCATCTCGTCCTCTTGACCATAGTGGACATACTGCCTGAGACAAGTAAACTCTGCTTCATACCTCCGAACTGATAAACTACCCTGGACTAGCTCCATAAACTTGATCTCTAATCTGTCACGAGCCTCCGGTGGAAAGTACTTTCGAGTGAACGCTGTACGGAAGTCAGCCCAAGTCAGATCGAAATCTCCAAAGTTCCTCTCTACACATAACCACCAACTAATGGCGTCCTTCTCCAGATAGTAAACAGCCACGTCCTTCTTATACTCTATCGGACAACGGGTTGCAGCAAAGTTCTGCTCGAGGTTGTGCATCCACGCATCAGCTTCAAAGGGATCAGTCCCTCCCTTATAATGCTTCGTCCCCAAGTTCTACATAATCATGACTATCTTCAAGAAGTACGGATGAGAAGTAGTAGGTACCGGAGCTGGCTGAGCACGCTGTGCATTCAGTGCTTGATGCTGCAAATTCACCATCTCAGCCATCAGTTCTAGAAGTGCCACTATAGTTGGATCAGTTGCCGCCGGTTCAAGTTGTGCTGCCAGAATAGGTGCAGCAGGAGCTGGTGGAATATGAGCGGCTGGAGATGCAGGAGCTGCAGGATGATCTCCATGCGTTGGACTATCATTGACCACATCCACCTCGATGTCCATAAAATATGGGTCTGGAGACAAAGGCATGTGCACCGGTGTCTGATCATATGACCCTTCAGACGGGTCAGTCTCAAAGCTAGAGCCCGAAGGTGTAGCCTCAAAGCTAGGTGTCGGAAGTGGTGCCGGAGTAGATGGCGATGAAGAGTCTGGAGATGATGGAATCGATATCGGTAGATAAGCTCCACCACGTAGTGCCTGTCTCGGTGGCATCTGCAACGAATGATCATGGTAAGTTTCTACCCAGTTCTATCTATATCTAAAAGAAGGAACAAACCAGCATTTCCTAATATCCTTGCGACACATTTTTGACTCGAAAAATATATGAAACAAGTCACATTCTAGCATCGTTTAACAATACTCTGATACCACCTTTGTGACACCCCCGATCATAGTTGACCGGAAATGACACAGTCGATGTTCTTCGATGGTCGACCCGAGGTTCTCAGAATATATCCGATCGCCTTAAACCAACAACCAAAGAACACAGACATTCCTATCGGATATCACTCTAGGCTTTTCAACCCGATAAAGCAATATTCGATAGTTAGTTCATCCCAGACAAGGACTAATATCATATGAGAACTCGTAATTTATAAACATCTTTTATACATTATTTATTTACTTTAAACATCTTACAAAGCGTTATAGTTTTATCCTACGGCCTATCGCCCAACAACGCTTTAAGTAAATATACATCAAAAGGTACGTTGCAAGGGCAACAAAATACTACCGCTGGTTGGCCGTTCCTTCCGTCCAAAAGTAGTGATCTCCCAACTAGTGGTTACCTGCACACACAACAATGAGTCATGAGCAACTAATTTACTCAGTGAATCTAGAATCACAACACAATCAATATTAAACAAAACAAATGTCAAATGCATAAACGAGATTGTGCAAGTACTAGTACTGTACTTTAGTATATCAATCATCATTGTGAATTCATATTTTTAAATGTCACTTCCACAATTCCCGCCCGTCATCGTACTAATATAATACAATATATATGCTGGACCCGAGAAACCACTAAGGCTAATAGAGTCTAGCGAGTTAGCATTACCATCATCCACGAACGTCCTTATGAACATTCGGGACTGCATCGTCATGCAGTACACGGTCTCCAGGGTGCTACCCCATCATCGTGTCTTCATGACCTTGCTCCATTCGCAGGACCAAGTCACGGTAATGCGGAAACTTTAGGGATAGTGAATAATAAGAAAACTTCACAAGATTTTACTTCCATGATTATTCCAAAATTAATCCATAAACTAACCCTTAATAAATCATAATTAATCATTAATTAATTCAATATTAATCCTTAATTAATCTAAGATTAATCCTTGATCAATCCAAGATTACTCCATAATTAATTCATAAATAATCTTAAATTAATCCTTAATTAATCCATAATTATTTCATAATTAAACTATAATTAATCCATAATTATTTCATAATTAAAGTTAGTACTTGAGAACAAGTACTAAGATTAGGATCAACCTCAATTAATAGTTTGATCATAACTTTAAGTTTGTGTTTACATTAAGTGAACACCACAAGGTTCTTAAGGATTCAAAAACTTTACTACATAACTAAAATAATTTAGTTCATTCAATCATACACTTCTATGTGATCTATCATCACATCCATCTAGACTCACCTAGAGATTAGTCTTGAAACTGGCTTGAACAAGACTGAGTTGTACTAGCAAACACCACGCCTTAGCTGATCAAAACAGAGCAAGGTACTAAGTTCAGACAAGTTTTATTCAGGACAGGATCAGTTCAGTTCAGATTAGGTCTTAGACAGTTCACATCAGTTAGCTAGCGGTTTACAGAAAATAAATTGAAACCGAAACTAACAAACTGAACCATATAATCACTTATACAAGTGATCCGACCATCACCCTAGCTAAACATGAACTGGTTCTGCTCAGACTGACTGAGACAAAAAGATGAAGCTTACTCAAAATCAAAACCGTTCGATGAACTCAGATAGTTCTCCTCTCCAAGGTAAGCTTGCGGCAGAACTGATCAACCAGAAAGATAAAGGTCTGATCATGATCTGAACTCAACTTGGTCTAGGGTTTTATTTAAAATTATCACCTTCTGATCTTCTTAACAGAAACAAAGTGATCAAGTATTGAAGATCAGATCACCAGCAATTTTTTCTCGATTTAATTTTCTGAATTTTCTCTCTGTTTTTCTCTTCTTCTTTCTCAGTTTTCTCTGAAAATTCTCTGGACTTTTCTGAGGTTTCAGAACGTGGTAAGCAGGTGAAAAAGAGACTTAAGTACTTCTGATGGTATTTAGATGAGTGTCCAACTGAGGAACCAAAGCAAGAGGCAGTGGAGACAGCTGGCAACCTGCTTAATCATCTGCAGCACACTGTCCTTTCCTTCCCATGAAGCAGTCTCCAGCCAATCATAATTAATCAAGAAGAAAGGAAGCAAGCACACAGGCAGCTTGTGAATTGCATGTGCCTTTTACTACAGAAGCAAGCAAGCAGGAAGGTGCAAGGCATGTGACTTAATACTGAGCAAGCAGGCTGGTGAAGGACATAACTCAGTTCAAAAATTATTTAGGAAGCTGGCCAGTAATTTTAAATAATTTTTAAACTAGTTTTTCTTTTCCCTTCGCTCTCGGAAAAGTCTTGTCCACCTTAATAAAAATTTGACCAAATATTTAAGACTCGACCAAAACTATCAAGAGAAGGTCTTTCGACCACAAGATAGTCTCATCGAGACATTAATTTACCGCGTCGATTTTTATTTTTAATTCTGATGGAATAAACTCGGAATAGATTTTCAGAATTTTCTTAACCAAAATTCTATCAACTTGTGAGGTTTATTACACTCTTCCCTCTCAAAAGAATTCGCCCCTAATTCTCAAAACATAACTGTGGACATTTTATCGACGATCGAGGTATCTAAGAAGAGTTCTGGATAATCTGCTCTGAACTTAATTTCATCCTCCCATGTGACAACAACTCTCTGGCCCTTGCCCCAAAATACTTGAACTTGCGAAATTTCGGTTCTTCAATTTCTTGATCGGCTTTCGCCTATCCGTAAAGGACCTTGAGGATAGGTGAGGTTAGATTGCAAGTTCTCTGGTCTCTGCGGCTCGACCATATTTGGATCTGGTATATGCTTACGTAACATTGATACATGAAATACCGGATGCATAAGCATATCGGGTGGAAGTTCTAGTCTATAGGCTACTTCTCCAACTCTAGAAACAATCTGGTATGGACCAATGTAGCGGGTTGCTAACTTTCCAATTTTTCCGAATCGATCCTTTCCTTTCCTTGCAGCAACTTTCAAGAAGACTAAATCATTTACTGCAAAAATGACTTCTCTTCTACCACGGTCGGCATACTTCTTCTGACGGTCTTGGGCCTTCTTCATATTTGCTTGAATTATTTGTACTTTATCAGCAGCCTCATCTACTATTTCTGGACCAAGAATTCTTCTCTCACCAACTTCTGCCCAACATACTGGTGTTCTGCAAGGTCGACCATACAGTGCTCCATACGGTGACATGGCCGAATATGCCCATGGTCATAGGAAACGATTTTCCACTTTGGGTTTAATTTATACGTTGAAAGTTTCGTATAATGTTTCCTTTATTCGTATGGAAGTTGTTTCCTTTGTATCAGATAGAGACAAAGCCTAAGAAGCTCGATAGAGAGCCCGTGCGGATTCAATTGCGGTGTGATTTCCTACTCAGATCTAACCGAGGGAATCAGAGTGGATGCTGGTGAGCCGCATGGCTAAAGAATGGGATCTGACAGATCCTGGTGTGAGGAAATAAAGTTTAGATTGATCGTCCAATGTCGGATCATACAGCTTCATTTTTGCTATAAGAAAAAATACTTTTTCGTAAAACCTGTTATGTTTACTTTCGAAAGTTTCTTCGTATGCTTGATTCGATTTATACGAATAATTTTTGCGTAAGTAACAGGCGACTGGTTTTACGAATTAAGTAAATAAGCGCGACTTATGGAGATGTAAAAGTAACGATGTTTCTGTAGGTTTCTTGAGTCAAATGAATCAGTTAAACAACCACATTAAGTAGACGAGCGGGGAGGACGTGTTCCCTTTGCCGTATTTGTTTCTAGTTGTGTTCTCGATTTCTTTTGCTAGCGTTTAGACGAATCTTAGATTGTCGTTTGCTTTGGTGAGGAATCATATTGTCAAAATATTTTTCTGCCTATCGCTGCGAGAATTGACTTTTTTTAAAGTGTTTTTTTTATATATATCATAAAGTTTCAATGGTAACTTCAATCGAGACGAAACAAGAGACGTTTCGATCGAGACTCGAAAGAGAACGCAAAGATGGAGGTAGGGCGAGTAGGAACAAGCCAAGGAGTTTAAGACGAGTTTTACTTGTTTTCGTCGTAAAACCTCAACGGAAACTCCGATTGACACGAAACAAAAAGTGTTTCGATGAGGATTCAAAGGAGAACCCAAAGGAAGACCCCTTTTAGGCCTGACCGGTCGCTATAGCGAGTGATGATGTCTGGCAGGTCGCTATAGCGAGTAGAAGCAAGCCAAGACGAAGTCCCACTTGTTTTCGTCGTAAAATCTCAACGAAACTCCGATTGAGATGAAATGAAAAGCGTTTCGATGAGGATTCAAAGGAGAACGCAAAGGAGGACCCCTTTGAGGCCTGACAGGTCGTTATAGCGAGTGAAGATGTCATCTCGGTCGCTATAGCGAGTGGAAGCAAGCCAACACGAGTCCCACTTGTTTTCGTCGTAAAACCTCAACGGAAACTCCGATTGAGATGAAATGAAAAGCGTTTCGATATGGATTCAAAGGAGAACGCAAAGGAGGACCCCTTTGAGGCCTGACAGGTCCCCTATAGCGAGTGAGGATGTCATCTCGGTCGCTATAGCGAGTGGAAGCAAGCCAAGACGAGTCCCACTTGTTTTCGTCGTAAAATCTCAACAGAAACTCCGATTGAGACGAACCGAAAAACCTCGATGAGGATTCAAAGGAGAAAGCAAAGGAGGACCCCTTTGAGGCCTGGCAGTTCGCTATAGCGAGTGAGGATGTCATCTCGGTCGCTATAGCGAGTGGAAGCAAGCCAAGACGAGTCCCACTTGTTTTCGTCGTAAAATCTCAACAGAAACTCCGATTGAGACGAAACGAAAAGTGTTACGATGAGGATTCAAAGGAGAATGAAAAATAGGACCCCTTTGAGGCCTGACAGGTCGCTATAGCGAGTGAGGATGTCATCTTGGTCGCTATAGTGACAGAGCTTGTTTAGGTGCTCGGTCGCTATAGCGACCGAGCTTTGTTCGGTGCTCGGTCGCTATAGCGACCGAGCTTTGTTTGGTGCTCGGTCGGTATAGCGACCGAGCTTTGTTCGGTGCTCGGTCTCTATAGCGACCGAGCTTTGTTCGGTGCTCGGTCGCTATAGCGACCGAGCTTTGTTCGGTGCTTTCGGTCTCTATAGCGACCGAGCTTTGTTCGGTGCTTTCGGTCGCTATAGCGAGTGAAGATGTCATCTCGGTCGCTATAGCGAGTGATGATGTCTGGCAGGTCGCTATAGCGACCGAGCTTTGTTCGGTGCTTTCGGTCGCTATAGCGACCGAGCTTTGTTCGGTGCTTTCGGTCTCTATAGCGACCGAGCTTGTTTAGGTGCTTTCGGTCGCTATAGCGAGTGGAAGCAAGCCAAGACGAAGTCCCACTTGTTTTCGTCGTAAAATCTCAACGAAACTCCGATTGAGGCGAAGCGAAAAGTGTTACGATGAGGATTCAAGGAGAACGCAAAGGAGGACCCTTTGAGGCCTGGCAGTTCGCTATAGCGAGTGGAAGCAAGCCAACACGAGTCCCACTTGTTTTCGTCGTAAAATCTCAACGAAACTCCGATTGAGGCGAAGCGAAAAGTGTTACGATGAGGATTCAAAGGAGAATGAAAAATAGGACCCCTTTGAGGCCTGGCAGTTCGCTATAGCGAGTGGAAGCAAGCCAACACGAAGTCCCACTTGTTTTCGTCGTAAAATCTCAACGAAACTCCGATTGAGGCGAAGCGAAAAGTGTTACGATGAGGATTCAAAGGAGAATGAAAAATAGGACCCCTTTGAGGCCTGGCAGTTCGCTATAGCGAGTGAGGATGTCATCTCGGTCGCTATAGCGAGTGAGGATGTCATCTCGGTCGCTATAGCGAGTGAGGATGTCATCTCGGTCGCTATAGCGAGTGAGGATGTCATCTCGGTCGCTATAGCGAGTGGAAGCAAGCCAAGACGAAGTCCCACTTGTTTTCGTCGTAAAATCTCAACGAAACTCCGATTGAGGCGAAGCGAAAAGTGTTACGATGAGGATTCAAAGGAGAAAGCAAAGGAGGACCCCTTTGAGGCCTGACAGGTCCCCTATAGCGAGTGAGGATGTCATCTCGGTCGCTATAGCGAGTGGAAGCAAGCCAAGACGAAGTCCCACTTGTTTTCGTCGTAAAATCTCAACGAAACTCCGATTGAGGCGAAGCGAAAAGTGTTACGATGAGGATTCAAAGGAGAAAGCAAAGGAGGACCCCTTTGAGGCCTGACAGGTCGCTATAGCGAGTGGAAGCAAGCCAAGACGAAGTCCCACTTGTTTTCGTCGTAAAATCTCAACGAAACTCCGATTGAGGCGAAGCGAAAAGTGTTACGATGAGGATTCAAAGGAGAACGCAAAGGAGGACCCCTTTGAGGCCTGGCAGTTCGCTATAGCGAGTGAGGATGTCATCTCGGTCGCTATAGCGAGTGGAAGCAAGCCAAGACGAAGTCCCACTTGTTTTCGTCGTAAAATCTCAACGGAAACTCCGATTGAGACGAAACGAAAAGTGTTACGATGAGGATTCAAAGGAGAACGCAAAGGAGGACCCCTTTGAGGCCTGACAGGTCGCTATAGCGAGTGAGGATGTCATCTCGGTCGCTATAGCGAGTGGAAGCAAGCCAAGACGAGTCCCACTTGTTTTCGTCGTAAAATCTCAACGAAACTCCGATTGAGGCGAAGCGAAAAGTGTTACGATGAGGATTCAAAGGAGAACGCAAAGGAGGACCCCTTTGAGGCCTGGCAGTTCGCTATAGCGAGTGAGGATGTCATCTCGGTCGCTATAGCGAGTGGAAGCAAGCCAAGACGAAGTCCCACTTGTTTTCGTCGTAAAATCTCAACGAAACTCCGATTGAGGCGAAGCGAAAAGTGTTACGATGAGGATTCAAAGGAGAACGCAAAGGAGGACCCCTTTGAGGCCTGACAGGTCCCCTATAGCGAGTGAGGATGTCATCTCGGTCGCTATAGCGAGTGGAAGCAAGCCAAGACGAAGTCCCACTTGTTTTCGTCGTAAAATCTCAACGAAACTCCGATTGAGGCGAAGCGAAAAGTGTTACGATGAGGATTCAAAGGAGAATGAAAAATAGGACCCCTTTGAGGCCTGACAGGTCGCTATAGCGAGTGAGGATGTCATCTCGGTCGCTATAGCGAGTGAGGATGTCATCTCGGTCGCTATAGCGAGTGGAAGCAAGCCAAGACGAAGTCCCACTTGTTTTCGTCGTAAAATCTCAACGAAACTCCGATTGAGGCGAAGCGAAAAGTGTTACGATGAGGATTCAAAGGAGAATGAAAAATAGGACCCCTTTGAGGCCTGGCAGTTCGCTATAGCGAGTGGAAGCAAGCCAAGACGAAGTCCCACTTGTTTTCGTCGTAAAATCTCAACGAAACTCCGATTGAGGCGAAGCGAAAAGTGTTACGATGAGGATTCAAAGGAGAATGAAAAATAGGACCCCTTTGAGGCCTGGCAGTTCGCTATAGCGAGTGAGGATGTCATCTCGGTCGCTATAGCGAGTGAGGATGTCATCTCGGTCGCTATAGCGAGTGAGGATGTCATCTCGGTCGCTATAGCGAGTGAGGATGTCATCTCGGTCGCTATAGCGACCGAAGCTTCTGTCCGAGCTCGGTCGCTATAGCGACCGAACCTGTGTTTGGGCTCGGTCGCTATAGCGACCGAACCTGTGTTTGGGCTCGGTCGCTATAGCGACCGAACCTGTGTTTGGGCTCGGTCGCTATAGCGACCGAACCTGTGTTTGGGCTCGGTCACTATAGCGACCGAAGCCAGATGGAACTCGGTCGCTATAGCGACCGAACCTGTGTTTGGGCTCGGTGCTATAGCGACCGAACCTGTGTTTGGGCTCGGTGCTATAGCGACCGAACCTGTGTTTGGGCTCGGTCGCTATAGCGATCGAAGCCAGATGGAACTCGGTCGCTATAGCGACCGAACCTGTGTTTGGGCTCGGTCGCTATAGCGACCGAAGCCAGATGGAACTCGGTCGCTATAGCGACCGAGCCTGTGTTCGGGCTCGGTCGCTATAGCGACCGAACTTGTGTTTGGGCTCGGTCGCTATAGCGACCGAACCTGTGTTTGGGCTCGGTCGCTATAGCGACCGAACCTGTGTTTGGGCTCGGTCGCTATAGCGATCGAGTTTGTAACGAAGACACGATTTGGTCGTAGAGTTCCTCGCAAGGATTCTATTTTTACGATTTTTTTTCGTAAAGAAATCAAAGATGTATATTTTTATCGAACGTTTCGATACTAACTTTGTCGTGACAGTTTTCGACCCCAACAACGATCGTCGAGTAGACATGTTACGATTTCCACGTGACCATCGTCGAGTGGATTGATGCTCGAACCATTGGAGTTTGTTTTGACGCTGCGGACAAATCTTTTCAATAATTTTATCCTATAAATTAGTTTAAGTAATTTTTACGAGAATTATCTTTTTCGAGAAATATTTTCGAACGTTAACTTCGTCCTGACCGTTTTTGACCCCAACACAGGCCACCAGCTGTGGAGAACAACAACTTTGAGATCAAATCAGGGCTGTTGCATTTGATTGAGAACAACAAGTTTCATGGCCTTGCTGTGGAGGATCCCCTTGATCACTTGGACACATTTGATAGCTATTGTAGCTTGTCCAGGACTAATGGAGTCTCTGAAGATGCATTCAAGCTAAAGTTGTTCCCATTCTCTTTGGGAGACAAAGCACATCAATGGGAGAAGGCTCTTCCAAGTGACTCTATCACAACTTAGAATGAGTGCAAGAGGACATTCCTAGAGAAGTTCTTCTCTACCTCAAGGACAGCCAAGATCAGAAATGAGATCTCTAGCTTTCAGAAGAAGAACTTAGAGGGCTTTAGTGAAGCATGGGAGAGGTTCAAGGGCTATTGGTCTCAATGCCAACATCATGGCTTCAGCAAGGAGAGTTTGCTTAGTACCTTCTACAGAGGTGCTCTTCCAGAGTTCATGAGCAGATTAGACATAGCCAGCAATGGTTTCTTCTTGGGAAGAACTGAAGAGGATGCAGAGGAGCTGGTGGAGAACGTGGCCAAGAGTGACTCAGTCTACAGTGAGGAGCATGATAGGGTCAACAGAAGTGATGATCAGCAGACAAAGAAAGAGATCAAGTCCTTGCAAGAGAAGATGGATTTGATTCTTTCAAACCAAGCTAAACAGGAGCAGATGAACTTTGTGGGTGGTGCTAGTAAAGAGGTTCCTCCTAAGGTCAATGAGGTTGATGGTTTAGAAGGCCAAGAGGAGCTGCTATTCATCAATGCTAATGGCACATGGTACTGGAAGGAGACAAATTTTCAGTACCAAAACAACTATCAGCAAAGGCCTTACTACAACAATCAGCAAGGAGGTTACCAAGCCAAGCAGAACTATCCTCAAGCCAATCAGTCTCCTCAGACTCAAGGAAGCTCTTTTAAAGCTCAAGCTCCAAATTCAAATATGGAGTCCATGTTCAATCAAATCTTAGAAGCTCAAGAGAGAAGTGCTAAGAACATTGGAGAGGAGTTCAAGAACATCCATGCAAAGATTGATGCGACATATTCTAACCTCTACAACAAGTACATGCAACTTGCCTCTCATCTCAAAGCTTTGGAGAGCCAGCGTGACTCAATGTCTTCATCTTCCAAGAGCCCAATGGGATCTCTACAAGGAAAACCAGAGAAGAATCCCAAGGAGTCTTGCAATGTTGTCCTCTCTACTACTTATTCAGAGATTGAGATGAGTGCTCATGAGAAAGAGGAGGATGAGATTGAAATGTTTGGAACTGAGTTTGTAGAAGTTGAGAGATTTATTGTGGCCACAGCTGAAGCACATATTCTGAAGGATGCTGCCAAGAAGGCTAAAGTAAAGAGTCTGCAGAAAGCTGAGCCTAGAGCTGAGACACTAGCTGTAAAGAGAGCAAACAACAAGCTGAAAGAGGTGAAGCAGGAAGACACTGAGTTTGAGCTATCACCATATGATAAGCTCCCTTTTCCCCAAAGATTTCTCACCAAAGCTCACAAGAAGGTGATCTCAAAGTTCAGGAAAGATCTCAGTGATGTTGGAGTCAAGCTTCCAGAGATCTCAGGTATGCGTGAAGTGATATCTAGCATATTTACAAGTTTTTAGCCTTCATATCTTGTGCATTTTGATCATGTAGACTAGGAATTATGCATCTTTTAGGTCCATATTGCATTCATTGTCCTCATTAGGTGCTGGAGTGTGCCATGGAGTGATTAGAGGTGTTTGGGAGCTTTGTGATCCAAAAGGGAGTAAAAGATGAACATAGACGGAGGCCTTAAAGATATCTTCTGTTTCTGAGATTCTCTGAAAATATAGTAAATTGAGTTAGCTTTCCAATGAAAGTGGTTTCAAGTCATTTGGAGCCATTTTGGAGGAGTTATGACCAATTTATTAGAGGCATATCAATCCCTGGGGAGAATCACGCGGGAATCACCACCCACGCGCAAGGAATCACCAGAGAGAATCACGTGGGAATCACCACCAGCCAGGAATCACCGGGAGAATCACGCGGGAATCACCACCAGCCAGGAATCACCGGGAGAATCACGCGGGAATCACCACCAGCCAGGAATCACCGGGAGAATCACGCGGGAATCACCACCAGCCAGGAATCACCGGGGCTGATCAGCGCGGGTCAGGACGCTTAGGTTGGAGCCGGCCGGCTACCCTGAGCGTTTTTGACAGATCTGGTCGAGATTAAATGATTTCGGAGCCATTTTCGTCAATTGTCTTTATGTTTGTAAGGGCTTTCAAGTCTCCTATAAATACTTTTGTAATCTCCTTTGTAAACAACTATTTTTCTCTTAAGAACATATTTAGATCTTGAAGAAAGTTTGGATCTTGAATCCTTTTTCATCTTATTTTCTTGTGTTTGCTAGATTATCTTCATCTCTAATCATGTTTACCCTTGAATCATCCATGGTTTTAAGGTTATTCATGTCTATTAGTGAGTAGATCTATCTACGATTCATGGGCTTGGGAGACTAAGGGTGATTAGGTGTAGATCTAAGATGTTCTAGTGTAGATTTTTCTTGATCCTTGCTTGTAGAGTGTTCTTATTGCTATTTTGGAGTTGGCCTCTTCAAAATAGAGTTATAGGCATTTCATGCCCGGAAGGTGTTTGATGAAATGCCTGAACCAAATCTCCAATGCTTTTAACATCCTTTACTTAAGGGATTAGTTGTTAAAGGTGTTAAGATAGCTAATAAACTTGTTCTTATTGATTGTTTTCATATTATTCAACCTAAGGAATTAGATGCTTGAGATATGTTAGTGAATGAGCATTCATCTAGGGACAGAGATTGATTAGGATTGTGTCTAGGCTTAAGGTGTTAGATTGATTGAAAGATTGCCATCTTAGATTGAAACTTAATCACCCAAGGTCAATTCCCTTGTCCCAAGAATCCCTTGCCTCGTATTGAAAAGAAAGTTTACTCCTTTATTGCATTTCAAGTATTATCTTAGTTCATAGTCATCTTCACTTAATGATTGCACTTAGCTTAAACATAGATTTGCATTCCCTTTGCATTAGAATCACTTAGGATTGGTTCGACAATCTCTTCTACTACAATCATTTGGCTAGGAGCCTTGAAAACTCCCTGTATCAAATTGGCGCGTTGCCAAGTTCTAAGTTGATTTTGACATTGGGATTTAGTCACTTGCTTGAGACTAAGTCATTTTTCCTTTTTTGTGTTATTTCTTCTCCTTGTTCTTCTCCCTTTGCATTTCAGGAGTATGATAAAAACAAGCAGAGGTGCATCAAACTTGATTCCCACTGTTGAAGAAATTGCTGCACTTGAGAGGGAGATAGCAAGAAAGAGAAGAGAAGAAGAGCAACAGGCTTACTTGCAAAGGTTGGGGTTTTATATGGAGAATCAGCCTCAAGATGGCGATGCCCTAGGGGGAAATGGTCCAAGAGCTGACAACATAAGACCACAACACCAACCACCACATCCACATCGACAAGCTAGAGCCATATGGACCTATGATCAACCTCACATCCATGGTCATAGGAGAGGAATCAGGCCACCAGCTGTGGAGAACAACAACTTTGAGATCAAATCAGGGCTGATGCATTTGATTGAGAACAACAAGTTTCATTGCCTTTCTGTGGAGGATCCACTTGATCACTTGGACACATTTGATAGCTACTATAGCTTGTCCAGGACTAACGGAGTCTGTGAAGATGCATGCAAGCTAAAGTTGTTCCCTTTCTCATTGGGAGACAAAACACATCAATGGGAGAAGGCTCTTCCAAGTGACTCTATCACAACTTGGAATGAGTGCAAGAGGACACTCCTAGAGAAGTTCTTCTCTACCTCAAAGACAGCCAAGATCAGAAATGAAATCGCTAGCTTTCAGCAGAAGAACCTAGAGGGCTTTAGTGAAGCATGAGAGAGGTTCAAGGGCAACTGGTCTCAATGCCCACATCATGGCTTCACCAAGGAGAGTTTGCTTGATGTGCTCTTCCAGAGTTCAGGAGAAGATTAGACACAGCCAGCAATGGTTTCTTCTTGGGCAGAACTGAGCAGGATGCAGAAGAGCTGGTGGAGAACACGGCCAAGAGTGATTCAGTATACAGTGAGGAGCATGATAGAAGGAACAGAGGCACTGATGAAGATGATCAGCACACAAGGAAGGAGATGAAATCTCTCCAAGAGAAGTTGGACATGATTCTTGCAGAGAAGGCTAGACAAGAGCAGATTAACTCCGTTGGGATCCAGAAACGAGAGAAGCCTGCTGGGATTAATCAGGTTGATGGTTTAGAAGGTCAAGAGGATCTGTGCTTCATAAGTGCTAGTGGCACATGGTACAGGAAAGAGCCAAATTTTCAGTACCAAAACAACTATCAGCAAACGCCTAACTGCAACAATCAGCAAGGAGGTTACCAAGCCAAGCAGAACTATCCTCAATCCAATCAGTGTCCTCGGCTTCAAGGAAGCTCTTCTCAAGCTGAAGCTCCAAGTTCAAATATGGAGTCCATGTTCAAACAAATCTTAGAAGATCAAGAGAGAAATGCTAAGAACATTGGAGATGAGTTCAAGAACATCCATGCAGAGATTGATGGGACCTATTCTGACCTCAACAACAAGTACATGCAACTTTCCTCTCATCTCAAATCTTTGGAGAGCCAGGTTGACTCTATGTCTTCATCTTCCAAGAGCTCAATGGGATCTCTACCAGGAAAACCAGAGAAGAATCCCAAGGATCTTGCAATGTTGTCCTCTCTACTACTTCTTCAGATATTGAGCTGAGTGATCATGAGAAAGAGGTGGATGAGATTGAAAGGCTAGTGCTTGGGACTCAGATTGAGCATGTTCAGAGATTGGTTGTAGCCACAGCTGAGGCTAAGATTGTGAAGGAAGCTCCCAAGAAGGTTGCAGTAAGGATTCTGAAAAGGGATGAGCCTAGAGCTGAGACACCAGTCTAGAAGAGTGCTGACCACAAGCTGAAAGAGGTGAAGAAAGAAGACACTTAGGTTGAGCTATCACCCTGTGATAAGCTCCCTTTCCCCCAAAGAGTTCTCACCAAAGCTCAGAAGAAGGGGATCTCAAAGTTCAGGAAAGATCTTAGTGATGTTGGAGAGTCTTCTAAGGAATTGTGTGTTGAGCACTTGGAAAGTGCTAAAAGAGAGGGGATGAGTGGAGCCTCAAAAGGCCACTCATGGCAAGAAGAAGATGGTGAAAGAACCTCATCCTTCACTGATATCACTCAAATTACCCTAAGGAGTGACTTTACTCTCTCAAATAGGAGGTTCAGTTGTAGTACTTAGGGATCGAATCCCCTCGCATAATTTAGTCCATCTATTACTTAGATGCTAAATGGTGTTGCGGTCGGCTACTCTGCCGATGGTATCGATCGATGTTTCGACAGGAATATCGACCGATACACCTCTAGCTACGTCAATCGATTACTCTATAGGAGTATCGATCGATACGGGTCTAAGCAAGCTTTATGCGCGAGTTGATACAATGCTCACCATGATCTTAGATCAGCTTTCGCATATCTCAAGAGGGTCATAGCATGTTTAGGATGTTGTCAGGTATTGCATGTAATAAACAATGCAATCCAAGTTCATGTTCTAGGTAGCTAAGCTAGAAAAAGCATTAGTGAACAATCCTAACAATAAATATCACAACTATAGCAATTATAGGTTGGGGCTAATCCCTCATGTCCTAATTAAACCCTAAATATAACAAATGAATCTAATCAGACATGGCTAAGTAGTTCATAGAAACAAGGTAATAATAGAAATTCATAGATCTATAAGAGGGTGAACACTTAGGTCCCAATCACAAATATCTTTGGATCTCTCCTCTAGATCTAGAATTCTATAACCTTTGTTAACAAATAAAGAACTGAATAGAACTTTATTGAGAACTTGCAAAGTAATGAAACAATAAAAGAAATGAGTAGAAGAAGAAGAAACTCTTAGAAAAACTTATGAAAACTTGTATCTCCTCTCTTTCTGCCAAAACACTTAGGCATATATAAATATGAGTTCATTAGGTTAAAAAACTCGTCAGGGGCATTCTTGTAAAATGTGATATCTTCGGCTTCAAGTTCGGCCAAGTCCAACTTGTCTTTCTGCCGCCTCAGTATCGATCGATAGTACAGGGTGTACATCGGTCGATTATTGTCTCGATGTATCGTCCTTCGGCTAATGTGTGTCGATCGATTGCACAGAGTGTGCATCGATCGATGTGTAACTCTTGTGTCGACCTCTGGTCTTGATCACTGGTAAACTCTTCTTTAAGCTCCAAAAAGGCACCTAAAACATCACTTTTCTCCAAAATGCTTTTGAACCTGAAAACATACCTAATAAACTCCAAAACATAGATAATAGTAGTAAAAACACTCATATACCATGGGTAAAAACGGGTAAAATCCATGGTATATCAACTCCCCCAGACTTAACCTTTTGCTTGTCCTCAAGCAAACACACAGGCAGTCTTTATGAAAGAGGTTTTGAAAAGCAGGGACTAAATCAAATTCAAACTTGGAATCATAACCTCTACTTTGTTGCTAACCACATCTAAGAGTCTGTCAATAGCAGAAGCACATTATGCAATATCCTAATTAAACAACCTTGATCATCTAGCCAACAACTTAGCAATCATGTCTGACTAACCCCTCTACTGATTTCATTTCTGTACATAAAAATAAAAGTGCAGGCTTTACCTTGGGAGTATCGATCATAGGATGCAAGGTCGCCAAACAAGTATCCGACCTGCAGGTAAAAATTAGTTCCTATCCTCTCTCTCTACTATTTCTCTCCTAGTCAAATCTGCTTTCATTCGCAAGACATTGACCAAGATTGAACAGGCTTCCATGAATCAAGCCTTAATGGTTGCAGCCACCAAGTCCTGTTCACTTCTTTTTGACCTATATCCTAGGATTCATTCTTGAAGCAAGTCTTGAAGGGGTAACCACCAAGCCCTGTTCGAACCCTTTACCTATAGAATTCTTATGAATCAAGTCTTGAGGGGGGTAACCGCCAAGCCCTATTCGAATTCCTTCCTAATTAATAACTAACTAAGCCTAGAACATAAATTTAAGATAATTTTCGATTTTTTTTTACTGAATAAAATTAAATCTAATTTCGAAAATGAGAGAGAGAGGGTGATAAAATTATCTACACAATACTTTACCTTCCAGACTTGTTTGAAGCATCCGATCCCATGTATACCAAGCCCCAAGACAAGCAAAGAATTGTCAGGTTAGGTTGGAAATCAGCTTTGGTTCCTCCAGACAATCAATGAAAGTGTTGTCATAGCTGATAGGTGAACAACTTTAGCATCTATAGTACATTCTGCATCAACAAATCTAAGAATGGTGCCTAAAAGATTGGTTAGATAAAAAGTGAAAATTTAAATTATCATTATCCCTTTCTTGACTCAATAAAAACCATTTTGAAAACATTTTTGGATGAAATCAAAAGGTAAACAGCATCAGTAATCATCCCCCAGACTTAAATCATACACTGTCCCCAGTGTATAACCAGTCTAGTGAAGGCATATGCAATAATAAAGTACACTGATATCAAAAAAAAGTTAGAACGATATACCTGACCGTGATGCGTATCGATCGATGTTGAGTCGCCTTCGTCGATCGCTTCTGTTTGGTTAATGTCGATCGATATCGACTGTGTCATGTCGGTCGATTTCAGTGGCAATCGTCTAGTTGTAACTGCAAAGAAAACAAATAATGAAAAATAAAATCCTAAAGATAAAATAAAATGAAAAACTACCTAACAGTGGGTTGCCTCCCACTCAGCGCTTTGATTATAGTCATCTAGCTTGACTTTGGATGGAATGAGCTATCGAGATGAAGTCCAGGTACTTGTTGAGAAACAAGTGTCCTCTGTATCTTTCTTCTTGCCGAACCATGCGTCAAATAGGCTTCTTGTGGCTTCATATTCTCTGGTTCGTTTCTTCTTTATATCAATCAACTCATCAGTGATCCTTTGAATCCTTTCTTCATGACCTTCAATGCTGAACTTCGTGCCATCCTAATTTCCTGTAGGCATGTTCTGAAGATCACCGAGCCCGCTTGCATTGAATCAAGGCGCTGGATCATTTTGTCGTAGATGGAGCTGGTATCGACGATTTCTTTGTTGAAATGTTGGTTGATGGCTGTTGAAGTCCATCGATCGATGTGGATGTTTCTCCGTCGATCGATTCTAAGGGTGCAGGTCTGCTCGCAGCTGCCTCTGAATGGCTTTGATTTCTTTCTGCATCCCTTCTATGCTAGATTCCATGCTTCCAACCTCGTTAACAAGCGGAAATACGCTTGGTCTAGACGCCTATCTTGTGAATCATCCACGGTTGTTATTGCCGTAGACTTCATCAGCTAATTTATCCAAATCAGCTCGTACAGATCTCGAAATCAGATATCGATCGATGCAACAGGTTGTTCATCGGTCGATTTTGCTTCTGCAGATTCTCGTGAAGCTTCTCGCAAAGAGCTTCATCTGGCCATCGATTTCACTCAAACGCCTATCGATCGATGTGAGGTTGAGCTCGTCGATCAATGCAATCGATGCAGCCTGATAATCAAGTTGACGTTAGAACTTCTCAGCCTCCTGCTGCATAGTATCTATTCGTAGTGGGAGTTCCTCCACTTCTTTGTCTACTAAGAAGTGTATATCAGCAATTTTCCTCTCAACCGCCAGACGAAGTCAATCCTCCAAAAGGATTGCAAGGTGCGGGGGTTCATATCTGCATGTGCTTCATTGATAAGGCGGATAGATCTCTTCATCTCTTACGTGCGGATGCTTAGATCCCCTAGGTTGTGGAAGATAGGTTCACAGGTTTTGGTGAGTTTGCTGCTGAGACGAGCTTCTGCTTTCTTCAATTCTTTCCAGATATCTCCAAGAGATTCATCAACCTCATGTTTTGAGTAAGTGGTCGATGGTGCAGACTTCATATCGATCGATGTGGATGTTTCTCCGTCGATCGATATTGATCTTTTCTGGCTATGGTTCTGTGCGTTGCGAAGATCTTCAAGTTCCAGCTCAAGACGTTGAACCCTGTTGAGTAATGCCTGGTCTGCACTGAACATCCGTGTTATCTCATCGCGGAAGCTTGTCGTGGCCTCTTCTAAACTTTTTCCATGGAGAGCTTTTCCCATTTATGCTTCTCCAAGTAAACCAGTGAACATGTCGCTGATCTCGCCTCTGGTGTAGGTTTCTTGCACCAATGCTCTTCTTGTAAATGAACTAGCGTGCTTTGGTAGACAGATATAGGAGCGCTCGTCCATTGAAGTTCTTTGAAGCAGTTTCTTGATGTCGTCTTTAGAAATTCTGATGACGTCACCATCGATTCCTCTAGCAAGCCCTTTCTCGTCTCTGTAGACCCCATACTCATCTCTCTCGCTCCCAAAAGAATTTTCGAACTCCATATCGAAGGCTCTCTTTCAATTCGGGACACTTATCGATCGATGCTACACACTCAGACGACGATTTCGCTGAAAATATGGATCCTTTCTCTTGAGATGGTTATCCTCAGCTTCCGTTGGCTCGGTTGTTGTGTCTGCCTCCTGGTGCTGATAGTGGTGGTCTGGTCCGTAGCGTTGTTGCTGGAATAGGTTGTGGGATCCGTTGGCTAACTTTAGACGCCTCGCAATGTCTTCTCGAATATGTGGAGTGTTCGCCCATCCATCGAGCGCAAAACCTTGTGAATCCCTGAAAATACCAAACTCATCCGGGATTAGATTACCGAGATTAAGTACATTTGAATTTGTTACCCGATGGTTGGATGTATGTATCGGTCGATGGCACAGGTTCTGAATCGGTCGATGGTTGTTCAGGCCTATCGGTCGATTGTACTGGTGCCGCGGTCGATCGATGAGACTTCTTAGGGTTGGGTGATGTATGTTGGTGTGGCGGTGTCGGCCGGCTCTCGCATTGGTAGTCGCTTGCCCAACTCCCGATTGAGTAGTCTCCGCCTCGCTTGTTGTTGACTGTGTTGTCGAATGATGCGAGGCAAGTAGTATCGATCGATGGGGATGTGGCTCACGATCGATGTCGGATTCTGAGGTTGTGGTGGAGAAGTCGATCTTCATCTTACGGAAGGTTGTGACACTCTATAGCTTTCTCCTCCTCGTAATCATCAAGATACTTCTATTGTGAGTAGTATTTGCAGCGTGTGGTGGGATGTAGTAGTCGCTTCCCACTCGCTTACTTCAAAATCACCTTCGAAACTCCTCCTCGATCTGATTGAATAGTGAATCGATCGATGACCATGTGCGGATGTCGGTATATGTCAGTTCACCACAGATGATCGATGAGATAGTGCTACAATCGATCGATTATGCGGTCTATGTCTCGTATTTGCCTTGTGAATCGTATTCATCTCCACAATAGCAAACAGCTACAAGGTCTGAGCCGTCTTGGATCTTCTTAGGGACCTTGATGACTCGTCTTGGATCATAGTAGACCGTAGGGTTGATCAGGTTAGGCACGCTTGTTTGTCTGAAGGTTGCGCACTGCTCCAACCGTGGCTAGGAAGGCTCTTCCAAGTAGCAAAGAAGTAGGTAGGGTTATCTTGACGTCCAAGACATGGAAGTCTACTGGAATTAGGGCTTCTCCTATGGTAACCTCAAGGTTTCTCACAATTTCTCGAGTTCTGCTGAGAACAATCCACAAAGATGAATGATTCTTCAAGAGGGCTCTATCTTCGACCTAGATGGTCCGCTATCACCTGGGTAAGATGCTAACTCCAGATCCTGTCTCACATAGGGCACGTGGGAAGTTGATCCCATGTACTGAGCAAGGAACAACAAACTTCCCTGGATCACCCTTCTTCTCAAGTTTGATCCTCTTCTTCATACTTTCTCTGACTTGGTTGAACATCCTCTTGATGTCTTCTTCTGTCTCCTTAGTTTCTCTGAAAAACATCCACAATCTGTGTGAAAAGTAGGCTTCTTCAAAGGGTTTCTCTGTAGGTATCCTTAGAACTCTCTTTCTGAAACTTGCCAACTCTTTCTCATGAACTCCTCTTTTAAGGTGTTTATGAACCTTCTCTTTCCTTTTTCTGAGAACTCTGTCATCTTTTTCTTTTTCTATCTCCATTGGATCAATAATATCCGTGGGTTTCTTCATTATGGCGGTTGGTGGGTTTCTGGAAGGCTTAGATTGCTCCCGGAGTGCATTAAGTCGTGCAACATCTATCTTGGGAAGTTGCACTCGGCGTGTGATAACTGAATATCGATCGACAGCTTCTGGAGTGTGTCGATCGATTTCTTTATCATTCGGTCGATCGATGGGACGTCTGTCCTGTCGGTCGATGTTGTAAGGGCTGGGCGGATGTGGGTGCTTTGCTGCGAACTCCTCGTGAGTAAGTATCTTCACGGTGTTGCACTCGTTGGTGGATTCTTCAAGATCCATCGGTCGATGCTCGTCTGGTTCCATCGATCGATTGGTGTTGGCATACATCGATCGATGTGGATGTCCTGACATCGGTCGATTCCAGTGGTTGCCGCCAATACTCATGGAGCTTTCGATCTGGAAGTCTCCCTCTTGCAGCTTCTCTTGCTTAACCACTCTCCAAAAATCATCCTCTGTGATAGCACTGACGTTGTGGCCTGTTGTTTCTTCTCCTGACCCTTTTCCTAAAGCTTCCTGCTTCTTAACAGCTTCTCATGTCTGAATCACCTGAGTCTCTAGTTTCTTCACATGGGTACTCAAAGCATCAAGTTTTGTGTTCAAAGTGGTGTAGACAGCGTCGATCTTTCCATTGAAGTTCACCTCTAACTGCTGCTGGCTTTCAAGAACTTTGCTGAGCATGTCTTCTAGCTTTCCTTCTGGGGTTGGTGTGGGTGGCTTCATGTAAGATGAGTTTCCATAACTCATGTTGTTGTTGGGGTTGCTGCTGTTGAAGTTTCTTCTCTGTCCTGCGAAGTTTCTGTTTCCTTGGTTTCCAGATCTCAACCGTTCCACTGATCCAGTTGACTTCTGCTTCTATGTAGTCATCTTCTTCATCAGCTTCTGCAATCTCCACTGAGCAGATTTCCTTGTTTAGCAGTTTCTGAACATTGTCAAGTGTAGCTTGTACCTCATTTATCTGTTCCTTTCCAAGGAACGCTGCAGATCTTGCTCTTACAATGTTCTTCGTGTTGTTGCTGGATGCTAGGTTGTCTATTAGCTTCAAAGCATCTTCAGGATTCCTTGTGGTGAAGTTGCCTTCACTCGCAGTGTCCAGAGCCATCTGATATTTTAGTGTGATGCCTCTGAAGAAAGTGCGGAGCAGCTGCACTTTGTTGAATCCATGGTTTGGGCAGTCTCGCTGGTAAGACTTGAATCTGATCTAGGTATCTTTGAATGACTCTCGAGGCTCCTGGTTGAATGTTGCAATTTTCCTCCTTAAGTCTTCAGCCCGCGCATCATCAAAGAAGTTACGCAAAAATGCATTTTTTATGTCGCTCCAGGATGTAAGAGATCCTGGTGGTAGCTGCTTAAGCCACTGTAAAGCTTCTCCAGATAAAGAATGTTTGAAGAGCTTACAGAGAAGGTAGTCCACAGGGACTCCATTGGCTTTGATAGCAGATATGAGATCCTCGAACCTCTCCGTGATGGTCCATGGGATGCTCATTGGACAGCCCATAGTAAGGTGTCCGTCCCACAAGGGTGTAGTACTGCGGCTTGAGCTCAAATCGCCTCAATAGCAGGGGACGAATGGCTGATCTGTTGGTGTAGAACTGATCTGGACGGTTGTAGTCAGCTAGTGTTCGAGCAGCCTCTTCTACAGGTTGAACAGCTCCTGTAGGTGCAGTTTCTGGCTCGTGGATTACTTCATTACGGCGTTGAGTTTCTGACCTGCTTCATTACGAAGGTGACCTTCTTGGTCACGCAAGTCTCCATTCTCATCTCGTGTGAGAATAATAGGTGCACCATGACTCATGGAACAGTATCGATCGATATACGGTTAAGGGTATCGGCGATGTCGGATGAAAGATGTCGGTCGACGGTGAAGTAGTGTCGGTCGACGGTGAAGTAGTGTCGGTCGACGGTGAAGTAGTGTCGGTCGACGGTGAAGTAGTGTCGGTCGACGGTGAAGTAGTGTCGGTCGACGGTGAAGTAGTGTCGGTCGACGGTGAAGTAGTGTCGGTCGACGGTGAAGTAGTGTCGGTCGACGGTGAAGTAGTGTCGGTCGACGGTGAAGTAGTGTCGGTCGACGGTGAAGTAGTGTCGGTCGACGGTGAAGTAGTGTCGGTCGACGGTGAAGTAGTGTCGGTCGACGGTGAAGTAGTGTCGGTCGACGGTGAAGTAGTGTCGGTCGACGGTGAAGTAGTGTCGGTCGACGGTGAAGTAGTGTCGGTCGACGGTGAAGTAGTGTCGGTCGACGGTGAAGTAGTGTCGGTCGACGGTGAAGTAGTGTCGGTCGACGGTGAAGTAGTGTCGGTCGACGGTGAAGTAGTGTCGGTCGACGGTGAAGTAGTGTCGGTCGACGGTGAAGTAGTGTCGGTCGACGGTGAAGTAGTGTCGGTCGACGGTGAAGTAGTGTCGGTCGACGGTGAAGTAGTGTCGGTCGACGGTGAAGTAGTGTCGGTCGACGGTGAAGTAGTGTCGGTCGACGGTGAAGTAGTGTCGGTCGACGGTGAAGTAGTGTCGGTCGACGGTGAAGTAGTGTCGGTCGACGGTGAAGTAGTGTCGGTCGACGGTGAAGTAGTGTCGGTCGACGGTGAAGTAGTGTCGGTCGACGGTGAAGTAGTGTCGGTCGACGGTGAAGTAGTGTCGGTCGACGGTGAAGTAGTGTCGGTCGACGGTGAAGTAGTGTCGGTCGACGGTGAAGTAGTGTCGGTCGACGGTGAAGTAGTGTCGGTCGACGGTGAAGTAGTGTCGGTCGACGGTGAAGTAGTGTCGGTCGACGGTGAAGTAGTGTCGGTCGACGGTGAAGTAGTGTCGGTCGACGGTGAAGTAGTGTCGGTCGACGGTGAAGTAGTGTCGGTCGACGGTGAAGTAGTGTCGGTCGACGGTGAAGTAGTGTCGGTCGACGGTGAAGTAGTGTCGGTCGACGGTGAAGTAGTGTCGGTCGACGGTGAAGTAGTGTCGGTCGACGGTGAAGTAGTGTCGGTCGACGGTGAAGTAGTGTCGGTCGACGGTGAAGTAGTGTCGGTCGACGGTGAAGTAGTGTCGGTCGACGGTGAAGTAGTGTCGGTCGACGGTGAAGTAGTGTCGGTCGACGGTGAAGTAGTGTCGGTCGACGGTGAAGTAGTGTCGGTCGACGGTGAAGTAGTGTCGGTCGACGGTGAAGTAGTGTCGGTCGACGGTGAAGTAGTGTCGGTCGACGGTGAAGTAGTGTCGGTCGACGGTGAAGTAGTGTCGGTCGACGGTGAAGTAGTGTCGGTCGACGGTGAAGTAGTGTCGGTCGACGGTGAAGTAGTGTCGGTCGACGGTGAAGTAGTGTCGGTCGACGGTGAAGTAGTGTCGGTCGACGGTGAAGTAGTGTCGGTCGACGGTGAAGTAGTGTCGGTCGACGGTGAAGTAGTGTCGGTCGACGGTGAAGTAGTGTCGGTCGACGGTGAAGTAGTGTCGGTCGACGGTGAAGTAGTGTCGGTCGACGGTGAAGTAGTGTCGGTCGACGGTGAAGTAGTGTCGGTCGACGGTGAAGTAGTGTCGGTCGACGGTGAAGTAGTGTCGGTCGACGGTGAAGTAGTGTCGGTCGACGGTGAAGTAGTGTCGGTCGACGGTGAAGTAGTGTCGGTCGACGGTGAAGTAGTGTCGCCTAATCAGATTAAATCCTATTGTATCAAAGCTCCCCGCAACAGCCAAATTTGATATCACTCAAATTACCCTAAGGAGTGACTTTACTCTCTCAAATAAGAGGTTCAGTTGTAGTACTTAGGATCGAATCCACGAGAGCTAGTGTACAAATAAGATGCAATCTTAATGACTATGCAAGGTTGAAAATGGTTTAAAGTAAATTGCAGGTTTGCTGAGTAAGGATAAGATCACTCAGTTGAAAGGATTTGGTTTTGAAACAATAAAGAAAAGTAGTTAGATTCAGGGTAGGTATTCAGGAATTCAGCATTATAGATACTATAAAGGCTAACAAGTTGCTTGCATGATATGTCAGAGCTCAACACTTATTAAATGAATCATCAGCTCTCGCATTATTTAGACCATCTATTACTTAGATGCTAAATGGTGTTGCGGTCGGCTACTCTGACGATGGTATCGATCGATGTTTCGACAGGAATATCGACCGATACACCTCTAGCTACGTCGATCGATTACTCTAAAGGAGTATAGATCGATACGGCTCTAAGCAAGCTTTATGCGCGAGTTGATACAATGCTCACCATGATCTTAGATCAGCTTTCGCATATCTCAAGAGGGTCATAGCATGTTTAGGATGTTTTTCAGGTATTGCATGTAATAAACAATGCAATCCAAGTTCATGTTCTAGGTAGCTAAGCTAGAAAAAGCATTAGTGAACAATCCTAACAATAAATATCACAACTATAGCAATTATAGGTTGGGGCTAATCCCTCATGTCCTTTTTAAACCCTAAATCTAACAAATGAATCTACTCAGACATGGCTAAGTAGTTCATAGCAACAAGGTAATAATAGAAATTCATAGATCTATAAGAGGGTGGACACTTAGGTCCCAATCACAAATATCTTTGGATCTCTCCTCTAGATCTAGAATTCTATAACCTTTGTTAACAAATAAAGAACTGAATAGAACTTTATTGAGAACTTGCAAAGTAATGAAACAGTAAAAGAAATGAGTAGAAGAAGAAGAAACTCTTAGAAAAACTTATGAAAACTTGTATCTCCTCTCTTTCTGCCATAACACTTAGGCATATATAAATATGAGTTCATAAGGTTAAAAAACTCGTCAGGGGCATTCTTGTAAAATGTGATATCTTCGGCTTCAAGTTCGGCCAAGTCCAACTTGTCTTTATGCCGCCTCAGTATCGATCGATAGAACAGGTGTACATCGATCGATTATTGTCTCCATGTACCGCCCTTCGGCTAATGTGTGTCGATCGATTGCACAGAGTGTGCATCGATCGATGTGTAACTCTGGTGTCGACCTCTGGTCTTGATATCGGGTGAACTCTTCTTTAAGCTCCAAAAAGGCACCTAAAACATCACTTTTCTCCAAAATGCTTCTGAACCTGAAAACATACCTAATAGACTCCAAAACATAGATAATAGTAGTAAAAACACTCATATACCATGGGTAAAAACGGGTAAAATCCATGGTATATCATCCACCTCTTGATCTGATCCCACACTCTCTCACTCTCCATCCAATGAAGCTAAAGGATGGTGTCATTGAGTACAAGATCATGCATAAGGGCAAGTCCACACCATTCTCAAGTGCTAGAGCCATCATCACTCCTCAGCTCCAAGATGACCCAAGCAAGCTTCAAGAGCTTCTCTCTCAGGTCCTCACCATCACCCTTGAAGGTGGGTAGGATCCTCCTTCTCACTAGTTAAGAAGACAAGGTAGTCAAGCTAGTGACTCAAAACAAGCTCACTTGGGACGAAGTCCCATGGTTATCCTTGTACATAAATTTGGAATTTCAATTTTTCCTTAAGTTTTTAATAAAAAGGGTTGAGGTTTTCAGGTTGAGCCTAGCACTAGAGGAGAGAAGAAAGGTGGTGAAGCACCTGAGCCTTATGATTGCCATGTAGCAGCCTCCTGCAGTTGCTATTAACCAAGCCAGCTCCTAGTCCTGACACCAAACACCACGCCCAAATCTTCTCTTGAGGTATCACTCCAACCCTTTTTGTATATACTTTTGCTTTTGTCTTTTTGGGTTATCTCCTTCTTTCTTACTCACACAGAGACTGTGTGATTTAAGTGTGGGGGAGGTACCAAGTATTTGATCATGTTTGCTTTGATGATTTTGAGTCTCATGCATTGCTTTGTACATTCATATATGCATAGAAAAACAAAGAAAATTTAAAATTTTTTAATCATGTAGTTGCATCACTTGCATTCTTAAGATTGAGTCTATAGCATATAGGTTGCATTCACTTGCACATGGAGCATTGCCTTGTAAAGAACACTTGTTTGCACTGAATTTGGCACCCTAGTTAAATATATCAAGTAGCTTCAACATCTTTTGAAAGGCTTGCATGCTTTGAGCCTTGAAAACTATTCTTGAAACTCATTGATTGCTGAAACTTACTCTTTGATGCCAACTACAATCTTATTTGAACTGAATGAACTTAATGCTTCTTGCTTATGGTCCTTTGTGTGCTGAGTCATGGCTATACACACTTGATTTGTCTCTCCTATTTTGCCAATCTTTTTGACAAACTCAAGTGGTACTCCATTCCCTTAGACCATTTCCTCCTTTCAAGCCTTCATTGATTGTTGAGTGAGGCCTCTTTGGAAAGCTTTACATGTGCATAATGTTGAGAGTATTGGGAACGACAATGCTTAGTCTCTATTTTTGCTAGATTAGGCACTCTATTGTCTAGCTTCAAGGATGGGGGTGAGTGTTGTAATGTGTGGTTTTGGGAATGTGAAAAAAAAAGAGAGGAAAGAAAAGGTTGACCCAAGGAACTCTAAGCTTATAAGTGATTTAGTCTAGAAGGGATAAGAGAAATGAAAAGTTCTAAAGCTCTAGTTTATAAAGAAAACCTTGGCCCCCAATAAAAAAAAGAGAAGAAAAGAAAAAGAATAATGAAAGGGGGGCTACCAATGTTTAGAATGAGCTGAAAAGAGTTTAAAATCCCTTGTAGACTTCAAAAAGAAAGAGTTCTAAGTGAGAAAGTATCTTTGAGTGATTTGGGGAAGTCTTTGGGTGAGAGATGTGAGTGGGGTTTGGCATTGAGAATGAAGATGTATCTTGTATATTTGGGAAAAGGGTAGAACATGGAGATTGAGCATTGTATGCATGAGTTGATCCCTTTCATAGATATATTATGTGCAATGTCAAGGCTACTTTGTTTTGAGAGGAAACCACCTTGAAAGAGCATCTTCAACCTCTTGATTCACTTTGCACTAAAACCTTTTCTTACCAAACCAAAAGATTTGGACCATTTGACCATCTGCAAGAATTCATCTATGATTTGATTAATGAATGTGAGAGTTGGCTGATTTGTAGTTTGTGGATTCATAATGGTGAGTGTAAAGGCATATGAATATTGATAGGCCTTGAGAAATTAGAGTATAATAAGAGAATTTTGCTCATGCTATTTTCTATGTTTCTTTAGGATGTCAAGTTGAGTGCTATGACTGTTTCTTTTGGCTTTGCTCCCTTCTTTGTATCTCTCTTCCTTGTGTTTTGAAAAGATTACTTGAGAACAAGTAAAGGACTAGTGTGGGGGAGTTGATTATCTTTCATATGTACATATTTTCAGCCATCATATCTTGTGCATTTTGATCATGTAGACTAGGAATTATGCATCTTTTAGGTACATATTGCATTCATTGTCCTCATTAGGTGCTGGAGTGTGCCATGGAGTGATTAGAGGTGTTTAGGAGCTTTGTGATCCAAAAGGGGGTGAAAGATGAACATAGACGGAGGCCTTAAAGATATCTTCTGGGAAGATATGGTAAATTGAGTTAGCTTTCTAACGGAAGTGGTTTCAGGTCATTTGGAGCTATATTGGAGGAGTTATGACCAATTTATTAAAGGCATATCAATCCCTGGTCGAGACCAAGGAATCACCAGGGGGAATCACGCGGAAATCACCACCACGCGCCAGGAATCACCACCCGCACTCCAGAAATCACCGGGGAGAATCACGCGGGAATCACCACCACGCCAGGAATCACCACCCGCGCCCCAGGAATCACCGGGGAGAATCAAGCGGGAATCACCACCACGCCAGGAATCACCACCACGCCAGGAATCACCACCACGCCAGGAATCACCACCACGCCAGGAATCACCACCACGCCAGGAATCACCGGGAGAATCAGCGGGAATCACCACCACGCCAGGAATCACCACCACGCCAGGAATCACCACCACGCCAGGAATCACCACCACGCCAGGAATCACCACCACGCCAGGAATCACCACCACGCCAGGAATCACCACCACGCCAGGAATCACCGGGGCTGATCAGCGCGGGTCAGGACGCTTGGGTTGGAGCCGGCCGGCTACCTTGAGCGTTTTTGACAGATCTGGTCGAGATTAATTGATTGCAGGGCCATTCTGGTCAATTGTCTTTATGTTTTTAAGGGCTTTCAAGCCTCCTATAAAAACTTTTGTAATCTCCTTTGTAAACAACTTCTTTTCTCTTAAGAACACATTTAGATCTTGAAGAAAGTTTGGATCTTCAATCCTTTTTCATCTTATTTTCTTGTGTTTGCTAGATTATCTTCATCTCTAATCATGTTTAGCCTTGAATCATTCATGGGCTTGGGAGACTAAGGGTGATTAGGTGTAGATCTAAGATGTTCTAGTGTAGATCCTTCTTGATCCTTGCTTGTAGAGTGTTCTTATTGCTATTTTGGAGTTGGCTTCTTCAAAATAGAGCTATAGGCATTTCATGCCCGGAAGGTGGTTGATGAAATGCCTCAACCAACACTCCAATGCTTTTAACATCCTTTACCTAAGGGATTAGTTGTCAAAGGTGTTAAGATAGCTAATAAAATTGTTCTTATTGATTGTGTTCATATTATTCAACCTAAGGGATTAGATGCTTGAGATATGTTAGTCAATGAGCATTCACCTAGGGATAAAGCTTGCTTAGGATTGTGTCTATGCTTAAGGTGTTAGATTGATTAAAGCTTGCCATCTTAGATTGAAACTTAATCACCCAAGGTCAATTCCCTTGTCCCAAGAATCCCCTTGCCTCATATTGAAAAGAAAGTTCACTCCTTTATTGCATTTCTAGTATTATCTTAGTTTATAAGCATTTTCACTTAATGGTTGCACTTAGCTTAAGCATGGATTTTCATTCCCTTTGCATTAGAATCACTTAGGATTGGTTCGACAATCTCTTATACTACAATCATTTGACTAGGAGCCTTTAAAACTCCCTGTATCATGAAGCTCATGTCCAGATGATGCTCATCAAGGTAATTTTAGACCACCAAGCTGAAGTGACTGAGCTTTTGGACATCTCCATTCTGAAGATTGATCCACCAATCCCTCCAAAGTCCCTCCCAAAGCTTGAGTCTCAAGGGAAGTTCACCTTGTCTTGCTACCTTGGTAAGATAACTATGGATGATGCTCTTGGTTATAGTGGTGCAAATGTCAATGTCATTTCCATGGATATGGTGAATAGTCTTGGGATTGAAAGCATGGAACCAGACACTTCTTCTCTCACCTTTGGGGATTCTTCTTCTACAACCCCAATTGGCATCATCAAGGACTCCCCCTTGAAGATTGGATCCTGCACCATACCCATTGACCTCGCTGTTTTGAAGATGGCATCTGAGAAGAGAGTCCCTTTGATCCTTGGCACTCCTTTCCTCACTACAGTTGGAGCATGCATTGACTTTCCCAATAAGAAGGTCACCCTCATTCATGTGAACAAAGTTGTTTCCTATCCTCTAAAATCTCCATTGGATATTGGCTATTGTTGGACAATCACTTTGGAGAACAATCTGTTGAGAAACCTCAAGATGAAGTGGTTGTTTGCAAGGAAGAAGGCCTTGCTGGAGAGTCTTCTAAGGAGTTGTGTGTTGAGCACTTGGAAAGTGCTAAAAGAGAGGGGGTGAGTGGAGCCTCAAAGGCCACACATGGCAAGAAGAAGATGGTGAAAGAACCTCATCCTCCACCTCTTGATCAGATCCCACACACTCACACTCTCCAGCCAAAGAAGCTCAAGGACTGTGTCATTGAGTACAAGATCAAGCATAAGGGCAAGTCCACACCATTCTCAAGTGCTATAGCCATCATCACTCCTCAGCTCCAAAATGACCCAATCAAGCTGCAAGAGTTTCTCTCCCAGGTCCTCACCATCACTCTTCAAGGTGGGAAGGATCCTCCTTCTCACTAGTCCAAGAGAAAAGGTAGTCAAGCTAGTGACTCAAAACAAGCTCACTTGGGAGGAAGTCTTCTAAGGAGTTGTGTGTTGAGCACTTGGAAAGTGCTAAAAGAGAGGGGATGAGTGGAGCCTCAAAGGCCACACATGGCAAGAAGAAGATGGTGAAAGAACCTCATCCTCCACCTCTTGATCAGATCCCACACACTCACACTCTCCAGCCAAAGATGCTCAAGGACTGTGTCATTGAGTACAAGATCAAGCATAAGGGCAAGTCCACACCATTCTCAAGTGCTATAGCCATCATCACTCCTCAGCTCCAAGATGACCCAATTAAGCTGCAAGAGTTTCTCTCCCAGGTCCTCACCATCACTCTTCAAGGTGGGAAGGATCCTCCTTCTCACTAGTCCAAGAGAAAAGGTAGTCAAGCTAGTGACTCAAAACAAGCTCACTTGGGAGGAAGTCCCATGGTTATCCTTATACATAACTTTGCAATTTCAATTTTTCTTTAAAGTTTTTAATAAAAGGGGTTGATGTTTTCAGGTTGAGCCTATCACTAAAGGAGAGAAGAAAGGTGGTGAAGCACCTGAGCCTTATGATTGCCATGTAGCAGCCTTCTGTAGTTGCAATGAACCAAGCCAGCTCGTAGTCCTGACACTAAACACCACGCCCATATCTCTTTATGTGGCATCACTCCAACCCTTCTTGTATATACATTTGCTTTTGTCTTGTTGGGGTATCTCCTTCTCTCTTACTCACACAGAGACTGTGTGATTTAAGTGTGGGGTACCAGGTATTTGACCATTTTTGCTTTGTGATTGTGAGTCTCATGCATTGCATTGTACATTCATATTTGCATAGAAAATCCAAAAAAAAATTGAAATTTTTGAATCATGTAGTTGCATCACTTGCATTCTTAAGATTGAGTCTAGAGCATATAGGTTGCATTCACTTGCATATGGAGCATTGTCTTAAGCATCTTTTGAAAGGCTTGCATGCTTTGAGCCTTGAAAACTCTTCTTGAAACATGCTTGCTTGCTTGATATTGGCATTGTTCTTGAAACCAGCTCCAACCTGAACTTAGACTTGAATGAACTTAATTTGTCTTGCATATGGGCATTTGCATACTTGATCATGGATCTCATACACATTTGGGTTATCTTTCCCCATTGTACCATTCTTTGTTAACCCAAATGGCACTTCCATACCCTTGAACCTTAGCCATTCTTTGAAGCCTACATTGATTTGCATGAGTGAGGCCTCTTTTGATAGTTTGTCATGTGCAAAATCATGAGAGTATTGGGGGCGGCATGGATTTGTTCTCACCTCTTGCTAGCATAGGATCATCATGTGAGCTAGCTTCTAGGATGGTGAGTGGGTCTCTGTTCCTTAAAGGTTTATATCTTTGGTTTGGGAAGTGATAAAGTTGAGATTGATGAACAAAAGAGTGTCATGAGAAAAAAAGCCCTAGGGACCTAGAATAGAAAGATAAGAAAGTTGTTGATTGTATTGTTGAGACCTTCCCCCTTATAAAAAAAAGAAAAGAAAAGAAAGATTCAATAAGATAGTGGGGAAGGGTGATATCTTGCATATTTACATGTTTTTAGCATTCATTTCTTTTGCATTTTGATCTTGATTGTAATGTTTGAGACCTTCCCCCTAAATAAAACAAAAAAAAAAGAAAAGAAAAGGAAAAGGAAAAGAAAAAGAAAAGAAAAAGAAAAAGAAAGATTCAATAAGATAGTGGGGCAGGGAAAACAAAAAGAGTTGAGCTTAGAAAAGTGAATAAGAGGTCCTTAGTGGCTGATATATAAGAAAGAAAGTTGTTCATTGGGTGAGTGATGTGAGTGTTTTTCATTTTAGGGTATGGGATTGATAAAAAGGGTGTAGAACTTGTCATCACTTAGGAATGGTAGAATGATGAGGATGGATCCATGTATGCATGAATTGCTCATAGTCTTAGATAAATTTTGCATAATGATAAAGCTCCTTAATTCTTGAGTGATTACCACCTCGAAAATGATGCATTGAAACCCTCCTTTTCATCCATATTAGACAATTTGATCACCTTGCCAAATGATTGAGATTTTGTGCCCATTTGTGAGAATTCACCTTGTGTGTGTGTGTGTGTGAATCAATGTGAGGGTTGGTTAAGACAACATGTTGGTTAATAGGCATTGCATCTTGTGTAGAGGCATAAGAGTATTGATAGGCCTTGAGAAGCTAGAGCATAATAAGAGAGTTTTGCTCATGCTATTTGCTATGTTTCTTTACGATGTCAAGTGGAGTGCTATGAGTGTTTCTTTTAATTTTTCTCCCATCTTTCTATTTTTCCTCCTTGTGTTTTGAAAAGTTTAACTTGAAGCCAAGTAAAGTGATAGTGTGGGGGAGTTGATATCATGCATATTTACATGTTTTTAGCATTCATTTCTTATGTATTTTGATCATATAGGTTAGGCATTAGGCATTTTTAGGTCCATATTGCATTCATTGTCCTTATTAGGTGCTGGAGTGTGCCATGGAGTGATTAGAGGTGTTTGGGAGCTTTGTGATCCAAAAGGGGGTGACATATGAACCTGGACGGAGGCCTTAAAGATATCTTCTTTTGCTGAGATTCTGAGAAGACATAGTAAATTGAGTTAGCTTTCCGACGGAAGTGGTTTCAAGTCATTTGGAGCTATATTGGAGGAGTTATGACCAATTTACTAGAGGCGTACAATCCCTGGTCGAGACCAAGGAATCATAAGGGAGAATCACGCGGGAATCACCACCCGCGCGCCAGGAATCACCGGGGAGAATCACCACCCGCGCGCAAGTAATCACCAGGGAGAATCACGCAGGAATCACCACCCAGCGCACCAGGAATCACCGGGAGAATCACGCTGGAATCACCACCAGCCAGGAATCACCGGGAGAATCACCACCCGCAAGTAATCACCAGGGAGAATCACGCAGGAATCACCACCCGCGCACCAGGAATCACCGGGGAGAATCACGCGGGAATCACCACCCGCGTGCAAGGAATCACCACGGCTGATCAGCGCGGGTCAGGACGCTCGGGTTGGAGCTGGCCGGCTACCCTGAGCGTTTTTGACAGATCTTGTCGAGACTAAATGATTCCAGGGCAATTTTGGTCATTTGTCTTTATGTTTTTAAGGGCTTTCAAGCCTCCTATAAGTACTCTTGTAATCTCCTTTGTGATAACAACTTCTTTTCTCTTAAAAACACATTTAGATCTTGAAGAAAGTTTAGATCTTGAATCCTTTTTCATCTTCTTTTCTTGTGTTTGCTAGATTATCTTCATCTCTAATCATGTTTAGCCTTGAATCATCCATGGTTTTAAGGTTATCCATGTCTATGAGTGAGTAGATCTATCTAGGATTCATGGGCTTGGGAGACTAAGGGTGATTAGGTGTAGATCTAAGATGTTCTAGTGTAGATCCTTCTTGATCCTTGCTTGTAGAGTGTTCTTATTGCTATTTTGGAGTTGGCCTCTTCAATATAGAGCCATAGGCATTTCATGTCCGGAAGGTGTTTGATGAAATGCCTGAACCAACTCTCCAATGCTTTTAACATCCTTTACCTAAGGGATTAGTTGTTAAAGGTGTTAAGATAGCTAATAGACTTGTTATTATTGATTGCTTTCATATTATTCAACCTAAGGGATTAGATGTTTGAGATATGTTAGTGAATGAGCATTCATCTAGGGATAGATCTTGCTTAGGATTGTGTCTAGGCTTAAGGTGTTAGATTGATTGAAAGTTTGCCATCTTAGATTGAAACTTGATCACCCAAGGTCAATTCCCTTGTCCCAAGAATCCCCTTGCCTCATATTGAAATGGAAGTTCACTCTTTTATTTGCATTTTAAGTATTGCCTTAGTTTATAATCATCTCATCTTCACTCAATGGTTGCACTTAGCTTAAGCATAGATTTGCATTCCCTTTGCATTAGAATCACTTAGGATTGGTTCGACAATCTTTTATACTACAATCATTTGACTAGGAATCTTGAAAACACCTAACATCAAAGGGAAAACTAAAAGAGTTAGAGCTTAGAAAATTAAATAAGAGGTCCTTAGTGGTTGTATAATAAGAAAAGAGAAGTTGTTCATTGGGTGAGTGATGTGAGTGTTTTACATTTTGGGTTATGGGATGAATAAAAAGGGTGTAGAACTTGTAATCACTTAATAATTGGCTAGAATGATGAGATGGATCCATGTATGCATGAATTGCTCCTAGTCTTAGATAAAATTTTCATAATGATCAAGCTCCTTGATTCTTGAGTGTTTGCCACCTTAAAATGATGCATTGAACCCTCCTTTTCATCCATATTAGACCATTTGATCACCTAGCCAAATGATTGAGATCTTCTGCCCATTTGTGAGACTTCACCTAGTGTGTGTGTGTGAATCAATGTGAGGATTGGTTAAAGAACATGTTGGTTGAAAAGCATTTCATCTTGTGTAGAGGCATAAGAGATGGCCTGGCACACCCGGGGGTAAGCTCCTTTCCAATTACATCAACGCTCTATTTATACTAAATCCAATAAGTGTAACTGCTCTCCTTTCTCTTTTTTTTTGCAGGTATAAGCTCTTTCTTACGTGATTGGATCATATCAATACCCCCCTTTTGATGACTCTGATTGCCCTCAAGCTGACATGACAAAGCTTCAAATAACCAAGATGTTTCAACACCACAGTGAATTCTCCATCACGAGGGTCTAACTCTGTCACATAACAGGCATTAGCTCCGCTGCAGTTATTGCATCAATCGGCCCCGATGAAGACTGATGTCGTACAATGCATCTGAAGATTGTGTATTTAGAACACTGGTAAATGTGACCACAAGCTGTGACGTAGAAAGGTGATGTTGTGTGCCTAAGGAACATGACAAGAAACGCTTTAACTTCGTCAGCTTTATACCCCGTAAGTGTAATGATAGGAGTTGGAGAGTGTATTACAGAAAGAAGAAGAAGAATATTGTGAAAGAAGGAGCTACAGATTAGCTGAGAGATTGATCAACGTGTCACGATTTTAAGAGTCGTTTGTAACTGATTCGGTTATGGCTGTTATGAGCCGTTAGAGTCGAGTCTTTAGTATAAAAGGGGAGTAGAATGTTCATGGGGAGGTTGGCTGATAAGTGAGTTGTAATTGAGGAATCTCGGAAGAGATTAGGCTTAGTACTTGTACATTTTCGAGTACTAAGAGGAAATATAAGTGTGTTCACAAGATAAAGAATATCGTGCTTTATCATTTGGTGCGGTGAGAAACTTCGAGATACGTGACGATGACGTTGACGACGAGAAGCAGTGCCGTCGACGAGTCGTTGCAGCGAATCGGTGCACTTGACGCCTCCGTCACCGATCTGAATCATCGATTCAACGAGCTTGACGAGAAGTTCAACCGAATCGCAGCGACGAGTACGGTCAACACAGAATCGATCTCAGCTACGGTGCGAAATGCGGAATCGAAGATCGATCGTTTGGAAGCAACGATAAATTCTTTCATTGCGGCGTTTAATCCGCGACAGATCCATGGTGAATCGAGCAGAGATCAACCACATCCAACGATCGTTCAAGAACCGACTCAGGTATCTCATTCATCCTTGGAACGAAACCGGAATGATGCTGAGCTAGGTTATTGGTGTAATGCTCATAGATATGAGAATAAAGAAGGAAGATATGAAAAATTTGAGATGCCTGTGTTCGCTGGGGAACATCCGTTTGATTGGATTGCTCAAGCAGAAAGATATTTTCGTGTTATGCAAAGTGATCCTGAGCAAAAGATGGAACTGGTTTCACTGAGTCTCACGGAAGACGCCTTGAGCTGGTTCAACTACGAGTTGGAGTACAGGCCTTTCACAGATTGGTCAGAGTTCAAACGTCGACTGCTAGCACGGTTTACAGAATCATTTGAGAAGACACCAGGAAAAAGATTGTTCAGTTTGCAGCAGTCAGGTTCAGCAGCAGAATATGTCAGGGAGTTTCAGGAGTTGGCCCATCAGGTTAAGCTGGCTGAAGAGAACCTGATCGACATATTCTTTAACGGTCTTAATCAAGAACTAAAAGAGGTGATCAAGATGAAAGAGCCTAAGACGTTACCTGATCATACTGAAGCAGTAATGAAGATGGAAGACAGTGAGTTTTGCAAGATGTTTGCTTTACTTATTGAGCAAGAGAGCAAGTCCGGGAAGCAATCTTCGAAACCACCTATACGTTATGGTTCTCAATTTTGGAAACCAAAGCAACAGACTCTCGAGTCAGGACAGAAACAGGAGGATAAACAAGGGCAAACGAAGCTAGCTGAAAAACAACCATTAAAGCTTTCTGATGCTGAGTATGACTATAAGCGAAAGAATGGCTTTTGCTTCAAATTCCCTGAGCGATGGTCTAAAACGCACGTTTGCAAAAACAAATCATTACAAGTGATGGTTGTCAATCAAGGGTGTTAAATGGAGCTGGTAGAAGAAGAATTCTTTGAAGCGTGTGAGGGTGACGAAAGAATAGAGATCATGGAGTTATCATTGTATTCTTTCCTTGGGTGGTCCTCTCCCACAACAACAAGGTTAAAAGGCAAGATAGGGAAAACGAGTGTGGTTGTTTTGATTGACAGCGGAGCCACGCACAACTTTATTTCACCAGATATTGTAAAGAATGCTCGGTTACAATCTACGAAAGGAAGCAAGTTCAAAGTGATGGTGGGTACGGGTATTTCAGTACATGGTTCTGACATATGCAAAGGTGTGGAGCTGCAATTACAGTCTGTAGTAATAACAACGAACTTCATTGTGCTAGAACCTGGTAGCGCAGATGTGATATTGGGTATACAATGGTTGCGTACTTTGGGAAGATGCGAAGTTGATTGGGACAATCAGGAGTTATACGAAGGCAGGCAAAGTTACACTACAAGGAGACTTTATGCCTTATAATTTGATCAAAGAGCCTTCAGTGGAGTATTCTGGAATCGATTGGAATGGGACTACAGTGACTATGTTTGCAGCAGTAGCAACAGCAGAGTCAGCGGCTTCACCAGAGATAAGTGCAATGTTGAGTGAGTATGAGTCAGTATTCGCAGAACCCACAGAGCTACCACCAATCTGTGGTTTTGAACATGCTATTCGATTTTGGGAAGGGACTAAACCAATTTCAGTCAGACCATATCGTTATCCCCACTCCCATATGGAAACAATCGAAAAGATGGTCAAGCAAATGTTGGACACAGGAGTAATAAGAAACAGCCGGAGCCCTTTTTCAAGTCCGGTGTTACTTGTGAAGAAAATAGATGGAGGTTGGAGATTTTGCGTTGACTACAGAGCAGTTAACAAAGCTACTGTACCAGACAAGTATCCAATACCAGTGATTGATCAACTACTAGACGAGTTGTACGGTGCAATGATTTTCTCCAAACTTGACTTACGTTCAGGATATCATCAGATTCAAATGGTTGAAGCTGATATTGAGAAAACAGCCTTCAAGACTCATGAGGGACAATATGAATTCGTTATGATGCCTTTTGGATTGAGCAATGCTCCTGCAACTTTCCAGGCTCTCATGAACGACATATTCAAACCCTTCCTCCGCAAATTTGTCTTGGTGTGTTTTGATGACATCCTTGTCTACAGTCGCTCAGAGGAGGAACACAACAGTCATTTAGCAGCAGTTTTACAGACACTAATGCAACATCAATTGTTTGCTAACAGAAAGAAATGTGCCTTTGGCCAACATCAAGTCGATTATCTTGGTCATATCATTTCTGCGGAAGGTGTTGCTACCGATCCTACTAAGACTGCTGCAATGAAGAACTGGCCTACTCCACGAACAGTTAAAGAGTTGGGAAGTTTCTTGGGGTTAACAGGATATTACAGAAATTATGTGAAGAACTACGGTGTGATTGCACGTCCTCTTACAGACCTATTGAAGTCAGAGAATTTCGATTGGTCAAGCAAAGAACAACAGGCTTTTGAAAAGTTCAAGCAAGCGATGATTACAGCACCAGTTTTAGCTTTACCAGACTTCAGTGTTCCGTTTGTAGTAAGCGGCGTCACGGATCACGGAGTTGGAGCTGTTCTGATGCAAAATCAGAGATCTATTGCGTATTTTAGCAAAGGGTTGACGGATAGAGAACAACTGAAGCCGATATATGAAAGGGAACTGATGGCTATAGTAATGTCAGTACAGAAGTAGAAGCATTATTTGATGGGAAAAAGATTCTTCATCCACACGGATCACAAAAGTCTGAAATTTCTGCTGGAACAGAGAGATATTTCGTTAGACTATCAAAAGTGGCTAACTAAACTTTTGGGCTATGACTTTGAGATATTCTATAAGGCAGGCGTGGAGAATAAAGTGGCGGATGGGTTATCTAGAGTGATGATCGACAGAAGTGTTAATCCAGAAGGAGTGCTCTGTGCATTGACAGTGTCCTCATCTATTGAGATGCAACAAGTCTTTGACGAATTGGATGCGAATGAGAAAATAAACAAACTGATACGAGAAGTGATGTTGGGAACGTGTGAGAAGGTTGGTTATTCTGTGGTTTCAGGGCGTCTGATGTATAAAGGGCGACTGGTGCTACCACGTGAATCTCAGTTTATTCCACAGATTCTGAAGGAATATCATAATGGAGTTTTGGGAGGCCACTCTGGCATTTTAAAAACCATAAAGAGGATTCAACAACTTTTCTATTGGTCCAACATGAAAGATGATGTGAAGAAACATGTTGCTGAGTGTAGTATATGCCAAACACACAAGTATTCTACATTGAATCCTGCTGGCTTACTGCAACCAATACCGTTGCCTTCCTCGATATGGTCTGAAATCTCGATGGATTTCATTGAAGGACTCCCTAAATCTGAAGGAGTAAACGTAATACTGGTGGTGGTCGATAGATTGAGAAAGTATGCACATTTCTTAAGTCTCAGGCATCCTTTTACCGCCACAATGGTTGCAGAGAAATTTGTGCGAGACATAGTGAGGCTTCATGGTCATCCATCCTCGATAATATCTGACAGAGATAGGATATTCTTGAGCAGATTTTGGCGCGAGTGCTTCAAGCTAGCTGGTACAACGTTGAAGTTTAGTACAGCTTACCACCCGCAGAGTGATGGGCAAACAGAGGTGCTTAACAGATGCCTTGAGTCCTATCTTCGGTGCTTTACTTCAGCTCATCCAAAGCTGTGGCATAAGTACTTATCTTGGGCGGAATTTTGGTACAATTCTTCATACCATACATCACTCCATACAACGCCTTTCAAGATGGTTTACGGACGAGATCCACCTCAGTTACTTTGGTTCGAAGAAGGATCTACAAGTAATCACGAGTTGGAAGAGATGTTAAAGACAAGGGATTCGATTCTCAAGGATGCACGAGTTCACCTTTTACGAGCTCAGGAGCAAATGAAAAACAATGCTGATAAAAAATGTCGCGATTTGGTCCTTGAGGTTGGTTCATTGGTGTACCTTAAACTGAGACCTTATCGCCAATCATCCTTGACGAAAAGTTTCTGTCAAAAGCTGGCTGCGAAATACTACGGGCCATTTCAGGTCTTAGAGAGCATTGGTGAGGTGGCCTATCGTCTACAGCTTCCTGCAGAGAGTCGAATCCACCCTGTATTTCACGTTTCCCTGTTAAAACCGGTGTTGGGAAAGGAGCATGAAGTGTCAGCATTACCGGCGGTACTGGAGGAGTCGGAGGAGTTTATCTTAGAGCCAGAACACATACAGAGCACTCGTTATGATGCGGAAGGACATCTTGAGGCTCTGGTTCAATGGAAGGGCTTGCCTGATCATGAGATGACATGGTTTCGGGTGAAAGATCTTGCTAGAGAGTATCCCAGCTTTGAGCTTGACGACAAGCTCTCTCTTACCGAGGGGGTAATGATAGGAGTTGGAGAGTGTATTACAGAGAGAAGAAGAAGAATATTGTGAAAGAAGGAGCTACAGATTAGCTGAGAGATTGATCCATGTGTCATGATTTTAAGAGTCATTTGTAACTGAATCAGTTATGGCCGTTATGAGCCGTTAGAGTCGAGTCTTTAGTATAAAAGGGGAGTAGAATGTTCATGGGGAGGTTGGCTGATAAGTGAGTTGTAATTGAGGAATCTCGGAAGAGATTAGGCTTAGTACTTGTACATTTTCGAGTACTAAGAGGAAATATAAGTGTGTTCACAAGATAAAGAGTATCGTGCTTTATCATGTAACGGCTGCTGGCTCCAGCACGAGTACCATCACTACTGTAGCATCCTCTGCAGTGAAGTGTACAAGAGTGACAGTGTTCTGCAGAACCACAAGGACTTCCACACTATATACACACTGTTTCAGTCCTTCTGATAGTGGCTTGGTAGCTTCCATACGATCATAATGCCCCTCTTGTCGCTGATCAGAATTACAAATCCGCTTGTAATGTTCACACCTGAAACAAGCCATGGTCAGTTGATACCAGTGTCGTCTTAATCCCATGTCAACCACTGCTTGTGAAGCCGCCTTTATACTTGAGTCTTTGTATTTGAACATCCAGCACTTCAAAAACTTTCTCTTCTTTTGTTGTTTTTGTACGTGAATTTGTAACAGTTGTTCTGTTGAAACTGGTTCCACCAATCCAACATGAACAATCTTACGTTCCAGCTTGTAAACAACTCCATGTTCATGTAACAGCATCCTCACACGGTATGTCCATACTACATCAAGCTTGCAATGCATAGTATAAAAGGATATCATGTATCCTGCCAACACAGTGATCCTTCTTTTTGTACTCGTTTGAGGTGCTTGTAACTCATATTTGAAATCCAACAAACCAAGAATCTGAACCCTTGCAACTTTCAAGCATGTGAAAGGCAAGTCTGAACCACACAAACGGCCAGCAGAGAAACCATGTAATCTCTTCTTCTTGTATACCGTAAAAGTCAACAAGTTCTTCCCATTAATATGCTCCCTCAAAGATTTCTTCTCCTTGGCTTGAGTTTCTCTCAGTGTCTCTGTTACACTTCCACTAATCTCTTCTTTTTGTATATTTCTCTTTTACAACTTCCAACCTTTACGCTTCCACTTATGCTTCATCTGAAACGTCTCATCATCAATGATAAGCGCCTGGCTGTTTTCATCTTCCTGCAACAACCACAAAGCTGTTTCTGCAACATCTCGCCGTGATCCCATCTTCTCTGAAGATGTAGCTGTCAGCACATGAAGAATATCATTCTTATCTCCACCCATAAACGCAGCAACTAATCTCAGTAAGCCAGCCGGTTTTATATACTGAAAATACACCCTTTCACCCTTCTAAGTGATACGCTCAAGTCCTCTATCACAGCTTGACTTCCCTGCAAACCAGAATGTATTAACAGCCGAAGTTTTATGCTTCACTTGGAGAATTAACATCCACAACTTCAATCTTCTTGAGTCTGGTCTGTATTTGACATTGTTTCTCCAGAAGTTAAGCGAACTTTGTTGTTTGAAGACTTGATGCAACCTGGTACTTGTATACTCTGCTAGTTCACTGTGAACTCTCTGTCCAACAAAATGTTCCTCGTGTGTCCACTCTCCTTGAAATGGAACAATCGTTGAAAATCTCTGCAATATCTCTGCCAATACCATTGATTCCACTGCAATAAGTCTGAAAAGATCAGTGTTGAGCCACAACTGTAACCGTGAGTGCTCCTCAAACTCAATGATTTTCAACACTATATAAAGCTCAAAGTATGTAGTTGCTACTGCAGCACCACTCTTCCTCAATAATACCGACCAATAGCTCTGAGAACTTTCTGTTACACCCCACTGTTTCAGGAAAATGGTCTGGCCTACAAAGAAAATGATGTTCTGCCTCAAACTGTAAAATTTCGTAAGGTTGTGCTCTTTAGCACTCTCCGAGCTAAGGAGATACGCCAACCTCCAACCACAGAACATGTTATCTTCTAAAGGTCTTTGCCTTGGTCGGCATTTGAACTTAAACTTCCATGATTTCTTTATTTTTTCTGCACATTATATATCTTCACTCTTCTCTAGTCCAGAAGCATTTTATCGAATGGTTGGTGTGCAACACGCCACCCAGTGATATACATTGGTCCATTAAACTACTCTGCTCCTTTACACAAGTAACCAAAGCAGAAGTTTTCGTGAAAATCATCAAAGAGCTTCTTCTCTACAGCTTTTATCTCCAGATTTTGGTTCTCAACAACCACGTCCATGCCATAAACTCCTGACATCATATCTCCAGGTCTAGAAACCAAGAAGGAGATAGGTACCTGAGATTGTTGAATCACCTCATCAATCACCTCTGGCGTTTGAAATAATAACTCCGATTCCGTTGACACACTGTCCAGAACAGGTGCTATCAACATCGTTTCACAAGCTGCTACAGCATCTGTATCTTCGTCCTCCTTTGTATCAGTTTCTTCCGCGTGAAGCGAGTTCTCAGCATCTGATTTCGTTCCCAAGTCTTCCAATTCTTCATCAACAACTTTTTGCTGTTCTTGAGTTGAAGCATTGGTATCAACAGCCTCTGTTTCACGAGACAGGGATTCACATCTCTTCACCCAATCCATGTACATACATTCACGTTCGCTCTGTAACCTGATTTTGTCTGGATCGCCGTCTCTCCCAAAGTGTACTACCAATTCATTCTTAAGCTGGTTCAAGGAGTAGAAAACCGATTGTTTCGAATGAACAAAATCTTCTGCTTCTCCTGCCATATATCTTAAACTCCAGTTTCTCGCTGTTCCAAAGAATATTCCCATGAAAGAGACGTTCCATCATGGATATCCAAAGCTTCACATCATCACCGTAGAAGATCGGATATGCCGTCATATTTGGCCACTGCAACTGCCACTTCCGGCTAAATGTAATGACTTCGGGATCATCAGGATTGCCAAACCGCAACAACAATTCACTCTTCAGGTCTTCCCAGCTTTGAAACGGAATCTGTGAAATTTGCTCGTGATACCAAGAAGCAGCTTTTCCGTCGATGAAACTGCAAGCCATCGCCATCTTCTGATCATTTGTAAAATCTCCTGAAGAAAATCGTTTCTCCATCCAATCAATCCATGATCGCAAATCGTCACCACCATAGAACACGGGAATCTCCACGAATCGCGTTGCGACTGGTTCCTTGCTCTTCAAATCGTATGTATCTAGTAGATCGCTTATTCTGTTATACCATTTGTCGAAGGTAGCATCAATCCTCGTCTCCCAAGACTCCATTGGTGTGATCGACTCAGAACACAGCTCCAACGTTTCCTGTGAATCACAGATCGTCTGTGTGTACGTCGTCTTCGTCTTCTTTGTTGTTCTGATCGCGATTGTTCGATCCAGATCGCTCACCAGCACCAATTTGATATGAACTCACTCAGTTTCTTATCAAGAACAGGGGATTTACAATGGAATTGCAGAGAAAGCTACCTCGCTCTCAAAGAGAAGCAAGCCTAAGCCATCAGGCTCCAACCAACTAACTCTTTCCAATTACATCAACGCTCTATTTATACTAAATCCCTTAAATGTAACTGCTCTCCTTTCTCTTTATTTTGCAGGTACAAGCTCCTTCTCACGTGATTGGATCATATCATCCTCCTTACCTAAACCTTTATCAAATTTCTTGACAAAGTGCAAGTGCATTATACCAGTGTTATGATAAGTAGGATTAATCACTTTAAGTTCAGAAATCACCTCATCATTAGTTGGGACTTTGAAAAATTTCAAATCTTGGACTTGCTTGCACAGCAAGGTCGGGTTCCTGTTCCTTGATTTCCATGTTAGTACCTGATATATTTTCAACCTCTGGACACTAGACAAGTGTGTTAAGACATTCATGGAATTACTAGAAACAGAATTAGGTCCAGCTTTAATCAAGTTGATATGATCATCAAACTTTTTATCTATTCTAGTAAAGGACTCATCCATTCTAGTAAAGGGTTGAATTACCTCCAAGTTAGTTTCCTTTGGTTCAGGTAGTACTGACTTCACAACTCGCTTTGTGGGGTATTCTTTTGCAAGATGACCCTTGCCTTGACACCTATAACAAATAACCTCAGGTGGTTTTAAAGATTTAAAGTACTCACCTTGGTTTTGTTTGACTTGAGGTCTATGCACTGGTTTTGAGATTTGACTCTGGTTTGCCGGCAGCAAGACTTGGGGTTGTACTACTCTCTTTGTAGACACCTTCTGAATGTGTTGTGCTCTTTCCACAAACTCAGTATACATGACCATCTTCACCTCTTTCCAACTATAGGCTGGGTCATTGAAATAGATCCGATCAGCATCAAGCTGGCTCCACCATTTGTATGCTTCTCCGGTTAGGGTGTCTACTGCATAAGTTGGCTTTAACTTCTCTGGAATTCGCCAAGTCTGAAACAATTTTTCCATGTCGTCCTCCCATTCTAGGTATGCACTTGGTCCTTTCTTATGACCAGAAAAATGTATAGATGGTGCATCCAAGCGATTCTGATAAAACTGATCTCCATTGTAGTTTTGTGGCTTGCTGTGAACATGTCTTGATAGATTCCCATGATAGGACCGTACCTGTGCAGCCACGGTGGTCTTTACTCTCCTTGGACACGCTTGAACAGAATATTCCCCATCAGAACTATCCTCATAGATGAGTTGGGATTTGGGACCAAAACAAGTTGAATACTGGTCCATTGATTCTGGTTCAACCTCCTGGTATTCTTGTTCATCGTTTGGGACATACTCTGGAACAGAGTCTACGTGTTTGTACGGGAAACGGTAAAGTTAAGAATAAGAGGTGGGCTATGGCAAAGACGTCTTATTGATGGTCGGAGAACCGTGAGTCGATTACAAAGAGGGGAAAACAAATCGGGAAAAGACACGGCGAGATAGAGTTTTAGATATTAAGCCCTAATCTAGCCGTCTCATGAATGTAATGATTTCTGGATCCTCTCTACGTTGCTACGTCCTTTCCTTTTATATCCGCCCTCCTCGTTTTCTCGTGACCTAATTATCTCTATGCTCGTGGGCTTTATTTCGTTGGGCGAACACGTTCTACTTCTGTGTCGTTGAGCGGCTTCAACAGCGCTGTCGGCGACTCAACACACATTAAGGAGCCGCGCCGAGACTTCATCATCTCGAGCCACTAAGCCGTGAGCGTTCTACCGGGCTGGCCCGTTATTTTTCGGGCCTTAAGAGGATGGGCAAATCCACCCTCTACAGTAAGTCCCCCCAGTTCATCGTGAGCGACTGTTTGTCGTGCTCGGTGAATTTTAGGTTGATGGTTCGATAGAATAACGGTCTGTCGGGACGGCGTGTCGCATGGCTCCTCGGGCGAGATTTCTTTCACTTATGGGTTTGGATCGATCGGGATAACTCTTAGTTACCTTTGCTTTAATTCCAACTTTCGCCCTAAATTCGGGTGAAATTGGTTATCTCGGGAGCTGAAGCGTCGTACCGAGATAGTGGGTTAATTTGGCGCCGGCTTTGAGGCCCAAATAGGCGATAGGCATAATGATGGCCTCGGGGAGGCGAACCGTCTCCCTTCCTTATAAATAGTCCTTCCTCCTCTTCACTTTTCCATTCTTCCTTTGGCCTGCAGGTAGTTTCTCTCTCTTCTCTACTTCTCTCTCTAGTTTGTTGTACGATAGTGTGCGGTGCGTCGCTCGGTAGGGTTTTGTTGTACAATTCGGAAAGGAGAAGGATGACTTCAGATTCTTCTAGCCCGACGAGGGATGCAGACGGGACCTTGCTCGACGATTTCGAGCTAACTCATCGCGATGCCATGATGGACACTCGAAACTTGGATTTGTCGCAACGGTTGCTGGTCTCCGATTTGGTGGCTGCATGCGAGAAGTCGGGCGAACTGGAAGTTAGCGGGCGGACAGTGGTGCATGAGGCGCTCCTCTGCTGAGGCCGTCCGATTGTATATTATCCCGGCGGAATTTTTGAGGAACTCCCAGCTATCGCGCCTGAGCTTCTTCGTTCTCGGCGAGAGGCAGACACAGAGCGTTCTGGCAGCAGTCTGTGGCCAGCGTGAAGAGATTATTAAGGGCGATTGGAGGTGTCGGGGTGACGTTCCTTATCCCGACGGAGGATCAGCGGCCGTGGTCTCCGCCGGTCGGCTATCAGTGCGTTTATGAGTCATATTTTCGCGAGGACACGAAGCTCTGGTTTCCGATACCCCGACTCGTCACCTCGTATGTGAGGCGTCGCGACTCGGCTATTTGCCAATTCTTGAATGGTTCGTGGCGACTCGCGGTAACCTTGATGGTTCTGGCTGCCGAAAAACGACATTACCATGAGTGTTCGTGTCTTTGAAGAACTTACGTCTATCATCCCGCAAGACGAGGGTCTGTGGTCGATTAAGGCGCGGCCAAACTATAACGCCGTGGGAGGGAATCCGAACAAGACGCCCGACTGGCAGAGATCTTACTTCTTCGTTAAGTCGGACGACTTCTCTTTCGAGGACCCCCCGGGCGACGACTATCGCGTCTTGTGGAATGCCTTGCTTGGTAGATCATCTAAGTCTTGCTGTAACGAGTGTTCGCCTTCTAATGTTGATTTGTTCTTCTTTCTTTTTTTTTTTGTAGCCGACCATCCGACATCTCGCGAATATCCCGAAGAGTTTCTGGAGAATTCTCGTGCTATTGCGAGCTCGACCAAGAGCGTTGGGGAAACATTTCGAGGGAGAGGATCCGCGGTGTCTCGATCGTATTTCCAGACGTGAGCCTGTTCTTTATTTCGCGCACTTTGTCGAGACTTGGTTAGCTAGCGATAACTGACTATTGATGATGTCTGTTTTGCAGGGGATTGGAATTCGAGCTACCTTCCCTCGACGAACACTACGAAGCGACGTATCTCACTATTTTCCGGGGAAGAGCAACGAAAGATCACTGAGCGTAGAAAAATGAAGGGGCTGCCCGATCTTAGTGCGATGCTTGCCCGCCTTCGGTCTTCGGCTCTGTGCCGAGATCCCCGGCCGGGCGGATGGTCCTGTTGCCGATGACGCTCGTCCGGAACCTTCCGTGCCTACTTCTACTGCCGATACTCCTCCTCCAAAAAAGAAGAAGGTTAGCAAGAAGAGGCCTCGTGACGACCATCCGCCTGGTGCGACTCGCGATGCTGATGAACAGGTGGGAACGGAAGCGCCCCCAAAGAAGAAGAAGAAGAAACCGAAGAAGCAATCGAGCGTCCGAAAGTCTCCTCCTAGGGAAGATGGAGTTCAAGATCCTGAGGGGGCTCGCGACAACGAGGGGGATGGTCGCGAGGCTGGGCTCCTCCGTGACTCCCCCCGAGTCGACGATGCCGGCTCGGTTCTCCCTTCGACTTCTCCTAAACCGAAAAGGAAGGCGAAGATTGTGAAGAAGTCGGGCGAGTCGGGAGTGAATCAGGGCGAAACTCGTCCAGCCGAGACCGATACCGAGACTCGCGGGGATACCGAAGCCCCTGCGTCGTCCGCCCCTGTTGGTGCGTCCGACGGTACTCCGGTCATGAGGAAGGTGCGTCGGGTAATCTTTCCCGACCACGTCTCGTTTAGCTACGACGAGTCGATGCCGCTCATTTACGCTCCGGGGCGATGCGCAGAACTGATGAGCCAAATCAGAAGTGCCCCGACATCCCTTCCTCTGTGGGACGACCTGATCTTTCGGGATGAGTATGCCAATGCGGCGAGGACCCGATTTTTGGTAAGAACTGCTCCGCTCCTACCGACTTTCGCTTCTTTATCTTCTCGTCTTGAGATTTTTTTTTTATCTTCTTGTTAAAGCTTTACTTGTGCTTTTGACAGAGCGACGGGGATATGAATGCTGTCGTTGAGAGGTACGACACAGCGTTGAAGGAGTCGTATGCTAACTCGAAGGCTTTGGAGAAGAATTTGGCCGCGAAGTCCCGACTCTTCCGCGGAAAGAAGGCCGAGTGGGAGAGTTCTTACAAAGAGATGGCCGAGAAGAGGGAACGAGCCATCGAGCGAAGGAACGTTCAGCTGAAGCGAGCTGTCGCAGCCGAGGCCGAGCTTGCGGATGCTCGCTCGACTATCTCGGTCCTTGAGTCGCGATTGGGGGCGGCGGAGGAGAAACTGGGCAGAAGTGCCGATCATTCTAAGAAGGAAGTTAGCCGCCTCCGGAAGTCTCGTGTCTTCGAGGTTACGAGGGAAAGGGTCAGGGTCGAAGCAGAGATGATTGCGAAATGCAACAGACGGTTTGCCAACATTCGCGTCCATCAGGCTCGTCAGTCCGATCTCGAGACGGCCAAACTGCTGTGGAGTCAGGCGTACGGGACGCGGAAGTGTCTTGAAGCCCTGAAGGCCGCGGGTCGCGACATTCCGCAGGAATCGATAGACTTGTTCGCCGCCCAGGAGGTGGAGCTCGAAGCTGAAGCGGCCAATCTCGATGTTGGAGAGATTCCCGAGAGCGACCTGTGCCTGTCTCCTCTGGTACTCGACTCGCAGTTCGTCGACAAGCAAGTGATGACTAGTTTGGATCAGTTCGGGTCGAATACTGAGTTTATCGATGCTTTCACACTCGCGGCTCTTCGTACTCCGATAGCTTCTCGTGAGGCGTCAGCCACCGAGGATCGCGGAACGCCTTCTAGTAGTAACCCAGTCCCGATCACCGAGCAGCCGACGATTGAGTCCGAGGTTCCGCCCGTTCCCACCGACGATCCGCCTGCTGTCTTTTTGTCGTCAGATACTTCAGGCGGTAGCCGTGAGGAGAGTCGAGACGCTGAGGTAAACATTGACGGTGACGAGGAGGAGGTTTCGCGTGTCGCGAAGTCCACAGGAACGGAAGCCCCAGTGACCGAAGTTCGTGCAGCCGATGGACTTCATCAGGCCGACAATCGGGAAGATGGTGGGGTGGCTTCGCTGAACCCCCTTGAGCCGAGGATCGACGAGGCCCCGAACCCTCAGGAGCAGACCGAGCGAGTCGGGGAGTCGCCTAAGGATTCCGGCGCAGTCTGAATAATTCGAGAAGATTTTCACATTGTTTTTGTAATGTCATGCTTTTGTAATATTCAAACTTTGCATTGTACGCTGTCTCGGATTATCCGTTTCTTTGTGTTTATGACAATTCTATTTTGTTTTGTGATCTACTGGGAAGTGATTTGCAAATCTGGTCGCTTTGCTGCCTCGATTCGAATCATCGCGCAGTGTCGGCCGTTTGCTTTTGGCTCTTTTTTTTTAAACTTAGAATGTTCGATTTGGTACATAGACCTAGAAACAACTGACAACGGTTCCGTGTCGATTCCAACGTATTCCTGAGTGTTCGGTCGGCCAAACCTTACTTAGTGAATTTGGAAAGAGACAGAGTTATCAATTGCACCGACTCGCTGCTGCGGCGAGGTCGGATCCCAGCGAGTTGTGTCTGATCAGGACATGCTCGGCAGTGGGTCGTGAGTACCAGCACGCAGTTTCGAGGAACCGAAGGTTCGCTTGCGTAGGCATCGACGTTAATGAAAAGTCTTGGTTTCTATTTGCTTTGCAACTGCACTCGTGAGAGCTGCCTACGTACCTCGGGAGAGGATCAAGTCGCTCGTAGTTCTTAGGGGCCCGAGTGAAAGTGGCTGGGTAGCGCATTCACTCGGATGCTGTGACTGCGCTTCGTGAGAGCTGCCTACGTACCTTGGGAGAGGATCAAGTCACTTCGTAGTTCTTAGGGGGCCGAGTGAAAGTGGCTGGGGTAGCGCATTCACTCGTTTTTTGCTGTAGAAGGAGGGGCGAGTGATCGTTCACTCCTTGTGTGGGTTACGCCTAGGAACAGAAAAGCTGGAGGTGTTTTGAATTCCATGCTCGCGGGACCGCTTCTCCGGTTGATGTCTCGAGACGATAGACGCCGGGCTTGATTATCTCAGTTATTTTGTATGGCCCCTCCCAGTTTGCTCCGAGCTTACCGGCACCCCATTCCTTGGTATTTTCGAACACTTTTCGCAGTACTTGATCTCCTAATTGGAAAGGTCGGGACTTGACCTTCTTGTTGTAGTAGCGTTCGATCTGATGTTGGTAGTTCTGTATGCGGAGTAGTGCTTGGTCGCGCTGTTCCTCGATGCTGTCCAAGGCGTCGAGTAGCATGTTTCGGTTCATTTCCTTGTTATGTGGCATCTTGGCGCGTCGCAGACTGGTGACGTTTACCTCGGCAGGTGCCATCGCCTCGATTCCGTAGGCCATTGAGAAGGTAGTCGATTTGGTCGTGCTTCGGGGAGTGGTTCGGTGGGACCACAGTACGCCATCGAGTTCGTCGGCCCAGCAACCTTTTTTGAGGTCGAGTCTTTTCTTGAGGCCGTCAATAATTACCTTGTTCGTTGACTCGGCTTGACCGTTGCTCTGCGGGTTTCGCGGGGTCGACATGTTGAGGCTAATTTTCCACCTCGCGAAGTCGCGGAATTGCGGGAGATGGTGCGATCCGTTATCGGTGACTATCTCGTCACGGAGCCCGTGCCTGCAGATGATGTTTTTCCGCATCTAACCGCTGTACCTCGCTGTCGTGATTCGCCAGAAGACTCGCCAACCCACTTAGTGAAGTAGTCGGTGAGGACTAAGATGTACTTTTTGTCGAGAGCTGGGCAATGGCCCGATGATATCCATTCCCCACCGCATGAATGGGTAAGGTGCGTTTAGCGATGCAAGAGCTCGGTTGGACTGTGGATCGTCGAAGCATGGCGTTGGCACTTATGCATTCGCGGCGTATGCCTCGCAGTCTGTGTTCATTGTTGGCCAATAGAACCCGAGCTGCTTGATTTTTAAAGCGAGGGCTCGTCCCCCAGAATGATTGCCCGCGGCGCCTTCATGAGTTTCGGCCATGACAAGTCTTGTTTCGTCGCCAGTGATGCATTTTAGGAGGACTTTGGTTGCCGTCCATCGACGTAGTTCTCCCTCGGTGAAAGCGTATCGTGCTCGCGCCCGGCAGAAGCGCTCGCCACTTTTCGATTGGGAGTTTGCCGTGGGCTAGGAAATCGATGAACTCCTGTCGCCAGTCGGGTGAACCCTCTTCCATTTGCTGCGCGCCTTCTGTGTTGGTGAATGTTGTGATTGAGGTTACTGGGGAGATGCTACTGCATGGGTCGATAGGGAGGGTGATGCTAGGGGTCTCAATCTTGTGAATTGGGATCGTCCGCTCGACCTGGTCGTGCAGTATGCTTCCTAGAGAGGCCAGTGCGTCAGCACAGGCGTTCTCACCGCGGGGAACTTTTGTTAGTTGGAACAATTCGAACTCTCGTGACAAGTCTTGGACGACTTTGAGGTAGGCGTCCATGCGTTCGTTTCGGACATCGTAATCTCCTGAAAACTGGCTAACGACGAGTTGCGAGTCGCAGTAGGCGTTCAGTCGTTTGGCGTTGACAGCTTTAGCGAGGCGCAGCCCGGCGATCAATGACTCGTATTCGGCTTCGTTGTTGGAGGCGGGGAAGTCGAAACTGAATGACTGCCTGATGAGTTCGCCTGTGGGGGATTGAAGTTGGACGCCTGCACCCGAACCCTTATTCGTGGACGATCCGTCGACGTGTAATATCCAGTTAAGGCTGGATAGAATGAGGTCATGTTCGAGCTCAGGCGTTAACTCAATGATGAAGTCAGCGAGGACTTGGGATTTGGCGGCCGTTCGGTTTTTGTAAATAATGTCATGCTCGCTGAGCTCCATTGCCCATTTGGTCAGGCGCCCGGACTGGTTTGTGTTTTGCATCACCGTCCGAAGTGGTTGGTTGGATAATACTTCGACGGTGTGCGACTGAAAGTACGGGGCCAGTTTCGGGCTGAAGTCACTACTGCGAGGGCCATCTTCTCTAGGGTTGGATATCGTGTTTCCGGGGCCGTCATTCGTTTGCTTGTGTAAAAGATCGGTTTTTGCTCGCCGCGGTCTTCTCGGATCAGGACGCTGCTGACGGCAGTTGATGTAACTGCGATGTACAGGGTTAGGGTATCACCTGCTTCTGGCTTTGAGAGAACCGGAGGCGTTGTAAGGTAGTGCTTCAGTTGATTGAATGCTTCTTCGCACTTATCGTCCCAGATGAACCGCTTGTTTCCTCGCAGTAGTTCGTAGAATGGGAGGCATCGATCTGTGGAGCGCGAAATGAATCTGTTGAGGGCGGCGATTCGGCCGGTGAGCTGTTGGACCTCTCTGCTGTTCTTCGGACTTGGTAGATCAAGGATTGCTGTTATTTGTTTGGGGTTTGCTTCGATACCGCGCTGGGTGACGATGTAGCCTAAGAATTCACCCGAAGTAACTCCGAAGGTACATTTGGCAGGGTTGAGCTTCATGCCGAATTTGTTAAGGATCTGAAAACAGTCTCGCAAGTGGAGGAGATGATCCTCGGCACAGAGTGACTTGACAAGCATGTCGTCGATATATACCTCCATCGTGTCGCCAAGTTTATCCGCGAACATGCGATTCACGAGTCGCTGGTATGTGGCACCCGCGTTCTTGTGCCCGAAGGGCATTACTTTATAGCAGTAAGTTCCGCGGTCTGTGATGAAGGCCGTTTTCTCGCTATCGTCAGGATGCATGAGGATCTGGTTGTATCCCGAGAATGCGTCCATGAAGGTGAGGAGTTCGTTTCCGGCCGTTGACTCCACCAAGCGGTCGATATGAGGGAGTGGATAACTATCTTTCGGACATGCTTTGTTCAAATCCGTGAAGTCGACACAGATCCGCCATTTGCCATTCTTCTTCTTGACCACCACGGGGTTGGCGAGCCATTCGGGGTATCGAACCTCGGTGATGAAGCCTGCGTCGAGCAGGCGGTCGACTTCTGCGTTGACTGCTTTCGATCTCTCGGGGCCGAGCTTCCGTCGCTTTTGCCGGATAGGCTTGAATGTCGGGTCAACGTTTAGCTCGTGGGAGGCTATCGCTGGATCAATCCCTTTCATATCCGACGTGGTCCAAGCGAAAACTGATGCGTTTTCCTTAAGGAAGGTTAGGAGCTTCTGCTGCATTTCTTCGGAAAGATATGCGCCGATTCGTGCGAGCTTTGTCGGATCGTTGTCATCGATGGCGACTTCGCGGACCTCCTCCTTTTTTGGGTAGATCTTCTGTACATGCTTGGCCACCGAGTTTACGAGGGAGAGGGATTGCTGCTGCTTAATCGTTGCGACCAGCAGTTCCCTCGCGGCCTTTTGATCACCACGAATTGTTTTGATCGAACCGTCACGCCCCGGGAACTTGACACATTGGTGGTAAGTAGATGGGATGGCTTTCATTGAGTGCAGCCACGGGGTTCCCAGGATGGCGTTGTATGGCCTTAACCATACGACGAGAACTTCGGTTCGTCACATCTCCGGCGTGAACCGGGAGTTTTATTGTGCCGATCATTTGCTCCGAAGCGCCGTTGAAACCGGTTAAGGTACGAGAAGAAGGTTTCATATCGCGTAGGTCGACACCCATCTTGTCGAGCGTGTCGCGGAAGATGAGATCGACCGAACTACCGGTGTCGATCAACACTTTGGTGACCTGACATTCGCCTATGCCGATATCGACGAGGAGAGGGTCGTTGAGCGGTGTTTGGACCCCACGAGTATCGGAAGGTGAGAAAGTGATCTGGGGGGCGTCTTCTACTGGCGAGGGCCACTTTTGCTCCGTAATTGCTTGACGACGATACTTCTTGACGGCCCGAACCGAGTCGCCGCCTGGCGGGAGTCCTCCCATGATAACGTTAATGCGTTTGATCCGCTTGTTTCGTTCAGAATTGAGATGTTCTCTGAGGTCGCTGCTCCCGGTGGGATCCGGGTCGTCGTTAAGGGAGATATCCTGGGGTGAGCGTCGCGTTGTTCTTTCGAGATGCCGTCTGAGATCGGACTTCTTGGACTTGTTGAGGGCAATTCTCAGATCTTCGTTCTTCGAGTTGAGATGGTCACGTAAGTCGGTTGTCTGTGCTGGGAGGACGGTCGTCTTGTCAGCCGTAGGCGACGTGATCGCCTTTGCCTTTGACTGATTGATGAATGTACGAAGATCCGTAGGGGCGTCGGCGTGGACGATGTCCGTCCTTCTCATGAGTTTGTGACATAAGTCTTCTGAATTTACCGAGCGATAGTTGCGCGGGATCGTTGGGTCGCGCTCTTGCGCGGGGTCTTCGTCTTCTGAGGAATCATCAGAAGAGCCGCCCTTAGGGTGAGAGAGTATCACCTCGACCCGTCGTCTATTCTTAGGTTGATCGTCTTCGGATGAGTCGTCGCGTGCTTCCACTTGGTTGACTGTCGCAGGGCATTCGGGACGTTCAGGGGCCTTCTCAGGGCCCTGTGGCGTCACCTTTGGCGAGGCGGCAGCGACGGCTTTCTGAGACTGTTTGTCTTTGTTACGGCTCCAACTTTTGCTATTTCGCTGCTTTGGGGGCGGAGGTTCGATGACGATTTTTCCGCTATTGAGCGACTCAAGGAAATGCCCGTAAATTACTTTACAGTCTTTCGTGTCGTGCGATTTAGCTTTATGGTATGAGCACCATTTATCCGGTTCTTGGGGATTAGGGTCTGCTGATTCGGACGGCCGGCGCTCGGAGCGTCGCGATCGATGACTGGCCTCTTTGGTGTAGTTGATTGGGGGATCGGCGGGCTCGCCTTTGTCGATGCTGCTCACGATCCCTTGGAAGGGCGGTCCCTGGCATGAGCGAATGTTGGCGGGTTCCGTCTCGCCGTTGGTCCGGTTATGTCCCTGCCTTATCGCGGCCTCCTTTGCCAACTTGGCTCGAGTATCCTCCTCCATACGGATGAAGTTGTGCGAGCGCGCGATAGCGTCTGGAAGGGACTTAGTTGGGTTCTCGTAGAGGGCCTCTCGAAATTTCGACTTGGCGTGTAGGGTGCTCATCAGTGCTTCGACCGCAATGTTGTCCGGGATGTCGGCCTTTGATACGACGGCCTTGAATTTCTCCATGAAATCGCGCAGGCTTTGGCCGTTCGCATGCGTGAGATTCCATAGGTCGGAAGCCGTAGTCTTTTGCTGGGAAAACAAGATAAATTGTTTGAGGAAGACTGTCGAGAGGTCGCGAAAGCAGTCGACAGTGTTCTCTTTGAGGCCCGTGAACCAAGTGAGGGCTGGTCCTTCTAGGGATTCCACGAAGTAGTGACAGTAGCTAGCGTCCTTTTCTTCGTCTGAGAAATTCGCGCGACGCATCGCGATGTTAAAGGATGTGACGTGGATCGACGGGTCCGAAACTCCGTCGAACTTTGGGAGGCGAAGTTTCTCTGTTTTTTGGAGCTGAACCCTAGTTATTTTGTCGGTGAACGGCGTACGGAGTGAGTCGGCGAGGACACGCTCGATTTGGGGCGCGGAAGTCGTCACATGGTGGATTCTGGAGTTGATGTCGAGGACTGACTGCTTCAGCGCTGCTAATTCATTCGCCGTTTGTTCGTCAACCGGTTAGGGTTTGCAAATGGCCGTCGGCTGGGGTTTGTGCCGTGACGTCGTTTGCTGCGCCGCGCGCGTTTGACAATTCGGGGGCAGTAGGTAGGGTTCTGTCCGTATTGAACAGCTGTCGACGGATCTGCGCCGTCGAGGCTTCCATGTTTGCGCGCATTGAGCGAGGATCTTCGCGAGCCGCTATTTGCTCGGTTGCGCCCTCGGGCGCGTCTTGTCGTTAATGCGCCATAATCGTGTCCATGGAAGCTGGAGGTAGCGGCGTGGGAGTTGCCGTTCACGGAGGCGGATGCGGCGCAGGGGCTGCCGCCACGGAGTTGGTGTGTCGCTATGAGTGTCTCGCTCACACCAAGAACCACCGTTTAGGTTCGTCGCCATCTTGTCGACGTTACTTTGCTAGTTGCCCCACGGTGGGCGCCAACTGTTTGTACGGGAAACGGTAAAGTTAAGAATAAGAGGTGGGCTATGGCAAAGACGTCTTATTGATGGTCGGAGAACCGTGAGTCGATTACAAAGAGGGGAAAACAAATCGGGAAAAGACACGGCGAGATAGAGTTTTAGATATTAAGCCCTAATCTAGCCGTCTCATGAATGTAATGATTTCTGGATCCTCTCTACGTTGCTACGTCCTTTCCTTTTATATCCGCCCTCCTCGTTTTCTCGTGACCTAATTATCTCTATGCTCGTGGGCTTTCGGCTCGTTGGGCCGGAACACGCGTTCTGCTACGAGTAATCGTTGAGCCGGCTACGCTTAGCCGCTGTCGAGCGACTCAACACACATTAAGGAGCCGCGCCGAGACTTCATCATCTCGAGCCACTAAGCCGTGAGCGTTCTACCGGGCTGGCCCGTTATTTTTCGGGCCTTAAGAGGATGGGCAAATCCACCCTCTACACTACGCACCAATGACCTTCAGTTTAGTGTGGTCATCTCCATCGTCCCAACAATCCTGGTCAGCTTATTCTCCCCAATCCACCTCAGACGTGTTGTATTCTTCAGACTCTTCTTCACTTTCCATCTAACTTGAATCAATACCTCGCAAAGAAGAAACGAGAGTATTCAGAATCAAGTGGTAAAGAAGAAAACGTGACAAACAAAATAATGGAAAGAAAGTACTACAAAAGATATGGAAGTTTTCAGAAACTTTAAAAGTGAAAACTAATGAATTTTTTTTAAAACAAAAAGAACTTTCAAAACAAATAAATTAAACTGCTAAAATATCTTTTTGGGGTTTTTTTTTATTTGGTCGAAATAAAACAAAAAGGGAAAGAAAATTTGCTAGAAAAAGTTTTTTGGAAAGAGATTTGAAAGTTGAATAAAAATGGCAAGTTCGGATATGCACTTAATACTAACACTTTTTATGATTTTTTTTTAAATGGAAGTAGTGATCTAGAAACAGCTAAACTCGACAGGAATAAGAACAGGATGAACACAACTCTTCGGTTTTATGATTTATAAAAAAAAAGGACAACTAAATGCAGCAAACGATATCTTTTTTTTTAATGTTTTATGAAAAGCAAACAAACTGAATGAAACAAGAAACAAATGATTCTCTTTTTTTTTTATAAGTACGCAAGAGAAAACTAGATGAACAAACGATTTTATAGGTTTTTGGTTTATGAATGCAAAAACAAATGAAACTAAAAACTAATGCAATAGAGACAAGGATAGATAAAAGCTGATGATGAAGGAACTTCGGTTCAGATACCAGAAATGATACAAGTCTAAGCTGTCAAAGGCTTACAAAACTCTTGGATCAAAGTGATGGCCGATCCAACAATAGGGGTGGTTTGTACAATCGATCTAATGGACCTTCAAACCAGCTGGATGGAAGGTTTGATGAGGATACTGGATAGGACGGTTTGTTGACTGATTCCACAATCAACCACGAACGAGAACACTTGAATCCACAAGAGGCCTCAATCGCCAATCAAAGAGCCTAGTGATTCCACACAAGACTTAATGAACAAATTCACACAAAGACACAAAGACTTTGGAGAAAAGAAACTAAGAAGTTTATTAGATTTTAGGTAAAAGATTCGTGGGTTACAATGAGACAACTATTGAGCTTATATATGCTCAGTACAATGACTTAGAAAGCTAAGAAAATGGAAACACAAAGAAAGCAAGAAAAACTAGCCGTTAGGCTTTAATGATATAATCTCAGCTGCATTTGAAAACGTGATGAATTGCTTGTTTCTGGACAACTTTGGTAGGATTCTAGGAGCCTTTGGGAGCTTCTGGTTGATGTAACAAATCGCAATATGATTTGCAAGACTGATGGAATAGAACCGTTTGGAATTAAAGCAAATCGGCTCCAAAAATGGCAAGTTGAGATGGTGAAGAATCTGACTGATCCAGTGAGGTTTAGTGCATGGTAACAACTCTCCAAGTGTTCTTAGATATAATGAATCATCTCCTGGTTTTCGCACGTGAGTTTGAGTTGCACCCTCCTTAAGCAAAGAATTACTTTCCTTAAATAGAACCAGTTCGGATGCAGTGTAGGTCGCCTGACTTGTAAATGGTATATCTCCTAAACCATTACTCTTTTTGGTATGAAACCAATTCGCCGTGTTCTCTAGCTGAGTTGAGAATCTATAACAAGTGGTTTCCCGGTCAAAATCCTCATGGTTGCAAAGATATCCTTCTTTCAATGCACCTATGTCGCTGCTGGCTCCAATGTAGCTTGTATAGTTGATCTCATGAGCTGGTGGTCCAGCTACTGACTTGAGGTCCTCATCATGACTACCCTAGGAACTCCAAATCACAGAAAGATTATGCTCTTGAAAAGCTTTACAACCACAGATGCATCATTGGTTGGGGAAGCTACTGCTTTGACCCATTTGGATACATAATCGACGGCGACTAGTATGTATTTGTTCCCGTACGAGGATAGGGAAGGACCCAAAAATCTATCCCCCTGCAGTCAAAGACTTCCACTTCTAGAATGAACTTCTGTTTCATTCCATGTCTTTTGCTGATCTTTCCTCGTCTCTGGCATCTGTCGCACTGTGCTATAAATGCATGAACATCACGAAATGTTGTCGGCCACCAAAATCATGCATGGAGAATTTTTGAGACCGTTTTAAAGGTGGTGAAATGTCCTGCATAGTCGGATCCATGAAATTGGAATATGATATCTGGAATTTCAGCTTCGGATACGCATCGTCTGTACATCCCATCAAAGCAATGCTTGTAGAGGTAAGGTTCATCCCAGTAGTATCTCATAACTTCTCTGAAGAATTTCTTCCTCATATAACCCTTGAGTTCCTCTGGTTCAAAATCAGCTGCTAAATAGTTGACTATATCTGCATACCAGGGCCTATATTTTGGGTTTTTCCCAATTACGTAGACTTCTCGTCTTGACTTATCATCTGTGAAACCTTGACTTACGTGTTGCCAGCAACGTTAACTTTTATGTCAATAGTGATAATTATAAACGAGGCGTCGTGCTTTTGGTTACTCGTTATATCGGGCGTTTCGATATTGTCAACATCGATAGACACTCCATCCAGGGAATCAATCGACATATTATCCTCTGTGTCGATCGATGTCTCATCGGATGCGAGATATATTTGACCGACGAAAGATGTATCTATTTGGGCAACATTTTCTGTTGGAAAAGAATCATCTATAGGGACAGCATCCTCTATCTTTATCCGGGAAAGATGGTCGGCGACTCTATTATCTACTCCCCTTTTGTCTTTAATTTCAATATCGAATTCTTGGAGTAGTAAAATCCAGCGTATGAGTCAAGGTTTCACATCTTTCTTTTGCATTAAATATTTAGTAGCAGCGTGATCAGTATGAACTATCACACGTGATCCAATCAGATATAGACGGAATTTTTCAAATGCATAAACTACTGCAAGTAGTTATTTTTCTGTTGTCGATAGTTCCTTTGTGCTTCATCAAGTGTACGACTGGCATAGTAGATGGCATGGAGCTTTTTATATTTTCTTTGGACTAAAACTGCTCCTATTGCGAAGTCGCTCGCATCGCACATGATCTCGAAAGGGAGATTCCAATCTGGGGCCTGAACGATGGGGGCAGTTATAAGGGATTTCTTTAGTTTTTCGAAGGCTTTCATACACTCGGGTGTAAATTCAAACTTCACTTCCTTGCACATGAGATTAGTGAGAGGTCTACCGATCTTACTGAAATCTTGTATGAACCTCCTATAAAATCCGGCATGCCCGAGAAAACTTCTCACATCTTTTACATTTGTGGGTGCTGGTAAACCGGCCATTACTTCGATTTTAGCTCGATCTACTTCTATACCAGCAAAAGAAACCTTATGTCCTAATACAATGCCATCATTAACCATAAAATGGTATTTTTCCCAATTTAGGACAAGGTTCTTTTCGTCGCATCTGTCCAATACTTTGCACAAATTATGGAGGCAGCCTTTAAAACTTGATCCATAGACTGAAAAATCATCCATGAAAACTTCCATAAAATCCTCTATCATATCTGTAAAGATTGACATCATGCAGGGTTGGAAAGTTGCGGGTCATTACAAAGACCAAATGGCATCCTGGATATGCAAATGTTCCATAAGGACACGTAAAATTTGTCTTTTCTTGATCATCAGCATGAATAGGGATCTGGAAAAATCCAGAATATCCGTCAAGAAAGCAGTAGTACTGGTGATTGGCTAATCTTGCCAGCATTTGATCGATAAAGGGTGGGGGAAATGATCCTTTTTAGTAGCGGCATTTAGTTTCCTATAGTCGATACACATCCGATGTCTTGTGACGGTATGTGTAGGAATAAGCTCATAAATTTTCTTTTTTAACTACTGTAATACCTCCCTTTTTGGGAACAACATGCACAGGACTCACCCATTTACTATCAGAAATAGGGTAGATTACTCTGGCATCTAAAAGCTTAATAATTTCCTTCTTCACTATTTCTTTTAGATTCGGGTTTAATCTCCTTTGATGCTCTATTGATGATTTGGAATCATCCTCCAAATGAATGTGGTGCATGCAAAGATCGGGAGAGATAACAGGAATGTCATCAAGAGAATACCCCGATGGCTTTCCTGTAATTGCGCAATTTGTTTAACAATAGCGCGAGTTCTCCATTAGTAAGATCGGCATTTACGATGACGGGGTAAGATTGATCATAGAGAAATGCATATTTAAGACCAGCTAGAAGCGGCTTCAATTCAACCTTTGGTGCCTTGTCCTTACTCCAGTTGGCTGATGAAGACGGCTGCCGGTCGATGGCCTCGCGGAGATATCGATCAACTATAATATCCGAATCATCATCCTCCTCGACATTTTCTACCTCAAGGCTTGTGTTCATTAGGTTCACGTAATCGTCTGACCTACTACCCATGCTGAAAGTTTCTCCTTCGATATTGGTAAGATTGTTTTTTAAAGGATCATCTAAGCATATAGTCATGAAAGATTCATTTTCCAGCTCAGAGATTCCTTCTACGTAAAAGGCTTGATTATCAATCAAGGGGCGTGTAATCATCTTTTTCATATCAAAGGTCATTGAGATGTCTCAAATGTTCAACTTTATTCGCCCTTCCTTCATGTGGATGATCGCTCCAGCCGTAGCTAGGAACGGTCGACCCAATATGAGGGGATCTTTTGGCTCTTTTCTGTATTATAACACCACAAAATCCGTAGGCACAAGGCAATCGTTAATCCTTACTGGCACATCCTCGAATATCCCTTCGGGTACCCTGATAGATCGATCAGCTAGAACCAAATTTATCTGTGTTGATATGAATTCATCGTATCCCAAGGATACTGCCACAGAGTACGGCAGAAGATTTACGCTAGAGCCAAGATCACAAAGAGATCGAGGAAATCATGTGTTTCGTAGATTGCAGTCTAGGACGAAACTACCAGGGTCAGGTATTTTGATCGGAGTTTAGTCTTGAATTATAGCACTCACTTCCTCTGATACCATCATCACGCTATGCTCCGCAGTTGGATAGCTTGGAGACTTCATACCTTTTATACATTTCTTTAGGGAAGGTGATATTTTCATAGCGTCACTAAGGGGCATCTCTATATTAATTTTGTCTAACGCCTTCTTGCAGATCGCGTTTTCCAATGCCTTCTTAGCTTGCTTATTGTTAGTAGGAAAAGGGGGTAGGGTATTATTATAAACCCTCCCGATCGTTGGTTTATTGGAAGTTGGCCGTCGATCGTCGTGGTTAGTTGTGTGGCGATCGATATCGGGCCTAACCGGTCGATCGACATGGCTACCAGATTGTCGATCGATTTCGCCCTCAATTTCGGAGTCGCAATCTTCTCCTTCCAAATCACTCGTCTTGTCCTTATTCTTTTCAGCAGTAGAATCTTCGTTTTCATGAGAGAATTCTGGGTCAGGGTCATTTAGAAGTATAGGCTAGGAATTGCTTTTTCCCGTCTTGTCAGTTTTGGTTGGTCTATCAATATTAGAGTCGTCCCTCGTAATCGTCGCAAGATGTTTCCCGCTTCGCAATATTACGGCACTGACTTGACGCCTTGGGTTTGAGTCAGTTCTTCTATGGAGACGTCCTGCCTCTCTCTTTATGGCTATTGCAATCTCAGCTACTTGACTTTCTAACCTCCGGATATGTTCGCTTAAGGACTCAGTTTTCTCCATCAACTTTCCGTAAATGGTATTTATCTTCCCGTAGAAATCTGCCTTCGTCTTACGGTTTCCGGTAAAGGCTTGTTTTATACTGAACTTTTCCTTTCCAGTGCGCGATTTCACAGCAATGTCATAATCTCGGGTAAAACTATCGATGCTAAGAACAGGATGAGGGTCTGAATAGTCTGTTCCTCTCATAAAATCTGTTTGATCTTCCATATCAGACAGAGCATCATTGCCAATCTGAATTGCATCCGATCGGTTCTGCTTTTTTAGAAGAGAGTGGAGCGAGTCGAGGGAATTTTTATCTCTGCGAGGCTCGGCTTATCCTCTAAACCTAGCGAGTTCCCTCTCTCTTCATCCATCCTTTCATATGATTTTCCTGTTGCTATGTCTTAGATAAGGCATCTTGCACCTTCAGGGTTCCTGGTGGTGAAACTTCCTTCGCTCGCTGTATCGAGCGAAGTTTTATAGTTTAGGTTACACCACTATAGAAGATTTTAAGGAATTGTGGCTCTGGATAACCGTGGTGGGGACATTCAAGCTCATAGCTCCTGAATTTTTCCCAGGCGTTTTTGAATGATTCCCGCGAATCTTGGCGAAATGCGAAAGTTCGCCTCCTTACATCCCAGTAGCGCGTATCATCGAAATTTTTTTAAGGAAGACATTTCTAATATCCTTCCAGCAAGTAAGGGATTCTGTTGGTAAAAAGTTCAGCCATCTAAGGGCTTCTCCCACTGAGGAAAATGACGATTGATTTATCGGTCCTTGCGTCGTTCGATTTTCTAATCTCCATATCGATCGATGCTCGGCCGGAATCCATGTTCTCTATTCTTAGTGTCTGTGTTCACAGGGAAAGAAGGAAAACTTAGCAAAATTTATTGTAACGAAGTCTATAATAAATTTGAAAATAAATCTAATGGTAATAAGAAAGAGTCCCCGGCAACGGCACCAAATTTGACATCACTCAAATTACCCTGAGGAGTGAATTACTCTCTCAAATAAGAGGTTCAGTTGTAATACTTAGGGATCGAATCCACAAGGACTCTAGGATTACACAATAGATTTAAGGTATTATAAATTAAGATAGACTGAAAGGTTTTTATTGTTTTAAAGCAGTAAATAGTGGTGAACAAGGTAGTTGTTCGGTAACTTCAGTTTAAGTTGTTTTTAGTTTTTAGGAGAATAGCTACATTCAGGTATTATCTCTGGTATGAAATTATGAATTGATTTAGACTTAAGGGTTTGATTGTTCTCGAACTCAAACAGGGGTAAAACCAATTGGGTTTTCTTTGACTAGATCTCGGATCTCAACGATCGTCGATTGATCATGAGAAAGTGTCGATTGATATGACGTTATGCATACCGATCGATACACCTTTCAAACAATTGATCGACACAACGGTAGTCGCGTCGATCGACGGTTCATCTAGAAAGCCTTGCGAGTGGGTTTGAAGTTGTTCTCTAACCTTCTAGACCAACTTTCGTGTGTGTCTAGTCAGTTAGATCACACTAGTTGTATTCAGGTATTGAGGGTAAATTGTTTCTTATCTCAATTAATCCTAAGATCTAAATTTGAGGGTGATCAATCCTAAATTTAGCATTAAGTATATCTAGGATGAAAGAACTAATTAAACACCCTACCAATAGTCATATTATAAGTACATAGTTCAACCTTGTGAGAAACCTAAATCTAACAATAAGGGTTTCTCATACATATTCATGAGAGACAAAATCATGATGGTTTGAAAAACTCCTAATAAAATAAAGAACACAAAGAGTAAGAGTAATAGAAAATAAGGAGTTCAAGATCTTCTCTGTTATATAGTCTCAGATCTATCTCTCCAATCCTAAGCTCTCTCTCTAATGGTAGCCAAATTGCTTCTCTCCTCCAAACTCGGTCTCTAGGCAAGTCTGCCTCTCAAATGATACAAAACTCTAATAAATATAGCCTAACAGGCGGCCAGGGACTTAAGATGTAAATAATGATACTTTGTGAAACTTGAAATCTTCTAACTTGTCATTAATTCTCGAGTGGTCTCGGTATCGATCGATGGGACAAAACGTCTGTCGATCGATTTTTATTGGCTTCGATCGACCGATGTGTCTCCTCATGAATCAATCGATTCTCCATGCATAAAAACAGTCCAAAATATCCCAAAAGCATTATTTCTTCCAAATAAGTACCTGAACCTGTAATTTCTCTTAAAATACTCTAAAATTTGATTAATGTATCTAAAAGCACTTATATACCATGGCTGAAAGTGGGGAAATTCCATGGTAAGTAAAGAAACAAAGGGAGTTCAAGATCTTCCCTCTCTCAAGGTGCTCAGTGATGAAAGGACTTTTCTAAGGTCCTAATCAAATGATGTAGTATATAAGATTGTCAAACCAGTTCTAAGTGACCACAAAGCAAAGGGAATGCAAGTCTATGCTTAATCACAATGCAATCATTTAAGGAGATGATTATTAAACTAAGGCAATATCTAAAATGCAAGAAAATATAAAGCTTTCTTTCTTACGAGGAGAGTGAGACCCATGGGTATAGGGACTTGATATCAAATGATTAAGATTCAATCCAAGATGCTAACTTATCAATCAATCTAATTCCTTATGCCTAGATAACAAAACTAAGCAAACTCTATCTCTAGATGGATGCTCTTTTGCAATGATCACCCAAGTACACCAAATCTCTTTGGCTGTAATGATCAAAGCAAGCATAAAGAATAAGTGTAATAGCACTCCTAGCTTCTTTGACAACTAATCTCTTAGGCAAAGCAAGCTAAAAGCATAGATGAGTTGGTTCAGGCATTTCATAGAACACCTTTCGGGCATGAAATGCCTATGGCTCTATGTTTGAGAGGCCAACCCAAATATAGCATTAAGAACACCAAATCAATGCAAGGAAATGATAGATCTAATACTAAGCACCTTGGATCTACACTTAATCACTCTCAATCACCCTAATCCATGGATCTTAAATGGATCTACTCACTAAATCACATGCTTACTCTTAAACCCATGAGAGATTTAAGCTCAAACATGTAGAGAAAGAAAAGAGATGAAATTAAACAATCAAGAACACAAGATGAGATTAAGATTCAAAGATAAAACTTTCTCAAAGGTTTGTGTTCTTAGAGAGAAAATAACATAAGTCCCAATCTAGGAATAACAAGAGTATTTATAAGTGGCTTGAAAGCCCTAGAAACAGAAAACCAAATTACTAAAATGTCTTTGAGTCAAATTGGTCTCAACCAATGGGAAAGGGGTTGGATTTTCGGTCAGGGGTAAACCAGCCTGTCCCAACCCGGTCTGGCCACCCCGGTCCAGGCTTGTCTTGGTCCTTGTTCGGCCCGTCCGGGTTAAGTTCCCCGGTTCTTCCTTCCCGGCCGTCCGGGTGCCTTGATCCATCTCTTCCCGACCGGGTGCTCCAAGCCGGACGTCCCACCCGGTCCACTCTCTTCCTGCTCATTTGATGCTTCTCACGACCGGGGTTATCAAACCGGTCTGTGCCCCCTGGTCCAGTGCATGCTCTTCATCGCCCGGGTGTGTGATGTCGGACCATGATCCCCGGCCGTCCGTCCTGCTGGTTTCTTCCCAACCGGGTGTCCCTTCCCGGACTTGTCTACCCGGTCTGGTCTTCTCCAGCACCACTCAAATGGCCGGGTGCCTCTCCCAGGCTCAGTCATCCCGGACCGGACCACTTCCATCCATCTGATCTTTTCCCGGCCTGCTGCTTGAACCCGGCCGTCTCTACCCGGCCAGCCTGACATGCTTCAAGAGAATTGATCATAACTCTTCCAATAAAGGTCCAAATGACTTGAAACCTCCTCCATTGGAAAGCTGAGTCAATTTTCTGTGTTTCCACAAAATCTTAGCAGCAGGAGACATCTCTAAGGCCTCTGTCCATTCTCATCTTTGTCTTGACCAGATCATGGACTTGACTTATTTTTTCATGGCCAAACTTGATTCTTCATCTCTTTTGGGGCCATAAGGCTTCCAAACACCTCAAATCACACCAAAGCATACTCCAACACCTGATAAGGACAAATGAATGCAAAATGGACCTAAACATGCCTAATGTCTAACTTATATGATCAAAATGCATAAGATATGGATGCTAAAAACATGTAAATATGCAAGCTATCAACTCCCCCACACTAGACCTTTACTTGTCCTCAAGTAAACTTTTTAAAACACAAGGGGGAAAGATGAAAAGATGGGAACAAAGCCAAAAGAAACACTCATAGCACTCAACTTGACATCCTAAAGAAACATAGCAAATAGCATGAGCAAAACTTCCTATTATGCTCTAGCTTCACAAGGCCTATCAATGACTCTTATGCCTCTACACAAGATGCAATGCTTATCAACCAACAAGTTCTCTTAACCAGCCCTCACATTGATTCACACACACACACACAAGGCGAAGTCTCACAAATGGGCACATGATCTCAATCATTTGGCTAGGTGATCAAATGGTCTAATATGGATGATAATGAGGTTTCAATGCATCATTCAAAGGTGGCAATCACTCAAAATCAAGGAGCTTGATCATTATGCAAAATTTATCTAAGACTAGGAGCAATTCATGCATACATGGATCCATCCTCATCATTCTACCCAATTCCTAAGTGATTACAAGATCTACTCCCCTTTATTCATCCCATAACCCAAAATGAAAACATTCTCACATCACTCACCCAATGAACAACTTTCTTTCCTTTGAAATTCAACCACTAAGGACCTCTAATCACTTCTCTAAGCTCTAACTCTTTAAGTTTTTCCTTCCCCACTATCTTATTGAATCTTTATTTTTCTTTTTCTTTTTCTTTTCTTTTTCTTTTCTTTTCTCTTTTTTTTTATATATATATATACATTAAGGGGGAAGGTCAAAAACATCAATTAAGAGCTTCTTATATTTTTATTTTTAGGTCCCTAGGGTTCTTCTTTCTTATGATACTCATTTGTTCATCAATCTCAACATTGTTACACTCCAAACCCAAGATATAGACCATTAAGGAACAAAAACCCCAGTCACCATCCTAGAAGCTAGCTCAAATGAGGACCCTATGCTAGCAAGAGATGAGAACAAATCCTTGTCGCCCCTAATACTCTCAAGATTTTGCACATGACAAACTATCAGAAAAGGCCTCACTCATTGAAATCAATGTAGGCTTCAAACAATGGATAGGGTTCAAGGGTATGGAAGTGCCATTTGGGCTAACAAAGAGTTGTACAATGGGGAAAAGATAACCCAAATGTGTATGAGATCCATGATCAAGTATGCAAATGCCCATATGCAAGAGAAATTAAGTTCATTCAAGTCTAAGTTCAGGATGGAGCTGGTCTTAAGAACAATGCCAATATCAAGCAAGCAAGCAAGTTTCAAGAAGAGTTTTCAAGGCTCAAAGCATGCAATCTTTTCAAAAGATGCTTAAGCTACTTGATATGCTTAACTAGGGTGCCAAATTCAGTGCAAACAAGTGTTCTTTACAAGGCAATGCTCCATATGCAAATGAATGCAACCTATATGCTCTAGACTCAATCTTAAGGATGCAAGTGATGCACTCTACATGATTCAAAAATTTTAAATTTTTTTTTTGGATTTTCTATGCAAATGTGAATGTACAATGCAATGCATGAGACTCAAAATCACAAAGCAAACATGATCAAATACTTGGTACCTCCCCCACACTAAAATCACACAGTCTCTGTGTGAGTAAGAGAGAAGGAGATATCCCAACAAGACAAAAACAAATGTATATACAAGAAGGGTTGGAGTGATACCACAAAAGGAGTGTTGGGTGTGGTGTTTGGTGCCGGGGGTAGGAGCCGGCTTGGTTCATAGCAACTAGAGGAGGCTGCTACATGGCAATCATAGGGCTCAGGTGGTTAATCACCTTTCTTCTCTCCTCTAGTGCTTGGCTCAACCTGAAAACCTTGACCACTTATTAAAAATTAAAAGGAAAATTGAAATTTGCAAAGCTATGTACAAGGATAACCATGGGACTTCCTCCCAAGTGAGCTTGTTTTAAGTCACTTAGCTTGACTACCTTGTCTCTTGAACTAGTTAGAAGGAGGATCCTTCCCACCTTCAAGTGTGATCGTGAGGACCTGAGAGAGAAGCTCTTGAAGCTTGATTTGGTCACCTTGGAGCTGAGGAGTGATGATGGCTCTAGCACTTGAGAATGGTATGGACCTGCCCTTGTGCTTGATTTTGTACTCAATGACACCATCTTTGAGCTGCTGTGGATGGAGAGTGAGGGTGTGTGGGAGAAAATCAAGAGTTGGAGGATGAGGCTCATTCACCATCTTCTTCTTGCCATGAGTGGCCTTTGAGGCTCCACTCATCTCCTCCTTTTTAGCACTTTCCAAGTGCTCACCACGCTTCTCTCTAGAGGACTCTCCATCAAGACCATCTTTTTTACAAACAGGCACTTCATCTTGTGGCTTCTCCACAGCTTGTGCATCACAAGTTATTGTCCCACAATAGGCTGATTCCAATGGAGGTTGGAGAGGATAGGAGACAGCTTTGTTGACATGCATTAGGGTGACCTTCTTGTTGGAAAAGTCAATGCAAGCTCCAACTGTTGTGAGAAAAGGAGTGCCTAAGATCAAAGGGACTCTCTCTTCAGATGCCATTTCCAAAACAGTGAGGTCAATAGGTATGGTGCAGGATCCAATCTTCAAGGGGAAGTCCTTGATTATGCCAAGTGGGGTTGTAGAAGAAGAATCCCCAAAGGTGAGAGGAGGAGTGTCTGGTTCCATGCTTTCAATCCCAATACTCTTCACCATATCAAAGGAAATGACATTCACACTAGCACCACTATCAACAAGGGCATCATCCATAGTTAGTTTACCAAGGGAGCAAGACAGGGTGAACTTCCCTTGAGACTCAAGCTTAGGGAGGGACTTTGGAGGGTGTGGTTGATCAATCTTCAGAATGGAGATGTCCAAAAGCTCAGCCACTTCAGCCTGGTGGTCTAGGATGTCCTTGATGAGCATCATCTGGACATGGGCTTCACGCATACCAGCTATCTCTGGAAGCTTGACTCCAACATCACTAAGATCTTTCCTGAACTTTGAGATCACCTTATTTTGAGCTTTGGTGAGAACTCTTTGGGGAAAGGGGAGCTTATCATATGGTGATAGCTCAAACTCAGTGTCTTCCTGCTCCACTTCTTTCAGTTTGTTGTTTGCTCTTTGCACAGGTGGTGGCTCAGCTCTAGGCTCAGCTTGCTGCAGACTCTTTACCTCAGCTTGTTGTTGGCAGCATCCCTCAGAATATGTGCTTCAGCTGTGGCGACAACAAATCTCTCAACATCCCCAAATTCAGTGCCAAACATTTCAATCTCATCCTTCTCTTTCTCATGAGTGCACATATCAATCTTTGAAGGAATAGTAGAGAGGATGACGTTGCAAGATTCCTTGGGATTTTTCTCTGGTTTTCCTGGTAGAGATCTCATTGGGCTCTTGGAGGATGAAGACATAGAAGCAACCTGGCTCTCCAAAGCTTTGAGATGAGAGGCAAGTTGCATGTACTTGTTGTTAAGGTCAGAATAGGTTCCATCAATCTCTCATCACCAATGTTCTTAGCATTTCTTTCTTGAGTTTCTAAGAGTTGCTTGAACATGGACTATATATTTGAACTTGGAACCTGAGCTTGAGAAGAGCTTCCTTGGGGCTGAGTAGGCTGGTTGGCTTGGTAACCTGCTTGTTGATTGTTGTAGTAAGGTCTTTGCTGGTAGTTGTTTTGGTAGTGGAAGTTGGGCTCTTTCCTATACCATGTGCCATTAGAATTGATGAAGCACACCTCCTCTTGACCTTTTACACCATTAACTTGAGTAGTCTTAGCAGGCTGCTTTTGTTGCTGGTTCCCAATGGAGTTAATCTGCTCTTGCTTAGCTTTCTCTGCAATAAGCTTGTCCAACTTCTCTTGTAGAGATTTAAGGGTCTTTCTTGTGTGCTGACCATCTTCATTACTGTCTCTGTTGACCCTATCATGCTCCTCACTGTAGACTGAGTCATTCTTGGCCATGTTCTCCACCAGCTCCTCAGCATCCTGCTCAGTTCTGCCCAAGAAGAACCCATTGCTTGCTGTATCCAATCTGCTCCTGAACTCTGGTAGAGCACCTCTATAGAAGGTACTAAGCAAACTCTCCTTGGTGAAGCCATGATGTGGGCATTCAGACCAATAGCCCTTGAATCTCTCCCATGCTTCACTAAAGCTCTCAAGGTTCTTCTGCTGAAAGCTAGAGATCTCATTTCTTATCTTAGCTGTTCTTGAGGTAGAGAAGAATTTTTCTAGGAAAGCCCTCTTGCACTCATTCCAAGTTGTGATAGAGTCACTTGGAAGAGCTTTCTCCCATAGATGTGCCTTGTCTCCCAAAGAGAAGGGAAACAACCTCAGCTTGAAAGCATCTTCAGAAACTCCATTAATCTTGGACAAGCTACAGTAGTTATCAAATGTGTCCAAGTGATCAAGGGGATCCTCCACAGCAAGGCCATGAAAATTGTTGTTCTCAATCAAATGCAGCAGCCCTGATTTGATCTCAAAGTTGTTGTTCTCCACAGCTGGTGCTCTTATCCCCAACCTATGACCATGAATGTGAGGTTGATCATAGGCTCCAATGGCTCTAGCTTGGCGCTGTGGTTGTTGTGGCTGGTGCTGTGGTCTTATGTTGTCAGCTCTTGGACCATTGCCCCCTAGGGCATCACCATCTTGATGCTGATTCTCCATATCAAACCCCAATCTCTGCAAGTGAGACTGTTGCTCTTCTTCTCTTCTCTTTCTTGCAATCTCCCTTTCAAGTGTAGCTATTTCTTCAACAGTGGGTGTCAAGTTTGATGCACCCCTGCTTCTAGTTATCATACACCTGAAATGCAAAGGGAAAAGAGCAAGGAGAAGCAATATACAAATAAAAGAAAAATGATTTAGTCTCAAGCAAATGACTAAATCCCAATGTCACAATCAACTTAGAATTTGGCAACGGCGCCAATTTGATGAAAGGACTTTTCTAAGGTCCTAATCAAATGATGTAGTATATAAGATTGTCGAACCAGTTCTAAGTGACCACAAAGCAAAGGGAATGCAAATCTATGCTTAATCTAAATGCAATCATTTAAGGAGATGATTATTAAACTAAGGCAATATCTAAAATGCAAGAAAATGTAAAGCTTTCTTTCTTATGAGGAGAGTGAGACCCATGGGTATACGGACTTGATATCAAATGATTAAGATTCAATCCAAGATGCTAACTTTTCAATCAATCTAATTCCTTATGCCTAGACAACAAAACTAAGCAAGCTCTATCTCTAGATGGATGCTCTTTTGCAATGATCACCCAAGTACACCAAATCTCTTTGGCTGTAATGATCAAAGCAAGCATTAAGAATAAGTCTAATAGCACTCCTAGCTTCTTTGACAACTAATCTCTTAGGAAAAGCAAGCTAAAAGCATAGATGAGTTGGTTCAGGCATTTCATAGAACACCTTTCGGGCATGAAATGCCTATGGCTCAATGTTTGAGAGGCCAACCCAAATATAGCATTAAGAACACCAAATCAATGCAAGGAAAGGATAGATCTAATACTAAACACCTTGGATCTACACTTAATCACTCTCAATCACCCTAACCCATGGATCTTAAATGGATCTACTCACTAATCCACATGCTTACTCTTAAACCAATGATAGATTTAAGCTCAAACATGTAGAGAAAGAAAAGAGATGAAATTAAACAATCAAGAACACAAGATGAGATTAAGATTCAAAGATAAAACTTTCTCAAAGGTTTGTGTTCTTAGAGAGAAAATAACATAAGTCCCAATCTAGGGATAACAAGAGTATTTATAAGTGGCTTGAAAGCCCTAGAAACATAAAACAAAATTACTAAAATGTCCTTGAGTCAAATTGGTCTCAACCAATGGGAAAGGGGTTGGATTTTTGGTCAGGGGTGAACCAGCCTGTCCCAACCCCGTCTGCCCACCCCGGTCCAGGCTTGTCTTGGTCCTTGTCCGGCCCGTCCGGGTTCAGTTCCCCGGTTCTTCCTTCCCGGCCGTCCGGGTGCCTTGATCCATCCCTTCCCGACCGGGTGCTCCAAGCCGGACGTCCCACCCGGTCCACTCTCATCCTGCTCATGTGATGCTTCTCATGACCGGGGTTATCAAACCGGTCTGTGCTCCCCGGTCCAGTGCATGCTCTTCATCGCCCGGGTGTGTGATGTCGGACCATGATCCCCGGCCGTCCGTCCTGCTGGTTTCTTCCCGACCGGGTGTCCCTTCCCTGACTTGTCTACCCGGTCTGGTCTTCTCCAGCACCACTCAAACGTCCGGGTGCCTCTCCCAGGCTCAGTCATCCCGGACCGGACCACTTCCATCCATCTGATGTTTTCCCGGCCGGCTGCTTGAACCCGGCCGTCTCTACCCGGCCAGCCTGACATGCTTCAAGAGAATTGATTATAACTTTTCCAATACAGGTCCAAATGACTTGAAACCACCTCCATTGGAAACCTGACTCAATTTGTTATGTTTCCACAAAATCTTAGCAGCAGGAGACATTTCTAAGGCCTCTGTCCATTCTCATCTTTTTCTTGACCAGATCATGGATTTGACTTCTCTTTTCATGGCCAAACTTGATTATTCACCTCTTTTGGGGCCATAAGGCTGCCAAACACCTCAAATCACACCAAATCATACTCCAACACCTGATAAGGACAAATGAATGTAAAATGGACCTAAACATTTCTAATGTCTAACTTATATGATCAAAATGCATAAGATATGGATGCTAAAAACATGTAAATATGCAAGCTATCACTCAGATCTCTCTCTCTGATCCTAAGCTTTCTCTCTCTAGAATAGTATGAAGCATAGCCGTCAACAATGGCTTAGAAAACATAAAATAGGGTTTACATTCGTCCATGGGTATTCTGGTAATTTGTGGTAATTTCTAGGCCTAAATAAGTCATAAAATATACCAGCCCCACGTTCTGCCATCAGTGTTGATCGATATTAAGCTTGCTACATCGATCGACATACGTCCTCTTCTCGACAGCTTCCTCTCGCGAGGCAGACTGACCACTCTCTAGTAAAACGGGAATAACTTCTGCTACAGGATGCTAATTGACTCCAAACTTGTGGAATTAGAAATATAACTCAAATCTATATCTTGTGTCAAAATATGAGCTCAATCTAATGGTGGGAAGGTCTCTATCCATAGATAAACATCTGACGCGTCTGTGCAGTTCTGCACTTCGAAAAACTCCAAAAGGCACCAAAATTACCACTTTCCTCCAAAATGTACCTAAAACCTGTAAATACTCTAAAAAGTCTCCAAAACATAACAAACATATCTTAAAACACCTATATACCATGGGTAAAAGTGGGTCAAATCCATGGTATATAAACTCCCCAAGACTTACCCTTTTGCTTGTCCTCAAGCAAAACATACAGGCAGACTCTCTGAAAACGGCAGGGACTCAAAAAATATTTAGACTTAGAATCATCACCTCCACAATGTTGCAAGACACATCAAATATCTCCTAACTACAAAAATACTTTATACCATATCCTAGCTTAGCAACCAAATTCATCTAGCCAGCAACTTAGCAAATCATGTCTGACTCACCCCTCTACTGATCTCATTTCTTAGCATAAATTAAAAGTGCAGGCTTTACCTTGGGGGTATTGATCACAAGATGCAAGGCTGCTCAAACAAGTATCTGGACCTGCAGGTAAAAAGAAGTTCCTATCCTCTCTCTCTTCTAATTTCTCTCCTAACCAAAGTCTGCTTTCATTTGCAAGACATTGACCAAGATTGGACAGGCCTCCATGAATCAAGTCTTAATGGTTTTAGCTACCAAACCCTATTCACTTCTTTTGGACCTATATCCTAGGATTCTTTGTGAATCAAGCCTTAATGGTTGTAGCCACCAAGTCCTGTTCGAACCCTTTACCTATATAATTCTTATGAATCAAGCCTTGATGGTTGCAGCCACCAAGTCTTGTTCAAATTCTTTTCCTAATTAATATCTAACCTATACGTGCTCAAATTACCCTAGAGCAAGCTTACTCTCATCAAAAGAGGTCAAGTTGTAGTACTTAGGGATCAAATCAACTGGGAGCTAGGGAACACACTACATCTTATTGTAACTAAGCTAGGTTGAAGATTTCAAAGCTGTAAATTGCAAGTAAACTTAAAACTTGTGAGCAAGACAATTACTCATGTGATTGATTAAGGGTGTTTAACAGATATGATGAAGGCGTTAGAATTAGGATTACTATACAGGTTATGAGGATTATAATAGTATGAATGCATATGTGACATGCTTGCATGATAATATAGAACCCAACGGTAACAATAACCATACCACTGTCGTTTTCTGGGTTATCTATTACTAGAACCAATGATTCACTACTTAGCGCAGGTCATAATCAGGAAGGCATCGATCGACTTGCTGTCGCACGTGTCGATCGACATAGCCTCGCATCAATCGATCGATGTCTCTATAGGAGAATCGATCGATGCGCCTCTAGTAAGCTTTAAGCGCGGGTTGATAACAGTTCACCACAGATTTGCTAGACCATGCTATCGTTTGCGCCTAGAAAATTCTGACTCAAAGAAGATAGATCCAAGGATAATATCCACTGTCATCATGTATAGGTTAGCTACTCCTATACAAGCATTAAGAATAATCTTCTAAGATGAATATCACATGCTCAAGTATTCATATTTGGGGCTAATCCCTCAAAACCTATTTGAATCCTAAATCTAACAAGGGTGTTTACTCAGACATAGCCAAGCAAAACATCATAACAATTAAATAAAACTGCATAGATAGAATAGATAGAAAATAAAGGTGTTCAAGAAAGCTCACAATTGTAACTCTGTCTCTCACAAAACAATGGTATGAAAAATCTTTAGGTAGGAACTATGTCTAAAAAAGCTTCTTTTTGCCAAAACGCTTAGGCAAGACATAAATACTAAATAATTAGGTTAAAACTCGTCCGGGGTATCTTGGTAAATAGATGGTCACCTCTGGCGAAATCTCTAAAGTGCTCCAAAATGCTCCAAAAACACCATCTTTCCTCCAATTGCTCCTGAACCTATAAATATGCTATCTAGACTCCAAAATGGATTAAATATATCCTAAAACTATTATATACCATGACTAAAATCGGATCAAATTCATGGTATATCAACTCCCCAGACTTACCCTTTTGCTTGTCCTCAAGCAAAAACAACTGGTAGTCTCTGAAAAAAAGTTTAAAAACAGCAGGGGCTCAAAAAGTTTAAAGATCTCAGTCATATCTTCCTAGTAGTGCAAGCCAAGTCATAATCATCCTAACTACAAAAGCACATTATACCATATCCTAGTATAGCAACCAAGTTTTCCTAGTTAACAACTCAACCAATCATGTCTTGATAATCCCTTCAACTAACCTCATTTCTTGCATAAAATAAAAGTGTAGGCTTTACCTTGGGAGTATCGATCAAAGGACACATGGGTTCTTACTCAAACAAGTTTCTGAACACACAGGTAGTTTTCTCTGATCTCTTTCGTCCCTCTTTCTCTCTTCTCTGAACCCTTATAGTTTTAATTTCAGTGAACAGTGATGCTGATGCAGTCCATCTTGTTCATCTTATTGACTTTTCTACTTTTGTATCTCTTATTTGGACAAAGTGTAGCGAATAATGGGGTCACGAGAGACACTCCTACCCCTCGTTTCCACAATGTGTGATCATTCCTTTCTGAATTAGAATACTATGGTCATAGGAGACACTCCCACCCCTCTGCATCTTCTCAATCTTTTATATCTAGGGTGCTTGAAGAGAGAGAGAGAAGGGAACCAGAAACACACATACTTTTACCTTCCAGACTTGCAGGAGGAACCCGATCCAATGTATACCAAGCCCGAAGACAAGCAGGTAATGTCAGTATTAGGTTGGAGGTCTGCTTTGGTTCCTTCAAACACTCTCAGTAGGTGCAAACATAGTAGACGGGTTTATCCACTTTAGTATCTCTAGTACTTCTGTAATCGGTGAATCTAAGACTGGTCTAGAAAGTTGTTAAATGACAAGTAATAAATCTAGATAAGATCATTGTCCCCTTCTTGACACAATAATTTATTTTTTTGAAAACATTTTAAAATAAGACACAAAATAGTAGATAATCATTAGTAATCCCCCCAGACTTAAATTACATTGTCCCCGGTGTAAAACAGTCAGAGTTTATAAAAACCATAATATAAATGTGAAATTGAACAAGTTAGAACGTTATACCTGACCGATACCATATCGATCAATGTAGAAGAAAGCGTGTCGATCGTGGCGGATGTAGTGTCGTCGATCGATGTCGACTTGGTTGTGTCGGGCGATAGAGATGGCAAACGTCTACTCGGACCTTTTTTTGCGACCTGCATAAGTATAAAAACGAAAATAAATACTAGTAATGAATAAAATAAATGATATTACCTAATAGTGGGTTGCCTCCCACTCAGCGCTTTGTTATAGTCATTTAGCTTGACTCTGGAGGTTGAATTGCTTAGTTTCTGTGAAAGAAGTTGTTTGCTGGGGTACAAACATCCTCTTTTTCTGTGGACTGAGTTGCAGTGAACTTTCTTGTGGCATCAGCTGATCTGGTCCATTTCTTTTGCATATCGGCTAACTCATCTGTCAGCAATTGTAGCCTCCTCTCAAAGTTCTCAATGTTGAACTGATGCTTTCCAAGCTTATTATAAGCATACGCTGATGGCTCTGACATTTCCTCATGTGTTGAAAGTAGCACACCCTGTCCGTCCGTGATGGTTTCCTGTCGGACTGATGGTGTATCAGTATCGATCGATGTTTTTGCTTCAATGTCGATCGATGTTTTAGTGCCCTCGTCGATCGATGCATGTCTTGGCATATCGGTCGATGTGTATGGTGAAGGGCGAGTTGCAAGTTATCTCTGAATAGCCTTGATCTCCTTGTCTATCCCCTCTGTCCGTGAATGCAGAGCTTCAATGCTGCTGTCGAAGGGAAAATAGATGTCATCAAACTTCCTATAGTATTCATCCTCTAAATATTGTAAGGCTTCATAGATCTCAGCTATCATCTTGTCAACTTCTTTCTTGGTGTAGGTGGCTTTTCTTCGTTGAGTGGCTGGATCCTCTGTTGTGTCTGTCCAGCTTCTCTTCTTTCTCTGATAAGTATCATAAGCTCTAACTCCATACTTTCGTTTGTAATGGAATTCTGTATTCCATCCATTGTGCTCGCTTTTCTCCATATTGATTGATGTGCTGTCGTCTGTGTCGATCGATGGTGACTGCTTCTGCTTGTTGCGGAGCAAATCCAATTCTTTTTGCATTAATTCACCTTTCTTGGTTACCTAGTTGATGTTGTTGTTGAGGCTGCAGTAGAACACATCAAGTTTCTCCTTTAAGGCTTCTACTTCCCATTGGTTATTTGTCTTGATGGTGTTGAGTATCTCCTCTTTCATAGAAGTGTATTGTGCTGGATTGTTGTTGTCGATCGATGCACAGTTGTTGCTGTCGATCGATTGTTGTTGGTTCTCTGCTGATGCTAGCTGATGAATGATCGTATGCGAGTAGTCATGTCGATCGATGGAGTTGTCTTCAGGTGAAAATCGAGTTGGTTCTGAATCGTGTCCATCTCTTGCTGCAAAGCATCCATTCGTTTTTCGAGTGCATTCATATCATCACTCATGGGGTAGTACGAACTACCAAATATTTCTTCAAAAGAATATAACTTCTCTTCCAATCTTGTAAAGCGTCTATCGATCGATTGCTTGAAGTTGGTATCGATCGATCTTGGGTAAGCTGCATCGGTTGATGGTATCCATCTGTCATTGGTCGATGTGTGGTGTGAAAACTAGTTGGATGTCGAAGGTTTCCAGGTCTTCCTTTCTGAAACTCCTTGTGTTCTCTGCCACATTAAGGTGGTAACGTCGTCTGCAAGGTGCTCTATGGTCTTGGTCAACCATGTAATCTTTATATTGAGTGGATGGCAGACACTATCAAGTCTGCACTTGAAATCATTCATTGAATCATATTGAACGGTGTAGATATCATTGAGCCTCTCATCCATCTTTGCTCTGCTGTAAGGATTTGGATCTGAAGGTGTAGCTTGAATGAATTCTTCCCAATGCTCTGGTAAGCATATGAATGATGGCTTACATAGCGAAGCCCTTTGCAGGATGTCTCTAATGTAGATGGTGGATACTAGAATGACTTTTCCTGTGATGCTTCGTGGACGTCCATACATGTCTCGTTATACTCCATATTTATCCTTTTCTTCCTGATACTCGGGAGGTACCTTATCGATCGATGCGGAGGTGTTGCCGTCGATCGATTTCGCATCTTCTAGTTGATAGTTGTATTTTAAGTAAGGCTCTCTCCTGCAGGCTATTTCATAGTCTGCGTCTGCTATCATCTTCTGATACTCTGGATCGTCACGTTGCTTGAAGAATAGGTTGTCTGGTCCATTGGCCATAGCAAGAAGGTCTCCGATGTCTTCTTTGGATACTTGTAGGATACGGCCATCCATAGCTCTTGCATTACCTTCTTGATACCTGAAAATACCAAAATCATCAGGTGTTAGATATCCATAATCTAACTTATTATCATTATGTAAATCGAATGGTAAGGGTTGAGTATCGATCGATGTGTAGATGCTGGTGTCAATCGATTTCCTTTTGTCTGATCTTGGGATCTGATTGAAACTGGTGTCTTCCTTGTAGGCTGATGAATACAGTCTTTTGAGAAACATATCGGGTGGGCATTTCATCTCTGTGAATGAAAGAGTACTCAATCTTTCTTTCTTCCCAAAAATCTTCATCATAGCTAGGAATGCTCTTCCAAGCAGTAGAGAAGAATTCCAATTTAATTTGATGTCTATGACATGGAAGTCAACTGGAACTAGGGCATTACCAATCTGTACCTTAAGGTCTCTAATGGTTCCTAATGAGTTCCTTCAAGAAGAATCTACAAAGTAGAATGATTCCATGGAAGGTTCTACCTTCAGACCTAGTCGGTCTGCCATAACTTTTGGTAGGATGCTGACTGATGCTCATGTATCACATAGTGCATGTGAGAATTCAATTCCTTGTACCAGGCATGAGATAATGAACTATCCAGGATCACTCTTCTTCTTAAATGTGATCTTCTTCTTCGTATCCTCTCTGATGTGATTGAAAATCTTCTCAATATCAGCCTCTATTACTCTTGTCTCTCTGAAAAACATCCACAATCTGTGTGTGAAGTATGCTTCTTCAAAGGGTCTCTCTGCTGGAATCCTTAGAACTCTCTTCTTGAAGTTTTCCAACTCCTTTGCATTAACCTCTCTTTTATAGTGCTTGGGAACCTTCTCTTTCCTTTTCCTTAAGGTTCTCTTCGCACTTTCCTTTTCTATCTCCATAGGCTCTAATGTATCCTCAACTTCTTCTGGTGGGTTTTCTGTAGGTTTGGGTCGGGATCGGAGTGCATATAGTTGGGCTACATCTATCTTTGGTAGCTGCACTCGCTGTTTAATGGTTGTACGTCGATCGATGTCTGATATATCATGTCGATCGATGTCTGATATATCATGTCGATCGATGTCTGATATATCATGTCGATCGATGTCTGATATATCATGTCGATCGATGTCTGATATATCATGTCGATCGATGTCTGATATATCATGTCGATCGATGTCTGATATATCATGTCGATCGATGTCTGATATATCATGTCGATCGATGTCTGATATATCATGTCGATCGATGTCTGATATATCATGTCGATCGATGTCTGATATATCATGTCGATCGATGTCTGATATATCATGTCGATCGATGTCTGATATATCATGTCGATCGATGTCTGATATATCATGTCGATCGATGTCTGATATATCATGTCGATCGATGTCTGATATATCATGTCGATCGATGTCTGATATATCATGTCGATCGATGTCTGATATATCATGTCGATCGATGTCTGATATATCATGTCGATCGATGTCTGATATATCATGTCGATCGATGTCTGATATATCATGTCGATCGATGTCTGATATATCATGTCGATCGATGTCTGATATATCATGTCGATCGATGTCTGATATATCATGTCGATCGATGTCTGATATATCATGTCGATCGATGTCTGATATATCATGTCGATCGATGTCTGATATATCATGTCGATCGATGTCTGATATATCATGTCGATCGATGTCTGATATATCATGTCGATCGATGTCTGATATATCATGTCGATCGATGTCTGATATATCATGTCGATCGATGTCTGATATATCATGTCGATCGATGTCTGATATATCATGTCGATCGATGTCTGATATATCATGTCGATCGATGTCTGATATATCATGTCGATCGATGTCTGATATATCATGTCGATCGATGTCTGATATATCATGTCGATCGATGTCTGATATATCATGTCGATCGATGTCTGATATATCATGTCGATCGATGTCTGATATATCATGTCGATCGATGTCTGGTTGATTATGGCGATCGATATCATCCTTTGAAGATCGATCGATGCAAGGGTGGAGTGGGTTTGGGTGTCTTGCTGCGAACTATGCGTGTGTCATAATTCGGACTGGTATGGTCGTGGCTGTAGACTTCGTGGACTCTTTTGATCGATGTGGTAACTCGAACATCGATCGATAGTCATCTTCCCATGTCGATCGATGACTATCGTCTGGCGTCGGTCGACACCAATGAGAACTGCTGATACTCATGGAGCTCTCTACTTCAAAGTCTCCCTCTTGAAGTTTCTTATGCTCATCCACTTTCCAGAAATCATCTACTATGATGGCATTGATGTGGTGTCTGATGAGATCTTCCTCTCTCCCATATATTAAGGCCTCTTGCCTCTTAATAGCTTCTGCTATTTGAATCACCTGTGTCTCTAACTTCTTCACATGAGTGCTCAAGATATCAAACTTTGCATTCAGGCTATTGTATGCAGCATCTATCTTTCCATTGAAATCCACAGTAAGCCTCTGCTGACCCTCTAGAACTGAATCAAGCATTGCTTCAATCTTGCTCTCCTCAGTAGGTGGTGGTGGATTTTGGTTGAAAGAATTGTTGAGATTCTTGTTGTTGCTGTAGTTGCTGTTGCTGATGGGTTTCTAATATTGTGAATTCTGATTGTAGTTGCTCCTCTGACTGTTACCAAAGAAGTTCCTGTTTCCATTCTTATTTCCAAGCCTTTGAAATCCTCCTATCTAATTCACTTCTTCTTCATATCTCTCCTCTTCAGTCTCTATAGCTTCTACATTTCTGCAAAGCTAACCTGCTTCCTTAGAAGCTTGATAACACTGTCCAATTTGGCTCTTACATCCTCCAACTGCTCCTTCCCAAGAGCATTGGCCAATTTCCTTCTCTCATAATCAGTGTTCTTGGTACTGTTGCTACTTGCCAAGTTCTCAATAAGTCTCATAGCCTCTTCTGGATTCCTGGTGTTGAAGTTTCCTTCACTAACTGTGTCTAGTGTTGTCTGATAGGTCAGATCCAAACCTCTGAAGAAAGTGCTGAGCAGCTGCACTTCATTGAATCCGTGGTGTGGACAATCTCTCTGATAAGAATTGAAACGAACCCAACAATGTCTGAAAGGCTCTATAGGCTTCGGCATGAATGTAGCAATCTTGCTTCTCAACTCTTCTACGCGTGCCTCATCAAAGAAATTAATCAAGAAAGCATTCTTGATATCATCCCAGGATGTAAGAGATCCTGGTGGTAGTTACTTAAGCTATTGCAAAGCTTCTCCAGTACGAGAGTACTTGAAGAGCTTGCAAAGTAGGTAGTCAGCTGGGACTCCATTGGCTTTGATAGCAGATATGAGATCCTCTTACCTCTCTAGATGGTCCATAGGATGCTCGTTGGATGCTCCACTGTAGGGTGTTTATCCTACAAGTGTGTAGTATTGAGGCTTCGCCTCAAAATGAGCCCTCTGTATGTCTGGAGGACGGATGGCAGATCTGTTGGCGTAGTATTGATCTGGACGGTTGTAGTCAGCCAGTGATCTGTTTCGGTTGGCTTCTTCTGCAGCTTGAGCAGCGGCTGCAGCAGCCTCAGCTTCTAGATCAGGGATTGCAGCCCCCTGATCATTAATTCTCTGACATGCTGCATTACGCAGGTGACCTTCTTGGTCACGCAGGTTACCCTCGTCGTCTCGCATGAGTATCAATGTCGCGACCATGTTCTGTGTCTCAGCATCGATCGATATGCGGATTGCAGTATCGGTCGATGTCGGATGAGAGATGTTGGTCGACGGGTACTGAAAAGTATCGGTCGATGTGGATGAAAGGGTATCGGTCAATGTCAGATGAATGAGATCGGTCGATGTTGGTGAGCTGGTATCGGTCAACGGTGTCTGAAACTCGGTAGACGGTTGTTGATGTATATCGATCGATGCACAAGCGGGTGTATCAATCGGTGTGGAACGATTCTCTTTGCGGATTGAACGTTCCAAAGCAGCTGGATCAGTAGACAAAATTTCCTTGTTCTTTTTGCTTCTAGTTATGCTGGGCATGCACCTGAAAAGAAAATAAAAATTTTATCCATAGCCAGTTTCACCAAAGCTTCACCGGCAAAAGCCACGGGTCGAGCTACTTCTGCAATGCAAAATGGAAGAATTGAAAAGACGGATAGTTAAGCAGGTGGAAACTAGCAGGGAACTAACCAACAGAATGCCAGAATAGTGGATAGCCAGGAGTCCCATTGATTTTCATGAACACGTATCTCATGTTCCATAGGTCACCGAAAGGAAAACGCCACGAACACCCCGAGGTGGTTCATTCACTAAAGGCTCGTGTGGGAACCGAAATTCACACCGTCGATTTTAATTAATAATGATGGAGGAAAGCAAAGAAAACCTTACTTTCCTTGAGGTCCGGATTCTCTGCGAGAGCCAACGACAAGTGGCCAAATAAATGCGGAAAATATAGAAAGATAACAAAACGAGTTTGGAAAAAGTAAACCTTTATTTTGAATTTGCGTAAGAGTATTTCGATGGTTACAAAAGATTATAAAAGCTTCGGCCGCGAGACCTGTCAGCGAGTTTTCTAGTTCTATTTGCCAAAAACCTTAAACCTAATCGAGTCGCAGCTCGATAACAAAAGACAAAAAAGATACGAAAAAGGTTTTTTAAGATTTGGGACTGGACCTTATGAAAGGCTGCCTACGAACCCCTTTCGAGGATCAAGTCGGACGTAGTTCAGTTAGAAAGAATTGAATAAGTGATCGAACTACCTGTGCGAGTTCGTCTAGTACGAGTGCAAGTCATAGAAACAGGCATGACGAAAATAATGCCTAGGGTTTCTAAGTGCAGAGCTCTGAGTAAAAAGAATTGTCGGATCCCTTTACGAGAAAACAAACCTTCACGGTTTTAGTCATAAAACTTCGATAATAACTCCAATCAAGATGAAACCAGCGATACTAGGTCCGTGTCTTGGATGATACAACCATACAGAGGGCAGGGGAGTTGATACAAGTTGGACTGGTCGGGATGGGACCGTCCTCGCCATAGAGCGATGTGGCAGAGACGCAGGTGTCCTCGCCCTAGGGCGAGGTGGCCGGAACGAAGATGTCCTCGCCTTAGGGCGAGGTAGCCTTGGACGAGCCATCCTCGTCCTAGGGCGAGGTGGCCTTGGAAGAGCCGTCCTCGCCCTAGGGGGAGGTGGCCTTGGACGAGCCGTCCTCGCCCTGGGGCGAGGTGGCCTTGGACGAGCCGCCCTCGCCCTAGGGCGAGGTGGCCTTGGAAGAGCCGCCCTCGCCCTAGGGCGAGGTGGCCTTGGAAGAGCCGCCCTCGCCCTAGGGCGAGGTGGAGTTGGACGAGCCATCCTCGCCCTAGGGCGAGGTGGCTGGGACGTGCCGTCCTCGCCCTAGGGCGAGGTGGTCGGGACGTGCCGTGTTTCCTTCGTAAAATCTCAACGTAAACTCTGATTGCGGCAAAACGAAAGACATTTTGATCAAGAATCAAAGGAGAACAAGTTAGGCTCGCCCTAGGGCGAGTGGGAAAAGCTGAACTCTCGCTAAGGAGAGCTGTACAAGCTGTCCTCACCCTAGGGGGAGGTAGCCTTGACATGCCGTCCTCGCCCTAGGGCGAGGTGGAGTTGGACGAGCCATCCTCGCCCTAGGGCGAGGTGGCTGGGATCGTGCGCCCTAGGCCGCAGGGGTGTCGGGAGCGTGCGTGTTTCCTTCGTAAAATCTCAACGGAAACTCCGATTGGATCGAAGCGAAAGACATCTTGATAAAGAATCAAAGGAGAACAAGTTAGGCTCGCCCTAGGGCGAGTGGGACAAGCTGAACTCTCGCTAAGGAGAGCTGTACAAGCTGTCCTCACCCTAGGGCGAGGTGGCCGGCGCTGTGTCTTGTTCTCTTCGTAAAATCTCAACGGAAACTCCGATTGGATCGAAACGAAAGACATCTTGATAAAGAATCAAAGGAGAAAAGTTTGGTTTGCCCTAGGGCGAGTGGGAAAAGCTGAACTCTCCCTAGGGCAAGCGGTACAAGCCGTCCTCGCCGTAGGGCGAGGTGGCCAGCGCGGTATCTTGTTCTCTTCGTAAAATCTCAACAGGAACTCCGATTGGGACGAAATGAAAGACATCTTGATAGAGACTCAATGGTTGAAGAGCTCCGTTGAAAGTGGGAAGATTGGGGCTGTGCCTTTTGAAGGCTTCCTACGTACCGTTGTTGAAGGGATCAAGCCTTTTGTAGTTCGTTTTGGAGTTAAGATTCTTATGACCTGTTTTCCAGCGAGACTTTTATCGTCTGGTTATGTGTCGTGTAGAAAATTTTGAGCATGTTGTTGTCGATTGCATGAGTGAGTTGTCGTCTCATTCCTGCTTCTCAGATGATCACCATACCTGTCGTCGTGTAAGATGAGAATTGCCGAAGTCTTTCGGTTCGCGGAGACTCATAAATGTACAAATACAAATGAAGAGACAAATTTTGGGATCTCGTATCGGGGTGTTGATAATATGCCTTCGAGATGTCAAGATCCAGCATGGCTGGGTTTAGGGCAAGACCTAGGTTTACTCTCGAACTAAGGCTTTGAGATGACAAGTCGGCTTTCGTTTTGTCTGTTTGCGATTTTAACCTGATTCGTACCGATTTAAAGTCCGCGAATTGTTATCGGCTTATATGACTTGTCTTGGCACGAATCGAGCTACTTCCAAAGGCTGTTTGGAGGTGCTAACCAAAATTTTGGATTTCTTGTATAGCGCGCTATGTTATCCTTGTCGGATATAAGAGAGCCTATCCTTTCGAGGGCGGCTAATGTCTATTTAGGACGATAGAGTTCGTTTGTTGTGATTAGCAACAACGAAATGATACCATTTTAGAAGCATGTTACCGTTTAGAGGTGTGTTTGACATTTTTGTGTTTCTGAGACGAAAATTTCGTCTGGAATATATTGAGGAAAAAGGCCCATCGAGCGTTGGCGACGTCTCGTGGTGCTGAAGGTTGAGTTTTCCTTGTGACGCATTTCGTGTTTGAAATGTTCGCGGGCTTGGAGATGTTTTGCGAATGTTCGCAGCCAAAAACTGTTGTTTCAGTTTGGGCGCTGAATTGTTCTATTTACGATCGAGGAATTAGGACCGAGGTCTCGTAAGTTTGTCCCAGGGAAGGCGTCTTCCTCCTGTGCTTCTGATAGCTTGCATATTTACATGTTTTTAGCATCCATATCTTATGCATTTTAATCATATAAGTTAGGCATTAGGCATGTTTAGGTCCATTTTGCATTCATTTGTCTTTATCAGGTGTTGGAGTATGCTTTGGTGTGATTTGAGGTGTGTGGAAGCCTTATGGCCCCAAAAGAGATGAAGAATCAAGTTTGACCATGAAAAGAGAAGTCAAATCCATAATCTGGTCAAAACAAAGATGAGCATGGACGGAGGCCTTAGAGATGTTTCATGCTGCTAAGATTTTGTGGAAACACAGAAAATTGAGTTAGCTTTCCAATGGAAGTGGTTTCAAGTCATTTGGACCTGTATTGGAAGAGTTATGATCAATTCACTTGACGCATGTCAGGCTGGCCGGGTAGAGACGGCCGGGTTCAAGCAGCCGGGGAAAAGATCAGATGGTTGGAAGTGGTCCGGTCCGGGATGACTGAGCCTGGGAGTGGCACCCGGTCATTTGAGTTGTACTGGAGGAGACCAGACCGGGTAGATCAGTCCGGGAAGGGACACCCGGTCGTGAGAAGCCAGCAGGACGGACGGCCGGGGATCATGGTCGGCTTCATCAACCCGGACGATGAAGAGCATGCACTGGACGGGGAGCACAGACCGGTTTGATGACCCGGTCGGGAGAAGCAGCACGAGCAGGAAGAGGCTGGCGGGTAGAGGCGTCCGGTGCAAGCAGCCGGCGGCTTGGACACGGCCAGAACTGGACGGCGGGGTGGCCAGACCGGGTTGGACCATGCTGGTTCAACCCTGACCGAATTTCTCCTTCTTTTCCCATTGGTTGAGACCAATTTTACTCAAGGACATTTTAGTAATTTTGTTTTATGTTTCTAGGGCTTTTAAGCCAAGTATAAATACTCATGTTATCCCTAGATTGGGACATATGTTATTTTCTATCTAAGAACACAAACCTTTTGAGTAAAGTTTCATCTTGGATTCATAATCTCATCTCATCTTTGTGTTCTTGATTGCTTGATTTCATCTCCTTTCTTTCTCTATGTGTTTAAGCTTGAATCTCTCATGGGTTTAAGAGTAAGCATGTGGATTAGTGAGTAGATCAATTTAAGATCCATGGGTTAGGGTGATTGAGAGTGGTTAAGTGTAGATCCAAGGTGCTTAGTGTTAGATCTATCCTTTCCTTGCATTGATTTGGTGTTCTGAATGCTATATTTAGGTTGGCCTCTCAAACATAGAGCCATAGACATTTCATGCCCGAAAGGTGTTCTATGAAATGCCTGAACCAACTCATCTATGCTTTTAGCTTGCTTTGCCTAAGAGATTAGTTGTCATAGAAGCTAGGATTGCTATTAGACTCATTCTTTATGCTTGCTTTGATCATTACAGCCAAAGAGATTTGGTGTACTTGGGTGATCATTGCAAAAGAGCATCCATCTAGAGATAGAGCTTGCTTAGTTTTGTTGTCTAGGCATAAGGAATTAGATTGATTGAAAAGTTAGCATCTTGGATTGAATCTTAATCATTTGAAATAAAGTCCCTATACCCATGGATCTCACTCTCCTCGTAAGAAAGAAAGTTTTACTTTTGTTGCATTTTGCTTATTGTCTTAGTTTAATAATCATCCTCTTTAATGATTGCATTTAGATTAAGCATAGACTTGCATTCCCTTTTCTTTGTGGTCACTTAGAATTGGTTCAACAATCATATATACTACAACATTTGATTAGGACCTTAGAAAAGTCCTTTCATCAGCTTCGTGAAGTGTTGGCCTCCCGGGGGATTTGTTTTGTGTATTTTCGAAAAATGATTCGTATAGCTCTAGGATCTTTGTTACGAGTGTTTCTTTTTATGCCGCGTTTTATGGGGCATATAGAACCTAATCGATTGATGATAGGTTTGAATTTTCCGTTAACCGTATGGTTGTTAGGACTGAGTTTTGTTATGAAGAATTTATCGTATGATTTCCGCTTCAGGAATATACGACAAATTGCTTGCGTAATAGTAACTTGCTGTTTTACGACAAATCGTGGATTGTCGTTTAGCCTTTAAGTGATTGGAGCAGTGGTCCCTCAATTCTTTTGGCTTGGCATGAAGGTTGTTAGAAACGACTTTTCATTTTAGGTTTTAGTTATACAATGAATGCTTCGTATAAAGTTTCCTTTGGTTGCATGAAAATTGTTTCATTTTATCCGAGGGAGACAAAGTTTAAAGGACCCACGCAGAATACATGCGGATTTGGTTGCGGGGTCATTTCCTGCTCGGACGTAACCGAGGGGAGTGAAAGCAGGAATCAGCAACCTTATGGAGAAAAAATTATCTACGACAGTTATCCGTTAGACCTGTTATGTTTAGTTGCTTTGTATGAATTGATTCGACCATACAGAGGATTTTTAAATAAGCGTATTGTGAGAGGGGTTTTGAAAAGTAACTGAGAGTGTTTCTCACAAATTACTCGTGACATTTGCGACCATGGAATATGTTTTCCTCCTTCACTTTTCCGTATTGCGACGTCGTTTTGCATGAGACCGATCTTGTTTTCCCATAGGCTGTTTTGTATAAAATGTTTTGTTATCTGGAAGTAAAGGATGACTGGTTTCATGGAGATAGAAAATCGCAAATTGTCAAAGTAGCTATGTTTCCATGGATTACACGGAAGCGTTCCGCGTGATTTCGACCGTTGGCGAAAGTTGCTTCGAATTACTCATGGAGTTTTACCGAAGGTTATTTCGTTATTTTTGTAGTTCAACGTCGTGCTATTAGTCTGACGTTGGTACAAGTTTCTAGTCGCGAGTTTGCGACAAGAGACGATATAGAGTTTTCAAGACTATGTTTGTAACGGTTTGGCTACGCCGCTAGCATTTTTGACAAATCTTAGAGTGTCGTTTGCCTTTTGAAATGATTTTGTTGGGGGCATTTTATTGCCTAAGTGTTCTTCTGCTTATTGCTGCGAGAGTTTGCTTTGTCGAAGCTTATCACAGTATAGTATCGTAACTACTCCCTCTTTTTACGAAGAAAATGGGTTAACCTTTCTTCGAAGGCTTGTGTATATTTTTTCTTTCTTTAGGAAGCAGGATGAGTATGCTTAGATTGCGTGGTGATCGTTTCTCAGGTTTTTCAAGAGATTAGATCCGTTTGCATGTTCTGCCTGGACAGTTAAGGAACAATAGAACAAGACTGGAAAAATTGCCTAAGACTTAGCTTGCTAGACTATCCACCTATGTTCTAACTTCCCAAAATTTTCGTCAGTTTTCAAGGCGTTTTCATTCCTTTGCAACGAAAAATTAAAACCTTGACAAAATTTTCTATGTCAGGCGATACCTTAGTCTAATTAATGATTGAGTTGCCTCTTCTTCCTTCTTCTTCTCTTCTTGTCTTCTGACCTGAGTTGCAACTTCGTAATGCTGGTTTTACGATAAGGAGTGTGTATTTAAATCGAAGGTTTTTGCGAGTATGGTTTAGTAATTTATCAAAGGTTTATTAAGTTTAGGAATGGCCACTTTCGATTTAATGTCAATGGACTTCGAAAAGTCAGATACTGAATTTCATATGAATTGGTTTTCGACGAAATTCTGACAAGAATATCGGAATGAGGAAGAGATATCAACATCCAAATTCCTGTGCTCGTTTCTTCGTACTGCTGGTTTTCTTAAATTGAACATGTGCACTTTGTATCTTGTTGAAAAATCTATCAAATGTTATGAATAGATGTTTTCGACTCAACGTGGCAGAATTTTGTTAAACCAGATTGCATTTTATGTACCAAAGGAACTTTTACAAAATTGTTGAAACAAAGAGAGGAGAAGTAGGCGATAACTTGAAGAAGGCTAAGGTGGGCGTTTAGGTTAGTGGAAAGAATGGGCAAGATGTCACTCGAGTGAGGCTCTCAGTTCGTCAAGCTTTGAGCAAACTGGTCATGTTCTAGACCTTATTGTTTCATAAGATCTTGTTTTGACTTTGCGAATGATGTTTCTTAAAATAATGCCCAGCTTGATCTTACGAAAGCTGTTTCCTAAAACGTTGTCGAACCTTTATTTTACGAGAGTTATTCCGCAAACTGTAGTCGAATTAATTTTAGGAAAGCTGTCTCGTGAAATATTTTCGAGTAATATTTTACAAAAGGTGTTCCGTAAAATGTTATCGAGTTTTTATTTTTCGAGAGTTGCTCCACAAACTGTTGTCGAGTTAATTTTACGGAGGCTGTTTCGTAAAATTGTTGTCGAGTTAAATCGTACAAAAGCTGTCTCCTGAAATATTGTCGAGTATTATTTTACGAAAGGTGTTCCGTAAAACCTTAAACCTAATCGAGTCGCAGCTCGATAACAAAAGACGAAAAAGATACGAAAAAGGTTTTGTTAAGATTTGGGACTGGACCTTATGAAAGGCTGCCTACGTACCCCTTTCGAGAATCAAGTCGGACGTAGTTCAGATAGAAAGAATTGAACAAGAGATCGAACTGCGTGTTCGAGTTCGTCTAGTACGAGTGCAAGTCATAGAAACAGGCATGTCGAAAACAATGCCTAGGGTTTCTAAGTGCAGAGCTCTAAGTAAAAAGAATTGTCGGATCCCTTTGTCCTTTGCTCAGCTTTCCATATATAGGTGTTTAAGTCGGTGGCCTTTTTAGTCCTTCGCCTTTGGGCCCAAGTTCATCTCTTTAAGGAATATTCCATTTTCGTTGATCTTTATAATTATTCTCGAACTTTTACATTTATCTTAGGAAACTTAACATTTATCCTATTTTGTGAGATAAGATAAACCGTCATAATCTCTGTGGGCTTGAATTCTTTCATAAAATCGTAGGTGGGCCTCCAGGCACGTTTGGATCCTTGCGGGCCGTTTTTAGGCCTTTAGACGTTTATATGATTTCTCGGAAAGATCGTCGTTTCCATAAAAGAATCGTATAGCTGAAGGAACCGATGTTCGAGCTAACCGTTCCTGTTTTATACGATAGATTTTTACGAGAAAACAAACCTTCATGGTTTTAGTCGTAAAACCGATAATAACTCAATCAAGATGAAACCAGCGATACTAGGTCCGTGTCTTGGATGATACAACAATACGGAGGACGAGAGTTGATACAAGTCAGACTGGCGGGATGGGACTGTCCTCTCCCTAGGGAGAGGTGGCGAGGCGTGCCATGTTTCCTTCGCAAAATCTCAGCGGAAGCTCAGATAGGGGCGAAGCGAAAGACATTTTGATCAAGAATCAAGGAGAACAAGTTGGGCTCGCCCTAGGCGAGGTGGCCTTGGGCGAGCCGTCCTGCGCCCTAGAGGCGAGGTGGCCTTGGGCGAGCCGTCCTGCGCCCTAGAGGCGAGGTGGCCTTGGGCGAGCCGTCCTGCGCCCTAGAGGCGAGGTGGCCTTGGGCGAGCCGTCCTGCGCCCTAGAGGCGAGGTGGCCTTGGGCGAGCCGTCCTGCGCCCTAGAGGCGAGGTGGCCTTGGGCGAGCCGTCCTGCGCCCTAGAGGCGAGGTGGCTGGGATGTGCTGTCCTTTCCCTAGGATGAGGTGGCGAGGCGTGCCATGTTTCCTTCGCAAAATCTCAGCGGAAGCTCAGATAGGGGCGAAGCGAAAGACATTTTGATCAAGAATCAAGGAGAACAAGTTGGGCTCGCCCTAGGGCGAGTGGGACAAGCTGAACTCGCCCTAGAGGCGAGGTGGCTGGCGCTGTGTCTTGTTCTCTTCTTAAAATCTCAGCGGAAGCTCAGATAGGGGCGAAGCGAAAGACATTTTGATCAAGAATCAAGGAGAACAAGTTGGGCTCGCCCTAGGGCGAGTGGGACAAGCTGAACTCGCCCTAGGGCGAGTGGGACAAGCTGAACTCGCCCTAGAGGCGAGGTGGCTGGCGCTGTGTCTTGTTCTCTTCTTAAAATCTCAGCGGAAGCTCAGATAGGGGCGAAGCGAAAGACATTTTGATAGAGACTAAATGGTTGAAGAGCTCCGTTGAAAGTGGGAAGATTGGGGCTGTGCCTTTTGAAGGCTTCCTACGTACCGTTGTTGAAGGGATCAAGCCTTTTGTAGTTAGTTTTGGAGTTAAGATTCTTATGACCTGTTTTCCAGCGAGACTTTTATCGTCTGGTTATGTGTCGTGTAGAAATTTTGAGCATGTTGTTGTCGATTGCATGAGTGAGTTGTCGTCTCATTCCTGCTTCTCAGATGATCACCATACCTGTCGTCGTGTAAGATGAGAATTGCCGAAGTCTTTCGGTTCGCGGAGACTCATAAATGTACAAATACAAATGAAGACACAAATTTTGGGATCTCGTATCGGGGTGTTGATAATATGCCTTCGAGATGTCAAGATCCAGCATGGCTGGGTTTAGGGCAAGACCTAGGTTTACTTCGAACTAAGGCTTTGAGATGACAAGTCGGCTTTCGTTTTGTCGTTTGCGATTTTAACCTGATTCGCACGATTTAAAGTCCGAATTGTTATCGGCTTATATGACTTGTCTTGCACGAATCGAGCTACTTCCAAAGGCTGTTTGGAGGTGCTAACCAAAATTTTGGATTTCTTGTATAGCGCGCTATGTTATCCTTGTCGGATATAAGAGAGCCTATCCTTTCGAGGGCGGCTAATGTCTATTTAGGACGTTAGAGTTCGTTTGTTGTGATCAGCAACAACGAAATGATACCATTTTAGAAGCATGTTACCGTTTAGAGGTGTGTTTGACATTTTTGAGTTTCTGAGACGAAAATTTCGTCTGGAATATATTGAGGAAAAAGGCCCATCGAGCGTTGGCGACGTCTCGTGGTGCTGAAGGTTGATTTTTCCTTGTGACGCATTTCGTGTTTGAGATGTTCGCGGGCTTGGAGATGTTTTGCGAATGTTCGCAGCCAAAACTGTTGTTTCAGTTTGGGCTGAATTGTTCTATTCACGATCGAGAATTAGGACCGAGGTCTCGCGTAAGTTTGTCCCAGGGAAGGAGCGTCTTCCTCCACTGTGCTTCTGATAGCTTGCATATTTACATGTTTTTAGCATCCATATCTTATGCATTTTAATCATATAAGTTAGGCATTAGGCATGTTTAGGTCCATTTTGCATTCATTTGTCCTTATCAGGTGTTGGAGTATGCTTTGGTGTGATTTGAGGTGTGTGGAAGCCTTATGGCCCCAAAAGAGATGAAGAATCAAGTTTGACCATGAAAAGAGAGTCAAATCAAAATCTGGTCAAGACAAAGATGAGCATGGACGGGGGCCTTAGAGATGTTTCATGCTGCTAAGATTTTGTGGAGACACAGAAAATTGAGTTAGCTTTCAATGGAAGTGGTTTCAAGTCATTTGGACCTGTATTGGAAGAGTTATGATCAATTCACTTGAAGCATGTCAGGCTGGCCGGGTAGAGACGGCCGGGTTCAAGCAGCCGGGAAAAGATCAGATGGTTGGAAGTGGTCGATCGGGATGACTGAGCCTGGGAGTGGCACCCGGTCATTTGAGTTGTACTGGAGGAGACCAGACCGGGTAGATCAGTCGGGAAGGACACCGGTCGTGAGAAGCCAGCAGGGCCGGGCGGGGATCATGGTCGGCTTCATCAACCGGACGATGAAGAGCATGCACTGGACGGGGAGCACAGACGGTTTGATGACCCGGTCGGGAGAAGCAGCACACGAGCAGGAAGAGGCTGGCGGGTAGAGGCGTCCGGTGCAAGCAGCCGGCCGCTTGGACACGGCCAGAACTGGACGGCCGGGTGGAGCCAGACCGGTTGGACCATGCTGGTTCAACCCTGACCGAATTTCTCCTTCTTTTCCCATTGGTTGAGACCAATTTTACTCAAGGACATTTTAGTAATTTTGTTTTATGTTTCTAGGGCTTTTAAGCCAAGTATAAATACTCATGTTATCCCTAGATTGGGACATATGTTATTTTCTATCTAAGAACACAAACCCTTTGAGTAAAGTTTCATCTTGGATTCATAATCTCATCTCATCTTTGTGTTCTTGATTGCTTGATTTCATCTCCTTTCTTTCTCTATGTGTTTAAGCTTGAATCTCGAATGGGTTTAAGAGTAAGCATGTGGATGAGTGAGTAGATCAATTTAAGATCCATGGGTTAGGGTGATTGAGAGTGGTTAAGTGTAGATCCAAGGTGCTTAGTGTTAGATCTATCCTTTCCTTGCATTGATTTGGTGTTCTTAATGCTATATTTGGGTTGGCCTCTCAAACATAGAGCCATAGGCATTTCATGCCGAAGGTGTTCTATGAAATGCCTGAACCAACTCATCTATGCTTTTAGCTTGCTTTGCCTAAGAGATTAGTTGTCATAGAAGCTAGGATTGCTATTAGACTCATTCTTTATGCTTGCTTTGATCATTACAGCCAAAGAGATTTGGTGTACTTGGGTGATCATTGCAAAGAGCATCCATCTAGAGATAGAGCTTGCTTAGTTTTGTTGTCTAGGCATAAGGAATTAGATTGATTGAAAAGTTAGCATCTTGGATTGAATCTTAATCATTTGAAATCAAGTCCCTATACCCATGGATCTCACTCTCCTCGTGAAAGAAAGTTTTACTTTTGTTGCATTTTGCTTATTGTCTTAGTTTAATAATCATCCTCTTTAATGATTGCATTTAGATTAAGCATAGACTTGCATTCCCTTTTCTTTGTGGTCACTTAGAATTGGTTCAACAATCATATATACTACAACATTTGATTAGGACCTTAGAAAAGTCCTTTCATCAGCTTAGTGAAGTGTTGGCCTCCGGGGATTTGTTTTGTGTATTTTTGAAAAATGATTAAGTATAGCTCTAGGATCTTTGTTACGAGTGTTTCTTTTATGCAGCGTTTTATGGGGCATATAGAACTAATCGATTGATGATAGGTTTGAATTTTCCGTTAACCGTATGGTTGTTAGGACTGAGTTTTGTTATGAAGAATTTATCGTATGATTTCCGCTTCGGGAATATACGACAAATTGCTAGCGTAATAGTAACTTGCTGTTTCACGACAAATCGTGGATTGTCGTTTAGCCTTTAAGTGATTGGAGCAGTGGTCCCTCAATTCTTTTGGCTTGGCATGAAGGTTGTTAGAAGCGACTTTTCATTTTAGGTTTTAGTTATACAATGAATGCTTAGTATAAAGTTTCCTTTGGTTGCATGAAAATTGTTTCATTTTATCGAGGGAGACAAAGTTTAAAGGACCCACGAGAATACATGCGGATTTGGTTGCGGGGTTTTTCTTTCGGACTAAGGGGAGTGAAAGCAGGAATCAACAACCTCATGGAGAAAAAATTATCTCGACGGTTATCCGTTAGACCTGTTATGTTTAGTTGCTTTGTATGAATTGATTCGACCATACAGATGATTTTTAAATAGCGTATTGTGAGAGGGTTTTGAAAAGTAACTGGAAGTGTTTCTCACAAATTACTGTGACATTTGCGACCATGGAATATGTTTTCCTCCTTCACTGATTGGCGTCGTTTTGGAGACCGATCTTGTTTTCCCATAGGCTGTTTTGTATAAAATGTTTTGTTATCTGAGTAAAGGATGACTGGTTTCATGGAGATAGAAAATCGCAAAATTGTCAAAGTAGCTATGTTTCCATGGATTACACGGAAAGCGTTCCGCGTGATTTCGACCGTTGGCGAAAGTTGCTTAATTACTCATGGAGTTTTACCGAAGGTTATTTCGTTATTTTTGTAGTTCAACGTCGTGCTATTAGTCTGACGTTGGTACAAGTTTCTAGTCGCGAGTTTGCGACAAGAGACGATATAGAGTTTTCAAGACTATGTTTGTAACGGTTTGGCTACGCCGCTAGCATTTTTGACAAATCTTAGAGTGTCGTTTGCCTTTTGAAATGATTTTGTTGGGGGCATTTTATTGCCTAAGTGTTCTTCTGCTTATTGCTGCGAGAGTTTGCTTTGTCAGAAGCTTATACGAGTATAGTATACGTAACTACTCCCTCTTTTTTTTACGAAAGAAAATGGGTTAACCTTTCTTTCGAAGGCTTGTGTATATTTTTTCTTTCTTTAGGAAGCAGGATGAGTATGCTTAGATTGCGTGGTGATCGTTTCTCAGGTTTTTCAAGAGATTAGATCCGTTTGCATGTTCTGCCTGGACAGTTAAGGAACAATAGAACAAGACTGGAAAAATTGCCTAAGACTTAGCTTGCTAGACTATCCACCTATGTTCTAACTTCCCAAAATTTTACGTCAGTTTTCAAGACGTTTTCATTCCTTTGCAACGAAAAATTAAAACCTTGACAAAATTTTCTATGTCAGACGTACCTTAGTCTAATTAATGATTCGGGATTGCCTCTTCTTCCTTCTTCTTCTCCTCTTGTCTTCTGACCTGAGTTGCAACTTTCGTAATGCTGGTTTCACGATAAGGAGTGTGTATTTAAATCGAAGGTTTTGCGGTATGGTTTAGTAATTTATCAAAGGTTTATTAAGCGTTTAGGAATGGCCACTTCGATTTAATGTCAATGGACTTGAAAAGTCAGATACTGAATTTCATATGAATTGGTTTTGTGAAATTCTGACAAGAATATCGAATGAGGAAGAGATATCAACATCAAATTCCTGTGCTCGTTTCTTAGTACTGCTGGTTTTCTTAAATTGAACATGTGCACTTTGTATCTTGTTGAAAAATCTATCAAATGTTATGAATAGATGTTTTCGACTCAACGTGGCAGAATTTTGTTAAACCAGATTGCATTTTATGTACCAAAGGAACTTTTACAAAATTGTTGAAACAAAGAGAGGAGAAGTAGGCGATAACTTGAAGAAGGCTAAGGTGGTTTAGGTTAGTGGAAAGAATGGGCAAGATGTCACTTTCGGTGAGGCTCTCAGTTAGTCAAGCTTTGAGCAAACTGGTCATGTTCTAGACCTTATTGTTTCATAAGATCTTGTTTTGACTTTGCGAATGATGTTTCTTAAAGTAATGCCCAGCTTGATCTTACGAAAGCTGTTTCCTAAAACGTTGTCGAACCTTTATTTTACGAGAGTTATTCCGCAAACTGTAGTCGAATTAATTTTATGAAAGCTGTCTTGTGAAATATTTTCGAGTAATATTTTACAAAAGGTGTTCCGTAAAATGTTATCGAGTTTTTATTTTTCGAGAGTTGCTCCACAAACTGTTGTCGAGTTAATTTTACGGAGGCTGTTTCGTAAAATTGTTGTCGAGTTAATCGTACAAAAGCTGTCTCCTGAAATATTGTCGAGTATTATTTTACGAAAGGTGTTCCGTAAAACCTTAAACCTAATCGAGTCGCAGCTCGATAACAAAAGACGAAAAAGATACGAAAAAGGTTTTGTTAAGATTTGGGACTGGACCTTATGAAAGGCTGCCTACGTACCCCTTTCGAGAATCAAGTCGGACGTAGTTCAGATAGAAAGAATTGAACAAGAGATCGAACTGCGTGTTCGAGTTAAATCTGAATGCAGTGCAAGTCATAGAAACAGGCATGTCGAAAACAATGCCTAGGGTTTCTAAGTGCAGAGCTCTAAGTAAAAGAATTGTCGGATCCCTTTGTCCTTTGCTCAGCTTTCCATATATAGGTGTTTAAGTCGGTGGCCTTTTAGTCCTTAGCCTTTGGGCCCAAGTTCATCTCTTTAGGAATATTCCATTTTAGTTGATCTTTATAATTATTCTCGAACTTTTACATTTATCTTAGGAAACTTAACATTTATCCTATTTTGTGAGATAAGATAAACCGTCATAATCTCTGTGGGCTTGAATTCTTTCATAAAATCGTGGGTGGGCCTCCAGGCGCGTTTGGATCCTTAGCGGGCGTTTTAGGCCTTTAGGCGTTTATATGATTTCGGAAGATCGTCGTTTCCATAAAAGAATCATTATAGCTGAAGGAACCGATGTTGAGCTAACGTTCCTGTTTTATCACGATAGATTTTACGAGAAAACAAACCTTCATGGTTTTAGTCGTAAAACCGATAATAACTCAATCAAGATGAAGCGAGAGGTACTAGGTCTGTGGCTTGGATGATACAACAATACGGAGGACCACGAGAGTTGATACAAGTCAGACTGGCCGGGATGGGACTGTCCTCTCCCTAGGGAGAGGTGGCCGGGACGCAGGTGTCCTTGGACGAGCCGTCCTGCGCCCTAGGCGAGGTGGCCTTGGGCGAGCCGTCCTGCGCCCTAGGCGAGGTGGCCTTGACGAGCCGTCCTGCGCCCTAGAGGCGAGGTGGCCTTGGGCGAGCCGTCCTGCGCCCTAGGCGAGGTGGCCTTGGGCGAGCCGTCCTGCGCCCTAGGCGAGGTGGCCTTGGGCGAGCCGTCCTGCGCCCTAGGCGAGGTGGCTGGGATGTGCTGTCCTTTCCTAGGATGAGGTGGCGAGGCGCGCCATGTTTCCTTGCAAAATCTCAGCGGAAACTCCGATTGCGTGAAAGCGAAAGACATTTTGATCAAGAATCAAGGAGAACAAGTTGGGCTCGCCCTAGGGCGAGTGGGACAAACTGAACTCGCCCTAGAGGCGAGGTGGCTGGCGCTGTGTCTTGTTCTCTTCTTAAAATCTCAGCGGAAGCTCAGATAGGGACGAAACGAAAGACATCTTTATCGAGACTCAAAGGAGGAAAAAGTGGGCTCGCCCTAGGGCGACATGGAAAGACTGAGCTTGCCCTATAGCGAGCTGACCTGGTAAGACCAAGCTCCGACCTTTTTCCATTTTGTCGTTTGTTTTCCGAGAGTTGTTAGTTGAAGAGATTGAAAATTCTAATTTGAGAACTTGTCGTTATAACTTCTTTTCAAACCATACAAGACTTTTGGTTCCGAGAAATACTTTCGGGAGACTTTCAGGCATTGATTTTGTCGTGACCGATTTTGAGCCCAACAGCTCGTCATCTCGGGACCAAGTATGGTAAAACCCTTTCTTGTTCGTCAGAGGGATGAAGATTTCAGAGTACAAAATTTTGGACACTCCAAGCGGTATACCGTGGAGCTCTCCCAACACCTGGATAGTGATCAGTAATGCGCCATGTCGATGGCATGAGCTGCGAAGAAGAAAACCGGTATGATGAAACCTCGCTACCGAGGACGGGATACAGCCCACGAAGCCGCCTCGGATAGGCCTTGAAGATGGCCATCTCATCGGTAACCATCGAGTGCTCGAACTCCCGGCGGCTCAACTCACCGATTCAGGAATCAAGTACCTCCTCGAATCTCAACCAGATCTCCTTCTCCGATATCTGACCTGTTGGGGTCAAAATCGGTCAAAGGCATAATCAATACCGAAAATCCATGGAAACAATCAAGCATCGAATAAAACCAAGGAAAAACTAGTTATTCGGCCAGCGTCGGAAGGGATGATCGCATCGTAGCCCGAACACCAGCGAGGCGGCCGCGGCTAAGCCCGGCGCCTTTCGCCGTACTGGCACCGGGTGCGGTGCCGCTCACCGATGCTGGCGCCGGCGCCAGCTTCGCCGATGCTGGCACCGAGCGCCCGGCTTCGCCGATGCTGGCACCGAGCGCCCGGCTTCGCCGATGCTGGCACCGAGCGCCCGGCTTCGCCGATGCTGGCACGGCGCCGGCTTCGCCGATGCTGGCACCGGCGCCGGCTTCGCCGATGCTGGCACCGAGCGCCCGGCTTCGCCGATGCTGGCACCGGCGCCGGCGCCAGCTTCGCCGATGCTGGCGCCGGCGCCGGCTTCGCCGATGCTGGCGCCGGCGCCAGCTTCGCCGATGCTGGCGCCGGCGCCGGCTTCGCCGATGCTGGCGCCGGCGCCAGCTTCGCCCGTGCTGGTCACGGCGCCGGCGCCAGCTTCGCCGATGCTGGCACCGGCGCCGGCGCCAGCTTCGCCCGTGCTGGTCACGGCGCCGGCGCCAGCTTCGCCCGTGCTGGTCCGCGAGCGCCGGCTTCGCCGATGCTGGCGCCGGCGCCAGCACCCATGTCCAAATCCCAGGCGCCAGCGCCAGCACCCATGACCAAATCCGGAGCCCAAGTACGGACCACTCGACAAGTGCGATCTTCTTCCCGCAAAACCGTCTCAACAAACTAGTCCAACTATGCACTTTGTATCCTTGCTCGAAGACTCACCGTTCAACTCCTTGGAGACAAGAAACCCAAGAACCCCGTTTCGTCTTGGTGAAATAAATCGGAAAACTTGGGAGACCACCAAAGGTTCACGAATGGATCTCGATTCATCGTATAAAGCGATCACGGTTATTCTAAAACACCAGTCATCTAGACTATCACGGTGAATTGAGATTCCTTGACAAAACAAGTATCATGACAGGCTGGTTTCTCTGAAAAATCGTGAAAGCGTCCGCGATCGAAACAACGGCCCCGAAGGCCGAGCAGCGACGAATCAGCCCACTTGCGATTTAAACAGGAAACCAAGTTGAGATGGACATGACACCCATGTTTATCTTAACATAAGATAAATGTTAAGTTTCCCGAAGATAAATGTGAAGTTTCTTGAAGATAAATGTCAAGTTTCCCGATAAACATGAAGACCGGCGGAAATGGAAAGAAGCCCGATTCGCGATAGATTCGGCCCAAAGGAAGAATAGACCGTCTTAAAGAGGAGTATATAAGGAGAGCTTGGGAGCAAGGAGATAACTTTTGAGCAACATAGCACTTAGAGCAACTTAGGCATTATTTTCCGTTTTTACTAGCGAGCTGCGACTCAACTAGGTTAGAACTTAGGTTGCTAGACTAGCGAACTTGCCGACAGCTCTTGTAGCCAAGGCTCTTACCTGTTGTTCACGCTCAAACGCGGATTCGGAAATAAGATCTTTTGCTCTATTCTTTTTTCTTACGATTTTCATTCCGTTTTTCTTATTCTCTTTGTCGTACTGATTGTGTCGTGTGTGGCCCAGCAGATAACCGGGACCTTCAGGGAAGGCTTGGTTCACTTGGCTTTCCTCCAAATCAACTTAATTTGACAGTGTGAATTTCGGTTCCCACGGTTTGGCTAGAAGGAGAGTGCGGATCTATCTCACTCGCAACCACACACGCTTCGGTCTGATATGGCGACCAACATTGACAACCCACAAGCGCACGGCGGAGCTCCGTCGATGCCAGCGACCAATACTCCAGCTGGAAGCGTATCAGCGGTCACCCGACACCACGATACTTGACCAGATGAAAGAGATGTTAGCCTCCGTCGAAAGCAGTGGACGAACAAGGAAAACTTCGTGGCCTCTCGCCAAAACAGGTGGAAACCTTAACTGCAAAGGCCAAGAGCAAGGTCCCACGAGGGATCACAAGAGCCCGCAGCGGCGAAGACTTGACCGAGACTCGAGGCGTCGAGCTGCAGCGGACAAGACAGGCCAAAAGCGGCGAACCTCTCCAGCCGGTGCGCAACCAACCACGGAGAATCTTCCACCTCCGCTGGGGACAGCGAAGAAAGCAACGTCGGCGAATCGACTTGGACATTAGCGACCAATCCGATCATTGGGACAATAAGCTGATGTTCATCCTAGAAGGACCGAAGTCAGTCTGCCCGAGAGCCGGTCTCCTTCGAAAAACCCATGACGAAGAGGAAGAAGAACTCTACTGGATGGAACAGGAAGAACTGGCGGAGGATCAAACTTCGGATCCATCGTAACCAGCGCCCGACAAGCTCGGAAACGCGAGGTAGCGATAGCGAGATCCACGATCTCCGTGAGTCTCTAGCAAAAACAGTAGCGAGGTAAAAGTGGTGAAATCACAAATTCACCAGGCAACTAGTGCGCTCGAGATCGATAGACTTCTCGAGGAAGCACGAAAAATGCCGTTCACGCTTCGGATCCGCGAGAACCGCATCTCAGACCACAGGAAGATCAGGATTCCCGTCTACGATGGAACCACAGATCGAAGGCACACTTACAGTCCTTCCAGATCGCGATGGGAAGATGCAAACTCGGGCGTGAGCGAGGCGCCGGTCACTGCCTTCTCTTTGTGGAAAATCTCAGAGCGGCGCTCGAATGGTTCTCGGCTCAAAAGAAACTCCATCGGAAGTTTCCGCCAACTAACCTCGGCATTTCTCAAACAGTGCTCCATGTTCATGGACAGAGAAACTTCCGGCGTGGACCTATGGAGTCTGGCTCAAAAGGAAGGCGAATCACTTGCGACTTCATGAGAAGGTTCAAGCTAGTGATGGCCAGAGTGGCGGGTATCAGCGACAAAGTTGCAATCGGCCTACGAGGAAAAATCTCTAGTACAAGTCAAAGTTCGAAAGTGGATATTGCTGGAGAAACCACGGACGATCCAGGATACCCTCCACAAGGCAGCGGACTTCATCGTCATGGAGGAAGAGATGAGAGTCCTATCGCAAAAGCATGGGCGCAGAAAGCGTCCTCGAAGAAGAAACCCTCGTAACGACAAATGCGTCCATCCGCGAAGGGAAGAAGCCCAAGGCGAGCATAACTACGCCATCAACTTCGAACAAGGCAAAACCTCCGGAAACACCTGGACCAGGAACCAGTACAAGGATAATTCCTACTGCGAGTTCCACGAAACCAGAGGTCACTCCACCGCGAACTGCAAGGTTCGGCGCCAGGCTTCGCCATAAAGCTCCTCGCCGGCGAACTATCAAAAGTCAAAGGTATAAAGGACCTGCTCCTGGAGTCCGACCGCCCAAAACCAACAAGACAGTCTCCGAGGACCGGCGCTGAAAGTCAGTCAGGTGAAGCGGAAGGAGACAAGGCGACCAAGGAACAACAGCAGTCGTCGGAGGGTGAATATGATCATCGGTCGCGGTTCTACCAAGACTTCGGTCGTCAATCAAAGCCTACGGGCAAAAGCGAGGCGAGTTCCAACTGGCTTCGGATAGCGATATTCCCAACCATGCGATCGTTTTCGAGGAATAAGCTGTCGGAATCGACAAACCTCATTACGATCCTCTAGTCATCGACCTGGTGATCCAGGATCTCGAAGTTGGCGCATCCTTGTCGATACAGGAAATGCGGTCAAGCGTCATCTTCGAGACACCCTCACAGGATGAAGATCCCACTTGGGAAGTCGTCCCTGAGCCAAAACCTTTGACTGGGTTATTGGCGTCACCTCCATGACCCTCGGGAGCATTAAGCTCCCGGTCATGGCTAAGGAAGTCACAAAGATCGTCGAGTTCGCAGTAGTCGACAACCCGGCCATCTACAATGCCATCATGGGAACCCCTTGGATCAACTCCATAAGGCGGTACCGTCCACATATCACCTCGGCATCAAATTTCCGACTCCAGCGGAACCGCGGTAATCTAGAGTCAGAAACAGTCGAGACTCTGCTACCTAGCGAGTTCAAACTGCGAAAAGATTGGAGCAGCCCTGCGGCCAACCTGAAGCGAGCAAAGGAATCACACAACATTCCTGAAAACTTCGAAAAAGATGATCGAGAATCATCCGAACGAGCAGCGATTCAACACAGCGACAAAGTCTCGAGTCCATCGCCGTAAAAGCAGACAACTCGACCCCCGCACAAACCACCGATCCGACTAGTACGATCGGAACGGCGACACACGGGGAGTAAAAACGTCTGCAGCAACAATCAGAACTACGAGATGGCTTGATCCTCGAAGAGGTGCGTAGGCAGCTTCGTCGAAACCGGCGAGTTCAGCTATCCCCTCACCAATAAAGTGAATGCGTATACTCTATACTCCCACAAAAGCGAAATATCCGCACATGTATTGAAATTTTGAAATTTTTCAATAAAATTCTTTCTATCAAACTTTCAAAGCATGCTTAACGATGCTAGCATCAAAACCGGAAAAGCGAAAATCATATCTTGAGGAAAAGCGAGGCGTCGCAATTTCCCAAAGGTATCGAAATCGCATCATCCATCAAAACAGTCCACCTGCGACTTAAAAACAAACGCCCGTCGATTGGCCCCGACGGACGAACACAGAAACGTTTCACTAATACAAAACCATAGTCAGACCTTTTCAAGGTCCTCTTACATCCGACAAGGATATCATAGCGCTATACAAGAAGTCCAAAATTTTGGTTAGCTCTTCCAAGCGGAAGTAGCTCGATCGCACCTAAACAAATCATATAAGCCGATAACAATTAGCGGATTTTAAAGCGGTCGCGAGTCAGGACGAAATCACTAACAGGCAAAACGAAAGCCGATCAGTCATCGCATAGCCTTAAAGCTGAGAGTAAGCCTAGGTCTTGCCTAAACCTAGTCTTGCTGGATCTTGACATCTCACAGACATAGTATCGACACCAGATACGAGATCCAAAAACATGTCTCTCATCGCTAACACCTAAAACACTCGCTACAAAGTAGTACACAGACCTAGCGACAAAATAAGAGTTAGAATACGAAGTGACTACTCGGATTCTACCCTCTACACTTGACGAAAGTATAAATCAAAACACAAGGCAAATTTCTGCAAAATCCACATGATATATATTCAAGCCGTAGAAACGGCAGGGATTCAAAGCCACCAACGGCCAGTCGAAATATACAAAGGTTACCACGACCTCCTACGGTCGCGGCATATACAAATAAACAGGCCTCACTGCGTACGCAAACAACTATCAAGATAAAGGGATATAATCCCGGCGACAATCCTCAGTAATCAAGGTCAAGGTATTGGACATGAAGATCGAGCAGTAACAGGCTGGTCAACTTCTTCATTCACGCCTTCCGCGTTTCCGCCTGCTTCGGCCTCCACCGTGTCCTCCGAAACCTTGATGGGGTCCCAAAGCTTCCTGACCCTTCCCTCGATCGGAGGAACTAAGGATTCAGCGTGGCGCGTGGCTCATAAAACCTTCCATCTCAGCAATCTCGGAGGGAAGGAAAAACCGGTTTCTGCGACTTGTGAAGGTTAGCGACCGATCCCCGGCACTCGCGGAAATCACCCACAAACTCTTGAGCTTCCTTCAAGCTCTCGAACTCGGTGGCGATTGATTCAGCCCTCCGCGCCATCTCGGCAGCGATAGCTCTCCTCCCTCTCGGCAGCGATCGCTCTCCTCCCTCTCCTTTCCGTACGAACAAGGGCCCGAGAATGAAGTTCGATCTGTTTCTGACTTTGTTCCTTAGCCTCTTTCCGGAAACGGAAGAGTTCGCGTTCGGCTTCCTCGGCTTTGAAGCGAGAGATCCTCGATCTTCGAAAGCTTTCATCAAGTGCCGTTCCGAACACCCTCATCCCCTGTATAAACTTAGGATCAGAAAAATATATATCCAACAATGGTAATATATATGATCAAAGTTCAAAGGATAAACCTCGTTGATTCGTTGAGTACCCTCGGCAAAAGCTCTCTTCTTCACGTCATCCTCGAGCGACTCATCAGTAGTAAACGCTGGAGGGAGACCATCGAAAAATTGCTAGGCAGGGAAACTTCGCTGGTTCCACCCCTTCTCGGAGCAAAGCGAGTCTCCTCTAAATGGCGAGCGATCTTCGAGGCGTCTCACATTCGACCTCTTTGCCTTTCGAGACCTATGTCTCCGCCTCGAACAGGCAAGACAGCAGTCGGCTCGACGTCGCACGGAACGTCGGAAGGCTGAGAGGCGACTCGGGATCGATGGAGTTCCACCGCATTTCTAATCCGCTCGACGGAAAAAGTACTCCAGAAGAATGGCCTTTCGGAGAAGGTCGTTTGGCGAAAATATCGGCATGAGTGTCGCGACAATCTTGTTAACTGCACGATAAACAAAAGCTTTATCTTCATGCGTTCAAAGTACAAAAACAAAAAGGGAATTAGTCGTGTTACCGCGATCGAAGTTCCACTCCTGAGGGAATAAGTGAAGGCAGCTTTCCTCCACGGATTCCCCATCTATTCGTACAAAGAAGAAGCGATCAAACCATGACTTGGGGTTCGAAGTAGTCCCCTGGATTATGGCCATGTTCTTCCGCGGGATCCGCGAATCTGAACCTTCAATCGGCGTTGGCTTGGTATACCAAAGTCCCTCGAAATCACTAGGAGTAAGGTCCATACCTAACTTCGTAACTTCGAGACTAACGCCGAGCCAACTCTCCAAAGGCGGGACAGTGAGCTGGCTGATTGAAAGTCGAAAGAGCGAAGCGGACAATGGTACCAGGGATCGGGAACCACATGCGGCTGTCCGAAGAAAAGCTTCATAGCAAGTAAAGAAGCCCTGCGGAGGATCCCTTGAGCGCTCGCCAGCGGTCGAATCCGGAACGTGACCCCACTCGGAACTTGGTAAAAGTTTCGAAGAGTTGTGAGGTACTCGGGAGACCATGCTTGGTGAAAAGCGCCAGCCTCGATGTCTCTTGGGAATGGGGATGTCAGCGGAGGACACAAGCCAAATACAGCTTTGTAGTATGCCTCCCTCGTATCCTCGTCAACTTCTTCTTAGTGTTTGGTATAACCACTTCATCGGCGGAGAATCGCCGAAGATGAGTGAGAAGAAGAGTTCCTTTTAGAGGATCTTGATCTTGAAGACATTTTTCTTGAGAGAGAAACTTTAGAAGGTAAAATCCTTGTGATGAAGTAAGAATGACTGAAAATTCTTACTCCATCTTTATAAGGAAAGAAAAGTTACTATTTACTCAGACTTTCGACAAGCGATTGCGTCTACACCTTCTATCCAGCTATACGCAAGCTAGGACCTGTTACCAAAACCACGGTCCTAGCTAGCTGAGGAGCTAACTGTTGGGGTCAAAATCGGTCAAAGGCATAATCAATACCGAAAGTCCTTGGAAACAATCAGCGTCGAATAAAACCAAGGAAAAACTAGTTATTCGGCCAGCGTCGGAAGGGATGATCGCATCATGGCACGGACACCAGCAGGAGGCGACGGCCTAGCCCAGCGCCGGCTTCGCCGATGCTGGCACCGGCGCCGGCTTCGCCGATGCTGGCACCGGCGCCGGCTTCGCCGATGCTGGCACCGGCGCCGGCTTCGCCGATGCTGGCACCGGCGCCGGCTTCGCCGATGCTGGCACCGGCGCCGGCTTCGCCGATGCTGGCACCGGCGCCGGCTTCGCCGATGCTGGCACCGGCGCCGGCTTCGCCGATGCTGGCACCGGCGCCGGCTTCGCCGATGCTGGCACCGGCGCCGGCTTCGCCGATGCTGGCACCGGCGCCGGCTTCGCCGATGCTGGCACCGGCGCCGGCTTCGCCGATGCTGGCACCGGCGCCGGCTTCGCCGATGCTGGCACCGGCGCCGGCTTCGCCGATGCTGGCACCGGCGCCGGCTTCGCCCGTGCTGGTCACGGCGCCGGGCGCCAGCACCCATGACCAAATCCCAGGCGCCGGGCGCCAGCACCCATGACCAAATCCGGCCGAATGCGGACCACTTTCGACAAGTCGCGATCTTCTTCCCGCAAAACCGTCTCAACAAACTAGTCCAACTATGCACTTTGTATCCTTGCTCGAAGACTCACCGTTCAACTCCTTGGAGACAAGAAACCCAAGAACCCCGTTTCGTCTTGGTCGAAATAAATCGGGAAAACTTCGGGAGACCACCAAAGGTTCACGAATGGATCTCGATTCATCGTATAAAGCGATCACGGTTATTCTAAAACACCAGTCATCTAGACTATCACGGTGAATTGAGATTCCTTGACAAAACAAGTATCATGACAGGCTGGTTTCTCTGAAAAATCGTGAAAGCGTCCTTGTCGAAACAACGGCCCTCGAAGGCCGAGCAGCGACGAATCAGCCCACTTGCGATTTAAACAGGAAACCAAGTTGAGATGGACATGACACCCCATGTTTATCTTAACATAAGATAAATGTTAAGTTTCCCGAAGATAAATGTGAAGTTTCTTGAAGATAAATGTCAAGTTTCCCGATAAACATGAAGACCGGCGGAAATGGAAAGAAGCCCGATTCACGATAGATTCGGCCCAAAGGAAGAATAGACCGTCTTAAAGAGGAGTATATAAGGAGAGCTTGGGGCGAGGAGCAAGGAGATAACTTTTTCAGAGCATCATAGCACTTAGAGCAACTTAGGCATTATTTTCCGGTTTTACTAGCGAGCTGCGACTCAAGTAAGTTAGAACTTAGGTTGCTAGACTAGCGAAAATGCCGACAGCTCTTGTAGCCAAGGCTCTTACCTGTTGTTCACGCTCAAACGCGGATTCCGAAATAAGATCTTTTGCTCTATTCTTTTTTCTTACGATTTTCATTCCGTTTTTCTTATTCTCTTTGCCGTACTGATTGTGTCGTGTGTGGCCCAGCAGATAACCAGGACCTTCAGGGAAGGCTTGGTTCACTTGGCTTTCCTCCAAATCAACTTAATTTGACAGTGCGAATTTCGGTTTCCACAGTTTGGCGCTAGAAGGAGGGGGTTTACGGATCTATCTCACTCGCAACCAAAAGCGCTTCGGTCTGATATGGCGACCAACATTGACAACCCACAAGCGCGCGGCCAGACTCCGTCGATGCCAACCACGACCAGTAATCCAGCTGGAAACCTATCAACGGTTACCACTGACACCACGATACTTGACCAGATGAAAGAGATGTTCGCCTCCGCTCAGAAACAGGCGGACGAACAAGGAAAACTCGTGGCCTCTCTCGCGAAACCTTAACTGCAAAGGCCAAGAGCAAGGTCCCACGAGGGATCACAAGAGCCCTCAGCGGCAGAAGACTCGACTTCGAAGAGTCCAGGCGATCGAGCTGCACGCGCGGACAAGACAGGCCAAAAACCTGACAAACCTCTCCAACCGGGTGCGCAACCAACCACGGAGAATCTTCCACCTCCCGCTGGGGACAACGAAGAAAGCAACGTCGAGCGAATCGACTTGGACATTAGCGATCGATCCGATCATTGGACGATAAGCTGATGTTCATCCTAGAAGGACCGAAGTCAGTCTGCCCGACGAGGCGGTCTCGCCGAAAAACCCATGACAGAAGAGGAAGAAGATCTCTACTGGATGGAACAGGAAGAACTGGCGGACGATCAAACTCGGATCCATCGTAACCAGCGCCGACAAGCTCGGAAAAACGCAGGTAGCGATAGCGAGATCCACGATCTCCGTGAGTCTCTAGCAAAACAGTAGCGAGGTAAAAGTGGTGAAATCACAAATTCACCAGGCAACTAGTGCGCTCGAGATCGATAGACTTCTCGAGGAAGCACGAAAAATGCCGTTCACGCTTCGGATCACAGAACACGCATCTCAGACCCTGGGAAGATCAGGATTCCCGTCTACGATGGAACCACAGATCCGAAGGCACACTTACAGTCCTTCCAGATCGCGATGGGAAGATGCAAACTCGGGCGTGAGCGAGACGCCGGTCACTGCCTTCTCTTTGTGGAAAATCTCAGAGCGGCGCTCGAATGGTTCTCGGCTCAAAGAAACTCCATCGGAAGTTTCCGCCAACTAGCCTCGGCATTTCTCAAACAGTGCTCCATGTTCATGGACAGAGAAACTTCCGACGTGGACCTACGGAGTCTGGCTCAAAGGGAAGACGAATCACTTCGCGACTTCATGAGAAGGTTCAAGCTAGTGATGGCCAGAGTGACGGGTATCAGCGACAAAGTTGCAATCGACGCCCTGAGGAAAAATCTCTAGTACAAGTCAAAGTTCCGAAAATGGATATTGCTGGAGAAACCACGGATGATCCAGGTTACCCTCCACAAGGCAACGGACTTCATCGTCATGGAGGAAGAGATGAGAGTCCTATCGCAAAAGCATGGACCGCAGAAAACGTCCTCAAAGAAGAAACCCTTTAAAGTAGCGACAAGAATGCGTCCATCATGAAGGGGAAGACGCCCATGGCGAGCATTACTACGCCATCAACTCGGAGCAAGGCAAAACCTCCGGAAACACCTGGTCCAGGAACCAGTACAAGGATAATTCCTACTGCGAGTTCCACAAAACCAGAGGTCACTCCACCGCGAACTCGGCGCCAGGCTCGCCGCAAAGCTCCTCGCCGGCGAACTATCAAAAGTCAAAGGTATAAAGGACCTGCTCCTGGAGTCCGACCGCCCAAAAACCAACAAGACTGTCTCCGAGGACCGCGCGCCTGTAAGTCAGTCGGGCGAGAAGCGCGGAAGGAGACAGGACGACCAAGGGAACAACAGCAGTCGTCAGAGGGTGAATATGATCATCGGAGGGTCGCGGTTCTACCAAGACTCGGTCTCGTCAATCAAAGCCTACGGGCAAAAAGCCGAGACGACTTCCAACTGGCTTCCGGATAGCGATATTCCCAACCATGCGATCGTTTTCGAGGAATAAGAAACTGTCGGAATCGACAAACCTCATTACGATCCTCTAGTCATCGACCTGGTGATCCAGGATCTCGAAGTTGGCCGCATCCTTGTCGATACAGGAAGTACGGTCAACGTCATCTTCCGAGACACCCTCTACAGGATGAAGATCCCACTTGGGGAAGTCGTCCCTGAGCCAAAACCTTTGACTGAGTTATTGGGCGTCACCTCCATGACCCTCGGGAGCATTAAGCTCCCAGTCATGGCTAAGGAAGTCACAAAGATCGTCGAGTTAGCAGTAGTCGACAACCCAGCTATCTACAATGCCATCATGGGAACCCCTTGGATCAACTCCATAAGGCGGTACCGTCCACATATCACCTTGGCATCAAATTTCCGACTCCAACCGGAACCGCAGTAATCTAGGGGAGTCAGAAACAGTCGAGACTCTGCTACCTAGCCGAGTTCAAACTGCGAAAAGATTGGAACGCCCCTGCGGCCAACCTGAAACGAGCAAAGGAATCACACAACATTCCTGAAAACTCGAAAAAAGATGATCCAGAATCATCCGAACAGGCAACGATTCAACACAGCGACAAAGTCTACGAGTCCATCGCCGTAAAGCAGACAACTTCGATCCCGCCCAAACCACCGATCCGACTGAATGCGATCCGGGCGGCTGCGAGGTAAAAATTCTGCAGCAACAATCAGAACTTCTGAGATGGCTTGATCCTCGAAAGAATGCGTAGGCAGCTTCGTCGAAACCGGCGAGTTCAGCTATCCCCTCACCAATAAAGTGAATGCGTTATACTCCTATACTCCCACAAAAGCGAAATATCCGCACATGTATTGAAATTTTGAAATTTTTCAATAAAATTCTTTCTATCAAACTTTCAAAGCATTAACCCGGAAAAGCGAAAATCATATCTTGAGGAAGCGAGATGTCATAATTTCCCAAAGGTATCGAAATCGCATCATCCTTCAAAACAGTCCACCTGCGACTCAAAAAACAAACGCCCGTCGATTGGCCCCAACGGACGAACACAGAAACGTTTCACTAATACAAAACCATAGTCAGACCTTTTCAAGGTCCTCTTACATCCGACAAGGATATCATAGCGCTATACAAGAAGTCCTAAATTTTGGTTAGCTCTTCCAAACGGAAGTAGCTCGATTCGCACCTAAACAAATCATATAAGCCGATAACAATTCGCGGATTTGAAAACGGTGCGAGTCAGGACGAAATCACTAACAGGCAAAACGAAAGCCGATCAGTCATCGCATAGCCTTAAAGCTGAGAGTAAGCCTAGGTCTTGCCCTAAACCTAGTCTTGCTGGATCTTGACATCTCACAGACTTAGTATCGACACCAGATACGAGATCTAAAAACATGTCTCTCATAGCGCTAATACCTAAAACACTCGCTACAAAGTAGTACACAGACTTAGCGACAAAATAAGAGTTAGAATACGAAGTGACTACTCGGATTCTACCCTCTACACTTGACGAAAGTATAAATCAAAACACAAGGCAAATTTCTGCAAAATCCACATGATATATATTCAAGCCGTAGAAACGGCAGGGATTCAAAGCCACCAACGGCCAGTCCCGAAATATACAAAGGTTACACGACCTCCTACGGTCGCGGCATATACAAATAAACAGGCCTCACACGGCCACGCAAACAACTATCAAGATAAAGGGATATAATCCCGACGACAATCCTCAGTAATCAAGGTCAAGGTATTCGGACATGAAGATCCCGAACGAAGTAACAGGCTGGTCAACTTCTTCATTCACGCCTTCCCTGTTTCCGCCTGCTTCGGCCTCCACCGTGTCCTCCGAAACCTTGATGGGGTCCCAAAGCTTCCTGACCCTTCCTTCGATCGGAGGAACTAAGGATTCAGCGTGAGCGCATTCGCTCATAAAACCTTCCATCTCAGCAATCTCGGAGGGAAGGAAAAACCGGTTTCTGCGACTTGTGAAGGTTAGCGACCGATCCCCGGCACTCGCGGAAATCACCCACAAACTCTTGAGCTTCCTTCAAGCTCTCGAACTCGGTGGCGATTGATTCAGCCCTCCGCGCCATCTCGGCAGCGATAGCTCTCCTCCCTCTCGGCAGCGATCGCTCTCCTCCCTCTCCTTTCCGCACGAACAAGGGCCCGAGAATGAAGTTCGATCTGTTTCTGACTTTGTTCCTTAGCCTCTTTCCGTAAACGGAAGAGTTCGCGTTTGGCTTCTTCGGCTTTGAAGCGAGAGATCCTCGATCTTCGAAAGCTTTCATCGAGTGCCGTTCCAAACACCCTCATCCCCTGTATAAACTTAGGATCAGAAAAATATATATCCAACAATGGTAATATTTATGATCAAAGTTCAAAGGATAAACCTCGTTGATTCCTTGAGTACCCTCGGCAAAAGCTCTCTTCTTCACGTCATCCTCGAGCGACTCATCAGTAGTAGCGCTGGAGGAGACCATCGAAAAATTGCTAGGCAGAGCTTCGCTGGTTCCACCCCTTCTCGGGAGCAAAGCCAGAGTCTCCTCTAAATGGCGAACGATCTTCCGAGGCCGTCTCACATTTGACCTCTTTGCCTTTCCGAGACCTATGTCTCCGCCTCCGAACAGGCAAAACAGCAGCCGGCTCAACGTCGCACGAAACGTCGGAAGGCTGAGAGGCGACTCGGGATCGATGGAGTTCCACCGCATTTCTAATCCGCTCGACGGAAAAAGTACTCCAGAAGAATGGCCTTTCCTGGAGAAGGTCTCGTTTGACGAAAATATTGGCATCAGTGTGCGCGACAATCTTGTTAACTGCACGATAAACAAAAGCTTTATCTTCATGCACGTTTAAAGTACGAAAACAAAAAAAAAAAAGAGAAGAGAATTAGTCGTGTTACCGCGATCGAAGTTCTACTCCTGAGGGAATAAGTGAAGGCAGCTTTCCTCCACGGATTCCCTATCTATTCGTACAAATAAGAAGCGATCAAACCATGATTTTGGGTTCGAAGTAGTCCCCTGGATTATGGCCATGTTCTTCCGCGGGATCACGGAATACGAACCTTCAATTGACGTTGGCTTGGTATACCAAAGTCCCTCGAAATCACTAGGAGTAAGGTCCATACCTAACTCGTAACTCGAGACTACCACGCCAAACCAACTCTCCAAAGACGGGACAGTGAGCTGGCTGATTGAAAGTCCGAAAGAACGAAGCGCGCGGACAATGGTACCAGGGATCGGGAACCACATGCGGCTGTACGAAAGAAAAGCTTCATAGCAAGTGAAGAAGCCCTGCGGAGGATCCCTTGCGCTCTCGTCAGCGGTCGGAATCCGGAACGTGACCCCACTCGGAACTTGGTAAAAGTTTCGAAGAGTTGTGATGTACTCGGGAGAGACCATGCTTGGTGAGAAAGGCGCGCCCGGCGCCCTCTGATGTCTCTTGGGAATGGGGATGTCCCGCGGAGGAGGACACAAGCCAAATACAGCTTTGTAGTATGCCTCCCTCGTGTCCTCATCAACTTCTTCTTCGTGTTTCGGCGCAACCACTTCATCGACGGGAGAATCGCCCGAAGATGAGTGAGAAGAAGAATTCCTTTTAGAGGATCTTGATCTTGAAGACATTTTTCTTGAGAGAGAAAATTTAGGAGGTAAAATCCTTGTGATGAAGTAAGAATGACTGAAAATTCTTACTCCATCTTTATAAGGAAAGAAAAGTTACTATTTACTCAGACTTTCGGCAAACGATTGCGTCTCTACACCTTCCTATCCAGCTATACCGCAAGCTAGGACCTGTTACCAAAAACCACGGTCCTAGCCAGCTGGGGGGCTAACTGTTGGGGTCAAAATCGGTCAAAGACGCAATCAATACCCGAAAGTCCTTGGAAACAATCAAGCGTCGAATAAAACCAAGAAAAAAAACTAGTTATTCGACGAAAACGTCGGAAGGATGATCGCATCGTAGCCGGACACCAGCGGGAACAACCGCTACAACCCGGCTTCGGCGATGCTGGCACGGCGCCGGTGCCAACTTCGCCCGTGCTGGCGCCGGCGCCAGTGCCAACTTCGCCCGTGCTGGTCACGGGCGCCGGGCGCCAGCTCGCCCGTGCTGGTCACGGGCGCCGGGCGCCAGCCCGCCCGTGCTGGTCACGGGCGCCGGGCGCCAGCCCGCCCGTGCTGGTCACGGGCGCCGGGCGCCAGCTCGCCCGTGCTGGTCACGGGCGCCGGGCGCCAGCTCGCCCGTGCTGATCACGGGCGCCGGGCGCCAGCCCGCCTGTGCTGGTCACGGGCGCCGGGCGCCAGCCCGCCTGTGCTGGTCACGGGCGCCGGGCGCCAGCTTCGCCCGTGCTGGTCCGCGGCGAAACCTGCGCTTCGTGCTGGTCACAGGCGCCGGGCGCCAGCACCCATGTCCAAATCCCAGGCGCCGGGCGCCAGCACCCATGTCCAAATCCCGGGCGTCCAAGTACGGACCACTCGACAAGTGCGATCTTCTTCCCGCAAAACCGTCTCAACAAACTAGTCCAACTATGCACTTTGTATCCTTGCTCGAAGACTCACCGTTCAACTCCTTGGAGACAAGAAACCCAAGAACCCCGTTTCGTCTTGGTCGAAATAAATTGGGAAAACTTCGGGAGACCACCAAAGGTTCACGAATGGATCTCGATTCATCGGCTAAAACGATCACTGTTATTCTAAAAACACCAGTCATCTAGACTATACGGTGAATTGAGATTCCTTCGGCAAAACAAGTATCATGACAGGCTGGTTTCTCTGAAAAATCGTGAAACGTCCGCGATCGAAACAACGGCCCCCGATGGCCCGAACGCGACCGAATCGGCCCACTTGCGATTTAAACAGGAAACCAAGTTGAGATGGACATGACACCCCATGTTTATCTTAACATAAGATAAATGTTAAGTTTCCCGAAAATAAATGTGAAGTTTCTTGAAGATAAATGTCAAGTTTCCCGATTAACATGAAGACCGGCGGAAATGGAAAGAAGTCCGATTCACGATAGATTCGGCCCAAAGGAAGAATAGACCGTCTTAAAGAGGAGTATATAAGGAGAGCTTGGGGCGAGGAGCAAGGAGATAACTTTTTCAGAGCAACATAGCACTTAGAGCAACTTAGGCATTATTTTCCGTTTTTACTAGCGAGCTGCGACTCAACTAGGTTAGAACTTAGGTTGCTAGACTAGCGAACTTGCCGACAGCTCTTGTAGCCAAGGCTCTTACCTGTTGTTCCGCAGCTCAAACAGTTCGGAAATAAGATCTTTTGCTCTATTCTTTTTTCTTACGATTTTCATTCCGTTTTTCTTATTCTCTTTGTCGTACTGATTGTGTCGTGTGTGGCCCAGCAGATAACCGGGACCTTCAGGGAAGGCTTGGTTCACTTGGCTTTCCTCCAAATCAACTTAATTTGACAGTGAGAATTTCGGTTCCCACATGACCTAGGGCCATCATCGTCTTCCTCGTCAGAGAGGCGAAAACGTCGGCGCCGCCATGGAACTCTTGGGACTGCCTCGCTGCTCGCTTCAAAAGTGGCACCGGGAGATATCGTGGGCGAAGAAAATGGATCAGCAGAGGGATGGCAAGGCCTGGCACGCCGGCCGAGAATGGTGGGCGAAGAAAATGGATCAGCAGTGGGCTGGTTGCTCATCTTGCCGAATCCAGGAAAAAGTAAAAGTGATGTAAGAGGGGGTTTTCGCAAAGGTAACCGGAGAGTGTTTCTCACAAATTACTTGCGATATTCGCGACCACGGATTATGTTTTCCTCATTCACTTTTGCGTACTGCGAAATCGTTTTGCATGAGACCGATCATGTTTTTTCCAAAGGCTGTTTTGTTTTAAAATGTTCTTGTTATCAAAGTAATGGATGACGGTTTCATGGAGATAGAAAATCGCAGATTGTTAAAGTAGCGATGTTTCTGCGGATTACGCGGAGATGTTTCGCTATGATTTCGACCTTTGATCTAAAGCTGCTTCAACTACTCATGGAGTTTTACCGAAGTTTATTTCGTTATTTTCGTAGTTCACCGTCGTTCTATTAGTCTGACGTTGGTACACGTTTCTAGTCGTGAGTTTGCGACGAGAGGTAACGTAGAGTTTTCAGGACTATGTTTGTAACGGTTGGGCTATGCCGCTAGCGTTTTTTAGACGAATCTTATTGCTGCGAGAGTTTGCTTTGTCAAAAGCGTTGTCTTGATGCTGTAGCAAAAAGTTTTAGAATATGGGATTATACGGGTATAGTATACGTACCTACTTCCCTTTTATTTTTACGAAAGAAAACGGGTTAGCCGTTCTTTCGAAGGCTTGTGTATGTTTTTTCTTTCTTTTAAGAAGCGGGATGAATATGCTTTAGAACGCGTGGCGATCGTTTCTCGGTTTTTCGAGAGACTATCGGTTTGCATGTTCTGCCTGGACAATCAAGGAACAATGGAACAAGACTGGAAATTTTTCCTAAGACTTAGCTTGCTAGACTATCCACCTAGGTCCTAAGTTCCATAAATTTTACGGCAGTTTTCAAGACGTTTTTGTTCCTGTCCTACGAAGCATTAAAACCTTTACAAAAATTTTCGAGAAAATAGTCTTCGAAGGTTTCGGCATTTCCGAAGGAATCCCTTTTTCTCGTATAGTCGAGATGATTGGTGTTTAGAATAACCGTGATCGTTTAATACGATGAATCGAAATCCATTCATCATTCGAACCTTTTATGGTCTTCGAGATTTCCAGTGTCGGGATCGAGATGGACTTGGATTAAGTAGACTTCCGTCTTGAGGGTTTGAGTAATGAGGCTTGAACTTAGATTCTAGAATCTGAGCTTCGTTAAACAATCGAGAAGGCTTTGCGGAAGAATCGTCGTGTTTCTCGAACAATCTGAACATGGGTTTAAGGGACCAAGATGTTGCCATTGCCGAGATCCGCGAAATGATTGCGGATGAAGCCAGGACCCTGCGCCCGGTGCCAGGTGCCCTGCCGCCCGGCGCCAGGTGCGGCGTGGTCGGTCTGCCGCCCGGCGCCAGGTGCGGCGTGGTCGGTCTGCCGCCCGGCGCCAGGCGACCTGCCACCGGCGCCAGCGCGGCGTGGTCGGTCTGCCGCCCGGCGCCAGGTGCGGCGTGGTCGGTCTGCCGCCCGGCGCCAGGCGACCTGCCACGGTGCCAGGCGACCTGCCACCGGCGCCAGGCGCGGCGTGGTCGGTCTGCCGCCGGCGCCAGGTGCGGCGTGGTCGGTCTGCCGCCGGCGTCAGGCGTCCTACCGCCCGTGCCGTGTCCTGCGTCCGCCGATGCTGCTGTTGCTCGACCTCGTCGATCCCCGGGGCTCACGATCCGTTCGTGCCTTCCCGAGAGTTGTTCGGAAGAAGTACGGCAGTGGGAATTGGTGACCCGATTTGCCGTGCTTCTATTCCGCGAGTAATCTAGGGTTTCCCCAAGGTTTCGAGGAGAATAAGTTTTAATTTTCCGAGAGGTTCTCGAAAGAAAAGTTTTTTTGTAGAAACCTTGCTCGTTGCGATTTCTCTTACTTGGTAACAAGACGAATTTTTGGGGTTTGATAGATTTTATCGTTGCCCTTTCTGTTTAGATAGAAATTGCGAGCTCGTTTTCGTGCTCTTCCTGTGGCGGAAGCCGCGCTAGGTTTTGATTTGCTCGAGGACCGTGGCGTTTGCGTGGCGTTGGCGTGGAACAGTCGCTGCTGGAGTTGTTTTACCATCGTTGACGCAAACTGCATGTTTTTCTTTCATATTTCCGGACATCGGTTCGATCAAGCGTTTTGCGGCCGTATGAGTAAGAGTAATCCGTCCCCCCTCCTTCTAGCGCCAAACTGTGGGAACCGAAATTCACACCGTCGATTTTAATGAATATAAACGGAGGAAAGCCAAGTTAACCCGACTTTCCCTAAAGTTCCGGATTCTCTGCAACAGCCAACGACAAATGACCGAATAAATGCGGAAAAGGTTTTGTTAACATTTGGGACTGGACCTTAAGAAAGGCTGCCTACGTACCCCTTTCGAGGATCAAGTCGGACGTAGTTCAGTTTAGAAAGAATTGAAAAAGATATCGAACCGTCTGGGCGGGTTCGTCTAGTATGAGCGTTTGTCATAGACACAGGCATGTCGAAGATAACGCCTAGGGTTTCTATGTGCGGAGATCTGAAGTAAAAGAATTGTCTGATCCTTCCGAGAGGAGCGAAGATTTGCGAGCAGAAGGCGGCCAGACATTCTAGGGCCTGCTTTGCTAGTCTAACTGCCTAAATTCTAAGTTCTATCAGCTAACAGGAGCTCTCTAGGTCTCCAATCTAGGATTTTCGGATCCCCTTCCCCTCTGCTCTTGCTCTCCTTATATACTCACTTCTAGGTCGGTTTGCCTTAGGATGATGGACTTCGCCTTTGGGCCCAAGTTTATCTCTTCAGGAAATATTCCATTTTCGTCGATCTTTGTAATTATCCTCGAGTTTTCCCCTATTTTTCGGTGACTTGATGTTTATCCGATGTTCGAGAATTGGATAAACCGTCATAGTCTGATTGGGCCTGAATTCTTAAAATCGTAAGTAAGTCCGTGGACTTTTCTTAAGTCGTTGAACGTTTTATACGATTTCTCGGAAAGACTATCTTTCTCGTAAAATTAACCGTATAGCCTAATGGATCGATGTTCGAGTTAATCGATCTTGTTTTACACGATATCCTCTACGATAAATTCAACCTTTCTAGTTTTTGTCTTAAAACATCGAGGATGATTCCAATCAAGTCGAATCGAGAGATGTTAATTCCGTGGCCGTGATCGTATCAAACCCACGAGGATTGATCCAAACAGGCCAAGATGGGATCAGACCGAGCATGATGGGACCAAGACCAGGACGAGGACCGAGACCAGGACGAGGACCGTCGACCGGCGCCAGGCCGGCTTGCGTGGCGCTTACGCCCGGCGCCAGGCGGCTTGCGTGGCGCTTACGCCCGGCGCCAGGCGGCTTGCGTGGCGCTTACGCCCGGCGCCAGGGCTTACGCGGCGTGAGCGGCTTGCGTGGCGCTTGCCTCTGGCGCCAGACCGGCTCCGTCTCGCCTGCCGCCCGTGGATTCTCCGTCTCCAGGGGTTCTCTGCCGCCCGTGGGTTCTCCGTCGCCCGATCTTTCCCCCGTTGGCCGTTCGTGCGGGAAATCTTTGAGTTTGGAAGGATCTTTAGCCGTTGATTTCGAGATAACCGTTTTTTATCCCAACAATCCTTCTAGAAATTCTTCTTGGCATATCCTTCAACATCCAGTGGTTCCATTCCGGAGACTTTCAGGCATAGATTTCGTCGTGACCGATTTTGACCCCAACAGTTAGCCCCCTAGCTCGTTAGAACTTTTGCGATGTTCTTGCAAGCGGTAAGACATGTTAGGTAAGCTAGTCAGAATTAATGGTTGAAGAGCTCCGTTGAAAGTGGTAAGATTGGGGCTGTGCCTTTCGAAGGCTGCCTACGTACCCTTGTTTAAGGGATCAAGCCTTTCGTAGTTTGTTTTGGAGTTAAGATTGTTATGACCTGTTTTCCAGCGAGACTTTTATCGTCTGGTTATGTGTCGTGTAGAAACTTTCGAGCATGTTGTTGTCAATTGCATGTGTGAGTTGTCATCTCATTCCTACCTCTTAGATGATCACCATACCCGTTGTCGTGTAAGATGAAAATTGCTGAAGTCTTTCGGTTCGTGGTGACTCATAAACGTACAAATATAAATGAAGAGACAAATTTTGGGATCTCGTATCCGGTTGTTGATACTATGCCTTTGAGATGTCAAGATCCAGCATGGCTGGCTTAAGGGCAAGACCTATGTTTACTCTCGGACTAAGGCTTTGCGATGACAAGTCGGCTTTCGTTTTGCATGTTTGTGATTTTAACCTGATTCGTACCGATTTAAAGTCCGCAAATTTTTATCGGCTTATGTGACTTGTCTTGGCACGAATCGAGCTACTTCCAAAGGCTGTTTGGAGGTGCTAACCAAAATTTTGGATTTTTTGTATAGCGCGCTATGTTATCCTTGTCGGATATAAGAGAACCTAACTTTTCGAGGGCGGCTAATGTCTGTTTAGGACGTTAGAGTTCGTTTGTTATGATCAGCAACAACGAAATGATACAATTTTAGAGGCATGTTACCGTTTAGAGGTGTGTTTGACATTTTTGAGTTTCAGAGACGAAAATTTCGTCTGGAATATTTTGAGGAAAAAGGTCCTTCGAGCGTTAGCAACGTCTCACGGTGCTGAAGGTTGAGTTTTCCTTGTGCCGCATTTCGTGTTTAAAATGTTCGCGGGCTTGGAGATGTTTTGCGAATGTTCGCAGCCAAAAACTGTTGTTTCAGTTTGGGCGCTGAATTGTTCTATTTTCGATTGAGGAATTAGGACCGAGGGGAGCGTAAGTTTGTCCCAGGGAAGGAGCGTGATATCTTGCATATTTACATGTTTTTAGCAATCATATCTTGTGTACTTTGATCATTTAGATTAGGCATTAGGCATCTTTAAGTTCATATTGCATTCATATGTCCTTATTAGGTGTTGGAGTGTGCCATGGAGTTATTGGAGGTGTTTGGGAGTATTGTGATCAAAAAGGGGGTGAAAGATGAACATGGACGGAGGCCTTAAAGAAATCTTCTGTTGCTAAGATTTTTTCTAGACACAGAAAATTGAGTTAGCTTTCTAATGAAAGTGGTTTCAAGTCATTTGGAGCTATATCGGAGGAGTTATGATCAATTTACTAGAGGCATATCAACCCTGGTCGAGGATCTGGCCGGGTAGGACTGGCCGGGTAAGGCTACCCGGGCGCATTGAACGAGAGCTGGTCGAGGAGGAACTGGCCGGGTAGAATGGACAAGGGAAAGATACCTGGGTGCGTTGGAAGAAGAACTGGCCGGGGAGAACGAGCCGGGGAGGCCTACCCGGGCGCAAGAAAGGCTGGTCGAAGGCGCTTTCCGGCGGGTAGAATGGACCGGGGAGAGCCAATCTGGTCTACCCTGACCGCTTTTCTCACCCTTTGGTCGACCTTGAAGTGCTCCAGGGCCATTTTGGTCATTTCTCTACATGTTTTTAAGGGCTTTCAAGTCTCATATAAATACTTATGTAATCCCAAAGTTGGGACTTAACTTCTTTTCTCTCAAGAACACTTTTAGATCTTGAATAAAGATTTGATCTTGAATCCTTCTTCATTTATTTGTTTTGTGTTTACTAGATTTTTTCTATCACTTATCATGTTTAACCTTGAATCATCCATGGTTTTAAGGTTTTCCATATCTATTAGTGAGTAGATCTATCTAGGGTTCATGGGCTTGGGAGACTAAGGGTGATTAGGTGTAGATCTAAGATGTTCTAGGGTAGATCCTTCTTGATCCTTGCTCGTAGAGTGTTCTTCTTGCTATTTTGGAGTTGGCCTCTTCAAAATAGAGCTATAGGCATTTCATGCCCGGAAGGTGTTCTATGAAATGCATGAACCAACTCTTCAATGCTTTTAACATCTTTTACCTAAGGGATTAGTTGTTAAAGGTGTTGAGTTAGCTAATAGACTTGTTCTTATTGATTGCTTTCATATTATTCATCCTCAGGAATTAGATGCTTGAGATATGTTAGTGAATGATCATTCATCTAGGGATAGAGGTTGCTTAGGATTGTGTCTAGGCTTAAGGTGTTACATTGATTGAAAGTTTGCCATCTTAGATTGAAGCTTGATCACCCAAAATCAATTCTCTTGTCCCATCAATCCCCTTGCCTCATATTGAAAAGAAAGTTCACTCTTTTATTGCATTTTTAGTATTGTCTTAGTACATAATCATCTTCACTCAATGGTTGCACTTAGATTAAGCATAGATTTGCATTCCCTTTGCATTGAAATCTCTTAGAATTGGATTGACATCTTGTATACTACAACATTTGATTGGACCCTTGAAAAATCCATCATCAAATTGGCGCCTTTGCCAAGTTCTAAGTTGATTTTGACATTGAGATTTAGTCAATTGCTTGAGACTAAGTCATTTTTCTTTTATTGTGCTATTGCTTCTCCTTGTTCTTTTCCCTTTCCATTTCAGGTGTATGATAACTAGATGCAGAGGTGCATCAAACTTGATTCCTACTGTTGAAGAAATTGCTACACTTGAGAGGGAGATTACAAGAAAGAGAAGAGAAGAAGAGCAACAGGCTCACTTGCAGAGATTGGGGTTTGATATGGAGAATCAGCCTCAAGATGGTGATGCCCTCGGAGAAAATGGTCCAAGAGCTGACAACATAAGACCACAGTGCCAACCACAACAGCCACAGCGCCAAGCTAGAGCAATTGGAGCCTATGATCAACCTCACATTCATGGTCATAGGTTTGGGATCAGAGAACCAGCTGTGGAGAACAACAACTTTGAGATCAAATCAGGGATGTTGCATTTGTTTGATAACAACTAGTTTCATGGCCTTGCTGTGGAGGATCCCCTTGATCACTTGGACACATTTGATAGCTACTTTAGCTTGTCCAAGACTAATGGAGTCTCTGAAGATGCTTTCAAGCTGAGATTGTTTCACTTCTCTTTGGGAGACAAGGCACATCAAGGGGAGAAGGCTCTTCCAAGTGACTCTATCACAACTTGGAATGAGTGCAAGAGGGCATTCCTAGAGAAGTTCTTCTCTACCTCAAGAACATCCAAGATCAGAAATGAGATCTCTAGCTTTCAGCAGAAGAACCTTGAGGGCTTTAGTGAATCATGGGGGAGGTTCAAGGGCTATTGGTCTCAATGCCCACATCATGGCTTCACCAAGGAAAGTTTGCTTAGTACCTTCTACAGAGGTGCTCTTCCAGAGTTCATGAGAAGATTAGACACAGCCAGCAATGGGTTCTTCTTGGGCAGAACTGAGCAGGATGCAGAGGAGCTGGTGGAGAACATGGCCAAGAGTGACTCAGTCTACAGCGAGGAGCATGATAGGGCCAACAGAGGCAGTGATGAAGATGATCAGCACACAAGGAAGGAGCTGAAATCTATCCAAGAGAAGCTGGACAACATTATTGCAGAAAAGGCTAAGCAGGAGCAGATTAACTCCATTGGGAACAAGAAACAAAAGCAGCCTGCTAGGAATAATCAGGTTGATGGTTTAGAAGGTCAAGAGGAGCGGTGCTTCATCAATGCTAATGGCACATGGTACAAGAAAGAGCCCAACTTCCAGTACCAAAACAACTATCAGCAAAGGCTTTACTACAACAATCAGCAAGGAGGTTACCAAGCCAATCAAAACTATCCTCAAGCCAACCAGTCTACTCAGCCTCAAGGAAGCTTTTCTCAAGCTCAGGCTCCAAGTTCAAATATGGAGTCCATGTTCAAGCAAATATTAGAAGCTCAAGAAAGAAATGCTAAAAACATTGGTGATGAGTTCAAGAACATCCATGCAAAGATTGATGGGACCTATTCTGACCTCAACAACAAGTACATGCAACTTGCCTCTCATCTCAAAGCTTTGGAGAGCCAGGTTGCCTCTATGTCTTCATCTTCCAAGAGCCCAATGGGATCTCTACCAGTAAAACTAGAGAAAAATCCAAGAAATCTTGCAATGTCATCCTCTCTACCACTTCTTTAGAGATTGAGATGTGTGCTCATGAGAAAGAGGAGGATGAGATTGAAATATTTGGAACTGAGTTTGGGGAAGTTGAGAGATTTGTTGTGGCCACAGCTGAAGCACATATTCTGAAGGATGCTGCCAAGAAGGCTGAAGTAAAGAGTCTGCAGAAAGCTGAGCCTAGTGCTGAGACACCAGCTGTGAAGAGAGCAGACAACAAGCTGAAAGAGGGGAAGCAGGAAGACACTGAGTTTGAGTTCTCACCCTATGATAAGCTCCCTTTTCCCCAAAGAGTTCTCACCAAAGCTCAGAAGAAGGTGATCTCAAAGTTCAGGAAAGATCTTAGTGATGTTGGAGTCAAGCTTCCAGAGATCTCAGGTATGCGTGAAGCTCATGTCCAGATGATGCTCATCAAGGACATTCTAGACCACCAAGCTGAAGTGGCTGAGCTTTTGGACATCTCCATTCTGAAGATTGATCCACCCATCCTTCCAAAGTCCCTCCCTAAGCTTGAGTCTCAAGGGAAGTTCACATTGTCTTACTCACTTGGTAAGATAAATATGGATGATGCTCTTGTTGATAGTGGTGCAAGTGTGAATGTGATTTCCATGGATATGGTGAAGAGTCTTGGTATTGAAAGCATGGAACCAGACACTTCTTCTCTCACCTTTGGGGACTCTTCTTCTGCAACCCCAATTGGTATCATCAAGGATTTCCCCTCGAAGATTGGATCCTGCACCATACCCATTGACCTCACTGTTTTGAAGATGGCATCTGAAGAGAGAGTCCCTTTGATCCTTGGCACTCTTTTCCTCACTACAGTTGGCGCACGCATTGACTTTCCAAACAAGAAGATCACCCTCATGCATGTGAACAAAGCTGTCTCCTACCCTCTCAAATCTCCATTGGATTTTTGTTATTGTGGGACAATAACTTGTGGTACCAAAGCTGTTGAGAAAACTCAAGATGAAGTGGTTGTTTGCAAGAAAGAAGGCCTTGCTGGAGAGTCTTCTAAGGAGTTGTGTGTTGAGCACTTGGAAAGTGCTAAAAGAGAGGGGATGAGTGGAGCCTCAAAAGCCACTCATGGAAAGAAGAAGATGGTGAAAGAACCTCATCCTCCACCTCTTGATCTGATCCCACACACTCTCAATATCCAGCCGAAGAAGCTCAAGGATGGTGTCATTTAGTACAAGATCAAGCATAAGGGCAAGTCCACACCATTCTCAAATGCTAGAGCCATCATCACTCCTCAGCCCCAAGATGACCCAATCAAGCTTCAAGAGCTTCTCTCCCAGGTCCTTACCGTCACACTTGAAGGTGGGAAGGATCCTCCTTCTCACTAGTACAGGAGAAAAGGTAGTCAAGCTAGTGACTCAAAACAAACTCACTTGGGAGGAAATACCATGGTTATCCTTGTACATAGCTTTGCAATTTCAATTTTTCTTTAAGTTTTTAATAAAAGTGATTGATGTTTTCAGGTTGAGCCTAGCACTAAGGGAGAGAAGAAAGGTGGTGAAGCACCTGAGCCTTATGATTGACATGTAGCAGCCTCCTCTAGTTGCTATGAACCAAGCCAGGTCCTAGTCCTGACAACAAACACCACACCCAAACCTCCTTCTTAGGTATCACTCCAACCCTTCTTGTATATACATTTGCTTTTATCTTGCTGGGGTATCTCCTTCTCTCTTACTCACACAGAGACTGTGTGATTTAAGTGTGGGGGAGGTACCAAATATTTGATCATGTTTTCTTTGTGATTGAGAGTCTCATGTGTTGGTGCCAAAATCGGTCACGAGGGAATCAATGACTGAAAGTCTCTAGAAAGTATTTCTTGAAACAAAAAGTCTCGGATAATTTGAAAAGAAGTTATACGAGATTTTCTCTAATTAGAATATCCACTCTCTGTGAGATCGGAAGACTACGGGCGTGCGCGGACGAGAGTCCCCGGAAAGATCGGTCCTTCGCCCAAGGACATCAAGATTCGATCACCACAAAACCCTAAACACAAAAGAATCTGCCTCAAACTTCGAAGAGGTCGTTCTCTCAAACCGTGAGGAACCAGAAAACGATCAAGATATCAAATCAAAGCCCTCGCCGAGATCTTCAGCCTGGCGCCAACGGCACTCGCCTGGCGCCGGCGGCACCGTCCGCAGCGGGCTGGCCTGGCGCCGGCGGCACCGTCCGCAGCGGGCGGCCTGGCGCCGGCGGCACCGTCCGCAGCGGGCTGGCCTGGCGCCGGCGGCACCCGACCTGGCGCCGGCGGCACCGTCCGCAGCGGGCGGCCTGGCGCCGGCGGCACCCGCCACGCTGGCTGGCCTGGCGCCGGCGGCACCCGACCTGGCGCCGGTTGACGGCCCTCGTCCTGGTCTCGGTCCCATCGTGTTTGGTCTGATCCCATCTTGGCTTGTTTGGATCAATCATCGTGAGCTTGGGACGATCACGGCTACGGAATAAACATCCTTCGACTCGATTGGAATCGTCCTCGATGTTTTACGACAAAAACTAGAAGGATTGGATTTCTCGTAGAAGATATCGTATAAAACAAGGTCGATTAACTTGAACATTGATCCATTAGGCTATACGGTTTATTTTACGAGAAAAATAGTCTTTTCGAGAAATCGTATAAAACGTTCAACGACTTAAGACAAGTCCACGGACTTACTTACGATTTTAAGAATCCAGGCTGTTGGTGTCAAAATCGGTCACGGCGAAATCAATGACTGAAAGTCTCTAGAAAGTATTTCTTGAAACAAAAAGTCTCGGATAATTTGAAAAGAAGTTATACGAGATTTTCTCAAATTAGAATATCCACTCTTTGGTGAGGTCGAAAACGGTTATCTCAAAATCAATGGCTAGGATTATTTTTTACTTATGGGTTCTTTGTGAAACACTTCTTGAAAGTGAGATCGGAAGACTACGGGCGTGTGCGTACGAGAGTCCCCGGAAAGATCGGTCCGCTCGCCCAAGGACATCAAGATTCGATCACCACAAAAACCCTAAACACAAAAGAATCTGCCTCGAAACTTTGAAGAGGTCGTTCTCTCAAACCGTGAGGAACCAGAAAACGATCAAGATATCAAATCGAAACCCTCGCCGAGATCTTCAGCCTGGCGCCGGCGGCACTCGCCTGGCGCCGGCGGCACTCGCCTGGCGCCGGCGGCACCGTCCGCAGCGGGCGGCCTGGCGCCGGCGGCACCGTCCGCAGCGGGCGGCCTGGCGCCGGCGGCACCGTCCGCAGCGGGCTGGCCTGGCGCCGGCGGCACTCGCCTGGCGCCGGCGGCACCCGCCACGCTGGCTGGCCTGGCGCCGGCGGCACTCGCCTGGCGCCGGCGGCACTCGCCTGGCGCCGGCGGCACCGTCCGCAGCGGGCGGCCTGGCGCCGGCGGCACCCGACCTGGCGCCGGCGGCACCGTCCGCGGGCGGCCTGGTGCGGCGGCACCGTCCGCAGCGGGCGGCCTGGCGCCCGGTCGGCGGCCCTCGTCCTGGTCTCGGTCCCATCGTGTTCGGTCTGATCCCATGTTGGCTTGTTTGGATCAATCATCGCGGAGCTTGGGACGATCACGGCTACGAATAAACATCCTTCGACTCGATTGGAATCGTCCTCGATGTTTTACGACAAAAACTAGAAGGATTGGATTTCTCGTAGAAGATATCATATAAAACAAGGTCGATTAACTTGAACATCGATCCTTTACGCTATACGGTTTATTTTACGAGAAAAATAGTCTTTCCGAGAAATCGTATAAAACGTTCAACGACTTAAGACAAGTCCACGGACTTACTTACTATTTTAAGAATTCAGGCCCAATCAGGCTATGACGGTTTATCCGATTTCCCGAATATCGGATAAACATCAAGTCACCGAAAACTCGAGGATAATTACGAAGATCGACGAAAATGGAATACTTCCTGAAGAGATAAGCTTGGGCCCAAAGGCGAGGTCCATCATCTTAAGGCAAACCGACCTAGGAGTGAGTATATAAGGAGAGCAAGAGCAGAGGAGAGGAAGATCCAAAAAAATCCTAGAATCTAGACTTAGAGAACTCCTTCTAGCTTAGAGAACTTAGAACTAAAGCGGTAGGGCCAGCGAGGCAGGACTTAAAACGTCTGGCCGCCTCTTGTTCTAGTTTTATCTTCTCCGCAAGACCCCTGTTCCTCTCGGAAGGATCTAACTATACTTTTACTCAGAGCTCCGCACTTAGAAACCTTAGGCATTATCTTCGACATGCCCGCTTATAACCAACGCCATATTGATCTAACCAGGCCCTAGAACGCCTGGCCACCTCCTGCTTCGCAAATCTCCGCTCCTCTCGGAAGGATCGGACAATTCTTTTACTTCAAAGCTCCGCACATAGAAACCCTAGGCATTATCTTCGACCTGCCTGTTTCTATGACAAACTCTCATACTAGATCGAACCCGCCCAGACAGTTCGATCTCTTGTTCAATTCTTTCTAAACTGAATTACGTCCGACTTGATCCTCGAAAGGGGTACATAGGCAGCCTTTCTTAAGGTCAAGTCTCAAATCTTAACAAATCTTTTTCCGCATTTATTCGGTCACTTGTCGTTGGCTGTCGCAGAGAATCCGGACCTTCAAGGAAAGTCGGGTTAACTTGGCTTTCCTCCGCAATCTTATTCATTAAAATTGACGGTGTGAATTTCGGTTCCCACACAGGCCCAATCAGGCAATGACGGTTTATCCGATTTCCCGAACATCGGATAAACATCAAGTCACCGAAAACTCGAGGATAATTACGAAGATCGACGAAAATGGAATACTTCCTGAAGAGATAAGCTTGGGCTCAAAGGCGAGGTCCATCATCTTAAGGCAAACCGACCTAGGAGTGAGTATATAAGGAGAGCAAGAGCAGAGGAGAGGAAGATCAAAAAATTAGACTTAGAGCATCCTGCTAGCTTAGAGAACTTAGAACTTAGGCGGTTAGGCCAGCGAGGCAGGACTTAGAACGTCTGGCCGCCTCTTGTTCTAGTTTTATCTTCTCTGCAAACCCATGTTCCTCTCGGAAGGATCTAACTATACTTTTACTCAGAGCTCCGCACATAGAAACCCTAGGCATTATCTTCGACATGCCCGCTTATAACCAACGCCATATTGATCTAACCAGGCCCTAGAACGCCTGGCCACCTCCTGCTTCGCAAATCTCCGCTCCTCTCGGAAGGATCGGACAATTCTTTTACTTCAAAGCTCCGCACATAGAAACCCTAGGCATTATCTTCGACATGCCTGTTTCTATGACAAACTCTCATACTAGATCGAACCCGCCCAGACGGTTCGATCTCTTGTTCAATTCTTTCTAAACTGAACTACGTCCGACTTGATCCTCGAAAGGGGTACGTAGGCAGCCTTTCTTAAGGTCCAGTCTCAAATCTTAACAAATCTTTTTCCGCATTTATTCGGTCACTTGTCGTTGGCTGTCGCAGAGAATCCGGACCTTCAAGGAAAGTCGGGTTAACTTGGCTTTCCTCCGCAATCTTATTCATTAAAATTGACGGTGTGAATTTTGGTTCCCACAGTTTGGCGCTAGAAGGAGGGGGGGACGGATTACTCTTACTCATACGGCCGCAAAGAGCTTGATCGAACCGATGTCCGGAAATATGAAAGAAAAAGTTGCAGTTTGCGTCAACGATGGTAAAACAACTCCAGCAGTGACTGTTCCTATGGCCAACGGTTACGCAAACGCCACGGTGCTCGAGCAAATAAAAAACCTAGCCGCGGCTTTCCGCCACAGGAAGAGCACGAAACGAGCTCGCAATTTCTCTATCTAAACAGAAAGGGCAACGATAAATTCTATCAAACCCCAAAAATTAGTCTTGTTACCAAGTTAGAGAAATCGCGAACGAAAGCAAGGTTTCACGAAAACGCTTCTTCGAGAACCTCTCGGAAAAATAAAACTTATTCTCGTCGAAACCTTGGGAAACCCTATATTACTCGCGGAACAGAAGCACGCAAATCGGTTCACCGATTCCCACTGCCATACTCCTTACAAACAACTCTCGAGGAACAAACGGAAAACGAAGGAGGTCGGAGCTTGATCTTACTAGGACGACTTGCCATAGGGTAAGATCAGTCTTCCCAGTCCGCCTTAGTAAGAGCCCACTTTGTTCTCCTTTGTGTCTAGGTCAAAATGGCTTTTCGTTTCATCTCAATCGGAGTTTCCGTTGAGATTTTACGAAGAGAACAAAGTCACTGTCCCGACCACCTCGCCCATGGACGAGAACAACCATCACCAAGGTCACCTCGCCCATGGCCACCTCGCCTGTGGAAACCTCACTTTTCTCTCCTTTTAGTCTAGGTCAAGATGGTTTTCGCTTCGCCTCAATCGGAGTTTCCGCTGAGATTTTACTAAGGGAACAAAATCACTCTCGGCCACCTCGCCCATGGACGAGAACAACCATCACCAAGGTCACCTCGCCCATGGCCACCTCGCCTGTGGAAACCTCACTTTTCTCTCCTTTTAGTCTAGGTCAAGATGGTTTTCGCTTCGCCTCAATCGGAGCTTCCGCTGAGATTTTACGAAGAAAACAATGTCGCTGTCTCGACCACCTCGCCCATGAGAAGGATCTCTGTCCCGCCATAGACGAGACCGGTCCTCTCAGTACCATGCATCTTTGCCTAAGTTTTCGTAACTTCGATCTTTGAGTCCGTGGAGCTTCGGGATCGACGGCGCAGCAACAGCAGCATCGGGCGACGCTGACACGGCATCGGCGGCAGCCGCCTGGCGCCGGGGCATACGCCACGTGAGCCGCCTGGCACCGGGCGGCACGCTGACACGCGGCCGCCTGGCGCCGGGCGGCATCGCTGACACGCTGCCGGGCCTCGGCGCCGGGCGGCACCTGGCCTGGCCGGGCTCGCCTGGCTCGCTGCAAGGGTCCTGGCGCCATCCGCGGCAGACGCCTTCGGATCTCGGCAACGGCAACATCTTGGTCCCTTAAACCCATGTTTGGATTGTTCGAGAAACGCGACGATTCTTCCGAAAGCCTTCTTGATTGTTTAACAAAGTTCATATTTTAAAATCAAGCTCGGCAATATTTTACGAAACACCATTCAGAAGTCATACAAGATCATATGAAACGATAAGGACCTAACCAGATCGCTCATAGCCTGAAGAGCTAAGAGCCTCACTCAAGTGGCGTCTTGCCCAATGTCTCCATTTGTCTAAAGCACCCACCTTAGCCTTCTTCGAGTTATCACCTACTTCTCCTCCCTTTGTTTCAACGATTCTGTAATGTTCTTCGACACATTGTCAATTTAACCAGCAGTCTGAAGAAGCGAGAACAGGAACTGGCGTTCATATCTCTCTTTCACTCCTATGTTCTGGTCAGAATTTCATCAAAAAACCGATTCTCGTTCGGTATCAAACTTTTCAAAGTCCTTTGACGATGAACCGTTAAAAGTCACGAAACAAAGAGGAACGGGCAAGAGGCAGCCTTGAACGATCGATGAGACTAAGGCAGAACATGCAAACCGATCTAGTCTCGAAAAACCGAGACACGATCGCCTGCGTTGTAAAAGCATACTCATCCCGCTTCCTAAAAGAAAGAAAAACGCATACAAGCCTTCGAAGAACGGCTAACCCGCTTTCTCGTGAAAAGAAAAGGAAAGTAGAATGCGTATAATCCCATCTTCAAAACTTTTGCTTCAGCATCAAGACAACGCTTTGACAAAGCAAAATCTCGGCAATAAGATTCGCCTAAAAGACGCTTACGCATAGCCCAACCGCTACAAACATAGTCTTCAAACTCTACGCCGCCTCGCCGCAAACTCGCGACTAGAACGGTACCAACGCCAGACTAATAGCACGACGGTGAACTACTTAAAATAACGAAATAACCTTCGTAAAACTCCATGAGTAGTTGAAGCAGCTTTAGATCAAAGGTCGAAATCATAGCGAAATATCTCCCGTGTAATCAGCGGAAACATCGCTACTTTGACAATCTGCGATTTTCTATCTCCATGAAACCGGTCATCCGTTACTTTCCTATAACAAGAATATTTTAAACAAAACAGCCTATGGAAAAACATAATCGGTCTCATGCAAAACGCCGCAGTACGCAAAAGTGAATGAGGAAAAATAATCCGTGGTCGCAAACATCGCAAGTAATTTGTGAGAAACACTCTCCGTTACCTTTACAAAACCCCTCTTACATCACTTTACGAAAAATCCTATGTATGGTCGAGTCAATTCATACAAAGCGACTTTCGTAAAATAAACATAATGGGTCCAACGGGTAACTGTCATAGACAGTTTTGCTCCACAAGGTTTCTGGCTCCTGCTTTCACTCCCTCGGTTACGCCCGAAAGCAGGAAATAATCACGCAGGCTAACCCGCACGCGTCCGGCCGATCCCTTTAACTTTGTCCCCTCGGATAAAATGAAACGATTTTCATGCAACAAAAAATTTTTATAATGAACCATTCATCGATAACTAAGACCTAAAGTGGAAGATCGCTTCTAAAAGGCCATCAGCCATAACTCAGAAAACTCCGCTATGCTTGGCATGTCTATCTCGCAACGCTATTTGGCCTCGCCAACTACGATTTCCGTAAAGCCGGACCTGAATTCGCATCCCCATTAAGGACAATCAGAACTAACATGACCTTAAGAAGGGTCATGGTCTTATCGTTACCAACAACTTCCTTGGCGATACGGCTGAATCTAGCTTCCATGCCAATCCAAAGCTACTGTGCAATTCCACCGCCCAATCACTTAACGGCTAAAAACAACAATCCACGATTTGTTCATAGAACGCCAAGTGACTATTACGCAAGCAATTTGTCGTATAACCCAGAATCAGAAATCATACGATAAACTCTTCATACCAAAACTCAGTCCTAACAACCATATGGTTAACGGAAGATTTAAACTTATCGTCAATCGATTAAGTTCTATCGCCCGTAAACGGCATGAAAAGAAACACTCGTGACAAGGCTCCAAGAGTTACATGAGTCATCCGTAATATATACAATCAAATCCCGAAGGCCAACACTTCACGGCATCGTGAATGACGCTTCTCCCTCGGTCAAACTTACGCGACCCCTTGGTCCTGCGTCCAAACCGAAACAACAGTTTCTGGCTGCAACATTCGCGAAAACATCTCGAAGCCAGCGAACATTTCAACCACGAAATGCGGCCAAAGGAAACTCGACCTTCAGCACTGCGAGGCGTCGCTAGCCTTTCGAAGGACATTCTTTTCCTCAAAACGTTCCAGACGAAATCCTCGTCTCTAGAACTCAAAACATACAAACACACCTCTAAACGGTAACATGCCTCTAAACTGGCATCATTTCGTTGTTGCTGATCACAACAAACGAACTCTAACGTCCTAAACAGACAAATAGCCGCCCTTCAAGGGGTAGGCTCTCTTGCATCCGACAAGGATAAACATAGCGCTATACAAGAAATCCAAATTTTGGTTTAGCTCTTCAGAAGGAAGTAGCTCGACTCACGCCAGACAAATCATATAAGCCGACAACAATTAGCGGATTTTAAGCGGTGCGAGTCAGGTTAAAATCGCAAACAGCAAAACAAAAGCCGATTTGTCATCGCAAAGCCTCAGTCCGAGAGTAAACCTAGGTCTTGCCCTAAACCCAGCCACGCTGGATCTTGACATCTCACAGACATAGTATGGTATCACGAGATCAAAAATTTGTCTCTTCACTTAAGCCTATTCATTTCACTAACTTTTCACAGAATCGGTAAACCGCGGAAAATCTCGCTTTATGCAAACAATAGGTACGGTGATCATCAGGGAACTAGGAATGAGACGACAACTCACACCCTCTTTCTCATTTTTAGAAAAAACTGAAGTTCATAAATAATCGAAAAACAAATACATCAACAGCATCATGCTCGAAAGTCTCATGACACATAACCAGACCATATAAATCTGCGGGAAAACAGATCACAAGGGTCTTAAACTCCAAAGCGAACTACGGAAGGCTTGATCCCTACAACAAAGTGCGTAGGCAGCCTTGAAGCGGAGCCCCAATCTTACCACTTTCAACGGAGCCTATCAACCATTAATTCCGCCTATCTTACCTGACATGTCTTATCGCTCGCAAGAACATCACGAAGGTTCTAACGAGCTGGGGGGCTAACTGTTGCTGTCAAAATCGGTCACGACGAAATCAATGACTCAAAGTCTCTAGAAAGTATTTCTTGAAACAAAAAGTCTCGGATAATTTGAAAAGAAGTTATACGAGATTTTCTCAAATTAGAATATCCACTCTACGGTGAGGTCGAAAGCGGTTATCTCAAAATCAACGGCTAGGATTATTTTTACTTATGGGTTCTTTGTGAAACACTTCTTGAAAGTGAGATCGAAGACTACGGGCGTCTTGGCGTACAAGAGTCCCATAAAGATCGGTCCGCTCGCCCAAGGACATCAAGATTCGATCACCACAAAAACCCTAAACACAAAAGAATCTGCCTCGAAACTTCGAAGAGGTCGTTCTCTCAAACCGTGAGGAACCAGAAAACGATCAAGATATCAAATCGAAGCCCTCGCCGAGATCTTCAGTCTGGCGGGCGGCACCCGGCCTGGCGCCGGTGGCACCTGTCACGCTGGCCGGCCTGGCGCCGGTGGCACCTGTCACGCTGGCCGGCCTGGCGCCGGTGGCACCTGTCACGCTGGCCGCCTGGCGCCGGTGGCACCCGACCTGGCGCCGGTGGCACCTGTCACGCTGGCCGGCCTGGCGCCGGTGGCACCTGTCACGCTGGCCGCCTGGCGCCGGTGGCACCTGTCACGCTGGCCGCCTGGCGCCGTCGACGCCCTCGCCCTGGTCTCGGTCCCATCGTGTTCGGTCTGATCCCATCTTGGCTTGTTTGATCAATCATCGTGAGCTTGGGACGATCACGCTACAGAATAAAAATCCTTCGACTCGATTGGAATCGCCCTCGATGTTTTACGACAAAAACTAGAAGGATTGGATTTCGTAGAAGATATCGCGATAAAACAAGGTCGATTAACTTGAACATCGATCCTTTACGCTATACGGTTTATTTTACGAGAAAAATAGTCTTTCCGAGAAATCGTATAAAACGTTCAACGACTTAAGACAAGTCCACGGACTTACTTACGATTTTAAGAATTCAGGCCCAATCAGGCTATGACGGTTTATCAGATTTCCAACATCGGATAAACATCAAGTCACCAAAACTCGAGGATAATTACTAAGATCGATTTAAAATGGAATACTTCCTGAAGAGATAAGCTTGGGCCCAAAGGCGAGGTCCATCATCTTAAGGCAAACCGACCTAGGAGTGAGTATATAAGGAGAGCAAGAGCAGAGGAGAGGAAGATCCAAAAAAATTCTAGAATATAGACTTAGAGAACTCATGCTAGCTTAGAGAACTTAGAACTTAAGCGGTAGGGCCAGCGAGGCAGGACTTAGAACGTCTGGCCGCCTCTTGTTCTAGTTTTATCTTCTCCGCAAGACCCCTGTTCCTCTCGGAAGGATCTAACTACACTTTTACTCAGAGCTCCGCACATAGAAACCCTAGGCATGATCTTCGACATGCTCGTTTCTATGACCAACGCCAGATTAGACGGACCAGGCCCTAGAACGCCTGGTCAGCCTCTTGTTCTAGTTTTATCTTCTCCATGAACCCTGTTCCTCTCGGAAGGATCGGACAATTCTGTTACTTCAAAGCTCCGCACATAGAAACCCTAGGCATTATCTTCGACCTGCCTGTTTCTATGACAAACTCTCATACTAGATCGAACCCGCCTAGGGTTTCTAAGTGCAGAGCTCTGAGTAAAAAGAATTGTCGGATCCCTTTACGAGAAAACAAACCTTCACGGTTTTAGTCATAAAACTTCGATAATAACTCCAATCAAGATGAAACCAGCGATACTAGGTCCGTGTCTTGGATGATACAAAAATACAGAGGGCAGGGGAGTTGATACAAGTTGGACTGGTCGGGATGGGACCGCCCTCCATGTGAGCCACGGGCGAGGAGGTGAGGCCCTAGGGCGCAGGTGGCCGAACGAGATGTCCTCTTTAGGGCGCAGGTAGCCTTGGACGAGCCATCCTGCGCCCTAGGGGAGGTGGCCTTGGAAGAGCCGTCCTGCGCCCTAGGGGAGGTGGCCTTGGAAGAGCCGCCCTCGCCCTAGGGCGAGTGGGACAAGCTGAACTCGCCCTAGGGCGAGTGGGACAGGCTGAACTCTCGGTAAGGAGAGCTGTACAAGCTGTCCTCACCCTAGGGGAGGTAGCCTTGACATGCCGTCCTCGCCCTAGGGCGAGTGGGACAAGCTGAACTCGCCCTAGGGCGAGTGGGACAAGCTGAACTCGCCCTAGGGCGCAGGTGGTCGGACGCGCCGCGGTTTCCTTCGTAAAATCTCAACGTAAACTCTGATTGCGGCAAAACGAAAGACATTTTGATCAAGAATCAAAGGAGAACAAGTTAGGCTCGCCCTAGGGCGAGTGGGACAAGCTGAACTCTCGGTAAGGAGAGCTGTACAAGCTGTCCTCACCCTAGGGCGAGGTGGCCGGCGCTGTGTCTTGTTCTCTTAAGTAAAATCTCAACAGGAACTCCGATTGGGGCCGAAATGAAAGACATCTTGATAAAGAATCAAAGGAGAAAAGGTTTGGTTTGCCCTAGGGCGAGTGGGACAAGCTGAACTCGCCCTAGGGCAAGCGGTACAAGCCGTCCTCGCCGTAGGGCGAGGTGGCCAGCGCTGTATCTTGTTCTCTTCGTAAAATCTCAACAGGAACTCCGATTGGGACGAAATGAAAGACATCTTGATAGAGACTAAATGGTTGAAGAGCTCCGTTGAAAGTGGGAAGATTGGGGCTGTGCCTTTTGAAGGCTTCCTACGTACCGTTGTTGAAGGGATCAAGCCTTTTGTAGTTCGTTTTGGAGTTAAGATTCTTATGACCTGTTTTCCAGCGAGACTTTTATCGTCTGGTTATGTGTCGTGTAGAAAATTTCGAGCATGTTGTTGTCGATTGCATGAGTGAGTTGTCGTCTCATTCCTGCTTCTCAGATGATCACCATACCTGTCGTCGTGTAAGATGAGAATTGCCGAAGTCTTTCGGTTCGCGGAGACTCATAAATGTACAAATACAAATGAAGACACAAATTTTGGGATCTCGTATCGGGGTGTTGATAATATGCCTTCGAGATGTCAAGATCCAGCATGGCTGGGTTTAGGGCAAGACCTAGGTTTACTTCGAACTAAGGCTTTGAGATGACAAGTCGGCTTTCGTTTTGTCTGTTTGCGATTTTAACCTGATTCGCATCGATTTAAAGTCCGCGAATTGTTATCGGCTTATATGACTTGTCTTGGCACGAATCGAAGCTACTTCCAAAGGCTGTTTGGAGGTGCTAACCAAAATTTTGATTTCTTGTATAGCGCTATGTTATCCTTGTCGGATATAAGAGAGCCTATCCTTTCGAGGGCTGCTAATGTCTATTTAGGGCGTTAGAGTTAGTTTGTTGTGATCAGCAACAACGAAATGATACCATTTTAGAAGCATGTTACCGCTAGAGGTGTGTTTGACATTTTGAGTTTCTGAGACTAAAATTTCGCCTGGAATATATTGAGGAAAAGGCCCATCGAAGCATGCACGCCTCGTGGTGCTGAAGGTTGATTTTTCCTTGTGGCGCATTTCGTGTTTGAGATGTTCGCGGGCTTGGAGATGTTTTGCGAATGTTCGCAGCCAAAAACTGTTGTTTCAGTTTTTGCGCTGAATTGTTCTATTTACGATCGAGGAATTAGGACCGAGGTCTCGCGTAAGTTTGTCCCAGGGAAGGAGCGTCTTCCTCCACTGTGCTTCTGATAGCTTGCATATTTACATGTTTTTAGCATCCATATCTTATGCATTTTAATCATATAAGTTAGGCATTAGGCATGTTTAGGTCCATTTTGCATTCATTTGTCCTTATCAGGTGTTGGAGTATGCTTTGGTGTGATTTGAGGTGTGTGGAAGCCTTATGGCCCCAAAAGAGATGAAGAATCAAGTTTGACCATGAAAAGAGAAGTCAAATCCAAAATCTGGTCAAGACAAAGATGAGCATGGACGGGGGCCTTAGAGATGTTTCATGCTGCTAAGATTTTGTGGAGACACAGAAAATTGAGTTAGCTTTCCAATGGAAGTGGTTTCAAGTCATTTGGACCTGTATTGGAAGAGTTATGATCAATTCACTTGAAGCATGTCAGGCTGGCCGGGTAGAGACGGCCGGGTTCAAGCAGCCGGCCGGGAAAAGATCAGATGGTTGGAAGTGGTCCGATCCGGGATGACTGAGCCTGGGAGTGGCACCCGGTCGCTTGAGTTGTACTGGAGGAGACCAGACCGGTAGATCAGTCTGGGAAGGACACCGGTCGTGAGAAGCCAGCAGGACGGACGCCGGGATCATGGTCCGGCTTCATCAACCCGGACGATGAAGAGCATGCACTGGACCGGGGAGCACAGACCGGTTTGATGACCCCGGTCGGGAGAAGCAGCACACGAGCAGGAAGAGGCTGGCCGGGTAGAGACGTCCGGGTTCAAGCAGCCGGCCGGGAAAAGATCAGATGGTTGGAAGTGGTCCGATCGGGATGACTGAGCCTGGGAGTGGCACCCGGTCGTTTGAGTTGTACTGGAGGAGACCAGACCGGGTAGATCAGTCTGGGAAGGGACACCCGGTCGTGAGAAGCCAGCAGGACGGACGGCCAGGGATCATGGTCCGGCTTCATCAACCCGGACGATGAAGAGCATGCACTGGACCGGGGAGCACAGACCGGTTTGATGACCCCGGTCGGGAGAAGCAGCACACGAGCAGGAAGAGGCTGGCCGGGTAGAGACGTCCGTGTGCAAGCAGCCGGCCGGCTTGGACACGGCCAGAACTGGACGGCCGGGGTGGCCAGACCGGGTTGGACCATGCTGGTTCAACCCTGACCGAATTTCTCCTTCTTTTCCCATTGGTTGAGACCAATTTTACTCAAGGACATTTTAGTAATTTTGTTTTATGTTTCTAGGGCTTTTAAGCCAAGTATAAATACTCATGTTATCCCTAGATTGGGACATATGTTATTTTCTATCTAAGAACACAAACCCTTTGAGTAAAGTTTCATCTTGGATTCATAATCTCATCTCATCTTTGTGTTCTTGATTGCTTGATTTCATCTCCTTTCTTTCTCTATGTGTTTAAGCTTGAATCTCGAATGGGTTTAAGAGTAAGCATGTGGATGAGTGAGTAGATCAATTTAAGATCCATGGGTTAGGGTGATTGAGAGTGGTTAAGTGTAGATCCAAGGTGCTTAGTGTTAGATCTATCCTTTCCTTGCATTGATTTGGTGTTCTTAATGCTATATTTGGGTTGGCCTCTCAAACATAGAGCCATAGGCATTTCATGCCCGAAAGGTGTTCTATGAAATGCCTGAACCAACTCATCTATGCTTTTAGCTTGCTTTGCCTAAGAGATTAGTTGTCATAGAAGCTAGGATTGCTGTTAGACTCATTCTTTATGCTTGCTTTGATCATTACAGCCAAAGAGATTTGGTGTACTTGGGTGATCATTGCAAAAGAGCATCCATCTAGAGATAGAGCTTGCTTAGTTTTGTTGTCTAGGCATAAGGAATTAGATTGATTGAAAAGTTAGCATCTTGGATTGAATCTTAATCATTTGAAATCAAGTCCCTATACCCATGGATCTCACTCTCCTCGTAAGAAAGAAAGTTTTACTTTTGTTGCATTTTGCTTATTGTCTTAGTTTAATAATCATCCTCTTTAATGATTGCATTTAGATTAAGCATAGACTTGCATTCCCTTTTCTTTGTGGTCACTTAGAACTGGTTCAACAATCATATATACTACAACATTTGATTAGGACCTTAGAAAAGTCCTTTCATCAGCTTCGTGAAGTGTTGGCCTCCCGGGGGATTTGTTTTGTGTATTTTTGAAAAATGATTCGTATAGCTCTAGGATCTTTGTTACGAGTGTTTCTTTTTATGCCGCGTTTTATGGGGCATATAGAACCTAATTGATTGATGATAGGTTTAAATTTTCCGTTAACCGTATGGTTGTTAGGACTGAGTTTTGTTATGAAGAATTTATCGTATGATTTCCGCTTCAGGAATATACGACAAATTGCTTGCGTAATAGTAACTTGCTGTTTTACGACAAATCGTGGATTGTCGTTTAGCCTTTAAGTGATTGGAGCAGTGGTCCCTCAATTCTTTTGGCTTGGCATGAAGGTTGTTAGAAACGACTTTTCATTTTAGGTTTTAGTTATACAATGAATGCTTCGTATAAAGTTTCCTTTGGTTGCATGAAAATTGTTTCATTTTATCCGAGGGAGACAAAGTTTAAAGGACCCACGCAGAATACATGCGGATTTGGTTGCGGGGTCATTTCCTGCTCGGACGTAACCGAGGGGAGTGAAAGCAGGAATCAGCAACCTCATGGAGAAAAAATTATCTACGACAGTTATCCGTTAGACCTGTTATGTTTAGTTGCTTTGTATGAATTGATTCGACCATACAGATGATTTTTCGTAAACGTATTGTGAGAGGGGGTTTTCGAAAAAGTAACTGGAGAGTGTTTCTCACAAATTACTCGTGACATTTGCGACCATGGAATATGTTTTCCTCATTCACTTTTCCGTATTGCGACGTCGTTTTGCATGAGACCGATCTTGTTTTCCCATAGGCTGTTTTGTATAAAATGTTTTTGTTATACGGAAGTAAAGGATGACTGGTTTCATGGAGATAGAAAATCGCAAATTGTCAAAGTAGCTATGTTTCCATGGATTACACGGGAAACGTTTCCGCATTGATTTCGACCGTTGGCGAAAGTTGCTTCGAATTACTCATGGAGTTTTACCGAAGGTTATTTCGTTATTTTTGTAGTTCAACGTCGTGCTATTAGTCTGACGTTGGTACAAGTTTCTAGTCGCGAGTTTGCGACAAGAGACGATATAGAGTTTTCAAGACTATGTTTGTAACGGTTTGGCTACGCCGCTAGCATTTTTGACAAATCTTAGAGTGTCGTTTGCCTTTTGAAATGATTTTGTTGGGGGCATTTTATTGCCTAAGTGTTCTTCTGCTTATTGCTGCGAGAGTTTGCTTTGTCAGAAGCTTATATGAGTATAGTATACGTAACTACTCCCTCTTTTTTTTACGAAAGAAAATGGGTTAACCTTTCTTTCGAAGGCTTGTGTATATTTTTTCTTTCTTTAGGAAGCAGGATGAGTATGCTTAGATTGCATGGCGATCGTTTCTCAGGTTTTTCAAGAGATTAGATCCGTTTGCATGTTCTGCCTGGACAGTTTAGGAACAATAGAACAAGACTGGAAAAATTGCCTAAAACTTAGCTTGCTAGACTATCCACCTATGTTCTAACTTCCCAAAATTTTACGTCAGTTTTCAAGACGTTTTCATTCCTTTGCAACGAAAAATTAAAACCTTGACAAAATTTTCTATGTCAGACGTACCTTAGTCTAATTAATGATTCGGGATTGCCTCTTCTTCCTTCTTCTTCTCCTCTTGTCTTCTGACCTGAGTTGCAACTTTCGTAATGCTGGTTTTTACGATAAGGAGTGTGTATTTCGTCGAAGGTTTTTTGCGAGTATGGTTTAGTAATTTATCAAAGGTTTATTAGGCGTTTAGGAATGGCCACTTTCGATTTAATGTCAAAGGACTTCGAAAAGTCAGATACTGAATTTCATATGAATTGGTTTTCGACGAAATTCTGACAAGAATATCGGAATGAGGAAGAGATATCAACATCCAAATTCCTGTGCTCGTTTCTTCGTACTGCTGGTTTTCTTAAATTGAACATGTGCACTTTGTATCTTGTTGAAAAATCTATCAAATGTTATGAATAGATTTTTTCGACTCAACGTGGCAGAATTTTGTTAAACCAGATTGCATTTTATGTACCAAAGGAACTTTTACAAAATCGTTGAAACAAAGAGAGGAGAAGTAGGCGATAACTTGAAGAAGGCTAAGGTGGGCGTTTAGGTTAGTGGAAAGAATGGGCAAGATGTCACTCGAGTGAGGCTCTCAGTTCGTCAAGCTTTGAGCAAACTGGTCATGTTCTAGACCTTATTGTTTCATAAGATCTTGTTTTGACTTTGCGAATGATGTTTCTTAAAGTAATGCCCAGCTTGATCTTACGAAAGCTGTTTCCTAAAACGTTGTCGAACCTTTATTTTACGAGAGTTATTCCGCAAACTGTAGTCGAATTAATTTTATGAAAGCTGTCTTGTGAAATATTTTCGAGTAATATTTTACAAAAGGTGTTCCGTAAAATGTTATCGAGTTTTTATTTTTCGAGAGTTGCTCCACAAACTGTTGTCGAGTTAATTTTACGGAAGCTGTTTCGTAAAATTGTTGTCGAGTTAAATCGTACAAAAGCTGTCTCCTGAAATATTGTCGGTATTATTTTACTTAAAGGTGTTCCAGAAAACCTTAAACCTAATCGAAGTCGCAGCTCGATAACAAAACGAAAAAGATCTGAAAAAGGTTTTGTTAAGATTTGGGACTGGACCTTATGAAAGGCTGCCTACGCACTCTTTCGAGAATCAAGTCGGACGAAGTTCAGATAGAAAGAATTGAACAAGAGATCGAACTGCGTGTTCGAGTTCGTCTAGTACGAGTGCAAGTCATAGAAACAGGCATGTCGAAAACAATGCCTAGGGTTTCTAAGTGCAGAGCTCTAAGTAAAAAGAATTGTCGGATCCCTTTGTCCTTTGCTCAGCTTTCCATATATAGGTGTTTAAGTCGGTGGCCTTTTTAGTCCTTCGCCTTTGGGCCCAAGTTCATCTCTTTAAGGAATATTCCATTTTCGTTGATCTTTATAATTATTCTCGAACTTTTACATTTATCTTAGGAAACTTAACATTTATCCTATTTTGTGAGATAAGATAAACCGTCATAATCTCTGTGGGCTTGAATTCCTTCATAAAATCGTAGGTGGGCCTCCAGGCACGTTTGGATCCTTGCGGGCCGTTTTTAGGCCTTTAGACGTTTATATGATTTCTGAAAGATCGTCGTTTCCATAAAAGAATCGTATAGCTGAAGGAACCGATGTTCGAGCTAACCGTTCCTGTTTTATACGATAGATTTTTACGAGAAAACAAACCTTCATGGTTTTAGTCGTAAAACTTCGATAATAACTCCAATCAAGATGAAACGAGAGGTACTAGGTCTGTGGCTTGGATGATACAACAATACGGAGGGCACGAGAGTTGATACAAGTCAGACTGGCCGGGATGGGACTGTCCTCTCCCTAGGGAGAGGTGGCCGGGACGCAGGTGTCCTTGGACGAGCCGTCCTCGCCCTAGGGCGAGGTGGCCTTGGACGAGCCGTCCTCGCCCTAGGGCGAGGTGGCCTTGGACGAGCCGTCCTCGCCCTAGGGCGAGGTGGCCTTGGAAGAGCCGTCCTATCCCTAAGGCGAGGTGGCCTTAACGTGCCGTCCTCGTCCTAGAGCGAGGTGGCCTTGGACGAGCCGTCCTCGCCCTAGGGCGAGGTGGCTGGGATGTGTTGTCCTTGCCCTAGGATGAGGTGGCCGAGACGCCATGTTTCCTTCGCAAAATCTCAACGGAAACTCCGATTGCGGCGAAACGAAAGACATTTTGATCAAGAATCAAAGGAGAACAAGTTGGGCTCGCCCTAGGGCGAGTGGGACAAGCTGAACTCGCCCTAGGGCGAGCTGGCTGGCGCTGTGTCTTGTTCTCTTCTTAAAATCTCAACGGAAGCTCAGATAGGGACGAAACGAAAGACATCTTTATCGAGACTCAAAGGAGGAAAAAGTGGGCTCGCCCTAGGGCGACATGGAAAGACTGAGCTTGCCCTATAGCGAGCTGACCTGGTAAGACCAAGCTCCGACCTTTTTCCATTTTGTCGTTTGTTTTCCGAGAGTTGTTCGTTGAAGAGATTGAAAATTCTAATTTGAGAACTTGTCGTATAACTTCTTTTCAAACCATACAAGACTTTTGGTTCCGAGAAATACTTTCGGGAGACTTTCAGGCATTGATTTTGTCGTGACCGATTTTGAGCCCAACGGCTCGTCATCTCGGGACCAAGTATGGTAAAACCCTTTCTTGTTCGTCAGAGGGATGAAGATTTCAGAGTACAAAATTTTGGACACTCCAAACGGTATACCGTGGAGCTCTCCCAACACCTGGATAGTGATCAATGTGCGCCATGTCGATGGCATGAGCTGCGAAGAAGAAAAACCGAAGTATGATGAAACCTCCGCTACCAGAGACAGGATACCGCCCCTGAAGCCCGCCTCCAGATAGGCCTTGAAGATGGCCATCTCATCGGCCCAACTATCCGGGGTGCGCTCGAACTCCCCGGCGCGGCTCAACTCACCGATTCAGGAATCAAGTACCTCCTCCGAATCTCAACCAGATCTCCTTCTCCGATATCTGACCTGTTGGGGTCAAATTCGGTCAAAGACGCAATCAATACCCGAAAATCCATGGAAACAATCAAGCATCGAATAAAACCAAGGAAAAAAACAAGTTATTCGACGAAAACGTCGGAAGGGATGATCGCATCGTAGCCCCGGACACCAGCAGGAGCGCCACGCCTACTGGCGCCGCTCGCCTGCATTGGCACCGGGTGCGGTGCGGCTCACCGTGCTGGTGTTATGCCGTCGCCTGCTGGCACCGGCAACGGGCCGCTCGACTGCTGGCACTGGCGCCGCTCGCCTGCTGGCACTGGCGCCGCTCGCCTGCTGGCACTGGCGCCGCTCGCCTGCTGGCACCGGCACCGGGCGCCGGCTTCGCCGATGCTGGCGCCGAGAACCAGCTTCGCCGATGCTGGCGCCGAGAACCAGCTTCGCCGATGCTGGCGCCGAGAACCAGCTTCGCCGATGCTGGCGCCGAGAACCAGCTTCGCCGATGCTGGCGCCGAGAACCAGCTTCGCCGATGCTGGCGCCGAGAACCAGCTTCGCCGATGCTGGCGCCGAGAACCAGCTTCGCCGATGCTGGCGCCGAGAACCAGCTTCGCCGATGCTGGCGCCGAGAACCAGCTTCGCCGATGCTGGCGCCGAGAACCAGCTTCGCCGATGCTGGCGCCGAGAACCAGCTTCGCCGATGCTGGCGCCGAGAACCAGCTTCGCCGATGCTGGCGCCGAGAACCAGCTTCGCCCGTGCTGGTCACGGTGCCGGCGCCATTCGCCAGGCTGCCACGGCGCTGGCGCCGCTCGCCTGCTGGCACCGGGCGCCGGCCAGCACCCATGTCCAAATACCAGGCGCCAGCGCCAGCACCCATGACCAAATCCCGGCGCCTGGCACGGACCACTCGCTGCACGATCTTCTTCCCGCAAAACCGTCTCAACAAACTAGTCCAACTATGCACTTTGTATCCTTGCTCGAAGACTCACCGTTCAACTCCTTGGAGACAAGAAACCCAAAGAACCCCGTTTCGTCTTGGTCGAAATAAATCGGGAAAACTTCGGGAGACCACCAAAGGTTCACGAATGGATCTCGATTCATCGTATAAAACGATCACGGTTATTCTAAAAACACCAGTCATCTAGACTATACGGTGAATTGAGATTCCTTCGGCAAAACAAGTATCATGACAGGCTGGTTTCTCTGAAAAATCGTGAAACGTCCGCGATCGAAACCACGGCCCCCGAAGGCCCGAACGCGACCGAATCAGCCCACTTGCGATTTAAACAGGAAACCAAGTTGAGATGGACATGACACCCCATGTTTATCTTAACATAAGATAAATTTTAAGTTTCCCGAAGATAAATGTGAAGTTTCTTGAAGATAAATGTCAAGTTTCCCGATAAACATGAAGACCGGCAGAAATGGAAAGAAGCCTGATTCACGATAGATTCGGCCCAAAGGAAGAATAGACCGTCTTAAAGAGGAGTATATAAGGAGAGCTTGGGGCGAGGAGCAAGGAGATAACTTTTTCAGAGCATCATAGCACTTAGAGCAACTTAGGCATTATTTTCCGTTTTTACTAGCGAGCTGCGACTCAAGTAAGTTAGAACTTAGGTTGCTAGACTAGCGAACTTGCCGACAGCTCTTGTAGCCAAGGCTCTTACCTGTTGTTCACGCTCAAACGCGGATTCCGAAATAAGATCTTTTGCTCTATTCTTTTTTCTTACGATTTTCATTACGTTTTTCTTATTCTCTTTGTCGTACTGATTGTGTCGTGTGTGGCCCAGCAGATAACCAGGACCTTCAGGGAAGGCTTGGTTCACTTGGCTTTCCTCCAAATCAACTTAATTTGACAGTGCGAATTTCGGTTTCCACAGTTTGGCGCTAGAAGGAGGGGGTTTACGGATCTATCTCACTCGCAACCAAAAACGCTCGGTCTGATATGGCGACCAACATTGACAACCCACAAACGCACGACGGAGCTCCCGTCGATGCCAACACGACCAGTAATCCAGCTGGAAACGTATCAACGGTCACCACTGACACCACGATAATTGACCAGATGAAAGAGATGTTCGCCCGCCGAAACAGCGGACGAACAAGGAAAACTCGTGGCCTCTCTCGCGAAACCTTAACTGCAAAGGCCAAGAGCAAGGTCCCACGAGGGATCACAAGAGCCCTCAGCGGCAGAAGACTCGACTTCGAGAGTCCAGGCGATCGAGCTGCACGGGCGGACAAGACAGGCCAAAAACCTGACGAACCTCTCCAACCGGGTGCGCAACCAACCACGGAGAATCTTCCACCTCCCGCTGGGGACAACGAAGAAAGCAACTTCGAGCGAATCGACTTGGACATTAGCGATCGATCCGATCATTCGGACGATAGCGCTGATGTTCATCCTAGAAGGACCCGAAGTCAGTCTGCCCGACAGACGGTCTCCTTCGAAAAACCCATGACAGAAGAGGAAGAAGATCTCTACTGGATGGAACAGGAAGAACTGGCGGACGATCAAACTCGGATCCATCGTAACCAGCGCCGACAAGCTCGGAAAAACGCAGGTAGCGATAGCGAGATCCACGATCTCCGTGAGTCTCTCGCAAAAACAGTAGCCGAGGTAAAAGCGGTGAAATCACAAATTCACCAGGCAACTAGTGCCGCTCCCGAGATCGATAGACTTCTCGAGGAAGCACGAAAAATGCCGTTCACCGCTCGGATCACAGAGACACGCATCTCAGACCCTGGGAAGATCAGGATTCCCGTCTACGATGGAACCACGGATCCGAAGGCACACTTACAGTCCTTCCAGATCGCGATGGGAAGATGCAAACTCGGGCGTGAGCGAGCGCCGGTCACTGCCTTCTCTTTGTGGAAAATCTCAGGGCGCAGCCGAATGGTTCTTCGCTCAAAAGAAACTCCATCGAAGTTTCCGCCAACTAGCCTCGCATTTCAAACAGTGCTCCATGTTCATGGACAGAGAAACTTCCGACGTGGACCTACGGAGTCTGGCTCAAAGGGAAGACGAATCACTTCGCGACTTCATTAGAAGGTTCAAGCTAGTGATGGCCAGAGTGACGGGTATCAGCGACAAAGTTGCAATCGACGCCCCGAGGAAAAATCTCTAGTACAAGTCAAAGTTCCGAAAATGGATATTGCTGGAGAAACCACGGACGATCCAGGTTACCCTCCACAAGGCAACGGACTTCATCGTCATGGAGGAAGAGATGAGAGTCCTATCGCAAAAGCATGGACCGCAGAAAACGTCCTCGAAGAAGAAACCCTCTCGTAACGATAAGCTTACTACGCAAAAGCATGGACCGCAGAAAAAGTCCTATCGCAAAAGCATGGGGAAGACGCCCATGGCGAGCATTACTACGCCATCAACTCGGAGCAAGGCAAAACCTCCGGAAACACCTGGTCCAGGAACCAGTACAAGGATAATTCTTACTGCGAGTTCCACGAAACCAGAGGTCACTCCACCGCGAACTCGGCGCCAGGCTCGCCGCAAAGCTCCTCGCCGCTTAACTATCAAAAGTCAAAGGTATAAAGGACCTGCTCCTGGAGTCCGACCGCCCAAAACCAACAAGACTGTCTTCGAGGACCGCTACCTGTAAGTCGGGCCGGGCGAGAAGCTGAAGGAGACAGGACGCACCAAGGAACAACAGCAGTCGCCGAGGGTGAATATGATCATCGGAGGGTCGCAGTTCTACCAAGACTCGGTCTCGTCAATCAAAGCCTACGGGCAAAAAGCCGAGACGAGTTCCAACTGGCTTCCGGATAGCGATATTCCCAACCATGCGATCGTTTTCGAGGAATAAGAAATTGTCGGAATCGACAAACCTCATTACGATCCTCTAGTCATCGACCTGGTGATCCAGGATCTCGAAGTTGGCCGCATCCTTGTCGATACAGGAAGTACGGTCAACGTCATCTTCCGAGACACCCTCTACAGGATGAAGATCCCACTTGGGGAAGTCGTCCCTGAGCCAAAACCTTGACTGAGTTATTGGCGTCACCTCCATGACCTCGAGCATTAAGCTCCCAGTCATGGCTAAGGAAGTCACAAAGATCGCCGAAGTTAGCAGTAGTCGACAACCCAGCTATCTACAATGCCATCATGGGAACCCCTTGGATCAACTCCATAAGGCGGTACCGTCCACATATCACCTCGGCATCAAATTTCCGACTCCAACCGGAACCGCAGTAATCTAGGGGAGTCAGAAACAGTCGAGACTCTGCTACCTAGCCGAGTTCAAACTGCGAAAAGATTGGAACGCCCCTGCGGCCAACCTGAAACGAGCAAAGGAATCACACAACATTCCTGAAAACTCGAAAAAAGATGATCCAGAATCATCCGAACAGGCAACGATTCAACACAGCGACAAAGTCTCTGAGTCCATCGCCGTAAAAGCAGACAACTCGATCCCCGCCCAAACCACCGATCCGACTAGTACGATCGGAACGGCGACACACGAGGAGTAAAAACGTCTGCAGCAACAATCAGAACTACGAGATGGCTTGATCCTCGAAAGAGGTACGTAGGCAGCTCGTCGAAACCCGGCGAGTTCAGCTATCCCCCTCACCAATAAGGTGGGTACGTATACTCCTATACTCCCACAAAAACGCGAAATATCCGCACATGTATTCGAAATTTTCGAAATTTTTCAATAAAATTCTTTCTATCAAACTTTCAAAGCATTAACTTCGGAAAAACGAAAATTATATCTTCGGGGAAACGCGAGATGTCGCAATTTCCCAAAGGTATCGAAATCGCATCATCCTTCAAAACAGTCCACCTGAGACTCAAAAAACAAACGCCCGTCGATTGGCCCCAACGATCTAACACGAAACGCTTCACTAATACAAAACCATAGTCAGACCTTTTCAAGGTCCTCTTACATCCGACAAGGATATCATAGCGCTATACAAGAAGTCCTAAATTTTGGTTAGCTCTTCCAAACGGAAGTAGCTCGATTCGCACCTAAACAAATCATATAAGCCGATAACACCATGGATTTGAAAACGGTGCGAAGTCAGGACGAATCACTAACAGGCAAAACGAAGCCGATCAGTCATCGCATAGCCTTAAAGCTGAGAGTAAGCCTAGGTCTTGCCCTAAACCTAGTCTTGCTGGATCTTGACATCTCACAGACTTAGTATCGACACCAGATACGAGATCTAGTCATCGCATGTCTCTCATCGCTAATACCTAAAACACTCGCTACAAAGTAGTACACAGACTTAGCGACAAAATAAGAGTTAGAATACGAAGTGACTACTCGGATTCTACCCTCTACACTTGACGAAAGTATAAATCAAAACAGAAGGCAAATTTCTGCAAAATCCACATGATATATATTCAAGCCGTAGAAGCGGCGGGGATTCAAAGCCACCAACGCCAGTCCCAAATATACAAAGGTTACACGACCTCCTACGGTCGCGGCATATACAAATAAACAGGCCTCACACGGCCACGCAAACAACTATCAAGATAAAGGGATATAATCCCGGCGACAATCCTCAGTAATCAAGGTCAAGGTATTCGACATGAAGATCCCGAACGGCAACAGGCTGGTCAACTTCTTCATTCACGCCCGCTTCGCTTCGCCTCCACCGTGTCCTCCAAACCTTGATGGGGTCCCAAAGCTTCCTGACCCTTCCTTCGATCGGAGGAACTAAGGATTCAGCGCGGAGCGATTCGCCATAAAACCTTCCATCTCAGCAATCTCGGAGGGAAGGAAAAACCCGTTTCTGCGACTTGTGAAGGTTAGCAACCGATCCCCTGCGACCGCGAAATCACCCACAAACTCTTGAGCTTCCTTCAAGCTCTCGAACTTCGGTGGCGATTGATTCAGCCCTCCGCGCCATCTCGCAGCGATAGCTCTCCTCCCTCTTGGCAGCGACGCTTCCTCCTCTCCTTTCCGCATCTAACAAGGGCCGAGAATGAAGTTCGATCTGTTTCTGACTTTGTTCCTTAGCCTCTTTCCGTAAACGGAAGAGTTCGCGTTTGGCTTCTTCGGCTTTGAAGCGAGAGATCCTCGATCTTCGAAAGCTTTCATCGAGTGCCGTTCCGAACACCCTCATCCCCTGTATAAACTTAGGATCAGAAAAATATATATCCAACAATGGTAATATTTATGATCAAAGTTCAAAGGATAAACCTCGTTGATTCCTTGAGTACCCTCGGCAAAAGCTCTCTTCTTCACGTCATCCTCGAGCGACTCATCAGTAGTAAACGCTGGAGGGAGACCATTGGAAAAATTGCTAGGCAGGGGAAACTCGCTGGTTCCACCCCCTTCTCCCGGAGCAAAGCCAGAGTCTCCTCTAAATGGCGAACGATCTTCCGAGGCCGTCTCACATTCGACCGCTTTGCCTTTCCGAGACCTATGTCTCCGCCTCCGAACAGGCAAAACAGCAGCCGCTCAACGCCGCAAGGAACGCCGGAAGGCTGAGAGGCTTACTCGATCGATGGAGTTCCACCGCGATTTCTAATCCGCCGACGGAAAAGTACCTTAAGAATGGCCTTTCCTGGAGAAGGTCTCGTTTGACGAAAATATCGGAATGAGTGTGCGCGACAATCTTGTTAACTGTACGATAAACAAAAGCTTTATCTTCATGCACGTTTAAAGTACGAAAACAAAAAAAAAAGAGAAGAGAATTAGTCGTGTTACCGCGATCGAAGTTCCACTCCAAAGACGGGACAGTGACCTGGCTGATTGAAAGTCCGAAAGAACGAAGCGCGCGGACAATGGTACCAGGGATCGGGAACCACATGCGGCTGTACGAAAGAAAAGCTTCATAGCAAGTAAAGAAGCCCCGCGGAGGATCCTCATGCCTCATCAGCGGTCGGAACTGAACGCGGACCCCACTCGAACTTGGTAAAAGTTTCAAGAGTTGTGAGGTACTCGGGAGAGACCATGCTTGGTGAGAAAGGCGCGCCCGGCGCCCTCTGATGTCTCTTGAGAATGGGGATGTCCCGCGGAGGCGGACACAAGCCAAATACAGCTTTGTAGTATGCCTCCCTCGTGTCCTCATCAACTTCTTCTTCGTGTTTCGGCGCAACCACTTCATCGACGGGAGAATCGCCCGAATATGAGTGAGAAGAAGAATTCCTTTTAGAGGATCTTGATCTTGAAGACATTTTTCTTGAGAGAGAAACTTTAGGAGGTAAAATCCTTGTGATGAAGTAAGAATGACTGAAAATTTTACTCCATCTTTATAAGGAAAGAAAAGTTACTATTTACTCAGACTTTCGCAAACGACATGCCTCTACACCTTCCTATCCAGCTATACCGCAAGCTAGGACCTGTTACCAAAAACCACGGTCCTAGCCAGCTGGGGGGCTAACTGTTGGGGTCAAAATCGGTCAAAGACGCAATCAATACCCGAAAGTCCTTGGAAACAATCAAGCGTCGAATAAAACCAAGAAAAAAAACTAGTTATTCGACGAAAACGTCGGAAGGGATGATCGCATCGTAGCCCCGGACACCAGCGGGAGCAGCCACCGCCTAGCCCGGCGCCCGTACCGACGTGCTGGCACGAGCGCCGGTGCCAACTTCGCCGTACTGGCGCCGGGCGCCAGCCCGCCTGTGCTGGTCACGGCGCTGGCGCCAGCCCGCTTGTGTTGGTCACGGGCGCTGGCGCCAGCCCGCTTGTGTTGGTCACGGGCGCTGGCGCCAGCCCGCCTGTGCTGGTCACGGCGCTGGCGCCAGCCCGCTTGTGTTGGTCACGGGCGCTGGCGCCAGCCCGCCTGTGCTGGTCACGGCGCTGGCGCCAGCCCGCCTGTGCTGGTCACGGCGCTGGCGCCAGCCCGCCTGTGCTGGTCACGGCGCTGGCGCCAGCCCGCCTGCTGGTCACAGGCGCCGGGCGGCAGCACCCATGTCCAAATCCCAGCGCCGGTGCCAGTACCAATGACCAAATCCCGGCCCAAGTACGGACCACTTTCGACAAGTCGCGATCTTCTTCCGCAAAACCGCCTCAACAAACTAGTCCAACTATGCACTTTGTATCCTTGCTCAAGACTCACCGTTCAACTCCTTGGAGACAAGAAACCCAAGAACCCCGTTTCGTCTTGGTCGAAATAAATTGGGAAAACTTCGGGAGACCACCAAAGGTTCACGAATGGATCTCGATTCATCGGATAAAACGATCACTGTTATTCTAAAAACACCAGTCATCTAGACTATACGGTGAATTGAGATTCCTTCGGCAAAACAAGTATCATGACAGGCTGGTTTCTCTGAAAATCGCGGAAACGCCCGCGATCGAAACAACGCCCCCGATGGTTCTAACGCTAATCGAATCGCCCACTTGCGATTTAAACAGGAAACCAAGTTGAGATGGACATGACGCCCCATGTTTATCTTAACATAAGATAAATGTTAAGTTTCCCGAAAATAAATGTGAAGTTTCTTGAAGATAAATGTCAAGTTTCCCGATAAACATGAAGACCGGCGAAAATGGAAAGAAGCCCGATTCACGATAGATTCGGCCCAAAGGAAGAATAGACCGTCTTAAAGAGGAGTATATAAGGAGAGCTTGGGGCGAGGAACAAGGAGAGAAATTTTTCAGAGCAACATAGCACTTAGAGCAACTTAGGCATTATTTTCCGTTTTTACAAGCGAGCTGCAACTCAACTAGGTTAGAACTTAGGTTGGTAGACTAGCGAACTTGCCGACAGCTCTTGTAGCCAAGGCTCTTACCTGTTGTTCACGCTCAAACACGGATTCGGAAATAAGATCTTTTGCTCTATTCTTTTTCTTCACGATTTTCATTCCGCTTTTCTTATTCTCTTTGTCGCATCGATTGTGTCGTGTGTGGCCCAGCAGATAACCGGACCTTCAGGGAAGGCTTGGTTCACTTGGCTTTCCTCCAAATCAACTTAATTTGACAGTGCGAATTTCGGTTCCCACATGACCTAGGGCCATCATCGTCTTCCTCGTCAGAGAGGCGAAAACGTCGGCGCCGCCATGGAACTCTTGGGACTGCCTCGCTACTCGCTTCAAAAGTGGCACCGGGAGATATCGTGGGCGAAGAAAATGGATCAGCAGAGGGATGGCAAGGCCTGGCACGCCGGCCGATGCACGGAGATGGGAATGTTGGAAAAGTGGGCTGGTTGCTCATCTTGCCGAATCCAGGAAAAAGTAAAAGTGATGTAAGAGGGGGTTTTCGCAAAGGTAACCGGAGAGTGTTTCTCACAAATTACTTGTGATATTCGCGACCACGGATTATGTTTTCCTCATTCACTTTTATGCATCGCGAAATCGCTTTGCATGAGACCGATCATGTTTTTTCCAAAGGCTGTTTTGTTTTAAAATGTTCTTGTTATACGAAAGTAATGGATGACCGGTTTCATGGAGATAGAAAATCGCAGATTGTTAAAGTAGCGATGTTTCTGCGGATTACACGGGAGATGTTTCCGCTATGATTTCGACCTTTGGACGAAAGCTGCTTCGAACTACTCATGGAGTTTTACCGAAGTTTATTTCGTTATTTTCGTAGTTCACCGTCGTGCTATTAGTCTGGCGTTGGTACCGTTTTTAGTCGCGAGTTTGGTTTTAGAGGTAACGAGAGTTTTCAGGACTATGTTTGTAACGGTTGGGCTATGCCGCTAGCGTCTTTTAGACGAATCTTATTGCTGCGAGAGTTTGCTTTGTCAAAAGCGTTGTCTTGATGCTGTAGCAAAAAGTTTTAGAAGATGGGATTATACCGGTATAGTATAATGCATCTACTTCCTTTTCTTTTACGAAGAAAACGGGTTAGCCGCTCTTTCAAGGCTTGTGTATGTTTTTCTTTCTTTTAGAAGCGGGATGAGTATGCTTTAGAGCGGCGTGGCGATCGTTTCTCGGTTTTAGAGACTAGATCGGTTTGCATGTTCTGCCTGGACAATCAAGGAACAATGGAACAAGACTGGAAATTTTTCCTAAGACTTAGCTTGCTAGACTATCCACCTAGGTCCTAAGTTCCCTAAATTTTACGGCAGTTTTCAAGACGCTTTTGTTCCTGTCCCACGGCATTAAAACCTTTACGGATGTTGCCATTGCCCGAGATCACTTAAACGATTAGAATCGGATACGCTGACCCTGTCGCCGGGAGCCATGCCTGTCGTGCCGGCGCCAGCGCTTGCCGCCGGGCGCCAGGTGCGGTGTGGTCGGTCTGCCGCCCGGCGCCAGGTGCGGTGTGGTCGGTCTGCGCCCGGCGCCAGGTGCGGTGTGGTCGGTCTGCGCCCGGCGCCAGGTGCGGTGTGGTCGGTCTGCGCCCGGCGCCAGGTGCGGTGTGGTCGGTCTGCGCCCGGCGCCAGGTGCGGTGTGGTCGGTCTGCGCCCGGCGCCAGGTGCGGTGTGGTCGGTCTGCGCCCGGCGCCAGGTGCGGTGTGGTCGGTCTGCGCCCGGCGCCAGGTGCGGTGTGGTCGGTCTGCGCCCGGCGCCAGGTGCGGTGTGGTCGGTCTGCGCCCGGCGCCAGGTGCGGTGTGGTCGGTCTGCGCCCGGCGCCAGGTGCGGTGTGGTCGGTCTGCGCCCGGCGCCAGGTGCGGTGTGGTCGGTCTGCGCCCGGCGCCAGGTGCGGTGTGGTCGGTCTGCGCCCGGCGCCAGGTGCGGTGTGGTCGGTCTGCGCCCGGCGCCAGGTGCGGTGTGGTCGGTCTGCGCCCGGCGCCAGGTGCGGTGTGGTCGGTCTGCGCCCGGCGCCAGGTGCGGTGTGGTCGGTCTGCGCCCGGCGCCAGGTGCGGTGTGGTCGGTCTGCGCCCGGCGCCAGGTGCGGTGTGGTCGGTCTGCGCCCGGCGCCAGGTGCGGTGTGGTCGGTCTGCGCCCGGCGCCAGGTGCGGTGTGGTCGGTCTGCGCCCGGCGCCAGGTGCGGTGTGGTCGGTCTGCGCCCGGCGCCAGGTGCGGTGTGGTCGGTCTGCGCCCGGCGCCAGGTGCGGTGTGGTCGGTCTGCGCCCGGCGCCAGGTGCGGTGTGGTCGGTCTGCGCCCGGCGCCAGGTGCGGTGTGGTCGGTCTGCGCCCGGCGCCAGGTGCGGTGTGGTCGGTCTGCGCCCGGCGCCAGGTGCGGTGTGGTCGGTCTGCGCCCGGCGCCAGGTGCGGTGTGGTCGGTCTGCGCCCGGCGCCAGGTGCGGTGTGGTCGGTCTGCGCCCGGCGCCAGGTGCGGTGTGGTCGGTCTGCGCCCGGCGCCAGGTGCGGTGTGGTCGGTCTGCGCCCGGCGCCAGGTGCGGTGTGGTCGGTCTGCGCCCGGCGCCAGGTGCGGTGTGGTCGGTCTGCGCCCGGCGCCAGGTGCGGTGTGGTCGGTCTGCCGCCCGGCGTCAGGCGTCCTACCGCCCGTGCCATGTCCTCGTCCGCCCGATGCTGCTGTTGCTCGACTCGCCGATCCCCGGGCTCACGATCCGTTAAATGCCTTCCCGAGTTGTTCGAAGAAGTACGGCAGTGGGAATTGGTGACCCGATTTGTCGCGGCTTCTATTCCGCGAGTAATCTAGGGTTTCCCCAAGGTTTCGAGGAGAATAAGTTTTAATTTTCGAGAGGTTCTCGAAAAGCGTTTTTGTAGAAACCTTGCTCGCTATGCATTTCTTAACTTGGTAACAAGACGAAATTTTGGGGTTTGATAGATTTTATCGTTGCCCTTTCTGTTTAGATAGAAATTGCGAGCTTCGTTTTCGTGCTCTTCCTGTGGCGGGAAGCCGCGGCTAGGTTTTTGATTTCCTCGAGGACCGTGGCGTTTGCGTAGGCGTTGGCCGTAGGAACAGTCGCTGCTGGAGTTGTTTTACCATCGCTGACGAAACTGCATGTTTTCTTTCATATTTCGGACATCGGTTCGATCAAGCGTTTTCGCGGCGTATGAGTAGGAGTAATCCGCCCCCTCCTTCTAGCCAAACTGTGGGAACCGAAATTCACACCGTCGATTTTAATGAATATAAGCGGAGGAAAGCCAAGTTAACCCGACTTTCCCTAAAGGTCCGGATTCTCTGCAACAGCCAACGACAAGTGACCGAATAAATGCGGAAAAGGTTTTGTTAAGATTTGGGACTGGACCTTAAGAAAGGCTGCCTACGCACTTCGAGGATCAAGTCGGCGTAGTTCAGTTTAGAAAGAATTGAAAAGATATCGAACCGTCGGGCGGGTTAGTCTAGTATGGCGTTTGTCATAGACACAGGCATGTCGAAGATAGCGCCTAGGGTTTCTATGTGTGGAGCTCTGAAGTAAAAGAATTGTCTGATCCTTCCGAGAGGAGCGCGAAGGCGAGGCGCCAGACATTCTAGGGCCTGCTTTGCTAGTCTAACTGCCTAAATTCTAAGTTCTATCAGCTAACAGGAGCTCTCTAGGTCTCCAATCTAGGATTTTCGGATCCCCTTCTCCTCTGCTCTTGCTCTCCTTATATACTCACTTCTAGGTCGGTTTGCCTTAGGATGATGGACTTAGCCTTTGGGCCCAAGTTTATCTCTTCAGAAATATTCCATTTTAAATCGATCTTTGTAATTATCCTCGAAGTTTTCCCCTATTTTTCGGTGACTTGATGTTTATCCGATGTTCGGGAAATTGGAAAAACCGTCATAGTCTGATTGGGCCTGAATTCTAAAAATCGTAAGTAAGTCCGTGGACTTTTCTTAAGTCGTTGAACGTTTTATACGATTTCTCGGAAAGACTATCTTTCTCGTAAAATTAACCGTATAGCCTAATGGATCGATGTTCGAGTTAATCGATCTTGTTTTACACGATATCCTCTACGATAAATCCAACCTTTCTAGTTTTTGTCTTAAAACATCGAGGATGATTCCAATCAAGTCGAATCGAGAGATGTTAATTCCGTGGCCGTGATCGTATCAAACCCACGAGGATTGATCCAAACAGGCCAAGATGGGATCAGACCGAGCATGATGGGACCAAGACCAGGACAAGGACCGAGACCAGGACGAGGACCGTCGACCGGCGCCAGGGGGCTTGCCGCCGGGCGCCAGGCCGGCTTATGCGGACACTTGCCGCCGGGCGCCAGGGCTTGCCGCCGGGCGCCAGGCCGCTTGCATGACGCTTGCCGCCGGGCGCCAGGGCTTGCCGCCGGGCGCCAGGCCGCTTATGGACGCTTGCCGCCGGGCTGGTTACTGCCGCCGCCAGCCGCCTATGACGCTGTCGCTGGCGCAGGCCGGGTTCGCTTTCCGCCACGCCGCTTTCTGGCTCCTGGGTTCTCCGTCACCGATCTTTCCCCCGCTATGCTCGTAAGGAAATCTTTGAGTTTGGAAGGATCTTTAGCCGCTGATTTCGAGATAACCGCTTTTTATTCCAACAATCCTTCTAGAAATTCTTCTTGGCATATCCTTCAACATCCAGTGGTTCCATTCCGAGACTTTCAGGCATAGATTTCGTCGTGACGATTTTGACCCCAACAGTTAGCCCCTAGCTCGTTAGAACTTTTGCGATGTTCTTGCAAGCGTAAGACATGTTAGGTAAGCTAGGCAGAATTAATGGTTGAAGAGCTCCGTTGAAAGTGGTAAGATTGGGGCTGTGCCTTCGGCTGCCTACGCACTTTGTTTAAGGGATCAAGCCTTTCGTAGTTTGTTTTGGAGTTAAGATTGTTATGACCTGTTTTCCAGCGAGACTTTTATCGTCTGGTTATGTGTCGTGTAGAAACTTTCGAGCATGTTGTTGTCAATTGCATGTGTGAGTTGTCGTCTCATTCCTGCCTCTTAGATGATCACCATACCGTTGTCGTGTAAGATGAAAATTGCTGAAGTCTTTCGGTTCGTGGTGACTCATAAACGCATAAATATAAATGAAGAGACAAATTTTGGGATCTCAGATCCAGTTGTTGATACTATGCCTTTGAGATGTCAAGATCCAGCATGGCTGGGTTAAGGGCAAGACCTATGTTTACTCTCGGACTAAGGCTTTGCGATGACAAGTCGGCTTTCGTTTTGCCTGTTTGTGATTTTAACCTGATTCGTACCGATTTAAAGTCCGCAAATTTTTATCGGCTTATGTGACTTGTCTTGGCACGAATCGAGCTACTTCCAAAGGCTGTTTGGAGGTGCTAACCAAAATTTTGGATTTTTTGTATAGCGCGCTATGTTATCCTTGTCGGATATAAGAGAACCTAACTTTTCGAGGGCGGCTAATGTCTGTTTAGGACATTAGAGTTCGTTTGTTATGATCAGCAACAACGAAATGATACAATTTTAGAGGCATGTTACCGTTTAGAGGTGTGTTTGACATTTTTGAGTTTCGAGGCGAAAATTTACGTGCGGAATATTTTGAGGAAAAAGGTCCTTGGCGTTAGCAGCGTCTCCGCGGTGCTGAAGGTTGAGTTTTCCTTGTGCCGCATTTCGTGTTTGAAATGTTCGCGGGCTTGGAGATGTTTTCGCGAATGTTAGCAGCCAAAACTGTTGTTTCAGTTTGAAGCTGAATTGTTCTATTTTCGATTGAGGAATTAGGACCGAGGGGAGCGTAAGTTTGTCCCAGGGAAGGAGCGTGATATCTTGCATATTTACATGTTTTTAGCAATCATATCTTGTGTACTTTGATCATTTAGATTATGCATTAGGCATCTTTAAGTTCATATTGCATTCATATGTCCTTATTAGGTGTTGGAGTGTGCCATGGAGTTATTGGAGGTGTTTGGGAGTATTATGATCAAAAAGGGGGTGAAAGATGAACATGGACGGAGGCCTTAAAGAAATCTTCTGTTCCTAAGATTTTTTCGAGACACAGAAAATTGAGTTAGCTTTCTAATGAAAGTGGTTTCAAGTCATTTGGAGCTATATCGGAGGAGTTATGATCAATTTACTAGAGGCATATCAACCCTGGTCGAGGATCTGGCCGGGTAGGACTGGCCGGGTAAGGCTACCCGGGCGCATTGAACGAGAGCTGGTCGAGGAGGAACTGGCGGGTAGAATGGACAAGGGAAAGATACCTGGGCGCGTTGGAAGAAGAACTGGCCGGGGAGAACGAGCCGGGGAGGCCTACCCGGGCGCAAGAAAGGCTGGTCGAAGGCGCTTTCCGGCGGGTAGAATGGACCGGGGAGAGCCAATCTGGTCTACCCTGACCGCTTTTCTCACCCTTTGGTCAACCTTGAAGTGCTCCAGGGCCATTTTGGTCATTTCTCTACATGTTTTTAAGGGCTTTCAAGTCTCATATAAATACTTATGTAATCCCAAAGTTGGTACTTAACTTCTTTTCTCTCAAGAACACTTTTAGATCTTGAATAAAGATTTGATCTTGAATCCTTCTTCATTTATTTGTTTTGTGTTTACTAGATTTTTTCTATCACTTATCATGTTTAACCTTGAATCATCCATGGTTTTAAGGTTTTCCATGTCTATTAGTGAGTAGATCTATCTAGGTTCATGGGCTTGGGAGACTAAGGGTGATTAGGTGTAGATCTAAGATGTTCTAGGGTAGATCCTTCTTGATCCTTGCTCGTAGAGTGTTCTTCTTGCTATTTTGGAGTTGGCCTCTTCAAAATAGAGCTATAGGCATTTCATGCCCGGAAGGTGTTCTATGAAATGCATGAACCAACTCTTCAATGCTTTTAACATCTTTTACCTAAGGGATTAGTTGTTAAAGGTGTTGAGTTAGCTAATAGACTTGTTCTTATTGATTGCTTTCATATTATTCATCCTCAGGAATTAGATGCTTGAGATATGTTAGTGAATGATCCTTCATCTAGGGATAGAGGTTGCTTAGGATTGTGTCTAGGCTTAAGGTGTTACATTGATTGAAAGTTTGCCATCTTAGATTGAAGCTTGATCACCCAAAATCAATTCTCTTGTCCCATCAATCCCCTTGCCTCATATTGAAAAGAAAGTTCACTCTTTTATTGCATTTTTAGTATTGTCTTAGTACATAATCATCTTCACTCAATGGTTGCACTTAGATTAAGCATAGATTTGCATTCCCTTTGCATTGAAATCTCTTAGAATTGGATTGACATCTTGTATACTACAACATTTGATTGGACCCTTGAAAAATCCATCATCAAATTGGCGCCTTTGCCAAGTTCTAAGTTGATTTTGACATTGAGATTTAGTCAATTGCTTGAGACTAAGTCATTTTTCTTTTATTGTGCTATTGCTTCTCCTTGTTCTTTTTCCTTTCCATTTCAGGTGTATGATAACTAGATGCAGAGGTGCATCAAACTTGATTCCTACTGTTGAAGAAATTGTTACACTTGAGAGGGGGATTGCAAGAAAGAGAAGAGAAGAAGAGCAACAGGCTCACTTGCAGAGATTGGGGTTTGATATGGAGAATCAGCCTCAAGATGGTGATGCCCTCAGAGAAAATGGTCCAAGAGCTGACAACATAAGACCACAGCGCCAACCACAACAGCCACAGCTCCAAGCTAGAGCAATTGGAGCCTATGATCAACCTCACATTCATGGTCATAGGTTTGGGATCAGAGCACCAGCTGTGGAGAACAACAACTTTGAGATCAAATCAGGGATGTTGCATTTGTTTGATAACAACTAGTTTCATGGCCTTGCTGTGGAGGATCCCCTTGATCACTTGGACACATTTGATAGCTACTTTAGCTTGTCCAAGACTAATGGAGTCTCTGAAGATGCTTTCAAGCTGAGATTGTTTCACTTCTCTTTGGGAGACAAGGCACATCAAGGGGAGAAGGCTCTTCCAAGTGACTCTATCACAACTTGGAATGAGTGCAAGAGGGCATTCCTAGAGAAGTTCTTCTCTACCTCAAGAACATCCAAGATCAGAAATGAGATCTCTAGCTTTCAGCAGAAGAACCTTGAGGGCTTTAGTGAATCATGGGGGAGGTTCAAGGGCTATTGGTCTCAATGCCCACATCATGGCTTCACCAAGGAAAGTTTGCTTAGTACCTTCTACAGAGGTGCTCTTCCAGAGTTCATGAGAAGATTACACACAGCCAGCAATGGGTTCTTCTTGGGCAGAACTGAGCAGGATGCAGAGAAGCTGGTGGAGAACATGGCCAAGAGTGACTCAGTCTACAGCGAGGAGCATGATAGGGCCAACAGAGGCAGTGATGAAGATGATCATCACACAAGGAAGGAGCTGAAATCTATCCAAGAGAAGCTGGACAAGATTATTGCAGAAAAGGCTAAGCAGGAGCAGATTAACTCCATTGGGAACAAGAAACAAAAGCAGCCTGCTAGGAATAATCAGGTTGATGGTTTAGAAGGTCAAGAGGAGCGGTGCTTCATCAATGCTAATGGCACATGGTACAAGAAAGAGCCTAACTTCCAGTACCAAAACAACTATCAGCAAAGGCTTTACTACAACAATCAGCAAGGAGGTTACCAAGCCAATCAAAACTATCCTCAAGCCAACCATTCTACTCAGCCTCAAGGAAGCTTTTCTCAAGCTCAGGCTCCAAGTTCAAATATGGAGTCCATGTTCAAGCAAATATTAGAAGCTCAAGAAAGAAATGCTAAAAACATTGGTGATGAGTTCAAGAACATCCATGCAAAGATTGATGGGACCTATTCTGACCTCAACAACAAGTACATGCAACTTGCCTCTCATCTCAAAGCTTTGGAGAGCCAGGTTGCCTCTATGTCTTCATCTTCCAAGAGCCCAATGGGATCTCTACCAGTAAAACTAGAGAAAAATCCAAGGAATCTTGCAATGTCATCCTCTCTACCACTTCTTTAGAGATTGAGATGTGTGCTCATGAGAAGAGGAGGATGAGATTGAAATATTTGGAACTGAGTTTGGGGAAGTTGAGAGATTTGTTGTGGCCACAGCTGAAGCACATATTCTGAAGGATGCTGCCAAGAAGGCTGAAGTAAAGAGTCTGCAGAAAGCTGAGCCTAGTGCTGTGACACCAGCTGTGAAGAGAGCAGACAACAAGCTGAAAGAGGGGAAGCAGGAAGACACTGAGTTTGAGTTCTCACCCTATGATAAGCTCCCTTTTCCCCAAAGAGTTCTCACCAAAGCTCAGAAGAAGGTGATCTCAAAGTTCAGGAAAGATCTTAGTGATGTTGGAGTCAAGCTTCCAGAGATCTCAGGTATGCGTGAAGCTCATGTCAGATGATGCTCATCAAGGACATTCTAGACCACCAAGCTGAAGTGGCTGAGCTTTTGGACATCTCCATTCTGAAGATTGATCCACCCATCCTTCCAAAGTCCCTCCCTAAGCTTGAGTCTCAAGGGAAGTTCACATTGTCTTACTCACTTGGTAAGATAAATATGGATGATGCTCTTGTTGATAGTGGTGCAAGTGTGAATGTGATTTCCATGGATATGGTGAAGAGTCTTGGTATTGAAAGCATGGAACCAGACACTTCTTCTCTCACCTTTGGGGACTCTTCTTCTGCAACCCCAATTGGTATCATCAAGGATTTCCCCTCGAAGATTGGATCCTGCACCATACCCATTGACCTCACTGTTTTGAAGATGGCATCTGAAGAGAGAGTCCCTTTGATCCTTGGCACTCTTTTCCTCACTACAGTTGGCGCACGCATTGACTTTCCAAACAAGAAGATCACCCTCATGCATGTGAACAAAGCTGTCTCCTACCCTCTCAAATCTCCATTGGATTTTGGTTATTGTGGGACACTAACTTGTGGTACCAAAGCTGTTGAGAAAACTCAAGATGAAGTGGTTGTTTGCAAGAAAGAAGGCCTTGCTAGAGAGTCTTCTAAGGAGTTGTGTGTTGAGCACTTGGAAAGTGCTAAAAGAGAGGGGATGAGTGGAGCCTCAAAAGCCACTCATGGAAAGAAGAAGATGGTGAAAGAACCTCATCCTCCACCTCTTGATCTGATCCCACACACTCTCACTATCCAGCCGAAGAAGCTCAAGGATGGTGTCATTTAGTACAAGATCAAGCATAAGGGCAAGTCCACACCATTCTCAAATGCTAGAGCCATCATCACTCCTCAGCCCCAAGATGACCCAATCAAGCTTCAAGAGCTTCTATCCCAGGTCCTTACCGTCACACTTGAAGGTGGGAAGGATCCTCCTTCTCACTAGTACAGGAGAAAAGGTAGTCAAGCTAGTGACTCAAAACAAACTCACTTGGGAGGAAATACCATGGTTATCCTTGTACATAGCTTTGCAATTTCAATTTTTCTTTAAGTTTTTAATAAAAGTGATTGATGTTTTCAGGTTGAGCCTAGCACTAAGGGAGAGAAGAAAGGTGGTGAAGCACCTGAGCCTTATGATTGACATGTAGCAGCCTCCTCTAGTTGCTATGAACCAAGCCAGCTCCTAGTCCTGACAACAAACACCACACCCAAACCTCCTTCTTAGGTATCACTCCAACCCTTCTTGTATATACATTTGCTTTAATCTTGCTGGGGTATCTCCTTCTCTCTTACTCACACAGAGACTGTGTGATTTAAGTGTGGGGGAGGTACCAAATATTTGATCATGTTTTCTTTGTGATTGAGAGTCTCATGTGTTGGTGCCAAAATCGGTCACGAGGGAATCAATGACTGAAAATCTCTAGAAAGTATTTCTTGAAACAAAAAGTCTCGGATAATTTGAAAAGAAGTTATACGAGATTTTCTCTAATTAGAATATCCACTCTCTGTGAGATCGGAAGACTACGGGCGTGCGCGGACGAGAGTCCCCGGAAAGACCGGTCCGCTCGCCCAAGGACATCAAGATTCGATCACCACAAAAACCCTAAACACAAAAGAATCTGCCTCGAAACTTCGAAGAGGTCGTTCTCTCAAACCGTGAGGAACCAGAAAACGATCAAGATATCAAATCGAAGCCCACGCCGAGATCTTCAGCCTGGCGCCAGCGGCACCCGGCCTGGCGCCAGCGGCACCCGGCCTGGCGCCAGCGGCACCCGGCCTGGCGCCGGCGGCACCCGACCTGGCGCCGGCGGCACTCGCCTGGCGCCGGCGGCACCCGGCCTGGCGCGGCGGCACCGTCCGCAGCGGGCGGCCTGGCGCCGGCGGCACCCGACCTGGCGCCGGCGGCACCGTCCGCAGCGGGCTGGCCTGGCGCCGGCGGCACCGTCCGCAGCGGGCTGGCCTGGCGCCGGCGGCACCGACCTGGCGCTGTCGGCGGCCCTCGTCCTGGTCTCGGTCCCATCGTGTTTGGTCTGATCCCATCTTGGCTTTTGGATCAATCATCGTGAGCTTGGGGCGATCCGCGGCTCGGAATAAACATCCTTCGACTCGATTGGAATGCGTCCTCGATGTTTTACGACAAAAACTAGAAGGATTGGATTTCGTAGAAGATATCGTATAAAACAAGGTCGATTAACTTGAACATCGATCCTTTAGGCTATCACGGTTTATTTTACGAGAAAAATAGTCTTTTAAATCGTATAAAGCGTTCAACGACTTGAGACAAGTCCACGGACTTACTACGATTTTAAGAATCCAGGCTGTTTGTGTCAAAATCGGTCACGGCGAATCAATGACTGAAAGTCTATAGAAAGTATTTCTTGAAACAAAAGTCTCGGATAATTTGAAAAGAAGTTATCTGAGATTTTCTCAAATTAGAATATCCACTCTGGTGAGGTCGAAAACGGTTATCTCAAAATCAGCGGTTAGGATTATTTTTTACTTATGGGTTCTTTGTGAAACACTTCTTGAAAGTGAGATCGAAGACTACGGGCGCAGCGCACGAGAGTCCCCGAAAGATCGGTCCGCTTCGCCCAAGGACATCAAGATTCGATCACCACAAAACCCTAAACACAAAAGAATCTGCCTCGAAACTTTGAAGAGGTCGTTCTCTCAAACCGTGAGGAACCAGAAAGCGATCAAGATATCAAATCGAAGCCCTCGCCGAGATCTTCAGCCTGGCGCCGGCGGCACCCGGCCTGGCGCCAGCGGCACCCGACCTGGCGCCGGCGGCACCCGGCCTGGCGCCGGCGGCACCGTCCGCAGCGGGCTGGCCTGGCGCCGGCGGCACCGTCCGCAGCGGGCGGCCTGGCGCCGGCGGCACCGTCCGCAGCGGGCTGGCCTGGCGCCAGCGGCACCCGGCCTGGCGCCGGCGGCACCCGACCTGGCGCCGGCGGCACCGTCCGCAGCGGGCTGGCCTGGCGCCAGCGGCACCCGGCCTGGCGCCGGCGGCACCCGACCTGGCGCCGGCGGCACCCGGCCTGGCGCCGGCGGCACCCGGCCTGGCGCCGGCGGCACCCGGCCTGGCGCCGGCGGCACCGTCCGCAGCGGGCGGCCTGGCGCCGGCGGCACCGTCCGCAGCGGGCGGCCTGGCGCCGGCGGCACCCGACCTGGCGCTGTCGGCGGCCCTCGTCCTGGTCTCGGTCCCATCGTGTTCGGTCTGATCCCATCTTGGCTTGTTTGGATCAATCGCCGTGAGCTTGGGGCGATCCGCGGCTCTGGAATAAACATCCTTCGACTTCGATTGGAATGCGTCCTCGATGTTTTACGACAAAAACTAGAAGGATTGGATTTCGTAGAAGATATCATATAAAACAAGGTCGATTAACTTGAACATCGATCCTTTAGGCTATCTGGTTTATTTTACGAAAAATAGTCTTTTCGAGAAATCGTATAAAACGTTCAACGACTTCAGACAAGTCCACGGACTTACTTACGATTTTAAGAATCCAGGCTGTTTGTGTCAAAATCGGTCACGGCGGAATCAATGACTGAAAGTCTATAGAAAGTATTTCTTGAAACAAAAAGTCTCGGATAATTTGAAAAGAAGTTATACGAGATTTTCTCAAATTAGAATATCCACTCTCTGGTGAGGTCGAAAACGGTTATCTCAAAATCAACGGTTAGGATTATTTTTTACTTATGGGTTCTTTGTGAAACACTTCTTGAAAGTGAGATCGAAGACTACGGGCGCAGCGCACGAGAGTCCCCGGAAAGATCGGTCCGCTCGCCCAAGGACATCAAGATTCGATCACCACAAAAACCCTAAACACAAAAGAATCTGCCTCGAAACTTTGAAGAGGTCGTTCTCTCAAACCGTGAGGAACCAGAAAACGATCAAGATATCAAATCGAAGCCCTCGCCGAGATCTTCAGCCTGGCGCCGGCGGTACCCCGGCCTGGCGCCGGCGGTACCCCGGCCTGGCGCCGGCGGCACTCGCCTGGCGCCGGCGGCACTCGCCTGGCGCCGGCGGCACTCGCCTGGCGCCGGCGGCACCCGGCCTGGCGCCGGCGGCACCCGACCTGGCGCCGGCGGCACCTCGCCTGGCGCCGGCGGCACCGTCCGCAGCGGGCTGGCCTGGCGCCAGCGGCACCCGGCCTGGCGCCGGCGGCACTCGCCTGGCGCCGGCGGCACCGTCCGCAGCGGGCTGGCCTGGCGCCGGCGGCACTCGCCTGGCGCCGGCGGCACTGCCACGCTGGCCGCCTGGCGCCGGCGGCACTCGCCTGGCGCCGGCGGCACTCGCCTGGCGCCGGCGGCACCTCGCCTGGCGCTGTCGGCGGCCCTCGTCCTGGTCTCGGTCCCATCGTGTTCGGTCTGATCCCATCTTGGCTTGTTTGGATCAATCATCGTGAGCTTGGGACGATCACGGCTACGGAATAAACATCCTTCGACTCGATTGGAATCGTCCTCGATGTTTTACGACAAAAACTAGAAGGATTGGATTTCGTAGAAGATATCATATAAAACAAGGTCGCATTAACTTGAACATCGATCCTTTACGCTATACGGTTTATTTTACGAGAAAAATAGTCTTTCAGAAAAATCGTATAAAGCGTTCAGCGACTTAAGACAAGTCCACGGACTTACTACGATTTTAAAATTCAGGCCCAATCAGGCTATGGCGGTTTATCCGATTTCGAACATCGGATAAACATCAAGTCACCAAAACTCGAGGATAATTACGAAGATCGACGAAAATGGAATACTACCTGAAGAGATAAGCTTGGGCCCAAAGGCGAGGTCCATCATCTTAAGGCAAACCGACCTAGGAGTGAGTATATAAGGAGAGCAAGAGCAGAGGAGAGGAAGATCCAAAATAATCCTTGAATCTAGACTTAGAGAACTCCTGCTTGCTTAGAGAACTTAGAACTTAAGCGGTAGGGCCAGCGAGGCAGGACTTAGAACGTCTGGCCGCCTCTTGTTCTAGTTTTATCTTCTCTGCAAGACCCTGTTCCTCGGAAGGATCTAACTATACTTTTACTCGAGCTCCGCGCATAGAAACCTTAGGCATGATCTTGACATGCCGTTTCTATGACCAGCTTCGTACTAGATGGACCAGGCCCTAGAACGTCTGGCCGCCTCCTGCTCGCAAATCTCTGCTCCTCTCGGAAGGATCGGACAATTCTTTTACTTCAAAGCTCCGCACATAGAAACCCTAGGCATTATCTTCGACCTGCCTGTTTCTATGACAAACTCTCATACTAGATCGAACCGCCCAGACAGTTCGATCTCTTGTTCAATTCTTTCTAAACTGAATTCGTCGACTTGATCCTCGAAGGGGTACATAGGCAGCCTTTCTTAAGGTCAAGTCTCAAATCTTAACAAATCTTTTTCCGCATTTATTCGGTCACTTGTCGTTGGCTGTCGCAGAGAATCCGGACCTTCAAGGAAAGTCGGGTTAACTTGGCTTTCCTCCGCAATCTTATTCATTAAAATTGGCGGTGTGAATTTGGTTCCCACACAGGCCCAATCAGGCAATGGCGGTTTATCGATTTCGAACATCGGATAAACATCAAGTCACCGAAAACTTCGAGGATAATTACGAAGATCGGCGAAAATGGAATACTTCCTGAAGAGATAAGCTTGGGCTCAAAGGCGAGGTCCATCATCTTAAGGCAAACCGACCTAGGAGTGAGTATATAAGGAGAGCAAGAGCAGAGGAGAGGAAGATCAAAAAATTAGACTTAGAGCATCCTGCTAGCTTAGAGAACTTAGAACTTAGCGGTTAGGCCAGCGAGGCAGGACTTAGAGCGTCTGGCGCCTCTTGTTCTAGTTTTATCCTCTCCGCCAGACCCATGTTCCTCTCGGAAGGATCGGACAATTCTTTTACTTCAAAGCTCCGCGCATAGAAACCCTAGGCATTATCTTGACCTGCCTGTTTCTATGACAAACTCTCATACTAGATCGAACCGCCCAGACAGTTCGATCTCTTGTTCAATTCTTTCTAAACTGAATTCGTCGACTTGATCCTCGAAGGGGTACATAGGCAGCCTTTCTTAAGGTCAAGTCTCAAATCTTAACAAATCTTTTTCGCATTTATTCGGTCACTTGTCGTTGGCTGTCGCAGAGAATCCGGACCTTCAAGGAAAGTCGGGTTAACTTGGCTTTCCTCCGCAATCTTATTCATTAAAATTGGCGGTGTGAATTTTGGTTCCCACACAGGCCCAATCAGGCAATGGCGGTTTATCGATTTCGAACATCGGATAAACATCAAGTCACCAAAACTCGAGGATAATTACGAAGATCGGCGAAAATGGAATACTTCCTGAAGAGATAAGCTTGGGCTCAAAGGCGAGGTCCATCATCTTAAGGCAAACCGACCTAGGAGTGAGTATATAAGGAGAGCAAGAGCAGAGGAGAGGAAGATCCAAAATAATCCTTGAATCTAGACTTAGAGAACTCCTGCTTGCTTAGAGAACTTAGAACTTAGCGGTTAGGCCAGCGAGGCAGGACTTAGAGCGTCTGGCGCCTCTTGTTCTAGTTTTATCCTCTCCGCCAGACCCATGTTCCTCTCGAAGGATCGGACAATTCTTTTACTTCAAAGCTCCGCGCATAGAAACCCTAGGCATTATCTTGACCTGCCTGTTTCTATGACAAACTCTCATACTAGATCGAACCCGCCCAGACAGTTCGATCTCTTGTTCAATTCTTTCTAAACTGAACTACGTCCGACTTGATCCTCGAAAGGGGTACATAGGCAGCCTTTCTTAAGGTCAAGTCTCAAATCTTAACAAATCTTTTTCGCATTTATTGGTCACTTGTCGTTGGCTGTCGCAGAGAATCCGGACCTTCAAGGAAAGTCGGGTTAACTTGGCTTTCCTCCGCAATCTTATTCATTAAAATTGGCGGTGTGAATTTTGGTTCCCACACAGGCCCAATCAGGCAATGACGGTTTATCCGATTTCCAACATCGGATAAACATCAAGTCACCAAAACTCGAGGATAATTACGAAGATCGACGAAAATGGAATACTTCCTGAAGAGATAAGCTTGGGCTCAAAGGCGAGGTCCATCATCTTAAGGCAAACCGACCTAGGAGTGAGTATATAAGGAGAGCAAGAGCAGAGGGGAGGAAGATCAAAAAATTAGACTTAGAGCATCCTGCTAGCTTAGAGAACTTAGAACTTAGCCGGTTAGGCCAGCGAGGCAGGACTTAGAACGTCTGGCCGCCTCTTGTTCTAGTTTTATCCTCTCCGCAGACCCATGTTCCTCTCGGAAGGATCTAACTATACTTTTACTCAGAGCTCCGCACATAGAAACCCTAGGCATTATATTCGACATGCCCGCTTCTATGACCAACGCTCATATTAGACGAACCAGGCCCTAGAACGTCTGGCCGCCTCCTGCTCGCAAATCTCCGCTCCTCTTGGAAGGATCGGACAATTCTTTTACTTCAAAGCTCCGCACATAGAAACCCTAGGCATTATCTTCGACATGCCTGTTTGTATGACAAACTCTCATACTAGATCGAACCCGCCCAGACGGTTCGATCTCTTGTTCAATTCTTTCTAAACTGAACTACGTCCGACTTGATCCTCGAAGAGTGCGTAGGCAGCCTTTCTTAAGGTCCAGTCTCAAATCTTAACAAATCTTTTTCCGCATTTATTCGGTCACTTGTCGTTGGCTGTCGCAGAGAATCCGGACCTTCAAGGAAAGTCGGGTTAACTTGGCTTTCCTCCGCAATCTTATTCATTAAAATTGACGGTGTGAATTTTGGTTCCCACAGTTTGGCGCTAGAAGGAGGGGGCGGATTACTCTTACTCATACGGCCGCGAAAGAGCTTGATCGAACCGATGTCGGAAATATGAAAGAAAAAGTTGCAGTTTCGTCAGCGATGGTAAAACAACTCCAGCAGCGACTGTTCCTATGGCCAACGCTTACGCAAACGCCACGGTGCTCGAGCAAATAAAAAACCTAGCCGCGGCTTTCCGCCACAGGAAGAGCACGAAAACGAGCTCGCAATTTCTCTATCTAAACAGAAAGGGCAACGATAAAATCTATCAAACCCCAAAATTCGTCTTGTTACCAAGTTAGAGAAATCGCGAACGAGCAAGGTTTCTCTGGCGTTTCTTCGAGAACCTCTCGGAAAAATAAAACTTATTCTCGTCGAAACCTTGGGGAAACCCTATATTACTCGCGGAACAGAAGCACGGCAAATCGGTTCACCGATTCCCACTGCCATACTCCTTACAAACAACTCTCGAGGAACAAACGGGAAAACGAAAGGAGGTCGGAGCTTGATCTTACTAGGACGACTTGCCATAGGGTAAGATCAGTCTTCCCAGTCCGCCTTAGTAAGAGCCCACTTTGTTCTCCTTTGTGTCTAGGTCAAAATGGCTTTTCGTTTCATCTCAATCGGAGTTTCCGTTGAGATTTTCTGAAAGAACAAAGTCACTATCCCGCCACCTCGCCGTGGGCAGGACAAACATTACCGAGGTCACCTCACCCTCCGACATGGCTACCTGCATACAGGAGAACTCACCTTCGTTATTCTTTGAGTCTATATCAAAGTGGCTTTCGTTTCATCTCAATCGGAGTTTCCGTTGAGATTTTACGAAGGGAACAAAATCACTCTCCCGGCCACCTCGCCCGTGGACGAGAACAACCATCACCAAGGTCACCTCGCCCATGGCCACCTCGCCTGTGGAAACCTCACTTTTCTCTCCTTTTAGTCTAGGTCAAGATGGTTTTCGCTTCGCCTCAATCGAGCTTCCGCTCAGATTTTACGAAGAAAACAATGTCGCTGTCTCGACCACCTCGCCCATGAGAAGGATCTCTCTGTCCCGTCATAGGACGAGACCGGTCCTGTCTCAGTACCATGCATCTTTGCCTAAGTTTTCGTAACTCGATCTTTGAGTCCGTGGAGCCCCGGGGATCGGCGAAGGCGAACAACAGCAGCATCGGCGGACCGCGACCACCAGGCGACAAGCCGGCCTGGCGCCCGGCGGCACCCGACCTGGCGCCCGGCGGCACCCGACCTGGCGCCCGGCGGCACCCGGCCTGGCGCCCGGCGGCACCCGGCCTGGCGCCCGGCGGCACCCGACCTGGCGCCCGGCGGCACCCGGCCTGGCGCCCGGCGGCACCCGACCTGGCGCCCGGCGGCACCCGACCTGGCGCCCGCGCAAGGGTCCTGGCGCCATCCATGCAGGCGTCTCGTGATCTCGAACAGCGGCAACATCTTGGTCCCTTAAACCCATGTTGGATTGTTCGGCAGCGGCGATTCTTCATAAAGCCTTCTTGATTGTTTAACAAAGTTCATATTTTAAAATCAAGCTTCGGCAATATTTTACTAAACACCATTCAGAAAGTCATACAAGATCATATGAAGCGATAAGGACCTAACCAGTTCGCCATAGCCTGAAGAGCTAAGAGCCTCACTCGAGTGGCGCCTTGCCCAATGTCTCCATTTGTCTAAAGCACCCACCTTAGCCTTCTTCGAAGTTATCACCTACTTCTCCTCCCTTTGTTTCAACGATTCTGTAATGTTCCTTCGACACATTGTCAATTTAACCAGCAGTACGAAGAAACGAGAACAGGAACTTCGGCGCTCATATCTCTTTCGCCCGATGTTCTCGCCAGAATTTCATCAAAAACTGATTCTCGCTCGTATCAAACTTTTCAAAGTCCTTTGACGATGAACCGCTAAAAGTCACGTAAACAAAGAGGAACGGGCAAGAGGCAGCCTTGAACGATCGATGAGACTAAGGCAGAACATGCAAACCGATCTAGTCTCGAAAAACCGAGACACCCACTGCTAAAAGCATACTCATCCCGCTTCCTAAAAGAAAGAAAAACGCATAATAAGCCTTCTAAGAACGGCTAACCCGCTTTCTTTCAGAAAAGAAAAGGAAAGTAGGTATGTATAATCCCATCTTCAAAACTTTTGCTTCAGCATCAAGACAACGCTTTGACAAAGCAAACTCTCGCAGCAATAAGATTCGCCTAAAAGACGCTTAGCTGCATAGCCCAACCGCTACAAACATAGTCTTGAAAACTCTACGCCGCCTCGCCGCGAACTCGCGACTAGAAACGGTACCAACGCCAGACTAATAGCACGACGGTGAACTACTAAAAATAACGAAATAACCTTCGTAAAACTCCATGAGTAGTTGAAGCAGCTTTAGATCAAAGGTCGAAATCATAGCGAAATATCTCCGTGTAATCAGCGGAAACATCGCTACTTTGACAATCTGCGATTTTCTATCTCCATGAAACCGGTCATCCGTTACTTTCCTATAACAAGAATATTTTAAACAAAACAGCCTATGGAAAAAACATAATCGGTCTCATGCAAAACGCCTTCGCAGTACGCAAAAGTGAATGAGGAAAACATAATCCGTGGTCGCAAACATCGCAAGTAAATTGTGAGAAACACTCTCCAGTTACCTTTACAAAAACCCCCTCTTACATCACTTTTACGAAAAATCCTATGTATGGTCGAGTCAATTCATACAAAGCGACTTTCGTAAAATAAACATAATGGGTCCAACGGGTAACTGTCATAGACAGTTTTGCTCCACAAGGTTTCTGGCTCCTGCTTTAACTCCTCAGGTTACGCCCGAAAGCAGGAAATAATCACGCAGGCTAACCCGCGACGTCCCGCGCCGATCCCTTTAACTTTGTCCCCCTCGGATAAAATGAAACGATTTTCATGCAACAAAAAAAAATTTTATACGAACCATTCATCGTATAACTAAGACCTAAAGTGGAAGATCGTTTCTAAAAGGCCATCAGCCATAACTCAGAAAACTCCGCTATGCTTGGCATGTCTATCTCGCAACACTATTTGGCCCTCGCCAACTACGATTCGTAAAGCCGGACCTGAATTCGCATCCCCATTAAGGACAATCAGAACTAACATGACCTTAAGAAGGGTCATGGTCTTATCGCTTACCAACAACTTCCTTGGCGATACGGCTGAATCTAGCTTCCATGCCAATCCAAAGCTACTAAGCGACCACCGCTCCAATCATTTAACGGCTAAAAACAACAATAAACGATTTGTTCATAGAACGCCAAGTGACTATTACGCAAGCAATTTGTCGTATAACCCAGAATCAGAAATCATACTATAAACTCTTCATACCAAAACTCAGTCCTAACAACCATATGGTTAACGGAAGATTTAAACTTATCGTCAATCGATTAAGTTCTATCGCCCGTAAACCGGCATGAAAAGAAACACTCGTGACAAGGCTCCAAGAGTTACATGAGTCATCCGTAATATATACAATCAAATCCCGAAGGCCAACACTTCACGGCACTGTGAATGTAGGCGCCTCCCTGGGTCAAACTTACGCGACCCCTTGGTCCTAAGGCCCAAACCAAACAACAGTTTCTGGCTGCTAACATTCGCGAAAACATCTCGAAGCCCGCGAACATTTCAACCACGAAATGCGCACAAGGGAAACTCGACCTTCAGCACTGCGAGACGCCGCTAACGCCAAGGACATTCTTTTCCTCAAAACATTCCGCACTAAATCCTCGCCTCTAGAACTCAAAACATACAAACACACCTCTAAACGGTAACATGCCTCTAAACTGGATCATTTCGTTGTTGCTGATCACAACAAACTAACTCTAACGCCCTAAACAGACAAATAGCAGCCCTTCAAGGGTAGGCTCTTGCATCCGATAAGGATAAACATAGCGCTATACAAGAAATCCAAATTTTGGTTTAGCTCTTCAGAAGGAAGTAGCTCGACTCACGCCTGCACAAATCATATAAGCCGACAACAATTCGCTGGATTTTAAACGGTACGAAGTCAGGTTAAAATCGCAAACAGGCAAAACAAAAGCCGATTTGTCATCGCAAAGCCTCAACCGAGAGTAAACCTAGGTCTTGCCTAAACCCAGCCACGCTGGATCTTGATATCTCACAGACATAGTATGGTATACGAGATCCAAAAATTTGTCTCTTCACTTAAGCCTATTCATTTCACCTAACTTTTCACAGAATCGGTAAACCGCTGAAAATCTCGCTTTATGCAAACAATAGGTACGGTGATCATCAGGGAACTAGGAATGAGACGACAACTCACACCCTCTTTCTCATACTTAGAAAAACTGAAGTTCATAAATAATCAAAAACAAATACATCAACAGCATCATGCTCGAAAGTCTCTCATGACACATAACCGCACCATATAAATCTCACGAAAACAGATCACAAGGGTCTTAAACTCCAAAGCGAACTACGGAAGGCTTGATCCCTACAACAAGGGTACGAGGGCAGCCTTCGAAGGCGGAGCCCCAATCTTACCACTTTCAACGGAGCCTATCAACCATTAATTCCGCCTATCTTACCTGACATATCTTATCGCCGCAAGAACATCACGAAGGTTCTAACGAAATGGGGCTAACTGTTGCTGTCAAAATCGGTCACGACGGAATCAATGACTCAAAGTCTCTAGAAAGTATTTCTTGAAACAAAAGTCTCGATAATTTGAAAAGAAGTTATACGAGATTTTCTCAAATTAGAATATCCACTCTCTCGTGAGGTCGAAAACGGTTATCTCAAAATCAACGGCTAGGATTATTTTTACTTATGGGTTCTTTGTGAAACACTTCTTGAAAGTGAGATCAAAGACTACGGCGGCGCTGCATAAGAGTCCCCGAAAGATCGGGTCCGCTTCAAGGACATCAAGATTCGATCACCACAAAACCCTAAACACAAAATAATCTGCCTCAAACTTCAAGAGGTCGCTCTCTCAAACCGTGAGGAAGCAGAAAACGATCAAGATATCAAATCGGCCCTCGCCGAGATCTTCAGCCTGGCGCTGGCGGCACTCGCCTGGCGCTGGCGGCACTCGCCTGGCGCTGGCGGCACTCGCCTGGCGCTGGCGGCACTCGCCTGGCGCTGGCGGCACTCGCCTGGCGCCGGTGGCACCTGTCACGCTGGCCGCCTGGCGCCGGCGGCACTCGCCTGGCGCTGGCGGCACTCGCCTGGCGCTGGCGGCACTCGCCTGGCGCCGGCGGCACCCGCTACGCTGGCCGCCTGGCGCCGGCGGCACTCGCCTGGCGCCGTCGACGGCCCTCGCCCTGGTCTCGGTCCCATCGTGTTCGGTCTGATCCCATCTTGGCTTGTTTGATCAATCATCGCGGAGCTTGGGACGATCACGGCTACGAATAAAAATCCTTCGACTGATTGGAATCGCCCTCGATGTTTTACGACAAAAACTAGAAGGATTGGATTTCTCGTAGAAGATATCGTATAAAACAAGGTCGATTAACTTGAACATCGATCCTTTACGCTATACGGTTTATTTTACGAGAAAAATAGTCTTTCCGAGAAATTGTATAAAACGTTCAACGACTTAAGACAAGTCCACGGACTTACTTACAATTTTAAGAATCCAGGCCCAATCAGGCTATGACGGTTTATCCGATTTCCCGAACATCGGATAAACATCAAGTCACCGAAAACTCGAGGATAATTACGAAGATCGACGAAAATGGAATACTTCCTGAAGAGATAAGCTTGGGCCCAAAGGCGAGGTCCATCATCTTAAGGCAAACCGACCTAGGAGTGAGTATATAAGGAGAGCAAGAGCAGAGGAGAGGAAGATTCAAAAAAATCCTAGAATCTAGACTTAGAGAACTCCTGCTAGGTTAGAGAACTTAGAACTTAGGCGGTTAGGCCAGCGAGGCAGGACTTAGAACGTCTGGCCGCCTCTTGTTCTAGTTTTATCTTCTCCGCAGACCCATGTTCCTCTCGGAAGGATCTAACTATACTTTTACTCAGAGCTCCGCACATAGAAACCCTAGGCATGATCTTGACATGCCGTTTCTATGACCAGCGCTCATATTAGGCGAACCAGGCCCTAGAGCGTCTGGCGCCTCTTGTTCTAGTTTTATCTTCTCCGCAGACCCATGTTCCTCTCGGAAGGATCGGACAATTCTTTTACTTCAAAGCTCCGCACATAGAAACCCTAGGCATTATCTTGACCTGCCTGTTTCTATGACAAACTCTCATACTAGATCGAACCCGCCCAGGCGGTTCGATCTCTTGTTCAATTCTTTCTAACTGAACTTCGTCCGACTTGATCCTCGAAGGGGTACATAGGCAGCCTTTCTTAAGGTCAAGTCTCAAATCTTAACAAATCTTTTTCCGTGATTTATTCGTCACTTGTCGCTGGCTGTCACAGAGAATCCAGACCTTCAAGGAAAGTCGGGTTAACTTGGCTTTCCTCCGCAATCTTATTCATTAAAACTGACGGTGTGAATTTCGGTTCCCACACAGGCCCAATCAGGCAATGACGGTTTATCCGATTCCTAACATCGGATAAACATCAAGTCACCAAAACTCGAGGATAATTACTTAAGATCGATTTAAAATGGAATACTTCCTGAAGAGATAAGCTTGGGCTCAAAGGCGAGGTCCATCATCTTAAGGCAAACCGACCTAGGAGTGAGTATATAAGGAGAGCAAGAGCAGAGGAGAGGAAGATCAAAAAATTAGACTTAGAGCATCCTGCTAGCTTAGAGAACTTAGAACTTAGGCGGTTAGGCCAGCGAGGCAGGACTTAGAGCGTCTGGCGCCTCTTGTTCTAGTTTTATCTTCTCCAGACCCATGTTCCTCGGAAGGATCTAACTATACTTTTACTCAGAGCTCCGCACATAGAAACCCTAGGCATTATCTTGACATGCCGCTTCTATGACCAGCGCTCATATTAGGCGAACCAGGCCCTAGAGCGTCTGGCGCCTCTTGTTCTAGTTTTATCTTCTCCGCAGACCCATGTTCCTCTCGGAAGGATCGGACAATTCTTTTACTTAAGAGCTCCGCACATAGAAGCCTTAGGCGTTATCTTCGACATGCCTGTTTCTATGACAAACGCCATACTAGATCGAACCCGCCAGACGGTTCGATCTCTTGTTCAATTCTTTCTAACTGAACTACGCCCGACTTGATCCTCGAAGAGTGCGTAGGAAGCCTTTCTTAAGGTCCAGTCTCAAATCTTAACAAATCTTTTTCGCATTTATTCGGTCACTTATCGTTGGCTGTCGCAGAGAATCCGGACCTTCAAGGAAAGTCGGGTTAACTTGGCTTTCCTCCGCAATCTTATTCATTAAAATTGACGGTGTGAATTTCGGTTCCCACAGTTTGGCTAGAAGGAGGGGGCGGATTACTCTTACTCATACGGCCGCAGCTTGATCGAACCGATGTCAGGAAATATGAAGGAAAAAGTTGCAGTTTCGTCAGCGATGGTAAAACAACTCCAGCAGCGACTGTTCCTACGGCCAACGCCACGCAAACGCCACGGTGCTCGAAAGCAAATCAAAACCTAGCCGCTGCTTTCCGCCACAGGAAGAGCACGAAAACGAGCTCGCAATTTCTCTATCTAAACAGAAAGGGCAACGATAAAATCTATCAAACCCCAAAATTCATCTTGTTACCAAGTTAAATGCATAGCGAACAAGGTTTCTTGAAAAACATTTCTTTCGAGAACCTCTCGGAAAAATAAAACTTATTCTCCTTGAAACCTTGGGGAAACCCTTTATTACTCAAGGAACGTAAGCACGGCAAATCGGTTCATCGATTCCCACTGCCATACTTCTTACAAACAACTCTCGAGGAACAAATGGGAAAACGAAAGGAGGTCGGAGCTTAATCTTACTAAGAGCCCACTTTGTTCTCCTTTGTGTCTAGGTCAAAATGGCTTTCGTTTCATCTCAATCGGAGTTTCGTTGAGATTTTCTGAAAGAACAAAGTCACTGTCGGCCACCTCGCCGTGGTCAGGACAAACATTACGAGGTCACCTCACCCTCCGACATGGCTACCTCGCCAGAGGGTGAACTCACCTTCGCTATCCTTTGAGTTTAGATCAAAGTGGCTTTCGCTTCGCCTCAATCGGAGTTTCCGCTGAGATTTTACGAAGAGAACAAAGTCACTGTCCCGCCACCTCGCCCGTGGACGAGAACAACCATCACCAAGGTCACCTCACCCATGGCCACCTCGCCTGTGGAAACCTCACTTTTCTCTCCTTTGAGTCTAGGTCAAGATGGTTTTCGCTTCGCCTCAATCGGAGCTTCCGCTGAGATTTTACGAAGAAAACAATGTCGCTGTCTCACCACCTCGCCCATGAGAAGGATCTCTGTCCCGCCATAGATCTAGACCGTCCTGTCTCAGTACCATGCATCTTTGCGTGAGTTTTCATAACTTCGGTCTTTGAGTCCGTGGAGCCCCAGGGATCGACGAAGGCAAGCAACAGCAGCATCGGCGACGCTGACACGGCACGGGCGGCAGGCGCCTGGCGCCCGGCGGCACTCGCCACGCTGGCCGCCTGGCGCCGGGCGGCACGCTGGACGCTGGCTGGCCTGGCGCCCGGCGGCAGGGTCCTGGCGCCCATCCGCAGTCGCTTTCATGATCTCGGCAACGGCAACATCTTGGTCCCTTAAACCCATGTTCGGATTGTTCGAGAAACATGACGATTCTTCCGCAAAGCCTTCGATTGTTTAACAAAGCTCATATTCTAGAATCTAAGTTCAAGCCTCATTACTCAAACCCTCAAGATGGAAAGTCTACAAATCCAAATCCATCTCAATCCCGATACCGAGGAGTCTCGCTGGATTAGAAACGATTGTCTCGAAATCTACGGCTAGAAGATCTTCCCAAACTCAAAGATTTCCGCAAACGACTAACGGGAAAGATCGAACAACGAAAACCCACCGACGGCAAGATGGCCTGGCACCGGGCGGCACGCTGGACGCTGGCCGCCTGGCGCTGGCGGCACTCGCCTGGCACCGGGCGGCACGCTGGACGCTGGCCGCCTGGCGCCAGCGCACGCTGGACGCTGGCCGCCTGGCGCCAGCGCACGCTGGACGCTGGCGGCACTCGCCTGGCACCGGGCGGCACGCTGGACGCTGGCTGGCCTGGCGCCGGGCGGCACGCTGGACGCTGGCCGCCTGGCGCCGGGCGGCACTCGCCACGCTGGACGCTGGCCGCCTGGCGCCGGGCGGCACTCGCCACGCTGGCCGCCTGGCGCCAGCGCACGCTGGACGCTGGCCGCCTGGCGCTGGCGGCACCCGGCCTGGCGCCAGCGCACGCTGGACGCTGGCCGCCTGGCGCCGGGCGGCACGCTGGACGCTGGCCGCCTGGCGCCGTCCACGGCCTCGCCCTGGTCTCGGTACTATCGCGTCCGGTCCAATCCCATCTTGGCTTGTTCGATCAATCTTCGTAAGTTTGGTACGATCACTGCTATTCTAAACACCAATCGCCTCGACTATACGAGGAAATGGGATTCCTTCGAAATGCCAAACCTTCAGAAGACTATTTTCTCAAAAATTTTGTAAAAGTTTTAATTCTTTGTAGGACAGGAACAAAACGCCTTGAAAACTGCCGTAGAATTTAGGAACTTAGGACCTAGGTGGATAGTCTAGCAAGCTAAGTCTTAGACAAAATTTCCAGTCTTGTTCCATCGCTCTTGATTGTCCAGGCAGAACATGCAAACCGATCTAGTCTCTCAAAACCGAGAAACGATCGGCACGCCGCTCTAAAAGCATACTCACCCCGCTTCCTAAAAGAAAGAAAAACGCATAACAAGCCTTCTGAAGAACGGCTAACCCGTTTTCTTTAAGTAAAAGAAAAGGAAAGTAAGCACGATACTATACCCGTGATAATCCCATCTTCCAAAACTTTTGCTTCAGCATCAAGACAACGCTTTTAACAAAGCAAACTCTCGCAGCAATAAGATTCGTTTAAAAAACGCTTAACGCATAGCCCAACCGCTACAAACATAGTTTTGAAAACTCTACGCCACCTCGCCTCAAACTCGCGACTAGAACGGTACCAACGCCAGACTAATAGCACGACGGTGAACTACGAAAATAACGAAATAACCTTCGTAAAACTCCATAAGTAGTTGAAGAGCTTTAGATCAAAGGTCGAAATCATAGCGAAACATCTCCGTGTAATCCGCGGAAACATCGCTACTTTAACAATCTGCGATTTTCTATCTCCATGAAACCGGTCATCCATTACTTTCGTATAACAAGAACAATTTAAAACAAAACAGCCTATGGAAAAAACATGATCGGTCTCATGCAAAACGATTTCGCAGTACGCAAAAGTGAATGAGAAAACATAACCGTGGTCACTTAATATCGCAAGTAATTTGTGAGAAACGCCCGTTACCTTTGCGAAAACCCCTTACATCACTTTTACAAAAATCCTCTGTATGGTCGAAGTTAATTCATACAAAGCAACTTTCGTAAAATAAACATAATGGGTCCAACGGGTAACCGACATAGTCATTTTTCGCCCACAAGGTTTATAGCTCCTGCTTTCACTCCCTCGCGTTACGCCCGAAAGCAGGAAATAATCACGCAGACGAACCCGCACGCGTCCCAAGGCCGATCCCTTAAACTTTGTCCCCTCGATAAAATGAAACGATTTTCATGCAACAAAAAATTTTATCACGAACCATTCATCGATAACTGAGACCTAAAGTGGAAGATCGCTTCTAAAAGCCATCAGCCATAATTCAGAAAACTCGCTATGCTTGGCATGTCTATCTCGGCAAATGCTATTTGGCCTCGCCAACTACGCCTTCCGTAAAGCCCGACCTGAATTCGCATCCCCATTAAGGACAATCGTAAACTAACATGAACTTAATAAGGGTCATGGTCTGATCGCTTACTAAACAACTTCCTTGGCGATACGGCTGAATCTAGCCTCCATGCCAATCCAAAGCTACTGAGCGACCACCGCCCAATCACTTAACGGCTAAAACAACAATCCACGATTTGTTCATAGAACGCCAAGTGACTATTACGCAAGCAATTTGTCGCATAACCCAGAATCGAAATCATACGATAAACTCTCCATACCAAAACTCAGTCCTAACAACCATATGGTTAACGGAAGATTTAAACTCATCGTCAATCGATTAAGTTCTATCGCCCGTAAACACGGCATGAAAAGAAACACTCGTGACAAGGCTCCAAGAGTTATAATGAAGTCATCCTTAATATATACAAACAAATCCCGAAGGCCAACACTTCACGAAGCACTGTGAATGTAGGCGCTTCTCCACAGGTCGAACTTACGACCTCTTGGTCCTAAGGCCTAAACCGAAACAACAGTTTCTGGCTGCTAACATTCGCAAAACATCTCCAAAGCCCGCGAACATTTCAACCACGAAATGCGCACAAGGGAAACTCGACCTTCAGCATCGCATATGCCGCTAACGCCAGAAGGACATTCTTTTCTCAAACGCCTGCACGAAATCCTCGCCTCTAGAACTCAAAACATACAAACACACCTCTAAACGGTAACATGCCTCTAAACTGGCATCATTTCGTTGTTGCTGATCACAACAAACTAACTCTAACGCCCTAAACAGACAAATAGCAGCCCTTCAAGGGTAGGCTCTCTTGCATCCGACAAGGATAAACATAGCTATACAAGAAATCCAAATTTTGGTTTAGCTCTTCGTAAGGGAAGTAGCTCGACTCACTTCAGACAAGTCATATAAGCCGACAACAATTCGCAGATTTTAAACGGTACGAGTCAGGTTAAAATCGCAAACAGGAAAACGAAAGCCGATTTGTCATCGCAAAGCCTCAGTCCGAGAGTAAACCTAGGTCTTGCCTAAACCCAGCCACGCTGGATCTTGACATCTCACAGACATAGTATGGTATACTAGATCCAAAAATTTGTCTCTTCACTTAAGCCTATTCGTTTCACGAACTTTCCGCGTAAATCGGTAAACCGCGGAAAATCTCGCTTTATGCAAACAATAGGTACGGTGATAATCAAAAAACAAATACATAAACAGCATCATGCTCGAAAGTCTCTCATGACACATAACCAGACCATATAAGTCTCGCTGGAAAACAGATCACAAGGGTCTTAAACTCCAAAACGAACCACGGAAGGCTTGATCCCTATAACAAAGTGCGTAGGCAGCCTTCGAAGGCGCAGCCCCAATCTTACCACTTTCAACGGAGCCTTTCAACCATTAATTCCGCCTATCTTACCTGACATATCTTATCGCCGCGAAGAACATCACGAAGGTTCTAACGAGCTGGGGCTAACTGTTGGTGTCAAAATCGGTCACGACAGAATCAATGACTGAAAGTCTCTAGAAAGTATTTCTTGAAACAAAAGTCTCGGATAATTTGAAAAAGTTATACGAGATTTTCTCAAATTAGAATCTCCACTCTGTGAGATCGAAGATTACGGGCGGCGCTGACGAGAGTCCCCGAAAGACCGGGTCCGCCGCCAAGGACATCAAGATTCGATCACCACAAAACCCTAAACACAAAAGAATCTGCCTCAAACTTCAAGAGGTCGCTCTTCAAACCGTGAGGAACCAGAAAGCGATCAAGATAGCAAAACGAAGCCCTCGCCGAGATCTTCTGCCTGGCGCCCGGCCTGGCGCCCGGCCTGGCGCCGGGCGGCACTCGCCTGGCGCCGGCGGCACCCATCACGCTGGCCGCCTGGCGCCGGCGGCACCCATCACGCTGGCCGGCCTGGCACCGGGCGGCACTGCGGACGCTGGCCGCCTGGCGCCGGGCGGCACCTCGGCTGGCCGCAGCACTCCACCACGCTGGCCGCCTGGCGCTGGTCGACGGCCCTCGCCCTGGTCTCGGTCCCATCGTGTTCGGTCTGATCCCATCTTGGCTTGTTTGGATCAATCATCGTGAGCTTGGGACGATCACGCTACGAATAAACATCCTTCGACTCGATTGAATCGCCCTCGATGTTTTACGACAAAACTAAGGATTGATTTCTTGTAGAAGATATCGTATAAAACAAGGTCGCATTAACTTGAACATCGATCCTTTAGGCTATACGGTTTATTTTACGAGAAAAGTAGTCTTTCCGAGAAATCGTATAAAACGTTCAACGACTTAAGACAAGTCCACGGACTTACTCACGATTTTAAGAATCAAGGCCCAATCAGGCAATGACGGTTTATCCGATTTCCCAAACATCGGATAAACATCAAGTCACCAAAACTCGAGGATAATTACTAAGATCGATTTAAAATGGAATACTTCCTGAAGAGATAAGCTTGGGCCCAAAGGCGAGGTCCATCATCTTAAGGCAAACCGACCTAGAGTGAGTATATAAGGAGAGCAAGAGCAGAGGAGAGGAAGATCAAAAATTAGACTTAGAGCATCCTGCTAGCTTAGAGAACTTAGAACTTAGGCGGTTAGGCCAGCGAGGCAGGACTTAGAACGTCTGGCCGCCTCTTGTTCTAGGTTTATCTTCTCCGCAGACCCATGTTCCTCTCGGAAGGATCTAACTATACTCTTACTCAGAGCTCCGCACATAGAAACCCTAGGCATTATCTTCGACATGCCCGCTTCTATGACCAACGCCATATTAGACCTAACCAGGCCCTAGAGCGTCTGGTCAGCCTCCTGCTCGCAAATCTCCGCTCCTCTCGGAAGGATCGGACAATTTTTACTTAAGAGCTCCAAGACATAGAAACCCTAGGCGCTATCTTCGACATGCCTGTTTCTATGACTAACGCCATACTAGACGAACCCGCCCAGACGGTTCGATCTCTTGTTCAATTCTTTCTAACAGAACTACGCCCGAATTGATCCTCGAAAGGGGTACGTAGGCAGCCTTTCTTAAGGTCCAGTCTCAAATCTTAACAAATCTTTTTCCGCATTTATTCGGTCACTTATCGTTGGTTGTCGCAGAGAATCCAGACCTTCAAGGAAAGTCGGGTTAACTTGGCTTTCCTCCGCAATCTTATTCATTAAAATTGACGGTGTGAATTTCGGTTCCCACATCATGCATTGCATTGTACATTCATATATGCATAGAAAAATCAAAAAAAGTTTAAAAATTTTGAATCATGTAGTTGCATCACTTGCATCTTTAAGATTGAGTCTAGAGCATATAGGTTGCATTCACTTGAACATGGAGCATTGCCTTGTAGAGAACACTTGTTTGCACTGAATTTGGCACCCTAGTTAAACATATCAAGTAGCTTAAGCATCTTTTGAAAGGCTTGCATGCTTTGAGCCTTGAAAACTCTTCTTGAAACTTGCTTGCTTGCTTGATATTGGCATTTTTCTTGAAACCAGCTCCAACCTGAACTTAGACTTGAATGAACTTAATTTCTCTTGCTTATGGGCATTTGCATACTTGATCATGGATCTCATACACATTTGGGTTATCTTTACTCATTATACCACTCTTTGTTAACCCAAATGGCACTTCCATACCCTTGAACCCTAGCCATTCTTTGAAGCCTACATTGATTTGCATGAGTGAGGTCTTTTCTGATAGCTTGTCAAGTGAAAAATCTTGAGTGTATTGGGAGCGACATGGATTTGTTGCCATCTCTTGCCAGCATAGGATCCTCATTTAAGCTAGCTTCTAGGATGGTGAGTGGGGTTTTTGTTCCTTAAAGCTTTATATCTTGGGTTTGGGATGTGACAATGTTGAGATTGATGAGCAAAAGAATGTATTGAGATAGAAAAGCCCTAGGGACCTAGATTAGAAAGTTAAGAAGCTCTTGGTTGATGTTTGAGACCTTCACTCTACATAAAAAAAAGATAAGAAAAAGATAAGAAAAGAAAAAGAAAAAGAAAGAGAAAAAGAAAAAGAAAGATTCAATAAGATAGTGGGGAAGGGAAAACAAAAAGTGTTAGAGTTTAAAAATGTGAATTGTGAATAAAAGGGTCCTTAGTGGTTGAAGCTTGAAGAAAGAAAGTTGTTCATTGGGTAAGTGATGTGAGTATTTTTCATTTTGGGTTATGGGATGAATAAAAAGGGTTTAGAACTTGTAATCACTTAGGAATGGGTAGAATGGTGAGGAGGGATTCATGTATGCATGAATTGCTCCTATTCTTAGATAAATTTTGCATAATGATTAAGCTCCTTGATTCTTGAGTGATTGCCACCTTAAAAGGATGCATTGAACCCTCCTTTTCATCCATATTAGACCATTGCCTGCTGGGACTAATCAGGTTAATGGTGTAGAAGGTCAAGAGGAGATATGCTTCATCAACGCTAATGGCACATGGTACAGGAAAGAGCCCAACTTCCAATATCAAAACAACTACCAGCAAAGACCTTACTACAACAATCAACAAGGAGGTTACCAAGCCAACCAGTCTACTCAGCCCCAAGGAAGCTCTTTTCAATCTCAGGCTCCAAGTTCAAAAATGGAGTCCATGTTCAAGCAACTCTTAGAAGCTCAAGAAAGAAATGCTAAGAACATTGGTGATGAGTTCAAGAAAATCCATGCCAAGATTGATGGAACCTATTCTGACCTCAACAAAAAGTACATGCAACTTGCCTCTCATCTCAAAGCTTTGGAGAGCCAGGTTGCTTCTTTGTCTTCATCCTCCAAGAGCCCAATGGGATCTCGACCAGGAAAACTAGAGAAAAATCCCAAGGAATCTTGCAATGTCATCCTCTCTACTACTTCTTCAAAGATTGAGATGTGCACTCATGAGAAAGAGAAGGATGAGATTGAAATGTTTGGCACTGAGTTTGGGGATGTTAAGAGATTTGTTGTGGCCACAGCTGAAGAACATATTCTGAGGGATGCCGCCAAGAAGGCTGAGGTAAAGAGTCTGCAGCAAGCTGAGCCTAGAGCTGAGACACCAACTGTGAAGTGAGAAGACAACAAGCTGGAAGAATTGAAGAAGGAAGACACTGAGTTTTAGCTATCTGATACACTAAAAATGAATCCTTGCTACTGCCAAGTTAACAGTTGTAATTATAGTACTTTAGATTCAAATCCAGAGGACCAGTCTACACTTTATTTCAATGAGTTTCGAAATCAAGCTAAGAAGAAGATTTGGTTTTGGTTTTAAGAATGACGATAGGAAACAAGTAAAACTAGAGATTGATTCAAATTAACAAGTAGCTAGCCCAAGGTATTTCATTGGGTGTTGAATTGGAGCCAAACAATTATTCAAGCGCATAGAAGAACTTCTAGAACTCGGATCACTCAGCTAGAGCACCCCACTGTCGTGGTGGTGATCTCTTTGCAGATCGATCTCACCATCTAACTGTCGTTGAGATGAGAATCGATTGCAAGCTTGGAGAACAAGCCCGATCAGTTCACTTACTACCCTAATATCTACTTTCGCTGATTAGGGATATTAAGCTCATTCAATACAAGTCAAGTTATCTCCTAAGTGGTTAACTAGGTGATGAACTTAGGATCTAACAATAAGGGATCAGATTAATGAAAGCATTAAGAACAATATGAATGAAGAATTAATTGAAATCGCTTATCTATGTTTTGCTCATGTCTCAACACCCTAAAAACCCTAGGCGAGCTAGGTCACTACTCGAACATGATGCAAATAATCAAAGACATAATTCCTGAATAATATTGCATAAGAACAAGAGTAGAAACAAAAGGGTTCAGATGATCTTCTCTATGAGAGGATGGATTCTTCTCCCTTACAAGTTGCAGATCGCAAAAGCTAATAGTTCTCCTGTAAAAACTACCGTAAGAAAATAAAATAGGGTAAATGGCGTTTTTATGTGGAGGCGCCAATAGGTAGAAAAGAGATTAGGGCAACAGGGCTTTAAAAGCCGAAATAAGAGTTTCCTTATTCGTCGGGAACAATCTCGGGATCACTCCGTCTGATTGTTCCGCTTGAGTGTTCTCCGCAGAATTGCTCCAAAAAGATATCTTCTCTTCATGCACCTTCTCTTCACTCTTCTACCAACTCCAGACCTGTAAAAGATCAAAAAGAACTAGACTGACACGGGGTAGAGACTCGAATCAAATGAAAACATGTATATAATGATGTGAAAAACACCATATATCAATTCTCCCAGACTTAGATCCTTGTTTGTCCTCGAACAAGGCAAGTATCAAGAACAGGGAGAAAGGTTTGAAAGTGTGGGAACTCGCGTATTCTCAGCAACCATACTCTTACCACAAATCTCTGATCCATACAAGCTGTAGATTAGGACCACACACACTTACTGGGAACCCCCTGATCGCTGTTCGAAGATCGGCTCCTTACTCTACATCTCAACCTGAAAAGGCAACACTTTCGAGACAAAACTCCTTATGCTCAATTAAGATTAGCGTGAGCTTCTTATCATAGGCTCTACTCAGGGAGAACGGGCTAGGTATAGAACATGCTAACTTTTATGGTGGAGTTCAAGAGTGTTTAGGGGTTACCAAGAGCGGATGCAGGATATCGCACAAAATGGTCGTGAGAGGACGGCTCCATTGATGTCCACAGCCCTTACTCATCTTTGCTAGTCGGACTGCTCTCTGATTAGATCGATCATAGGACTGCTCTGCGCAAATCAATTTCCCTTCAGAACACTTCGCTGGAACCACCATTGCTTTCTCAACTTCCTCAGTGGCATGCATTATAAATTCTTCCCCTTCCCGTCACCAGTAAACAACAAAAATAAAGGCTTTCTCTCTTTTTTTTATTTTTTATTTTATAAGCAAATGCAAGATGATGGGGTGGCGAGATGCAAGATGATGGGGTGGCGAGGAAGGAGGTAACAAGTGATGTACGTGATGCCACTGGTGATTCATCCTGGTTCGTTCTAGCCACTGCCTTCCTTCATTGTTCTTTCTGGTATCGGAACACTCTCAATGATTGTTCTTTTGTCTGCCATGTTCCACCTTCACTGAATGTGTGAGCATTAATGAGTAAGAACTGTGTCGATCCTTTTCTCTCTGACCTTTTTGCACATATATGCACATAAAGTACTAGAAAAGCAATTGCATGAGGGTGGAACAAAAGGTTAGGATACACGGTGGGAACTAGCTAAAGATGAACTAGCCACTCAGGAACAGCAAGAGTGATAACAAAGGATAAGAAGTCATGAGTGTAAGTCTCATTCTCCTCTGATCTACTGCCCATAACAAGAAGAATAAAAGTCCATATTAGGTTAATATAAAGTGGAGTTAAGTATACCCAGTGTAACATGATCGGTATAGAACTTCTGGAGTGTCCAATGAGATAAGTCAGGGTGTTCCAAGTCCATGTGTGGGTCGTTCATCACTGCTAAGGTCACTGAATAAGAAGGTTAAAGAACGAGGTGGTTAAAAGATCATCACAAAATAAGGTCCTAATTCCCACAAGAGTTTTTAAGAAAAACTGACTCGATCCTAAAACAGACTCGATCAAAACGACTCAAAGCAGACGGACTGACTCAGCCTCCCTCAGACTTACTTCACACCATCCCTGGTTGTGAGAAGATAGATAGAGGAAGGCCAAAACACACATAATAAATAAGAAAACAAATAACTTGCGGAAACATAAAGAGTTCAAATGGATAAGACAATGGTGATAGATGTTGGCGGCAGATCAGTCTGACTCCCTGCTCCCGGATTGCCCAGCAATACGCCTGTTCCGCGGTAGTCGCTCTTCTCCAGATGTCACTCCAGCTGGTTCCTTTCCTGGGCGATGGCTTGTTCGCTGAGACTGCTCTTGCTCGTCCTCTCTTTCCTGCTGACCCTTGAAGCATCCGCAGGCGATGGTCTTTAGGATTCTCTTCAGGAGGCTGTTGTTCTTGCGCTGTGAATCAATCATCCAGCAGCGGTACGTCGCATCGTCGAAGCCATCCTCGATATCCTCGAGGTCATAGTAGGGGTCAGGTGTTACGTCCTCGACGTCCTCCGTTCCGGGGTGGATCAACAGCGGATCATCGCAAAGGTGCTCCTGTTCTGGGAGGAACCGGAAGTTCTCAAACTTGTCTAGGCTTGTGATCTCGGTGTGAGGAAGTTTGCAGAACAATTTCGTCCCTGCCTTATCTTGGAACATGTAGGTGCTCTCGTCGCAGAGGATGTGACACTTGATGAGATAGGGGATGCCAATGTCGTATGGCTCATAGTTGGTCTCGAGGGAGAGGTGGTCGATTCCGAAGTGGAGGAACAATGGCGAGAGGAGACTGCCACATCGATCCTTCGTTTGCGAACCTCTCATCAGCAGACTTTTCTTCGCGACGAACATTGCAGCAAGTAAATATCCAGGGTTGGTGAGAACCTTCGTGATTGGAATGCCTGCTCGCGCTGCCCGTATCTAATCCTCTAATCCTGAGTAGAGCATCTGGAGCTCTCCACTTGTGACCTTCGAGGTTTGGTCCTTAGCGAACAGCAAGTTGCTGAGGACCTTGGCAATGATCCGCACTGAAGGATTGCGGATGTGGGACTGATAGGCTGTGCGAGGCTTGAAGTCTCCACTTGCGATCAGGTCCCAGAAGATCTTGGCGGGTGGAAAGCTTTTGAGGAGAGAGACCTCCCTTGGATCGTCGGATATGTCATAGATCTCGTTGAACTTGACGAGCGGGAGGGAGCAATGTTTCCCACCGGCCATGAAACGGAAGTGAGTGTTCTCGAACGTTGGCTGATGCTCGTTCTCATGGTAGATCTCTGCTGTGGCCAAGGCTTGCCGGACCAGCTCTTGAATGAGGATCTGCGGCTTGGTGCAGAGCTCGAGTATTCCTATGGCTGAGAGAATACGCTGACGTCGTCGTCGAGACCGAGCTGGGCTAGTGTAGGAGGGTGCACGTACAAAGTTGGCTGGATGTCGATGGCGAGGAGAGCGTTGTAAGCTCTTGCTTTTTCTTTGTCCCACCCCTCGACATTGACATCAAAGAGCCTTGGGTCCTCAATGTCGATAGGCACACCTTCCTGCTCCGAAGGCCATGGGTACGTTGGGTTAGGCTCGGAAATGGGTGTCGATTGGGTCCCGGTGTGCCTTGATGCTCTCTGGGCGATGTGCTTTGTTCGGACCTGCGAGAGAGAACAGCCATAGACAGATCAGCACTATTCGGGGGTTGGTTAAAAAAGATGGATCAACAAACATTCTCACTATAACCGCATCCAATCGTTTCCAATCAACCACATCGAACAATTCATACCAAATCGAAATACTCTAATGCTCTAGAGTCATGAAGATCAGAATCAATTCGATCTAAACCATTCATATATCTAGAATCTATCAAGTGAAGCGCAATAAATCGAAATGAGAACGGCTCCTTAATCGCGATTTATAAAGCAATGCTAGTTGAGTTGCTTACCTTGGGTGTCATTGATTGGATCGACTGCAAAGACAATTCGATCTGTAGGGGATCCAAAAGGCGAGAAATTAAAATCGAAAAGAGGAGATGAGGAAATGGAGAGTTTTCGATTTAGGGTTCTTTTGCGGTGATGAGAGAAAGTGGGGGAGTGGGGGAGGTCGACCTTTAAATAGGGAAACCCTAAACCGCTTCCCCTTCTCTCATCATTTATTATTATTTTTTATTTTATTTTTATATTTTTATTTATTTTTATTTTTTATCAGGGTTCGAAATACTTACCTGGGATCAATGGACTGTTCCTTCGATAAGAGTCCGGACTTCCTCTTTTTTTTTCTGAAATAGAAAATTAAAAGCAAACATAGAAAAATCAAAGAAAGAAATATTCACACTCACCAGTGGGTTGCCTCCCACCAAGCGATTGGTTAAAGTCGCTAGCTTGACTTTGGTTAGCCTTTTCAGGCTGTGGAGGGGTCGCTTAAGGAGATTTCTTCCCCTTCTGCGGTTGTTGTTTCAGCAAGGTACGGCTTGAGACGCTGCCCATTTACAACAAATTCTTTTCCTTTTGTGTCCAGCAACACAACTGCTCCATATGGTCGGACCTCTTTAATTGTAAAGGGTCCAGACCATCTCGACTTCAATTTACCAGGGAATAGCTTAAGTCTGGAATTAAAGAGCAGGACCCGATCGTTTGGTTCAAAGTTCCTACTGATGATCCTTTTATCATGGTGCTCCTTGGTTTTCTCCTTGTAGATCTTTGAGCTCTCACATGCCAGATGTCTGATCTCCTCCAGTTCGTGAATCTGGATTGTTCGTCGTTCTCTGGCTGATTTGATGTCAAAATTGAGCAGTTTGACAGCCCATGCTGCCTTATATTCCAGTTCCACCGGAAGATGGCAAGCCTTGCCATAGGCCATAGGCCAGGTGATAGGGAGTGGTCCCGAGTGGAGTTTTGTAGGCTGTTCTGTAAGCCCATAGCGCATCGTCTAACTTAAGAGACCAGTCCTTGCGGGTTGTTCCGACTGTTTTCTGAAGAATGTTCTTTATTACTCTATTAGACACTTCCACTTGACCGCTAGTTTGGGGATGGCATGCGGTTGCGACCTTGTGTTTACACCGTTTTTTCTCAGAGATCCTTGGAACACTTTATTGATGAAGTGAGTTCCCCCATCGCTTATGACCACTCTAGGTACTCCAAATCTTGGAAAGATGATGGAAGTGAACATCTTGGTTACAACGCGTGCATCATTAGTTGGACTAGCAATCGCTTCTACCCACTTGGAAACATAGTCCACATCAACCAAGATGTACTCATTCTTGTGGGAGACTGGGAACGGTCCTATGAAGTCGATCCCCCAGCAGTCAAACACTTATACTTCCAGGATGTAGTTCTGAGGCATCTCATTCTTCTTGCTTATACTCCCCATCCTTTGGCATGCATTACATCGTGATATGAAAGCGTGGGCATCCCTAAACATTGTAGGCCACCAAAAAACGGCTTGGAGGATCCTGGAAACTGTTTTGAAGGTGGCAAAGTGACCAGCATAGACTAACCGTGATGTTGATGAAGGATCCCTCGAATTTCAGCTTGTGGAACACACCTTCTGAAGATCCCATCCTTGCCTTGCCGATACAAATATGGCTCGTCCCAGAAGTAGTGCCTTGCTTCCCTTAAAAAATTCCTCTTCTCATTCCCTGTGAACCTCAAAGGTTCCTTCTCTGCTGCTAGGAAGTTGGCAATCTTAGCAAACCATGGGAGATTCGGGTACTGCTTCTCGATCACCGCAGCGAATGCTTCATTTTCACGGGAACAACCCTCGCTAACCGAATGACTGTTCGGTTGCAATGCACCAATCACGTTCACATATTCCATTGGTTGTTCCTCGTCAAGAGCTGTCTCATCTGACACTTTCATCCTGGAAAGATGATCTGCCACTCCATTATCAACTCCCTTCTTGTCTCTTATCTCTAGATCAAATTCTTGGAGTAAAAGAATCCATCTTAAGAGCCGCGGTTTAGCATCCTTCTTCGTGAGCAGGTACTTCAAAGCTGCATGGTCTGTGTGCACGATCACCTTTGATCCAACTAGGTAGGATCTGAATTTCTCAAATGCAAACACAATGGCAAGGAGCTTTTTTTCTGTGGTTGCATAGCGACACTGAGCTTCGTCCATAGTTCTGCTAGCATAGTATATCACATACAGCTTCTTATCCTTCCGCTGTCCAAGAACGGCTCCCACTGCAAAGTCACTCGCATCTGTCATGATCTCAAAAGGGAGATCCCAGTCTGGAGGTTGAACAATCGGTGCACTGACTAGAGCTGCCTTGATCGTGTGGAATGCGGCTGGACAGTCGCTGTTGAAGGCGAACGGGGTTTCCTTGCAGAGCAGTCGAGTGAGTGGCCTTGCAATTTTCGAAAAGGTCTGGGATGAACCTTCTATAGAAACCAGCGTGTCCCAGACTCATCATGAACTCGATCTTTGCCTTGTCCACCTCGATGCCTTTCTCTAATATCTTATGCCCCAGAACAATCCCATCTCTGACCATGAAGTGGCATTTCTCCCGCCAGCACCAGATGCTTCTCTTCGATCGCCTTAACCCTCGCACAAATTTGACAAACAGACATGAAAGGAGCTTCCATAGACGCTGAAATCGTCCATGAAAACTTTCATTATGTCTTCGATTAGGTCAGTGAAAATTGACATCCTGCAGTGTTGGAAGGTCGCTGGAGCATTGCACAGGAGGGCATCCTCCTGTATGCGTATGTTCCATATGGGCATGTGAACGTCGTCTTCTCCTGATCGTCTGGGTGGATGGGAATCTGAAAGAAACCTGAATAACCATCTAAAAAGCAGTAGTAAGGGTGGTTAGCCAATCTTTCAAGCATCTGATCAATGAAAGGAAGTGGGAAGTGATCATTGCGAGTCGCAGCATTCAGTTTACGGAAATCAATGCACATGCGATGACCAGTAACTGTTCTAGTAGGGATTAGTTCATTCCTTTCATTTGTTATTACTGTGATCCTACCTTTTTTAGGTACTACATGAACGGGGCTGACCCATTTACTATCAGAGATCGCATAGATTACACCAGCTTCTAGAAGTTTCATTATCTCTTTCTTTACAACATCTTTTAGATTTGGGTTTAACCACCTCTGATGTTCTACAGAAGTCATCGATTCATCTTCCAGGTGTATTCTATGCATGCACAGATCAGGTGAAATGTCAGGTATGTCAGCTAGAGAATATCCTAATGCCTTACGATATTTTCTAAGTTCACATAAAAGTAGAGCAGTCTCGGCATTGTTCAGGTCGGCATTCACTATGACAGGATATGTGGAATTGGGTCCAAGGAATGCATACCTGAGTCCCTTGGGAAGGGATTTGAGCTCTACCTTTGAGCTTTCAGCTCGCCCATGAGTCATCGCTCGAGATGCGGAACAGTCGGTTTTGAGGCTGTTGTTCCAGCTGTTTTGCTGAGCTCGCTGTTCTCCCCAGGACTTAGATTTGCGACTATCTTTTCCATACTTCTGGCGAATCAGGACTTTGGCATAGGCATCAGCATCAATACTCTCTAAGCTTTGCTCGGCTTCAGCTCTAACTAAAGCAAGTTCAAGAGGGTCATCGGTGAGAATCTCCTCAATCATTCCCTCATGTGGTTCTAGCGGATCGCTCTCTTCTTGGACAGTGAAGGTTTGTCCATCCAGCATTGGTTTCTTTAGCATCTGATTCATCTCAAACTTCATCACAATGTCTCCGACATGGAGATCAATTTTCCTTGTCGAACGCCTATGATAGCTCCCACAGTGCACAGAAATGGTCTTCCTGTGATCAGGGGTCTTTGATTCTTCCTCGAGTTTCAGAACAACGAAATCGGCAGGGACAAGTGTGTTCCCAACCAGAAGTTGGAGATCTTCAAGGATTCCAACCGGAGACTTCACAGATCGATCAGCAAACACTAAGGACATCCTTGTAGGCTTGAAATCCGTATACCCAAGGCGCTTAGCCACAGAGTATGGCATGAGGTTTATGCTTGATCCTAGATCGACGAAAGTGAGCATGAGAAGCCTGTTCTCCTATCCGACTGAGAGGACAAATTTTCCTGATCACCCAGCTTGATCCTTTGTTCGAGCACTTCGCTGCACTCTTTAGAGACGATCATGAACTCGCTGTCACAGATATCTTCCCAGAGATCAGTCCCTTCACAAAACTGCGCATGGATGGTATCATCTGGATCGCACTCATCAGAGGAAGTTTGACTGTTAGGTCTTCCAGCATCTTTCTGTAATTTATCTCCTCCTTATCCTTGCGCGTAACCTTAGCCGAAACAGGATAGGGTACTTTCGGTACATACCGACGAAAGGTGGGAAGATTCTGAAATCGGTGGAACAGCCCGGCAGGTTGCTGCATCGGTCGGAACAGTCTCGATGGGTTGTCCTGCCTCTTCCTCATCTGTAGGTACAACTTCAGGCGGTTGATCCGACTCTTTCTGCTTCCCTTTCTCGGCCGATGTGAATCTCCTGGTGTCCAGATCAGTCAGTTGCTTCCCACTCCTTAGCGCGACTGCGTTGCACTCCTTGGGATTCTTATCTGTTTTTCCAGGAAGAGTACCTTGCTGTCTCTTCACACTCTCAGCAGTCTGAGCAATCTGAATATCCATCTGTCTCATATGGCTTGAGACATTATCGTACTTGGCACTTAGGTCATTGAACATATGGTTCATTCTGGTGTTGATGTCGTTTGTGACCTGATTCAGTGCTTTTCCTTGGATCTGCTGTCCTTGGAGCAGTTGGCTCATCATCAATGCAAGACTCTTCATATCATCCTGCGGAGCAGTCTGAGCCGGTTGTGCAGCTTGATGATTAACCGGCTGTTTCTGGTTGTGGAACTGGGCATTCTGAGCCGGGCTGAGGACATAGGTTCTTCCTTGATTTCCATACCCCCTTTGGTATCCACTGTTCTGACCCTGATTTCCTTGAGCATTTTCTATGTTACCGTCTAGCTTAGGGTTGTTGAACAGGTGGGGATTGTTCCTCACGTAAGGGTTCGGGTGTTAGTTCTTGAACTGCCATCCTTGCCCATTAACATAGCTCACTTCGTGCTGATCTTCAGCCGACTGATCTGCCTCTGATGTAGCTTCCGCGGTTGCTTTATCCTGAGGGGATTCTTCCATGATGCAGACCTGATTCTGATTACTCTTAATCATCTGATCGATCTTGGCAGAGAGCTCATCAATCTTGCTGTTGTCAATGCTGTTCACCTTCTGTGTGCGATCAGTCTCTCGGTTATTATCCACTGAGCTTGAGGCCATGTTCTCAATCAGTGCGAAGGCACCTCGAGTACATTGGGTCATGAAGTCTCCATTACTGGCTGAGTTCAAAGCGTTCCTGTACTCCCAACCTACTCCATCGTAGAACACTCCAAGCAGATAGTCTTCCTCAAAACCGTGATGTGGGCACTCTCTTCGGTAGACGTTGAATCGCTCCCATGCATCGCAGAAAGGCTCATCTACTAGCTGTTTGAAGGTCGCGATCTTTTGTCTCAGAGCTGCCGTCTTCGATTTCGTGTAGAAGTGGCTCAAGAAGGCATATCAAACTTGTTCCCAAGTGGTGAGCGATCCAGTAGGTAGGGAATCTAGCCAGCGAGCAGCCTTCCCATCAAGCGAGAAAGGGAACAGGGTACAATTGATGTAATCGGGTGGTACTCCATTCGCTTTAGTGAACTCACACATCTTCTCAAAGTTCTCAATGTGGTCCATCGGTATTTCTGCAGGAAGTCCATTGAAGATCTTCCTTTGCACCAGACTTATCAAGGCTGGCTTGATCTCAAAGTCTTGCCTAGTGCACGGTGGAGGGTTGATGGCAGATCGCGTAGTAGGCAGATTATGCAGTAGATTTCTCTGGCCAATCGGAACAACCTCCTCCGGTTGATTCTGCTGATTCGCAGCGTTCAGAGCTGCTTGCTCGGCAGCAGCTTGCTGCGCTTGGATGGTTTGCTGCATCTGTTGTTGCATGAGTGCAAACGCAGCAGTGAGATCATCCTGGTGATCACCCATGTTGGTGTTCGTAGGTCTAGGTTGTTGACGGTTCTGTCGTTCCAATCTCGCTAGTTCTTCGTTGGTAAGCTGATGCAGTGGTCCTTGTGCGTTGCTCTGAGTATGCCTACTGGTCATGCAACTGGATCATCAGCAGGAACAAAGAAATATAAGCGCGTTAGATATCTTAGACTAGATATGAAACCGAAAAATAGAGGTAAAAAAATCTGGTCCCCGTGGCAACGGCGGCAAAAGTTGATACACTAAAAATGAATCCTTGCTACTGCCAAGTTAACAGTTGTAATTATAGTACTTTAGATTCAAATCCAGAGGACCAGTCTACACTTTATTTCTATGAGTTTCGAAATCAAGCTAAGAAGAAGATTTGGTTTTGGTTTTAAGAATGACGATAGGAAACAAGTAAAACTAGAGATTGATTCAAATTAACAAGTAGCTAGCCCAAGGTATTTCATTGGGTGTTGAATTGGAGCCAAACAATTATTCAAGCGCATAGAAGCACTTTCTAGAACTCGGATCACTCAACTGGAGCACCCCACTGTCGTGGTGGTGATCTCTTTGCATATCGATCTCACCATCTAACTGTCGTTGAGATTAGAATCGATTGCAAGCTTGGAGAACAAGCCCGATCAGTTCAATTACTACCCTAATATCTACTTTCGCTGATTAGGGATATTAAGCTCATTCAATACAAGTCAAGTTATCTCCTAAGTGGTTAACTAGGTGATGAACTTAGGATCTAACAATAAGGGATCAGATTAATGAAAGCATTAAGAACAATACGAATGAAGAATTAATTGAAATCGCTTATCTATGTTTAGCTCATGTCTCAACACCCTAAAAACCCTAGGCGAGCTAGGTCACTACTCGACCATGATGCAAATAATCAAAGACATAATTCCTGAATAATATTGCATAAGAACAAGAGTAGAAACAAAAAGGTTCAGATTATCTTCTCTATGAGAGGATGGATTCTTCTCCCTTACAAGTTGCAGATCGCAAAAGCTAATAGTTCTCTTGTAAAAACTAGCGTAAGAAAATAAAATAGGGTAAATGGCGTTTTTATATGGAGGCGCCAATAGGTAGAAAAGAGATTAGGGCAACAGGGCTTTAATTCCCGAAATAGGAGTTTCCTTATTCGTCGGGAATAATCTCGGGATCCCTCCGTCTGATTGTTCCGCTTGAGTGTTCTCCGCAGAATTGCTCCAAAAAGACATCTTCTCTTCATGCACCTTCTCTTCGCTCTTCTACCAACTCCAGACCTGTAAAAGATCAAAAAAAACTAGACTGACACGGGTTAGAGACTCGAATCAAATGAAAACATGTATATAATGATGTGAAAAACACCATATATCATTATCACCATATTATAAGCTCCCCTTTCCCCACAGAGTTCTCTCCAAAGCTCAAAAGAAGGTGATCTCAAAGTTCAGGAAAGATCTTAGTGATGCTGGAGTCAAGATTCCAGAGATATCAGGTATGCGTGTAGCTCATGTCCAGATGATGCTCATCAAGGACATTCTAGACCACCAGGCTGAAGTGGCTGAGGTTTTGGACATCTCCATTCTGAAGATTGATCCACCAACCCCTCCAAAGTTCCTCCCTAAGCTTGAGTCTCAAGGGAAGTTTACCTTGTCTTGCTCTCTTGGTACACTAACTATGGATGATGCTCTTGTTGATAGTGGTGCTAGTGTCAAATTCATCTCCTTGGATATGGTGAAGAGTCTTGGAATTGAAAGCATGGAACCAGATACTCCTCCTCTCACCTTTGGGGATTCTTCTTCTACAACCCCACTTGGCATAATCAAGGACTTCCCCTTGAAGATTGGATCCTGCACCATACCTATTGATATACCATGGATTTTACCCGTTTTTACCCATGGTATATGAGTGTTTTTACTACTATTATCTATGTTTTGGAGTCTATTAGGTATGTTTTCAAGTTCAGGTACGTTCTGGAGAAATAGGGTGATTTTGGTGTCTTTTGGAGCCTTTTAAGTGCAGAGGTGCGCAGACGCGTCATATGTTTAGCTATGGATGGAGACCTTTCCACCGTTAGATTAAGCCCATCTTTTGTCATAAGATAGAGCTATGAGTTAGATTTACAATGACACCGGTCTCAGGTCAATCAGCATCCTGTAGCAGAAGTTATGCTCGTTTTACTGAAGAGTGGTCAGTCTGCCTCGCGAGAGAAGGCTGTCGAGAAGATGAATAGATATCGATCGATCCCACAGCCTTGGTATCGATCGACATGGACCCCAGAATTTGGGATGAGTATATTTTATGACTAATTGAAGCCCAGAAGTAACCACAAATTACCAGAATGCCCTTGGACGACCAGAAATCCTATTTATGTTATTCTAAGCCATTGTTGACGGCTACTCTTTTCTTTACACTTTTCTTTACTTCATTATTCTTGTTTTAGGGTTGGAGAGAAGAGAGGAACTCCTTCAGAGTTCTCTTGGAACTCCACTGGTTTTATTATTCTATTCTATTCATCTATTCTTTCTATGATTTCTGTGACAACTATCATGTCTGAATAGATCCACTTGTTAGGTTTAGGGATTTCATGAGCTTAATGTCAAACTTATAATCAATTAGGATTGCTAGGTTATCTATAGAACTTCTGCACCAGGTTTATCTGTAATACAAGGATCTGGAATAGTTTTATTCACACTAAAGTGTGACTGATTGTTTGAACCTAGAATCATAGGACAATTGAGATGCACTAAAGTGCAGTCAATTAGCGGAACCCGAATCCTGCTGGATTAGATACTTAGGCGCATATGATAATTTGGTCTAAGAATCTAGTTGAACAAAATCGATTAGGTCGTTAAAGCTTGTCTGAGGAAGTATCGATCGATGCTCAGGCCATCGCATCGATCGATACTCACTTCTTGTTCACATCGCAGCTGGAGCGAGACTTAGACATATGATTAGTAATTGCTGAGAGAGATGATTACTTGCTTATCATAATCGAGTTCTAGATTGAATCTATAAACCCTTAGCATCCTTGAATTGTAGTTTTGAATCTTTTGATTGAAAAATCCCTAGGTCTAGCTATTTCTTATTATTGTTTACAACTTCAATCAATCGAACAACTGCCTTGTTCACATTGCTTTATTTATTGTTTTAATATTGATTGCCTAGCTTAACCTTGATTTCTATAGTCTATTGTGTGCCCCTGCTCTCTGTGGATTTGATCCTTAAGCACTACAATCGAACCTCTTATTTGAGAGAGTAAGATCACTCCTTAGGGTAATTTAAGTGATATCAAATTTGGCGCCGTTGCCGGGGAGAAAGGATTCGCCATTAGACTTGATTAATAGGTTTAGTCTAGGTTTTATTTACCGTTATAGTTACTTACTGAAAATTTTTTCTTGTCTTTCAGGTACATACATGCCTATCAGTACCAGAAGCAGCAAGGAGGAATTACTTTTCGCCTCAGATCCTACAAGATTGGAGCGTTCAATCCGCAAAGAAAGACGTTCCCCATCGATCGACAACAACACTAGTTCGTCGATCGACACTCGCCAACCGCAGTCGACCGAGACACCGTCTTCATCGACCAATACTCGCCCACTCCCATCAACCGAAGCTACTCTTCTGTCGACCGATATTTCCCACCTGACATCGATCGATGCTTCACCTCGAACATCGATCGATACTGAGCCGCGAGACATGGTTGCGAATATAATTCTTGTACGAGATGAGAACGAAGACCTGCATGACCAGGAGTGTCATCTGCGTAACGCTGCAGGTCAGAAGATAGATGGACAAGGGACTGCAATCCTTGAGCCATCTGCTACCACTGAGGATGCTAAAGTTTCTTGTCAGAGAAAGATAGCAGAATGGAACAGACCTAGTCAGTTCTACACCAACAGATCTGCAATTCAACCTCCAGCAATACAAGGTGTTGATATGAAAGCCAGATACTTCTGTCATGTGGCTCAGCAGCCTTTTCAAGGTCTTCCTCAAGAAATCCCCTTCGACCATATTGAGACACTAGAAGATTATGTGTCTGGAATACATGAGAATGAAGCAGCCACAGACTACATCATTTGCAAGGTGTTCAAGTATTCTCTATCTGGGAAAGCAAAAACTTGGCTGAGGCACTTACCACCGGGGTCTCTCACTACCTGGAGTGATGTCAAGATGGCGTTTCTGACTGAATTCTTCAACGAAGGAAGGGCTGATGAGATAAGGGATAAAATTTGGACATTCTCTCAGGGACCTACATAAGCTTTTAGAAACTCTTGGGAGAGGTTTAGGAGATACAAAAGGGATGGTCCACATCATGGTTTTACAGAGATTCAGCTGTTGAAGAGGTTCATCAAGGGTATTGATGTACGATATCATATGATGCTGGATACTGCAAGGGAAGGAAACTTTGAGACAAGAACCCTAGAGGAAGCTAAGAGACTGATTGAAAATTTGGTGTCTAGCAACAAGCAAAAACTGATATGCACAGTGATAAATTCAGCCGCGGAAGGATGACAACAAGATCTTTGAGGCTGAGATTGGTTCCATACATGAAGTCTCACTGGTTGAGCAAGCTGTATGCCAGGATGAAGATCAGCGTGATATAGAGGAGATGAAATTTATGCTAGAGAAGCTTTTGAAAGACCAGCAGGAGATGACTGAGGATTTGAATATGCATTTGGATTCTCTCTACAAAGAGGTGAATGGAATATTAAAAACCTTAGATACCCATGTCAAGATGCTATACACCCAAGCTTCTCAGACTGAAGAAGCTGTGAAGAACCAAGAAGCACTTTTTCAAAAGAAAAGTACTGTTCATCCGGGTACTGTTCATCGAAGTACTGTTAATCCGGGTACTGTTCATCGAAGTACTGTTCACCCGACATCGATCGATACTGTTCATCCAACATCGATCGACACTGTTCACCCGACGTCGATTGATACTGTTCATCCAACATCGATCGACACTGTTCACTCAGTTACTGTTCATCGCGACACTATTCACGCAGTTACTGTTCATCACGGTACTGTTCATCACGGTACTGTTCACCAAGTTACTGTTCATCCCGTGTCCAAAAACACTGTTGATAAAGCCATTGAAGGACACCAGAGAGATTCCATCTTTGATAATGAATTTGGGGAAATACTTGAGCAGGAAAAGCAGGAAGAAGATGCTTTTCTAGTCGAAAGTTTTATGTATGTGGGAAGCTCGTACTGGTGTCGACCGACACCAACATCTAAAAATCGCTCGACATCATCGCCTGAGCGTCGACCGACACCATCAGACAAGCATCGATCGACACCACTTTTTGGATCGGACAAGACTGTCCGAATTCAGAGACACTCCGACTTTGCCGCTCGACACCCTCATCCTCCCACCCTAGTTCGAGTCCGACCAAATGACACCGATCGACAACATCACGAGATAATTGACTGACAGGAACATGGGAGCATCGATCGACACGAGCAGCAGAGAACCGATCGACATCCATCCACGCCATACCGAGTATGCTTGCCAAATGTTGATGCACACCGCTTGAATGCCACTCAAAATTCATCTCATACATCAGTTTGCTTAGGGACAACAGAGCAGATCAATCAGCAAACTGAAGACGCAACAGAGAAAGAGCACTCAACATTAGCTGAAACCTCTCTCGTTGAGATTGATCAACACCAAAGGGATGGATATGAACATGTGATGGAAGTGCAGGCAATGAAAGAAGGAGTTCAACGTGAGAAGAGAGTCAAATCTAGGAAACCCTTTATTCCCAAACACCTCAGGAGAGAAGTTAACAAAGTGGATCTTTATGGATTTCACAAGAGGGTGAAGAGGGTTCCAAAGGATGTGTCTTTTGAGGAGGCCTACTATAAAGATAGACTTGGTAATTTCTTCAGAGAGAACAGAGAGACATATGAGGACATTGAGCAACTATTCAACAAGGTCTGCCGTAAGCCTAAGAGGACTCTGAAGAAGGAACAAGATCCTGGAAAGTTCCGGATTCCATGCTCTATACAAAACCATGATTTGCCAAGCGCCCTCTTCGATCTTTGGATCTGCAGTTAGCATCATGTCCATAGACACTACTGACCTATTAGGTCTAAAGATGGAACCTTCTCAAGATAGTTTCACTTTCGTGGATAACTCCAATGCAAACTCAGCAGGCATGATAAGGAATGTTAAGGTGGAGACAGGAGACTGCACTATTCTTGTGGACTTTCATGTTTTGGAGATTAAATCAGGCAAGCCATCTTCTCTTCTTTTATGAAGAGCCTTCATGGCTACAGTGGGAGCAGTTTGTGATCTAAAGAAGAATAAGATGTGCTTGACTAACATTGATGAAGGAGTCTACTACGATCCTGTTGACAAGACCAGAAGCAAGGACTTTATCTCTTGCATAGAGCTGTCTGACAATGAAGCACACACAGCTGATTCAACTCGCGAGCCTGCAAAACTAGTATCAGCATCGATCGACCCCACAACCTCACCATTAATCGACATCACCACCTCACCATCGATCGACATTAGCGTTCCGACATCGATCGACACAGACGTCTGTCACAGATCAATACCACTTGAAATCTCTGAAAGTTCGAGTTGTCTTCAGGACATTGCAGACTCAACACAGGAGAGCACAGATGAATCAAGCTATGATCTTACCTCCGATGTAGACAAAGTCACCCTAGAAGACTTCTTGGAGTTGGAAGAATGGCTTAAGCAGAGGCTTGATGACGATCGACACCCACCCCACATCATCGATCTCAAACCGCCTGATAGCGATCAACTAGATGCAACTGATATCGATCGATACCCAACAGAACCAGCATCGGTCGACACCCTCAATATTTCAGAACAGGCCGTGACAGAAACGTCTAAGTCTGGGGGAAGGAACATGAAGGGGAAGAAGAAGAAGAGGAAAAAGAATATCGATGCTGATTTCCTGTCACTAGTTCCTTCACAATGCCAGGAGGGAAGTCTTGAGTGTAGAGTACGCTGCAGAGGAGGTCATGAACCTTTTACCAAGGTTAGAGTGCTATGTGATCCAGAGATGAGAGATAAAGGGGAACTTTCTGCACGAACTTTCATCAACTGCATCAACAAAATGAGAAAGAGGGACACTGAGACTTGTTTTGGAGCAAGTTCACATTCTCATCCGGACTGAATCAGATCTCCAGAAGTCAAGCTAATGACTGAAAATAAGCGCTGAGTGGGAGGCAACCCACTGTTAGGTTTGTTTTAAATTTGGTTTTATTTTCATTTATTACTGATTCTGTGTTTTCTAATGATTTCAGGTTTAAAAAAAAAAGTGAACAGTAACGACGACACTGTAGCAATGAAATCGACCGATACTGTAACAGTAACATCGACCGACACTGTAGCAGAAAATCGGGAGTTACTGTAGCTTCGTTACTGTAGCATAGTTACTGTAGCAGAATCACTGTTTACCAAAAAAATGGTTTTCTTTTCATTTGTGACTCAATTTTCGTTTTTTCTTTAGATCAGGTAAAAGGAAAGAGATCCGAGGAGGATAGTTTGCACAAGAATCGACGATGATACGTAGCATCGATCGACAGAGCATCAAGAGTATTGATCGCCATATAACTGTGTTGGTCGACTCTGATATCTAAAGCAGGTATACTGTTTTTCCTTGTTATTTCTGAGTGCTTATGATTTATTCCACCAATCTTAGACTATATAACACTGGGATTGTGTTGTTTAAGTCTGGGGTAGGTTCTACTAATATTATGTTTGAGTTAGATATTTAGAATAGGGACCCGAGTAGACGATAGCTTTGAATATCGACCGATTAGAGCATGTCGATATCGATCGACAGTACATCACCAGCATCGACCGATGGTAATGTTTTTCCATCGATGACACTTAACCCGGTCAGGTATATCGTTCTTACTTGTTAAATTTTGTACTTATACTTTTTGATTTTCACCTTGCCATCGATCGTTACACCGGGGACAGTAATTTAAGTCTGGGGGGATTACTAACGTTTATCTACCTTTATGAGTCTTATTTAAAATATTTTCAAAATTTGTTTTTATTGAGTCAAGAAGGAGGTGATGATCTAATTCGATTTATCCTTGTTATCTAACCACTCTTTAGCACCATTCTAGACTTACTGATTGCAGATAGTACTAAAGATACTAAAGTGGATCAACCTGTCAACTATCAACACTTGCTGAGATTGTTTGAAGGAACCAAAGCTGACCTCCAATACTAAACCTGACTCAATTGCTTGTCTTGGGGCTTGGTATACATGGTATCGGATTCTTCAGACAAGTCTGGAGGGTAAAGCCTTGTGTAGATTTATCACCTTCTCTCTCTCCATTTCGACCGTAGATATATAGACTATAAAAAAAAACAAAGAGAAAAAAAAAATGAAAAAAAAATAAATAATAATACATATAGGTTTTTAGTTAGGTGGAATCCGAACAGGACTTGGTGGCTACAACTATTAAGGCTTGCTTCATAAGGATTCTAACAAAAAGAATTCGAACGGGACTTGGTGGCGGCAATCATCAAGGTTCGATTCATATGAATTCTTGGATATAGGTCAAAAAGAAGTGAACAGGATTTGGTGGCAACCACCATTAAGTCTTGATTCATGGAAGCCTGTCAATCTTGGTCAATGACCACTGCAATAGAAGCGGACTTTGACTAAGAGAAATGAGTAGAGAGAGAGGATAGGAACTAACTTTTACCGCAGGTCCGTGATACTTGTTTGAGAATCCTTGCATCTTGTGATCGATACTCCCAAGGTAAAGCCTACACTTTTATTTATGTTAAGAAATGAGGTTGGTAGAGGGGAATGTTAGACAAGATTTGCTAAGTTGTTGGCTAGGTGAATTTGGTTGCTAAGGTAGGATATGGTATAATGTGCTTTTGTGATTAGGACTTTTTAGATGTGGATTGAAATATTGTAGAGGTGATGATTTTAAGTTTTAAATCATGTGAGTCCCTGCTGTTTTCAAACCTCTTTCAGAGAGACTGCCTGTTGGTTTTGCTTGAGGACAAGCAAAAGGGTAAGTCTGGGGGAGTTGATATACCATGGATTTTACCCGTGTTTAGCCATGGTATATGAGTGTTTTTACTACTATTATCTATGTTTTGGAGTCTATTAGGTATGTTTTCAGGTTCAGGTACGTTCTGGAGAAATATGGTGATTTTGGTGTCTTTTGGAGCCTTTTAAGTGCTGAGCTGCGCAGACGTGTCAGATGTTTAGCTATGGATGGAGACCATTACACCGTTAGATTGAGCCCGTCTTTTGACACAAGATAGATCTTTGAGTTATCTTTCCAATGCCACCGGTCTCTGGTCAATCAGCATCCTGTAGCAGAAGTTATGCTCGTTTTACTGAAGAGTGGTCAGTCTGCCTCGCGAGAGAAGGCTGTCGAGATGATGAATAGATATCGATCGATCCCACAGCCTTGATATCGATCGACATAGACCCCAGAATGTGGGCTGAGTATATTTTATGACTAATTGAAGCGCAGAAGTAACCACAAATTACCAGAATGCCCTTGGACGACCAGAAACCCTATTGGAACTCCATTGGTTTTATTATTCTATTCTATTAATCTATTCTTTCTATGATTTTTGTGACAACTATCATGTCTGAATAGATCCACTTGTTAGGTTTAGGGATTTCATGAGCTTAATGTCAAACTGATAATCAATTAGGATTGCTAGGTTATCTATAGAACTTCTACACCAGGGTTATCTGTAATACTAGGATCTGGAATAGTTTTATTCACACGAAAGTGTGACTGATTGTTTGAACCTAGAATCATAGGACAATTGAGATGCACTAAAGTGCAGTCAATAAGCGGAACCCGAATCCTGCTGGATTAGATACTTAAGCGCATATGAGAATTTGGTCTAAGAATCTAGTTGAACATAATTGATTAGGTCGTTAAAGCTTGTCTGAGGAAGTATCGATCGATGCTCAGGCCATAGCATCGATCAACACTCACTTCTTGTTCGCATGCGAAAGCTGGAACAGAGACTTAGACATATGATTTGTAATTGCTTGAGAGAGATGATTACTTGCTTATCATAATCGAGTTCTAGATTGAATCTATAAACCCTTAGCATCCTTGAATTGTAGTTTTGAATCTTTTGATTGATAAATCCCTAGGTCTAACTATTTCTTATTATTGTTTACAACTTCAATCAATCGAACAACTGCCTTGTTCACATTGCTTTATTTACTGTTTTAATATTGATTGCCTAGCTTAACCTTGATTTCTATAGTCTATTGTGTGCCCCTGCTCTCTGTGGTTTCGATCCCTAAGAACTACAATCGAACCTCTTATTTGAGAGAGTAAGATCACTCCTTAGGGTAATTGGAGTGATATCACCTATTGACCTCACTGTTTTGAAGATGGCATCTGAAGAGAGAGTTCCTTTGATCCTTGGCACTCCTTTCCTCACAACAGTTGGAGCTTGCATTGACTTTTCCAACAAGAAGGTCACCCTCATGCATGTCAACAAAGCAGTCTCCTATCCTATCCAACCTCCAATGGAATCAGACTATTGTGGGACAATCACTTGTGATGCACAAGCTGTTGAGAAGCCCCAAGATGAAGAGGTTGTTGGTAAGAAAGAAGGTCTTGAAGGAGAGTCTTCAAAAGAGTTGTGTGATGAGCACTTGGAAAGTGCTAAAACAAAGGGGATAAGTGGAGCCTCAAAGGCCACTCATGGCAAGAAGAAGATGGTGAAAGAGCCTCATCCCCCACCTCATGATTTTCTCCCACACACCCTTACTCTCCTCCTAAGAAGCTCAAGGCTGGTGTCATTGAGTACAAGATCAAGCATAAGGGCAGGTCCACACCATTCTCAAGTGCTAGAGCCATCATCACTCCTCAGCTCCAAGATGACCCAATCAAGCTTCAAGAGTATCTCTCTCAGGTCCTCACCATCACACTTGAAGGTGGGGAGGATCCTCCTATAGAGTCACCGATCGATATACGCGAGGCATCATCGATCGATACGTGCAATGGCAGGTTGATCGACGCCTTTCGGTGATTCTCAATGTTGGGGTCAAAATCGGTCAAAGACGCAATCAACACCTGAAATTTCTCGGAAGGAATCAAGTAACGAATGAAACCAAGAAAAACTAGTTACTCGATTTAAACGCCGAGGGGATGATCGCATCGTAGTCCCGACACCATCAGAATCGCCACGCCCAGCCCCGGCGCCGACGCAGGCACGACCGCCTGGCCTCGGCGCCGGACGCCGCTCGCCTGCAGTTGGTCCCAGGCGCCGGCGCCAGCTCGGCCGTCCTGGTCACAGGCGCCGGCGCCAGCATCCATGTCAAGTCACGAAGCCAGCGTGCGGACTACTCGACAAGTCGCGGTTTCTCCCGCAAGATCGTCTCGACAACTTGTCCGACTCTATATTTTGTATCTTTGCTCAAGACTCACCGCTCAAACTCCTCGAAGACATGAAACCTAAGAACCCCATTTCGTTCTGGTCGAAATAAATCGGGAAGGCTTCGGAAGACCACCAAAAGTTCGGTTGACGAATGGATTTTGATTCATCGTATAAAACGATCACGGTTATTCTAAAAACACCAATCATCTAGACTATTCGAGGAGTTGGGGTTCTTTCGCCAAAACAAGCACCATGGCAGGCTAGTCTCTCGCGAATTCGAAAAATGTTCACGATCTAAACAACGCCCGTAAGGCCCAAACGCTAAGCAGCCCACTTACGACTTTCCAGAGATCAAGTCGAAATGGACGTGACGGCCCATGTTTATCTTTACATAAAGAGATAAATGTCAAGTTTCCCGAAGATAAATGTCAAGTTTCTTGAAGATAAATGTCAAGTTTCCCGATAAACATCAAGACCGACGAAAATGGAAGAAGCCCGATTCACGATAGATTCGGCCCAAAGGAGGAATAAACCGTCCTCAGGGGAGTATATAAGGACAGCTTGGGGCGAGGAGCAAAGGGAGACAACTTTTGAGAGCAACATAGCACTTAGAGCAACTTAGGCACTTTTTTTCCGTTTTTACTTGCGAGCTGCGACTCAACTAGGTTAGATATAGGTGGCTGGACTAGCGAACTCATCGACAGCTCTTGTTGCCGATCTCTTTCTTGTTGTTCACGCTTAAACGCAAATTCGGAAATAAGATCTTTTGCTCTATCTTTTTCCTTAAGATTTTTATATTCCGTTTTGTTATCTTTCCGTCGTATTGATTGTGTCGTGTGTGGCCAACAGATAACCGGGACCTTCAGGGAAGGCTAGGTTCACTTGGATTTCCTCCAAATCAACTAAAATCGACAGTGTGAATTTCGGTTCCCACAGTTTGGCGCTAGAAGGAGGGGGGGTACGGATCTATCTCACTCGCAACCACGCACGCTCGGTCTGATATGGCGACTAACACTGACAAACCGCAAACGCACGACGGAACTCCCGTCGATGCCAACGCAACCAACACTCCAGCTGGAAACGTATCAACGGTCACCGCCGACACCACGATACTAGACCAGATGAAAGAAATGTTCGCCTCCGCTCAGAAACAGGCGGACGAACAAGGAAAACTCGTGGTCTCTCTCGCAAAACAGGTGGAAACCTTAACGGTGAACGCCAAGAGCAAGGCCCGCGAGGGATCACAAGAGCCCGCAGCGGCATAAGACTCGATTTCGAGACTCCGGGCGATCGAGCTGCACGTGCGGACAAGACTTCCTGAGGCCAAAACCCTGACGAGTCTCTCCAACCGGGTGCGCAACCGACTACGGAGAATCTTCCACCTCCCGTTGGGGACAACGAAGAAAACGACGTCGAACGGGTCAACCTGGACATTAGCGACCATCCGATCATTCAGACGATAACGCCGATGTTCATCATAGAAGGACCCGAAGTCATTATGCTCAACAGACGGTGTCCTTCGAAAAACCCATGACAGAAGAGGAAGAAGACCTCTACTGGATAGAACAGGAAGAACTGGCGGAGGATCAGACTCGGATCCATCGTAACCAGCGCCGAAAAGCTCGCAAGAGCGCAGGTAGCGATAACGAAATCCACGATCTCCGCGAGTCTCTCGCAAAAACAGTGGCCGAGGTAAAAGCGGTGAGATCACAAATTCACCAGGCAACTAGTGCCGCTCCCGAGATCGATAGACTTCTCGAGGAAGCACGAAAAATGCCATTCACCGCTCGGATCACAGAAACACGCGTCTCGGACCCTGGGAAGATCAGAATTCCCGTCTACGACGGTACCACAGATCCAAAGGCACACTTACAGTCCTTCCAGATTGCGATGGGAAGATGCAAACTCCCGGAGCGTGAGCGGGACACCGGTCAATGCCTTCTCTTTGTCGAGAATCTCAGGGGCGCCGCGCTCGAATGGTTCTCTCGGCTCAAAAAAAAAACTCCATCGGAAGTTTCCGCCAACTAGCCTCGGCATTACTCAAACAGTATTCCATGTTTAGATAGACTTCCGACGTAGACTTACGGAGTCTGGCTCAAAAAGAAGACGAATCACTTCGCGACTTCATGAGAAGATTCAAACTAGTGATGGCCAGAGTGACGGGTATCAGCGACAAAGTCTCGATCGACGCCCTGAGAAAAACTCTCTTGTACAAGTCAAAGTTCCGAAAGTGGATATTGCTGGAGAAACCACGGATCATCCAGGATACCCTCCACAAGGCAACGGACTTCATCGTCATGGAGGAAGAAATGAAAGTCCTATCGCAAAAGCATGGACCGCAGAAAATGCCCTCGAAGAAGAAACCCTCTCGTAACGACAAGTACGTCCATCACGAATGGGAAGACGTCCAAGGCGAACATAACTACCCGATCAAATCGGCGCAGGGAAAGACCTCCGGAAACACCTGGACCAGGAACCAGTACAAGGATAATTCCTACTGTGAGTTCCACGACACCAGAGGTCACTCCACCGCGAACTGCAAGGTTCTCGGTGCCAGGCTCGCCGCAAAACTCCTCGCCGGCGAACTGTCGAAGGTTAAGAGTATAAAAGATTTGCTCCTGGAGTCCGACCGCCCAAAAACCGACAAGACTGTCTCCGAGGACCACGGGCCTGAAAGTTAATCGGGTGAGAAGCGCGGAAGGAGACAGGACAACCAGGGGAACAGCAGCAGTCGCCAGAGGGTAAATATGATTATCGGAGGGTCGCAGTTCTATCAAGACTCGGTCTCGTCGATCAAGGCCTACGGTCGGAAAGCTGAGACAAGTTCCAACTGGCTTCCGGATAGCGATATTCCCAACCACACAATCGTTATCCAGGAAAAAGAAACTGTCGGAATCGACAAACCTCATTGCGATCCTCTGGTTATCGACCTGGTGATCCAGGATCTCGAAGTCGGCCGCATCCTTGTCGATTCAGGAAGTACGGTCAACGTCATCTTCCGCGACACCCTCTATAGGATGAACATCCCACTTGGGGAAGTCATCCCAGCGCCAAAACCTTTGACCGGGTTTCCGGGCGTCACCTCCATGACCCTTGGGAGCATCAAGCTCCCGGTCATGGCTGAGGAAGTTACAAAGATCGTCGAGTTCGCAGTAGTCGATAACCCGGCCATCTACAATGTAATCATGGGAACGCCTTGGATCAACTCCATGAAGGCAGTACTGTCCACATATCACCTCGGCATCAAATTTCCGACTCCAACCGGAACCGCAGTAATCTGGGGGATTCAGAAACAGTAGAGACTCTGCTATCTAGCCGAGTTCAAACTGCGAAACGATCGAACGCCCCTGCGGCTAACCCAAAACGAGCGAAGGAATCACATAACATTCCTGTCGAAAAGAGATGATCCAGAATCATCCGAACGGGCAACGATTCAAGACAGCGACAAAGTCTTGATCCTCGAAAGAGGTACGTAGGCAGCTCGTCGAAACCCGGCGAGTTCAACTATCCCCCTTACCAAAAAGGGGGGGGGGAGTGGGTACGTATACTCCTATACTCCCACAAAGACCGAAATACCCGTACATGTATTCGAAATTTTCGAAACTTTTCAATAAAATTCTCTCTATCAACCTTTCCATGCATGCTTAACATAGTAACGCATAAAAACTTCGGAAAAACAAAAATCACATCTTCGGGGAAACGCGAGACGTCGCAATTTCCCAAAGGTATCAAAATCGCATCATCCATCAAAACAGTCCACCTGCGACTTAAAAAACAAACGCCCGTCGATTGGCCCCGACGGACGAACAAAGAAACGTTTCACTAATACAAAACCGTAGTCAGACCTTTTCACAAGAATAAGGTCCTCTTACATCCGACAAGGATATCATAGCGCGCTATACAAGAAAATCCGAACTTTTGGTTTACCACTCCGGATATTCTCTGGAGATAGCTCGATTCTTACTACACAAGTCACATAAGCCGGCGCCAAGTCGCGGACTTTAATCAGTAAGAATCAGGAAGAAATCACTAATAGGCAAAACGAAAGCCGATCAGTCATCGCATAGCCTTAAAGCTGAGAGTAAGCCTAGGTCTTGCCCTAAACCCAGTCTTGCTGCATCTTGACATCTCACAGACATAGTATCAACACCAGATACGAGATCCAAAAACATGTCTCTCATCGCTAACACCTAAAACAATCGCTACAAAGTAGTACACGGAGCTAGCGACAAAATAAGAGTTAGAATACGAAGTGACTACTCGAATTCTACCCTCTACACTTGACGAAATTATAAATCAAATCACAAGGCAAATTTCTGCAGAACCTATGCATAATATATATTCAAGCCGCGGAAACGGCAGGGATTCAAAGCCACCAACGGCTAGTCCCGAAAATATACAAAGTTACGCAACCTCCTACGGTCACGGAATATACAGAAAACGGCCACATCCGGCCAAGCATACAATCATCAAGATAACGGGATACAATCCCAATGATCCTCAGTAATCAACGTCTAAGAATCCGTACATGGAGATCCCGAACGAAGTCACAGGCTGGTCAACTTCTTCATCTACGCCTTCCGCGTTTCCACCTGCTCCGGTCTCCACCGTGTCCTCCGAAACCTCGATGGCGTCCCAAAGCTTCCGGACCCTTCCCTCGTCGGAGGAACCAAGGATTCAGCGGAGCACATTCGCCATGAGACCTTCCATCTCAGCGATCTCGATGAGAAGGAGAAGCCCGGGTTCTGCGACTTGTAAAGGTTAGCGACTGAACCCCGACACTCGCGGAAATCACCCACAAACTCTTAAGCTTCCTTCAAGCTCTCGAACTCGGTGGCAAACGATTCCGCCCTCCTCGCCATCTCGGCAGCGATCGCTCTCCTTCCTTTCCTTTCCGCACGCACAAGGGCTCGAGAATGAAGTTCGGCCTGCTTCCAGATTTGTTCCTCGATCTCTTTCCGGAAACGGAAGAGTTCGCGTTCGGCTTCCTCGGCTTTGAAGCGAGAGATCCTCGATCCTCGAAAGCTTCCATCGAGCGCCGCTGCGAACACCCTCATTCCCTATATGAACTTAGGATCAGAAAAATATATGTACAGCAATGGTAATATATATGATCAAAGTTCAAAGGATAAACCTCATTGATTAGACGAGAACCCTCAGCAAACACTTTCTTCTTCGCGTCATCCTCAAGCGATTCATCAGTAGTAAACGCTGGAGGGAGACCATCGAAAAAGTTGCTGGGCAGGGAAAACTCGCTGGTTCCACCCCCTTCCCCCGGAACAAAGCTAGGGTCTCCTCCTAACGGCGAAGGATCTCCCAAGACCGTCTCGCATTCGACCTGTTTGCCCTTCCTAGACCTATGTCTCCACCTCTGAACAGGCAAGACAGCAATCGGCTCGACGTCGCATTGAACATCGGAAGGCTGAAGAGTACGATCGGAGTAGCGACACCCGGGGAGTAAAAACGTCAAGTTTCCCGATAAACATGAAGACCGACAAAAATGGAAGAAGCCCGATTCACGATAGATTCGGCCCAAAGGAGGAATAGACCGTCCTAAGGGGAGTATATAAGGAGAGCTTGGGGCGAGGAGCAAAGGGAGAGAACTTTTGAGAGCAACATAGCACTTAGAGAAACCTAGGCACTTTTTTCCGTTTTTACTAGCGAGCTACGACTCAACTAGGTTAGATATAGGTGGCTGGACTAGCGAACTCATCGACAGCTCTTGTAGCCGATCTCTTTCCTGTTGTTCACGCTTATACGCAAATTCGGAAATAAGATCTTTTGCTCTATCTTTTTCCTTACGTTTTTATATTCCGTTTTGTTATCTTTCCGTCGTATTAATTGTGTCGTGTGTGGCCCAGCAGATAACCGGGACCTTCAGGGAAGGCTAGGTTCACTTGGCTTTCCTCCAAATCAACTAAAATCGACAGTGTGAATTTCGGTTCCCACACTCAACGTGGAGTCTCATTGATTCTAGTGTAAGATAGTCGGCGACTACAGTCGGGCTAGTGCATCGTTGGGTTCTTTAATATCATGCAAGCATCTCATATAAGAATTCATACTATTATAATCCTGATAACCTGAATAGTAATCCTAGATCTAACACCTTCACCATATTAGTTAACACCCAAATCAATAACTTGAGTAATTGTCTTGCTCACCAGTTTTAAGATTACTTGCAATTTACTGCTTTGAAATCTTTGACCTAGCTTAGTTATAATAAGATCTATTGTGTTCTATCGCTCTCTGTGGATTCGATCCCTAAGTACTACAACTTGACCTCTTTTGATGAGAGTAAGGTTGCTCTAGGGTAATTTGAGCATCTTATCACCAGACTTGGATGGAGAAGCTATTAGAAGACAGGAATAGAGGTTCAGTCGAGACATTTTGGAGAATGGTCGAGAAGAAACGAGACTTGGTTTAGGAGATGGAATCGAGCCGCGATATGGTCAAGGTGGAGTAAGGACGTTTTAGCAAGGACTGCAAATCAAGTGGGACTCAATCTCAATCATCATCATGGGATAAAAGAAGACATTTGGCCGAGTCAGAATGGAGTTGGAACGAGCCAAAGCAAAGATGGTCGATGGAGGTTCCAGAGATGGTCGAGACAAAGGTTTGGCATCGGGCAAAGGACGAAGAAGACTATTTTGATTCCAGGAGCTTAAGGATCAACCTATAAATATTGTCTAAGGCATTTGAAGACATATTTGAAAGTTTTGCCAAGGCAAAACCAAGATGGTCCGGAGAAAGGCAGTTTTGGCCGATATGGTCAAAATAAGCTAGCCAAGGGCAAAGGAAGCCAAATGAAGACGTGCAAACATTGCAAAGGAGTTCAAAAGGATGTTTTACACATTTCCAAAACTTTTGGAGAAGGTCAACTCATAAGCCAAAGTCCACAAAAGTCAAAGGAGAGAGAATGCACCTTATTGGTCCATTTAAGCCATCCGGTCAACCAATAGGAGCATGCCACGTGGAGGGGAACAAATTCCTTAAATCCTGGAAATAATGTAGAATAAATCAAGGGATTTTATGTTGAAGAAATCAGAGGCAATAGATTTATAGAGAGCAAGAAGACATGGATATACCATTTGTTCTCAAAATGGGCTACATTTGGTAATAGAGCTAAAGAATGAAGAATCTCTTTTCTACATCAAAAACACGACATCTAAGCTTCATATGTGATCCAATAGAAGTGTTGAATTGGGCTGGAGCACAAACAAATCAGTTTAGGAGATTGAAGACCCAAAGGAACCCAAAAGGGCAATTTTGGCGGTTTAGTAAAGAAGGAAGAAGTAGTGTGGAAACATGTAAGGCACCAAAAAGTCCATGCTGTGGTTCTTCACCAACACTCAGAGGTCTACAGAAGCTAGAAAGGAAGGTCTAAGGAGTAGGTTCACCAGCTGTTGTGCAAGGGAGCCATTTTTGCCTTAAAAATGGGTTATGTGGAAAAGTGACTTGGAGATCAATTTTTGATCTGAATTTTCGTACACTTGACCTTCAAGGTAAATTAATTAAACTTCCATAAGATGGGACGTAAATGACTTGATTCAGAGTACTTGCTGCATGCATGAATTTGGAGAATATTTTGGTGACAACTGTGTCTCCACTTGCCAAGTGATTCCGACCCCTTCCCTGGCTATAAATACCCCCCTTAGGTTGAGTTTTAGAAGTTAGAAACCCCCTGAGCCTTCTCTCTCAGTCAATCTTATGATTTGTTCTTGAGAGAGAAAATGGCTAAAAAACCGATAAATTTTTAAAGTGAGTGAGGTGAGTGTAGAAGGCTTTTGCGTGAGCTTATACTTGTCCTAGGAACTCTTGTAGAGTGCTAGGAGAGGTGGTAATGCTTTTAATTTGCGTTCATAAGTTTCATTCTCCTCTTTTCTCTTAGCCTCTTTTTGATCGGTTTTTGGGAAACCCTTAGGTCTTTTGCTTTTGGAGTTTGCTGCGGTTCTTGAAGACCTAGGTGGGTTCCCCTGTGTGTTTTGTGTGTTGCTAACCGTGTGTGTGTGCAGGTTGAAGAGCTTGAACCGTGATGGTTCACAAGCTAGAACCGCCTTTGCGGTTTATGTGTGTGTATGGGAGATTGGTAGTCCCCATACTTGAGTGTTTAATTATATTGCATAATATTGTTGTGCTTGTGTATTGCATGTCTTGATCATCTACGGGTGATGTATTGTTGTCATGCATTGTGATGTTAGGTTGTTAGATTACATGCATGTGTTGTGATTGTTAAGTTGTTAGATTCATGAATGCGTTGTTAGTTGTAGTTGCATTGTATTGTTTGTAGTGTAGTGGGGTTGCATAGAGATTTGAGTGAGACTCTCTCTTATGCCGGGTAGAGTCTAGGTGTATCACTCGCTTTTAGGTTGTTTAGTGTTTCTAGTCTAGACTAAGTGTTGCATGGAGGTTAGAGGTGGAGCTCCCTCATGCTATTTATGTTTGCATTTTCGTCTAGACTAGGGCGAGTGTTTGTTTTTTTGTTGTTTGTTTGTTTGTTTGTTTATGTAGTTCTTTTGGTCTAGGTGCATGTCGCATGGAAGTTAGAGGCGGAGCTCCCTCATGCAGGTTTGTATTGTGATGCACTTAGACTAAAGCATGAGACCATCTCGGAGTTAGATTGGGAGATATCCAATTCTCTGTTGATGTGTGTGGACCCTCGGGTTAGATTGGGAGATACCCAATTCTCCAGTGGTTGAGTGACCTACTCTCCACGGCTTGTCACGTGAAGTGGGTCGCCCCATGAACAAGCGCTGCATGACGATGCGGCCCAGGTTAGATTGGGAGATACCCAATTCCTGGAGTGATGTTTTCCGGTCATTTGACTTTGGTGTTTGTGGTCAGGAGTGTTTGGGGGAACCGAAATTCGCACTGTCGAGTTTTCGTTTGATTCTGAGGAAAGCCAAGTAAACTTAACCTTCCCTGAAGAGATCTTATCCCTGAAGATATCTGCTGGGCCACACACGACACAATCAATGCGAATTTAAGTTGTAAAATAAAAATCGTAAAAATAGAGCGAAAGAGATCTTATTTCCGAATTCACGTTTGAGCGTGAACAACAGGTAAAGAAATCGGCTACAAGAGCTGTCGAAAAGTCCGCTAGTCCGGCTGCCTAAATCTAACCTAGTTGAGTCGCAGCTCGCTAGTGAAAACAGAAAAGAAATGCTGAATTTGCTCTAAGTGCTAAATTGCTCTGGAAATTTTGTGATGATTTGCTCCTCGCCCAAAGCTCTCCTTATATACTCCTCTTAAGACGGTCTATCTTCCTTCATGCTGAATCGGGCTTTTTCCATTTTTGTCCGTCTTCGTGTTTATTGGGAAACTTGACATTTATCTTCGGAAAACTTGACATTTATCTTCTGGAAACTTGACATTTATCTCTTATGTGAGGATAAGGATAAACCGTCATAGTTATCCTTCCTTTTCGGAAAATCGTAAGTGGGCCGTTTTGGTCATGTCGGGCTTTTTAGGCGTTTTTACGGTTTTTCGAGAAAATAGTCTTCGAAGGTTTCGGCATTTCCGAAGGAATCCCAATTCCTCAGTATAGTCGAGATGATTGGTGTTTAGAATAACCCTGATCGTTTTATCGATGAATCGAAATCCATTCATCATTCGAACCTTTTATGGTCTTCGAGATTTCTCGGTATCGGGATCGAGATGGACTTGGATTAAGTAGACTTCCTGTCTTGAGGGTTTGAGTAATGAGGCTTGAACTTAGATTTTAAAATATGAACTTTGTTAAACAATCGAGAAGGCTGCGGAAGAATCGTCGTGTTTCTCGAACAACCCGAACATGGGTTTAAAGGACCAAGATGTTGCCGTTGCCGAGATCCGCGAGACGACTGCACGGATGGGCGCCAGGGCCCTGCCGCCGGGCGCCAGAAGGGAGACGATGGGCCTGCCGCCGGGCGCCAGAAGGGAGACGATGGGCCTGCCGCCCGGCGCCAGTATGGCGTGGCGATCTGCCGCCCGGCGCCAAGCGGCGTGGTCGATCTGCCGCCCGGCGCCAAATACACGCCGATGCCGTGTCAGCGTCGCCAATGCTGTTGTTGCTTTCGCCGTCGATCCCGGGGCTCCACGGTCGTTCGTGCCTTCCGTAAGTTCGTCGGTGATGATTCGTTTCACGGTTTCGATTGTTACTTAGTTTTCAGTGGCGACCCGTTTCGGTTTTGATCGCCACTTCGCTTTCTTCCGAGGACTTTCAGGTGACGATTTCGCCGCTGACCGATTTTGACCCCAACAGTTAGCCCCAGCTAGCTAGGAACCATAGTGCCTTTCGGTCCTAGTTTGCGATATAGCAGTATGGGAAGGTGTGTAGACGCATCGCTTGTCGAAAAGTCGGGTAAATAGTGATTTTACCTCCTTTATAAGGATGGAGTAAGAAATCGCATTCATTCTTACTTCATCATAAAAAATTCATCTCTCTCAAGAATCCTTTCTCTCTATTTTTTTTTTTTTTAAGAACAATGTCTTCAAGATCCTCCAACAGAAATTCTTCTTCCCATTCATCCTCGGATGACTCTCCTGCCCACGGACGGTGAACTGGCAAGAAGAGTTAGTCGATGAGGAGGCGAAGAACGCCAGATACCGAAGCTCTTGTGGGCTCGGCTCCACCTCTACTAGATGTCCCTGTTCCGAAGAGACCTTCGAGGCTGCCGGGTGCTTCCTTTACGTCGAGCTCGGTTTCACGAAATATCTCGTGACTCTTCGATTTTACCAGATTCCTGATGGATTTAAATTCAATTCCTATCGGCAATGTGAGTGCTAGGAATCCTCCAGAAGGTTTCTTTACATGCTACGAGGCGTTCCTTACGTACTGCCGCATGTGGTTCCCGATCCCCGGTACCATTGTTCGTGCGCTTCATCGCTTCAAACTTTCAATCAGCCAGCTTAGTGTTTCTGCCTTAGAGAGTTGGCTTGGCGTGTTGATCAAAAGTTATGAGCTCGGGATCGATCTTAGTCCTTCTGATTTCGAAGGTCTTTGGAGCACTCGGCCAACGGGGAGCGATGGTTACTACACCATGGTGCCAAAGAAGGATATGACCATAATTCAGGGGACTACTTCGAACCCTAAGTTTTGGCAGGAGCGTTTCTTCTATGTCCGAATAGATGGTGAGTCCGTCGAGGAGAGCTGCCTCCATCTATTTCCGCACGCATGGAACTTCAACCGAGGTAATACGATAAAAACTTGTTGTTTTTTTCACCATTCCGGATGTGCGAGTTTTTAATGAAAAAGTTTCGCTTGTAGTGAACGGGATTGTTGCGCATACGCATGGTGATCTTTTTGTCATGAGGGATCTCCTTCGGCAAAAGCCGTTTTTCTGGAAGTCCTTCACCGTTGGACGGATTCGAGACGCGGTAAAGCTTTACGGTCTCGAGACCCTGTCCCGACATGCGATGCCGAACCGGTTATCGAAGCTCCTACTCGGAGACGTAGACAGAGATCTCGTAAAGGGAAAGAAATCGATTGTGGGGAAGGTTCGGAAGACCCTTCACCGTTGGGGAAAGCTCTAGTTTCGCTCCAACGAACAAGGTGGAGCCAGCGATTTTCCACTCCCCAACAATTTCTTTGACGGCCTTCTTCCGAGTTCGCATCGACGAAGTCGCTGGAGGATGAGGAGAAGCAACGGGTTTTTACCGAGGGTTCCCAGCGGATCAACGAGGTTTTGTCCCTTGAACTTCTTAACCGTATTTTTGAATCTGTATATATGTATATTTATTGATCTTGAATTTATGCAGGGACTAAGAGTGTTTGGCGATGCGCTTGACTCAAGTTTCCGCAAGTCTAGGATTGCTAATTTCAAGACCAAAGAAGCTGGCGAGAGCTCTTCCGATTCGACAAGAGGTAGAGGCGAGAACGCAGCAAGCTGAGCTTCATGCTCGAGCCCTTGTTCGGGCGAAAAGAGAGGAAGGAGGATGGTCGCAGCCGAGGTGGCGAGACGGGCGGAATCGCTTGCTGCTGAGTTTCAATGTTTCAGAGATGCTCAGGAGTTTGTTGGCGATTTCATGAGTGCGAGCTTCGGTCGTAAATCTTTACAAGTCTCGAACCCGGATTTCTCCTTTGATTCCGAGATTTCTGAGATGAAGGATTTCATGGCCGAGTGTGCTCATGCTGAATCCTTGGTTCCTCCAGTCGAAAAAGAGTCCGGAGACTATGGGAGCCTATCGAGGTTTCCGAGGATACGGTGGAGGTCGGAGCTGATGAGAACGCCGAGGGTGGCGAGAACGCCCAAGGTGTGAACGAGGAAGTGGACCAGCCTGCGGGTTCATTTGAGATTTCTGTGTCTCGATTTCTCGATGTTGACTTTTCTTTGTGAGTTGTATGTTTGGCCGTGTGTGGCCGTTTTTAGGAGTTTATTCTGCGACCGTTGGAGGTTGCATTCTTATGTTTTTGGGACTGGCCGTTGGTGGTTTAGAATCCCGCCGTTTTTGCGGCCTTATGAATATATAAAAATTTGCGAGATTTCGTCATTTGTTTTGATTTATACTTTCGTCAAGTGTAGAGGAAAGAATGCGAGTAGTCACTTCGTATCCTAACTCTTTTTTGTCGCTTGGTCCGTATGCTACTTTTTAGCGAGCGTTTTAGGTGTAAGCGATAAGAGACATCTTTGGGGATCTCGTATACGATACTATGTCTGTGAGATGTCAAGATCCAGCAAGACTGGGTTTAGGGCAAGACCTAGGCTTACTCTCAGCTTTAAGGCTGTGCGATGACTGATTGGCTTTCGTTTTGCCTGTTAGTGATTTCATCCTGATTCTTTTCGTTTAAAGTCCGCGACTAGTCGCCGGCTTATATGACTTGTGTTAAAAGAATCGAGCTATCTTTGGAGATTATCCGAGACGCTAAACCAAAATTTTGGGTTTCTTGTATAGCGCGCTATGATATCCTTGTCGGATGTAAGAAGACCTTATAGGTCTGACTACGAAGTTTGTATTGAGTGAACGTTGTGCGTCCGCCGGGCCAATCGACGGGCGTAGTTATTTTAAGTCGCAGTGGACTGTTTTAGCAGATGATACGAAGTTTTGTTATCTTTTTCAGAAGTTCGCGGCGTCTGGCGTTTCTTTTGAAGATATGATTTTTGTTTTTCCGGCGTTTACGCTACTATATTAAGTGAGCATAAAAATAGATAGAAAGAATTTTATTGAAAAATTTCGAAAATTTCGAAAGTACATGTCCATGCACTAATTTTGTGGGAGTATAGGAGTATACGCATCCACCCCATTTTGGCGAAGGGATAGCTGAACTTGCGGGGATCACGACAAGCTGCCTACGCATTCTTCGAGGATCAAGCCATCTCGTAGTTCTGATTGTTGCTGCGGACGCTTTTATTCCTTGGGTGCTGCTATCGACCGTAATAGCTAGATTGGTAGCGTGTTCAAGGGTTGAATTATCCGCTTCTATGGCGATGGGGACGTTCTCGCTGCCTGCAGCCGTTGCCTGTTTGGATGCCTTTGGATCATCCTTTTCCGAGTTCTCGGGAATGTCTCGTGATTCCTTTACTCATTTCGGTTAGCCGTAGGGCGCTCCAATTCTTACGTAGTTTGTGCTTTCGGCCAGGAAGCGAGCCTCGACTGTCTCTGACTTCCCAGATTACTGCAGTTCCGTTTTTAGTTGGGAACTTGATGCCGAGATGGTATGTGGATGGTACCGCTCTCGTGGAATTGATCCGGGGGGTTCCCATAATCACGTTGTAGATTGCGGGGTTGTCGACTATGGCGAACTCGACGATCTTTGTGACTTCCTTGGCCATAGCGGGGCGGATTCTTCCGAGGGTCATGGAGGTGACGCCTGAGAATCCCGTAAGAGGTCTCGGTTCCAGGACGACTTCGCTGAGCGGGATGTTCATCCTTTGGAGCGTATCGCGGAACATAATGTTGACCGTACTTCCTGTATCGATAAGGATGCGGCCAACTTCGAGATCCTGGATCAGTAAGTCGATGAGGAGAGGATCGAAATGAGGTTTGTCGATTCCGATGGTTTCCTCTTCCTCAAAAACGATCAAGTCGTTGGGGAGGTCATCCTTTTGGACCCAGTTAGAACTTGTCTCGGCTTTCCGCCCATAAGCTTTGATCGACGAGACCGAGTCTTGGAAGAACTGCGATCCTCCGATGATCATGTTTATCCTTTGGCGGCTGTTGTTGTTACCCTGTTCGTCCTGTCTCCTTCCTCGTTTCTCGCCCGATTGACTTTCGGGTGCGTTGTTTTCGGAAGTGGCCCTATCGTTTTTTGGGCGGTTGGAGTCCAGGAGCAGGTCTTTGATGCTCTTGACTTTGGACAGCTCGCCAGAGATAAGTTTTGCGGCGAGCCTGGCGCTGAGAACTTTGCAATTCGCGGTGGAGTGACCTCGGGTATCATGGAATTCGCAGTAGGAATTATCCTTGAACTGGTTCCTGATCCAAGTGTTTCCAGAGGTTTTACCCTGCTCCGGATTGATGGCGTAGTTATGCTCCCCTTGAACTTCTTCCCCTTCGTGATGGACATACTTGTCGTTACGAGTGGGTTTCTTCTTGGATGCGGTTTTCTGCGATCCGTGCTTCTGCGATAGAAGCTTCATCTCTTCCTCCATGATGATGAAGTCTGTTGCTTTGTGGAGAATATCCTGGATTGTCCGCGGCTTTTCCAGTAATATCCACTTTCGAAACTTCGACTTGTACCAGAGAGTTTTCCTCAGGGCTCGATTGCGACATTTTCGCTGATGCCTGTTACTCTGGCCATCACCAGTTTGAATCTTCGCATGAAGTCGCGGAGCGACTCGTCTTCCTTCTGAGCTAGACTCCATAGGTCCACGTCGGACGTTTCTCTGTCCATGAACATGGAGTATTGTTTGAGAAACGCCGAGCCCAATTGGCGGAAGCTTCCGATGGAGTTCCTTTTGAGCCGGGAGAATCATTCGAGTGCAGCACCTTTGAGGTGCTCGACGAAGAGAAGACAATGACCCGCGTCTCGTTCGCGCTCCGGGAGTTTGCATCTACCCATTGCGATCTAGAAAGACTGCAGGTGCGCCTTAGGAACCGTAGTACTGTCATAGACCAGGATTTTGATTTTCCCTGGGTCTGAGATGTGTGTTTCCGTCATCTGAGCGGTGAATGGCATTTTTCGTGCTTCCTCGAGAAGTCTATCGATCTTGGGGACGGAACTGGTCGCCTGGTGGATTTGCGATTTCACTGCTTTCACCTCGGCCACGGTATTTTTGAGAGATTCGCGGAGATCATGGATCTCGTTATTGCTACCGGCGTTTCTCCGAGTTTGTCGGCGCTGGTCGCGATGGATCCGAGCTTGATCCTCCGCGAGTTCTTCCTGCTCAATCCAGTAGATGTCTTCCTCCTCTTCTGTCATGGGCCTCTCGAAGGATATCGTCTGCCGAGCGGACTGGCTTCGGGTCCTCCTGGGGTGGATGTCAGCATCTTCATCGGAAGGATCCGATTGGTCGCTGATATCCAGATCGATGCGCTCGACGTCGCTTTCCTTGTTTCCCGTAGCTGGGGGTGGAAGGTTCTGGGAGGTCGTTCGCTGTCCTTTTGGAGCCATTTCCTCGTGAGTGGACTCTTTCGGGGCATCTTTTTCTCGTTCTCCGGGAGATCCGAAGTCGAGTCTTCTGCCGCGTCCTGCCTTGGTGGATCCGCGCGGAAGCTTGCTCTTCGCAGTTAAGGTGCCGACCTGTTTTGCGAGCGAGGTTATCAGTTTATCCTGTTGTTTCGCCTCGCGAGGTGAACAGTTCCTTCATCCGTCTGAGCGCCTCGTTTGCATCAGCAGCGGATCGTGGACGATGTCCGTTGGAGTCTTCATAACGCTGGCATTGACGGGTGTTCCGTCTAGCGTTAGCTGGCCTTTGGTGGCGTCAGTAGACATGATCGAGCGTGTGCAGTTGCGAGATAGATAGATCCGTAACCCCCCCTCCTTCTAGCGCCAAACTTTGGGAACCGATATTTGCACTGTCGAGTTTTCGTTTGATTTGGAGGAAAGCTAAGTAAACTTAACCTTCCCTGAAGGTCCCGGATATCTGTTGGGCCACACACGACACAATCAATGCGAATTTAAGTTGTAAAATAAAAATCGTAAAAATAGAGCGAAAGAGATCTTATTTCCGAATTCACGTTTGAGCGTGAACAACAGGTAAAGAAATCGGCTACAAGAGCTGTCGAAAAGTCCGCTAGTCCGGCTGCCTAAATCTAACCTAGTTGAGTCGCAGCTCGCTAGTGAAAACAGAAAAGAAATGCTGAATTTGCTCTAAGTGCTAAATTGCTCTGGAAATTTTGTGATGATTTGCTCCTCGCCCATAGCTCTCCTTATATACTCCTCTTAAGACGGTCTATCTTCCTTCGGGCTGAATCGGGCTTTTTCCATTTTTGTCCGTCTTCGTGTTTATTGGGAAACTTGACATTTATCTTCGGAAAACTTGACATTTATCTTCTGGAAACTTGACATTTATCTCTTATGTGAGGATAAGGATAAACCGTCATAGTTATCCTTCCTTTTCCGAAAATCGTAAGTGGGCCGGTTTGGTCATGTCGGGCTTTTTAGGCGTTTTTACGGTTTTTCGAAAAAATAGTCTTTGAAGGTTTCGGAATTTCCGAAGGAATCCTAATTCCTCGTATAGTCGATATGATTGGTGTTTAGAATAACCCTGATCTTTTTATACGATGAATCGAAATCCATTCATCATTCGAACCTTTTATGGTCTTCCGAGATTTCTCGAGTATCGGGATCGAGATGGACTTGGATTCATAGACTTCCTGTCTTTGAGGGTTTGAGTAATGAGGCTTCGAACTTAGATTTTAAAATATGAACTTTGTTAAACAATCGAGAAGGCTTTGCGGAAGAATCGTCGTGTTTCTCGAACAATCCGAACATGTGTTTAAGGGACCAAGATGTTGCCGTTTCCCGAGATCACGAGACGACTGCACGGATGGGCGCCAGGACCCTTGCCGCCGGTGTCAGACGGGAGACGACAGGCCTGCCGCCGGCACCAGACGGGAGAGGACGAGCCTGCCACCAGCGCCAGGCGCGGCGTGGTCGGTCTGCCGCCGGCGCCAGACGCGGCGTGGTCGGTGTGCCACCGACGCCAGGCGCGGCGTGGTCGGTCTGCCGCTGGTGCCAGGCGCCTTACCGCCCGTGCCGTGTCCCGCGTTCGCCGATGCCGCTGTTGCTCGCCTTCGTCGATCCCCGAGGCTCACGGTCCGTTCGTGCCTTCCCGTAAGTTCGTCGGGTGATGATTCGTTTCTCGGTTTCGATTGTTACTTAGGTTTTCCGAGTGACGACCCGTTTCTCGGTTTCGATTGTCACTTAGTTTTCTTCCGAGGACTTTCAGGTGACGATTTCGTCGTTGACCGATTTTGACCCCAACAGTGTTCAGAGTGGAGTAGTTAGGGCTCCGTGGTGTGAAGGGATCCCAGGATGTGTAGCATGTGGCTCCATCCTTTGTGTGTTTTGTTTTTATGTCTCTGAGTCTAGGATTGAGTCTAGATTGTTTTAGGGAAGTTAGTCTCGGGGTGAGACTAGTGTGTAGAGTCTTTGCTTAGTGTGTAGATGATGATAGACTTTTCAAGGGTCCAATCAAATGTTGTAGTATACAAGATGTCAATCAAATTCTAAGAGATTTCAATGCAAAGGGAATGCAAGTCTATACTTAAGCTAAGTGCAATCAAAAGAGAGATGAGATGAACTAAAACTATACTCGAAATGCAATAAAAGAGTGAATTTTCTTTCTCAATGAGGCAAGGGGATTCTTGGGACAAGGGAATTGACTTTGGGTGATCAAGCTTTAATCTAAGATGGCAAACATTCAATCAATCTAACACCTTAAACCTAGACACAATCCTAAGCAAGCTCTATCTCTAGATGAATGCTCATTCACAAACATATCCCAAGCATCTAATCTCTTAGGCTGAATAATATGAAAGAAATCATTAAGAACTAGTCCATTAGCTATCTTAACACCTTTAACAACAATGTAAGTCTTTTTATCTTTCAAATTCTGATTTGAAAACTAATGAGATTTCTTTTGATAAAAGCAAAGTTGTGAAACCCACAAGCAAAGCTCATTCTACCAGGTGCTTCAAATGCCATAGGATCGGTCATTATGCTAACAAGTGTCAAAAGCAAAAACCATTGGTGATTTTGGAGAATGAGAACCTTAAAACCGAACCAGAAAAGGAAGAGCTTTTGCCAGTTCACAAACCGGATCAAACTCAAGGTGAGCAATGTTCTGATTATGGTTCTTTTGCTTATAATCCTTTTCCTTTTAATGTTTCAGATTTGAGGACAAATCTTTTTGAAGAAGGAGGGAATGATGCGCCCCAGTCCATGGATCAGTACATGGAACCATCTGAAGAGAGTGTGCATGAGCTGAAACCAGATGAAGTGAGAGTTGATGAGCTGGATGAGCTTAGTGAGCTAAGTGACACTAGCTTGGAGCTGAATGAGCTAATTGACACTGAAGATGTAGCTGGTTTAGTTGCTGGGCGAAATGGGCCTTTTTCAGCCCACAGAAAAATTCATAACAAATTCAATTTGGGTCTGTTTTACACTAAATTCGACCAGGCCTTTGCTGATGGTCTCCTGCCCATTTGCATCAAGAAATATCAACAAAAGGAGTCAAAGTCGTGCCTAGGAAAGTGGCATTCAAACTCTGATCAAAAGTCATAGTCCACATTTCGGTTTTCCATAAAAAGTCTTAGTCTTTGTTTGTGTTTTTTATGCTTCTAGTTTTCCACAATTATTTATATCTTTCTTTGACTCATTTGAGTATAAATATGTAACTTCAGTCCATGAATAAAATCAGAGAGTTTTTGGATTTCATATTTGTTCTTCTTTTCTCTAAGTGAGAGAGAGTTCTTAGCTAGTTTATCGGTTTGAATCGGCTTGTTGATTTGGTGGTTAGCCAATCATCTTTGTGTGTTCCTTGGTGGTTAGCCAACACACAATCATCCTTTCTTAGGTGGTTAGCCTTAAGAACGTGGTATATCAAGAGCCATTCCGCACCTCTTGACGATCAATTCATTCCATCCCAGTTCCGGAAGTGCCAATTGCCTTCTCGGTTCATATTAAACATCCGGCCAAAGCCTTCATCCCGTTTTGGGCGTATCAATTGGTATCAGAGCCACTCAACCGGTACTTGTCTGTTCATTTTTTTCTCATCTTTCCATCTTCTTCATCCATCTTCTACCTTTCATCTTCTTTTCTTTATAAAAAAAAAAGAAAAAAAGAGAGCTCTACGAAAAGCCAAGAGATCATTGCACCAAAAGATAAAGAAAGACAGATTTGAGGACAAATCTATTTAAAGGAGGAGGGAATGATGTGCCCTGAATCAGCAGCATAAAAAAATCAAGAAAATTTGGCTCTTGGGCTTGAGTTTTAAACAAGATGGGCTTGACGGTTTATGAAAATATGTTTATGAAGATGCTTCAGCACAAAGAAAGAAAGGCCCAACAAGAAAATACAAGGTATGGTCGAATAATATATCAATCTGACGGCAATTCAGAGACCGTCGACCATGCAAAAGGACACGACCAATCGAAGAGTTTTGCGACCACAAATTCTCAAATTCGGTCAATAGTCTTGGTCTTTGGTCTTTGGTCAAGTCTTCCTTGTTTTTAGAAGTTGTTAATTTCCATGTTTGACTAGTATTTTGTATTCCAACCTTTTGTATTCTTTGCCTATTATATAAAGGCCATTTGATCAATGAAATAAAATAAGTTTTGAGAGATTATTTTTGGAACCTTGAGAGGGAATCTCACTTTTTCAATGGTGCGTAATATCCATTGATCTCATTTGTTTCTTGGTGTGGTTAGCTCCAAGTTATACATCTCTTGTTCTTGGTGTGGTTAGCTCCAAGCAACTCCAATTCGTTGGACTTGTGCGTCATATCAAGCAACGATTGGAAACCCTTCTTTGTTGGACTTGTGCGTCATATCAAGCAACACTGAAGCCAGACAGTATCATTGGGCCATTCCGCATCCCATTGTGTCGTCATTCATCCCACCAGTTCTCCTTTCGGAGTCCATATCCCCCTTACCGGTCGAGTAGCGTTCCTTAGGGTGCATCAATCCTCCCCGGTCGTCCGGACGTGTCTTGATCACTCTCATCCCGACCGGGTGCGTGTAGCCGGTCTATCCTTCCCGGTCAGACGTGTCCTGCTCGTGTTCTTCCCGACCGGGTGTGTGTGGCCGGTCTGTTCTACCCGTCAGACGTGTCCTGCTCGTGTTCTTCCGACCGGTGTGTGTACCGGTCTGTTCTACCGGACACTTCTCTTCCTGGCTGGGTTCCTCTCCCTTGTCTAGTTTCCCCGGTCCATCTTCTCCATCTCATGAGTTCACTTCTCTTTTCATAGCCAAACTTGAATCTTCACTTCTTTTTGGGTCATAAGGTTCCCAAACACCTCAAATCACACCAAAGCATACTCCAACACCTGATAAAGACAAATGAATGCAAAATGATCCTAAAAATGCCTAAACCTTGGTCTACAAGACAAAGAATACAATATAAAGATGGCTAAATCAATGAAATATGCAAGATATCAACTCCCCCACACTAGTCCTTTACTTGTCCACAAGTAAACTAGCAAGGACTAAGGAGGAGAGGTTTGAAGGAGGGGACTCATAACCAGAAGAATGCTCTTCTTAGTTCTCAACTTGATAACCTTGTATAATCATACCAACTAGCTAGAGCAAACACTTTTTCCAACTCTAACTTCTCAAGGCCTATCTCAACTCTTTTGATCCCTACACTCATTCATCATGAATCCACAAACCACAAATCCATTTACTCTCTAACAATCATTAAGCAAACTCAAAAGATCTCTTGCAAATGGTCAAATGGTCCAAGTCATTTGGTTTGGTGAAAAAGGCTTTGATGCAAAGTGAAACAAGATGTTCAAAGGGTTTTTCAATGGGTGGTTCACTCTCAAAACAAGTAGTCTTGACATTGCACATAATTTATCTAAAAAAGGGATCAACTCATGCATACAATGCTCAATCTCCATTGTTCTACACTTCCCCCAAACATAAACATGGAAAACTCTTATCTACAATGCCAAACCCAACTCACATCACTCATCCAAATACTTCCCAAGAACTCAAGGTACCTTTTCTCATAAAGAACTCTTTTTTTTTTATGTCTTAACAAGGGATTTTTTTTCACTTTTAAAACTCTCTCTAGCTCTCTTTTAACTTGCTAGCCCCCTTTCTTATTCTTATTCTTTTTCTTTCTTTTATTTCTTTTCTTTTTCTTTCTTTTCTTTTTCTTCTTCTCTTTTTTTTTGTTTTTTTTATTAGGGCCAAGACTTATTCACAATAAGAGCTAGAGAGTTTCTTTTCTATTTCCCAAAAAGACTAAAATCATTGAGTTCCAAGAGTTCATTCTTTTCCTTCATAACCTTTTCACAATCCCAAATAAAACTTTTCAACACTCACCCCCCAATCCTATGAGCTAGACAATAGAGTGTCTAATCTAGCAAGAATGGAGACTAAGCATTGTCGTTCCCAATACTCTCAAGATTATGCACATGTAAGACTTTCAGAAAAAGGGCTCACTCATCAAAATAATATAGGCTTGAAAGGAAGGTAGGGTTTATGGGAGTTGAGTACCACTTGAGTTTTTCAAAAAGATAGGCAAAGAATGGGAGAGACAACTCAAGTGTTCTATCCATGACTTAGTACACAAGGGACCATGGTCAAGAGACTTAGAGTCTAAATATTACAGGAGCAAACTTCAAAGAGAGAGCATCAATCAATCAAATGAGCTTTAGGAAGAGTTTTCAAGGCTCAAAGTTTACAAGCTATCATAAGATTGCTCAAGCTACTTACTATGATTATAAAGGTTATCACTTTAAGAACTTAGCATGAGCATCTTTACAAGGCAAATATCATCCTTGTCCCCTTATGCATGATGCAACCAATATGATGATTTTCTTTTTTTTTTTATGCAAGTGAATGGTCTAGACTCAATCCTAATGCAACTACATGATTCTTTTTGTGTGTTTCAAAATTTTCAAATTTTTATGGTTTTTCTATGCAATAACTATCTACAAATGCATGCATATGACATAAAACACAAGATGATCAGCAACTTGACACCTCCCACACTTAATTCACACAGTCTCTGTGTTTGTTAAATGTAGAGAAGGGCCAAAAGAGGAAAAAGTCTAAATGCAAATATAAATGGTATATACAATGATAAGGTGTTGGAGTACCTCTAAGGAGCGTGGGATGAGGCTGATGCCTCACCCTCAGAATCATCTTCATCATCAGTGGTGTCTAGAGATGGGGACTGGTTCCCGGACTCGGATGGGGCGATGTATGGGTTTCTCAAGCGGCGGAGAGCTTGCTTCTTGGTCTGTGGCGCAGAGGGATCATGAAGTGGCATGTCCCCGGTCCATTCTGTTCCTTCTTCTCCCCAACCGGGTTGCTCACCCCGGACGCCATGTCCCGGTCCGTTCCGATCAGCCATCCGATCGGGTAGGTCACCCCGGTCCATCTACCCAGTCCAAACCTCTCACTCTTTTTTTTATTCAAATCCCATGCCATCACCTTCCTATGGCCTCAACATCTTCCAAGGGACTTTTAAAAAGAAATCCTAAAGCAATATTTACAAGGATAACCATGGGACTTCCTCCCAAGTGAGCTTGTTTAAAGTCACTAGCTTGACCTTGCCTCCTTTGAGGTTAGGCAAGGGGAGGATCAAAGAGTGGGGTTGATGTCCCAATCTCCTTTGGTGTGGTGGCCATGTACTGTTTGACCATCTGTCCATTTACTTGTAAATCATTACCCTGCTTATCCCATAACACAATGGCTCCATAAGGCTTCACTTCCTTGATCACAAATGGACCAGACCACTTTGACTTGAGCTTCCTTGGAAATAACTTCATTCTAGAGTTATAGAGAAGAACTTGATCTCCAGCCTTGAACTCTCTCTTGAGGATGTGCTTGTCATGAAAGGCCTTGGTCTTTACCTTGTAAATCCTTGAGTTCTCAAAGGCATCCATCCTTATCTCATCCAGTTCATGGAGTTGAAGAAGTCTCTTCTCCTTTGCACTCTTGATGTCAAAGTTTAGAAGCTTCACAGCCCACAATGCCTTGTATTCAAGCTCAACTGGTAAATGACAAGACTTCCCATAGACAAGGTTGAAAGGGGTAGTGCCTAGAGGAGTCTTGTAGGCTGTTCTATATGCCCAAAGAGCATCATCAAGCTTGTCTGACCAATCCTTCCTCTTAGTTACCACAATCTTCTCCAAGATGCCCTTGATTTGCTTGTTGGAAACTTCCACTTGGCCACTTGTTTGAGGGTGATAAGGTGTTGCAAACTTGTGTTTCACTCTCTTCTTCTTGACAAGACCCTCAAACAGCTTGTTGATGAAATTTGAACCTCCATCACTTATGACCACTCTTGGTACTCCAAATCTTGGGAAGATATTGCTCTTGAACATTTTGATCACCACTCTTGAATCATTTGTTGGACTTACTATGGCTTCTACCCACTTTGACACATAGTCTACAGCCACCAAGATGTACTTGTTGCCATAAGAAGAAGGGAAGGGTCCCATGAAGTCTATCCCCCAAACATCAAACACTTACACTTAAAGGATTGGGTTTTGAGGCATCTCGTTCCTCTTAGTAATGTTCCCTCTCCTTTGGCAAGAGTCACATCTTGAGATGAAGTCTTGTGTGTCCTTGAACATGTGTGGCCACCAAAATCTAGCTTGTAACACCTTTGAGACAGTCTTGAAGGTAGCAAAATGGCCTCTATAGGAAGATCCATGGCAATGTGTAAGGATTCCTTCAATTTCTTCATCAGCCACCACTCTTCTATAGATCTGATCCTTGCAAAGAGTGTAGAGGTATGGTTCATCGCAATAGTATCTCTTCAAATCTCTGTATAACTTCTTCTTCTCATACCTGCAAGACCCAATGGCTCCTTACCAGTGGCTAAGTAGTTAACCAAATCAGCATACCAAGGTTCCTTCTCTTCAGCTGCCTTAACCTCTTCAAACTTCTTTCCAGTCTCAATAACTGCAACCACTGACATGATAGCCATGACCTGCTCCTGTCTAAGTCCCTCAGCAATAGGGATTCCACCTTCAATTCTCAGCCTGGACAAGTTATCAGCCACTCCATTCTCAATCCCTGGCTTGTCTCTAATCACTAAATCAAACTCCTGAAGCAAAAGAATCCACCTCAGTAGTCTTGGCTTGGCATCCTTCTTTGCTAGAAGATGTCTCAAAGCTGCATGGTCAGTGTATACAATGACCTTGGAACCCACCAGGTAACTTCTGAACTTCTCAAAGGCGAAGACAATGGCCAGCATCTCTTTCTCAGTTTGGCATACTTCATCTGTGCATCATTCTGGGTTTGGCTCGCATAATAAATCACATGAGTCTGGTCATCCTTTTTCTGCCCCAAGACAGCCCCAACAGCAAAGTCACTAGCATCACACATTATCTCAAAGGGGAGATCCCAATCAGGTGGCTGGACAATGGGAGCACTAACAAGTTCACCCTTTATCTTCTTGAAGGCTTCAAGACATTCTTCATCAAAGCTGAAATTAGCCTCCTTGCACAGCAACTTGGTCATTGGTCTAGCAATCTTTGAGAAGTCCTTGATGAATCTTCTATAGAACCCAACATGGCCAAGAATGCTCCGGATGTCTTTCACTGTCCTTGGTGGAGGCAAGCTAACCATCACTTAAATCTTAGCCTTGTCCACTTCAATACCTTTTTCTGAAATTTTATGCCCAAGCACAATCCCCTCTTTGACCATGAAGTGACACTTCTCCCAATTCAGCACAAGGTTGGCGTCTTCACATCTCTGTAGGACCCTGCACAAGTTGGACAAACAAGCAGAAAACGAAGATCCGTAGACAGAGAAATCATCCATGAATACCTCCACTATATCCTCAATGAGATCCGAGAAGATAGACATCATGCACCTTTGAAAGGTTGCTGGAGCATTACATAACCCAAATGGCATCCTACGATAAGCAAAGGTGCCATAGGGGCATTCTCTTCTCTTGATCATGGGATGAATGGGGATCTGGAAGAACCCTGAATACCCATCAAGAAAGCAGTAGAAAGGATGGTTTGCAAGTCTCTCAAGCATCTGATCAATAAATGGCAATGGAAAATGATCCTTTCTAGATGCAGAGTTGAGTTTTCTATAATCAATACACATCCTATGGCCAGTTATGGTTCTAGTTGGTATCAATTCATCCTTGTCATTTTTAACCACAGTGATACCATCTTTCTTTGGGACAACATGCACAGGAGATACCCATTTAGAATCTGAAATAGGGTAGATAACACCAGCATCTAAGAGTTTAAGAATCTCCTTCTTTACAACATCCTTCAGGTTAGGATTTAACCTTCTTTGATGCTCTATAGAAGTCATTGATTCATCCTCAAGATGTATCCTATGCATGCACAAAGAAGGTGATTTCCCGTTAATATCATCTAGTGAGTACCCAATTGCTTTTCTAAACGTTTTAAGTGCATTTAAAAGTTGAGAAAGCTCAAGTTCAGTAAGTTCACTACTCACAATGACAGGATATGACTCATTAGGGCCTAGAAATGCGCACCTTACACCATGGGGGAGAGGTTTTAGCTCCACTTTTGGTGCCTTGAGCTCACTCCAATCATCTTGTTGGGTGTCCTCTTGTTGAGTGGCTGAAGCAGCTTGGTAAATCTCTTGTGTAAGCTCCTCATACTGGGCTTCACCATCAATCTTCTTATGAGAATCCAGCATTCTCATAATAGCATCACTCTCTTTGTTCTCAACCACTTGGACCTCTTTATCCATTGTCAAAGCATGTTGCAAGGAGTCCTTTATTGCCAACTCTTCAAGTGCCAATTCCTCAAGAAGCTCATCAGCAAGAGCTTCCATCTCTTCAATGTAAAACACTTGGCCTTGCACAGTTGACTTATTCATCACTTCCTTGATGTCAAAGTGGAGAGTGTGCTCTTTCCCCAAATGAAGATCAATCTTGCCTTCCTTCACATTGATAATGGCTTCTGCTGTGGCTAAGAATGGTCTTCCAAGGATCAAGGGTCTCTAGCTTCTTCATCCATCTCTTGCACCACAAAATCAGTAGGAATCTCACAATTTCCCACCATCACAGGGAGGTCTTCAAGGATGCAATTAGGGAATTTGACTGAGCGATCAGCAAGCACCAAAGAGAGTCTACACTTCTTGTATTGGCTGAATCAAAGCTTCTTGGCAACAGATAGAGGCATGAGACTGACACTGGCTCCCAAATCAAATAGATACCTCTCAAACATCAAAGGACCAATGGCACGAGGCAGAGTAAAGCAGCCTGGATCCTCTAGCTTCTTAGGGCTTGTCAATCTCTGGATGATGGCACTGCACTCATGAGTAAGAACCATCATGCCCTCTATTTCCTTCTTCTTAGCAGCCACAACATCCTTCAAGAACTTTCTGTATTGAGGGACAAGCATGAAGGCATAAATGATGGGCATTGTGACTTGAACTTCACTCATTTGCTTCTCAAAGAGTGCTTTGTACTTCTCCAAAAGTTGCTTCTTGAATCTTCTAGGAAATGGCAGCTTAGGTTCATAGGGAGGAGGGACAAAGGAAGATTCTTTTGTTGGAGTGGCAACTTCACCATGTTTTAGTGTTCTCTTCTCTTCTCCAACCTTTCCTTTACCCTTAGCTTCAACAATCTTTTCTAGAATCTCTTCATCAACTTTCTCATCTACAATCACAACTTCATCATCAATTTTGATGGCCACCCCCACTTAGTTTCTCACCATCCTTGGAGAGAGCTCTTGGAGGTAACTCTCTACCACTTCTCAAGGTGATTGCTTTTATTGGCTCCTTGGGGTTTTGCTCAGCCTTTGGTAGAGTTCCTTGTTGGAGACTTGGCTGAGAATTCATAGAAGCAAACTGACTCTCCAAAGCTCTTATCTTGTTGTTTAGCTCAGTATAGCTGCTATCAATCTTGGAGTGAACAGTCTTGAACTCATGGCCAATGTCCTTTGCTGTTCTAGTTTGACCTTCCAGTAGATGTTTGAACATAGCTTCCATAGTTGAATATGGAGCTTTAGCTTGGGAAGAGCTACCTTTAGCTTGAGTAGACTTATTGCCTTGATTGCTAAAACCCGGAGGAGAATTTTGCCTAGGCTGGTAGTTCCTTTGCTGAGTGTTTTGCTTGGGTTGATAGCCTCCTTGCTGGTTGTTAGGATAAGACCTCTGCTGGTAGTTGTTGTACTGAATGTTAGGTTCCTTCCTGTACCAAGTATCATTGTTGTTGATGAAGCAAAGCTCTTCCTGCCCTTCTAAACCATCAACCTCATTAACCTTAGGAGGAGATTCTTGACTAGGACCACCCACAAAGTTTATCTGCTCCTGTTTGGCTTGGTTAGCAATAAGCAAATCTATCTTCTCCTGCAAGGATTTGATTTCCTTCTTTGTCTGGTTGTCATCAGCTCTGGTGGTTCTATCAGCTCTGTCGTGCTCTCCACTGTAAACTGAGTCACTCTTCACCATGTTGTCAACCAGCTCCTCAACATCTTCTTCATACCTGCCCAGGAAGAATCCATTGCTTGCTATATCCAATCTGGCTCTGTACTTAGGAAGGGCACCTCTGTAGAATGTGCTCAGCAAGCTCTCCTTTGAGAAGCCATGGTGGGGGCATTGAGCCTGATAGCCTTTGAACCTCTCCAATGCTTCACTAAAGCTTTCCAAATTCTTCTGCTGAAAGCTAGAGATCTCATTTCTCAACTTGGCTGTCCTTGATGTAGAGAAGAATTTCTCCAAAAAGGCTTTCTTGCAATCATCCCAAGTGGTGATGGAGTCACTAGGTAGAGATTTCTCCCATTGGCGTGCCTTATCTCCTAGAGAGAAAGAAAATAGCTTGAGCTTGAAGGCATCTTCTGACACACCATTGGTCTTGGACAAGCCACAATAGCTATCAAACTTGTCCAAGTGATCAAATGGGTCTTCTACAGCCAGGCCATGGTACTTGTTGTTCTCAATCACATTCAACAACCCTGACTTGATCTCAAAGTTGTCATCTTCCACAGCTGGTGCGTGGATGCCCGTCCTATAACCATGAATGTGAGGATGGTCATAGGTGCCAATAGCTCTAGCTGGCCTCTGTGGGTGTTGTTGTTGGCGCTGTGGTCCAAGGTTGTCAGCTCCTTGACCATTTCCATCTTGAGCAACTCTGTCTTGAGGTTGATGCTGGTGTTCATCCATCTCAAACCCGAACCTCTGAATATGAGCCTGTTGCTCTTCTTCTCTTCTCCTTCTTGCTATTTCCCTTTCAAGTGTAGCTATCTCTTCAACAGTGGGAACCAGGTTTGTTGCACCTCTGCTTCTTGTGTTCATACACCTGAAAGTCAAAGGAAGAGGCAAAAGGAGAATCAATATCACAAGAAAAGAAAAATGATTTAGTCTCAAGCAAGTGACTAAATCCCAATGTCACAATCAACTTAGAATTTGGCAACGGCGCCAATTTAATGATAGACTTTTCAAGGGTCCAATCAAATGTTGTAGTATACAGGATGTCAATCCAAAGAGAGATGAGATGAACTAAAACTATACTAGAAATGCAATAAAAGAGTGAACTTTCTTTCTCAGTGAGGCAAGGGGATTCTTGGGACAAGGGAATTGACTTTGGGTGATCAAGCTTTAATCTAAGATGGCAAACATTCAATCAATCTAACACCTTAAGCCTAGACACAATCCTAAGCAAGCTCTATCTCTAGATGAATGCTCATTCACAAACATATCTCAAGCATCTAATCTCTTAGTTGAATAATATGAAAGCAATCATTAAGAACTAGTCCATTAGCTATCTTAACACCTTTAACAACAAATCTCTTTGGTAAAGAATGTTAAAAGCATTGAAGAGTTGGTTCAGGCATTTCATAGAACACCTTTCGGGCATGAAATGCCTATAGCTTTATTTTGAAGAGGCCAACTCCAAAATAGCAAGAAGAACACTCTACAAGCAAGGATTAAGAAGGATCTACCCTAGAACATCTTAGATCTACACCTAATCATTCCTTAGTCTCCCTAACCCATGAATCCAAAGAGGACTACTCACTAATCACCATGATTACTCTAAAATCCATGAGGAATTCAAGCTTAATCATGAGGATAAAGAAAGGAGATGAAATCAAACAATCAAGAACACAAAGATGAGATGAGATTATGATTCAAAGATAAAGCTTTACTCAAAAGGTTTGTGTTCTTAGAGAGAAAAATAACATGATCCCACTTAAGGGTTAACAAGAGTATTTATACTAGGTTTAGAAAACCAAGGGACATCAATACAAATTACTTAAAAGTCCTTGGAGTCAATTAGGCTTCAGCCAATAGGAAGCAAGCTTGAATTTTTGGTCAGGGGTTGGCCAAATGACCTAACCCGGTCCGGACAACCCGGACCAAGCCTGTTCTGGTCGTCGTCCAGCCCGTCCGGGTTCAGCATCCCGGTACCTCCTTCCCGGTCGTCCGGACGTGTCTTGATCACTCTCTTCCCGACCGGGTGCGTGTAGCCGGTCCATCCTCCCCGGTCGTCCGGACGTGTCTTGATCACTCTCATCCCGGTCGGGTGCGTGTAGCCGGTCCATCCTTCCCGGTCAGGCGTGTTCTGCTCAGCGTCCAGCCGACCGGTGTGTGTACCGGTCTGTTCTACCCGGTCAGACGTGTTCTGCTCAGCGTCCAGCCGACCGGGTGTGTGTACCCGGTCTGTTCTCCCCGGACTCTTCTCTTCCTGGCCGGGTTCCTCTCCCTTGTCTAGTTTCCCCGGTCCATCTTCTCCATCTCATGAGTTCACTTCTCTTTTCATAGCCAAACTTGAATCTTCACTTCTTTTTGGGTCATAAGGTTCCCAAACACCTCAAATCACACCAAAGAATACTCCAACACCTGATAAGGACAAATGAATGCAAAATGATCCTAAAAATTCCTAAACCTTATCCTACAAGACAAAGAATCCAATATAAAGATGGCTCAATCAATGAAAATATGCAAGACATCAGTAGAGTATTTGCATTGCATTCATGTTTAGTTATCACATTGCATTAATAGTTGCACGTTTACTTTTCCGCATTGCATTATTGTTTGTTGTTTGTTAAGCATGGGTTGGGAGGGACTGTTGTTGTTTTTGGGAACTCGCTGAGTAATCTATGATTGCTCACTCCATCTCTTCTATGCAGGTAGCCTTAGGGGATCGGGCGTTAGCAGGGTACGGAGGGTGAGGCCAGGCGTAGTTTTCCGGTGTTGTTTGCCAGGAGCAAGATGTTTCTGTTTTCACTTGTTTTGTTTTTCATGGGTACCCGTTGACTCGTAGTTTTATTTTTCTTTTCGTTGTGCTTGAGGACTTTAGTCGAGTTCCCGAATTTGTAAAATAAATAAAAATTATGTTTGTTTAATAAAATCCCCGTTGAACGCTGATATATAGTTTTGGCAAGCCATAGGCTGAGGTCGAGATGGGCGATATCATGGTTGGACCGGGCGAGACTTTGAATTCTTTGAAGTTTTAACTTGACTGGTTGCGGTACTCGCCACCCCTGTGACGCTTCCGGGACGTTCCGGGTTAGTCCGACCTAGGACGGTCCGGGGGTGTAACACCCCGTGGTCAGCCCGACACGAGCAAAGAGAGTCCAGAACACTCTCGGGAAATCCATAAAAGAAGATCCAGAATCACCCGACCAGGCAACAGCTCCAGACGACGATAAAGTCTCCAAGCCCATCGCCTTGCCAGTGGGCAACTCAACTCTTGAAGCAGCCATCGATTCAGCTGAAGCCTTAATGGTCGAAGAATTCAAAGCGGCCCCATCCGGCGAGTAGAAACACCCGCAGCAACTAGCAGAACTACGAGCTGGCTTGATCCTCGAAATAGGTACGTACGCAGCTCGTTAAAATTAGGCGAGTTCAGCTATCCCCCTCACTAAAAAGAGGGGGGGGGAGTGGGTACGTATACTCGTATACTCCCACAAAGTTCGAAATATCCGCACTTGTACTTGATATTTTTGAATCGTTTTCAATACAATTTTTCCGATCTCGCGATTTACTTACAAAAGAAATAGTAATCCAGGATTGACCCGAATACAGCCTGAGTAAAATTAAAGGCTTTCTAAATTCATCCAAGCAGTCCTTGGACGAAATCAAAACTCTTGTACTCCCATATTGGCAGTACACGCAGTCTAATTCGCAATCCAGAAAAACCACTAAATCAGACATCCTCGCTAAACGAGGATCGTAACAAAAACCATATCTTCAAGAAAGGGAGAAGTCGCAAATTTCTCAAAGATATTAAAACCATATCATCCAACAAACAGTCCGTCTGCGACTATAAAATACAAAACGCCCGTCGATTGGCCCCGACGGACGAACCCAAAATGTTCTTTAAATGAACCCGTAGTCAGACCTTTCTTAAAAAATAAGGTCATCTTACATCCGACAAGGATACCATAGCGCGCTATACAAGAAAACCCAGAATTTTAGTTAGCACTCCAAATGGTGTTTGGAGAAAGCTCGATTCTTACCACACGTCATATAAGCCGGTGCCAAGTCGCGGACTTTAAAACGCTAAGAATCAGGAAGAAATCGCCAACAGGCAAAACGAAAGCCGATTAGTCGTAGCATAGCCTTAGAGCCGAGTAAAACTAGGTCTTTCCCTAGAGCCAGTCCTACTGGTATCTAAACATCTCAAGGCATGATATTAGATCTTAAAACATGCCTCTCATCGTTCACATATAAAAACGCTCGCGAAACTTTGTGAAACTCCTAAATGTATACCCCTGTACCAAAGTAGCAAACGAACAGAACAACAAATTAAGAGTTAAGATACGAAGTGACTACTCGTACATTTTCCTCTACGCTTGGCAAAAGTATAAATCAGAATTATAAGGCTAGCTAAGAAACATTTGATATATATATATATATATATATATGAAGCCGCAGAGCGGCAGAGATTCAAAGCCACCAACGGCCAGTCCCGAAAACAAAGTTAAACGGCCTCATCCGGCCCAAACACACTCATACATAAACGGCCAAGACTCGGCCTAAGACCATACGAAACCATAAGATAAAGATAATGGGAAACAATCCAATCGACCTTCAGATGTCAAGATATAGGTACCCAGACATGGAAACTCCGAATGAACTCGCAGGCTGGTTCACTTCTCCTTCCCCGTTGGCGACATCAGCTCCCGCTTATGCTGTTTCCTCCGAAACCGCGATAGGATCTCAAAGTTTTCGGATCCTTCCCTCGATCGGAGGAACCATAGATTCGGCTTGAGCACACTTATCCATATGCCCCGACATCTCAGATATCTCGTAAAGAAAAGAGTGGACGGCATCCTGCGTCTTCCACAAGGTACCAACTGAACCGCGGCACTCGCGGAAATCGCCTACAAAGTCCTGAGCCTCCTTAAACATCTCAAACTCAGCTTTAAGCTGAGAGGCTCTCCTCGCTAGCTCGGCATCAACCATCCTTCTTCCTCTCTTCTCCGTGCGACGAATAGCTTGAGAATGGACCTCGGCCAACTCACGGTCTCCTTCTGTGACCTCGTTCTGAAAACGGATGAGCTTCTTCTCAGACTGATCGGCCTTAAAGCTAGAAATGCGTGCCTCCCTGCAACTCGCGTCAAGCGATGAGTTGAAAACCCGCATTCCCTGCATGAATCAAAGGCCGAACAATGAAGGAAGGAGTCGAAAGATAAAAACTTATCATAAGTCAGAAAACTGACCTCATTAATTATCCTTGAACCTTCAGCGACCAACCCCACCCTTGATGGTTCGTCCATCGCCGGCAGGGCATCAAAATCAGGAGGGAGGTTGGCGAAGAAATCTTCCGGAAGAGGGGTTTCGCTCGTACCACTCCGATCGCCTGAGTCGATGCCCGGGTTCCATCCGGGTAACGGACGATCGCCTGAAGTAAAATTACCATCTTTGAACGCAGGCTGCGAAACATCTTGCGTCGATGGAGTTCCAGCGCCCTCTGAATTCTTGTCGGGGTGAAAGAGGTTCAAAAGAACGGACCGCTATGAAAATGTCCGCCACCGCAAATCTCGATACGGCGTGAAGGTTGTTCACTGCAAAATAAAAAAAGCATTTGGATATCTCCGAGAAATCTTTAAAAAAATGATGAACATCCGACCGTGTTACAATGCTGGAAATTCCACTTGCTACGGAACAAGTGAAGGCAATTCTCCTCGATGGAGGCACCGTCTGTCCGGACGTAGAAAAGGCGCTTTTCCCACTCCTTGACATGTGAGGTCTGCCCCTGAATTATCGACTTATAGTTCCAAGGGGCCATGCAAAATGAGTGAGGAATTGAGGTCTTTCGCGTCGATCATAGTCCCTCAAAGTGATCGGCATCGGGAGTCATCCCATGTTGGTAACTCAGGATTAAAACGCCGATGAAATTCTGTAACGCCGTGACATTTAATTGTCTGATCAACAGCTCGAAACAATCGAGCGCGCGAACAATGGCTTCAGGTATCGGAAACCACATGCGGCAGCACGTGAGAAAAGCCTCGTAACATGTGAAGAAGCCCTCCGGAGGATCCTCTTCGCGCTCTCCCTGTACCGAAATCCATAACACGACCTCCTCCGGAACCTTACAGAACTCCCGAAGGGTCTTAAGGTAGGAGGGAATGGTCCTACTCGGCAGAGAAGGGTCAAGCCTCACCGCGGGTCTTTTGGGTTAAAAAGCCTCGTGTGGGGGAGTCATGGAAGAGTGCAGTGCGACCCAATACTCTTCCTTCGCTTCTTCGAAGATCTCGAACTCTTCTTCCGGAATAACCTCTTCGTCGGTGCAAGGGTTGTCAGAAGAGGATGGAGAAAGCATGTTTTTCTTAGAAGCTTTTTTCTTTGGAGACATCTTTTAAAAAAACAAACACACAAAAGTAGAAAAGAGAAAGAGAGAAAGATTTCTACCATAGAAAAATTTCCTCAAGAAGTGAATTGCTAAAGAGTTTGCAAAACTTACTCAACCCGTATATAGGAAAAAAAGTTACTATTCATTCTCGAACTTTCGGCCATCGGTTACGTCTATATTCACCTAAAACAAGTCATGCCGCAAGCTAGGACCCCACACACAGGCTCACGGATCCTAGCTAGCTTGGGGGCTAACTGTTGGGGTCAAAACCGGTCACGACGGAATCAATGCCCGAAAGCTCCCAGAAAACCAATTCCCGAATTAATCATTTAAAAATTAAAAGATATCGAACATTCCCGAGAAGTAGTCAGCCAAGCAAAGGATGGTGTATACGCTTCGAAAAGTATCAAGGATTAGTCCAGCACGGGCAGGGTCTTATCTGGGAGCAGACAGAGGTCAGACTATCCACCTCGCCCACGAGCGAGGGCCACAGAGCTAAGGTCACCTCGCCCACGGGCGAGAACCACAGTCTCTTCGGACGCCTCGCCCACGGGCGAGGACCACGGAGCCTGGGTAACCTCGCCCACGGGCGAGGACCACAGCATCCCGGCCACCTCGCCCACAAGCGAGGACCCCGGAGCCTGGGTCACCTCGCCCACGTGCGAGGACCACGGCTTCCGGCCACCTCGCCCACGGGCGAGAACCGCGGAGCCTGGATCACCTCGCCCACGGGCGAGGACCACGGCGTCCCGGCCACCTCGCCCATGGGAGAGGACCGCAACGCCAAGACCACCTCGCCCTAGGGCGAGTGCGGTATTGTTCCAATACCACGCGTCCTTGCCTAAGTCTTCGTAATTCCATCTTTGAATATGTGAGTCTAATACTCCTGTTTTGTCTCTGTTTTGTCTCGATTAAGAACATCGTGGAAAATTCCGGAAACAGGCATGAAAGGTTCGATCGACGAATGGATTCCGATCCGTTGTATTAAACGGCCATGTTTAGCTTGAACACCAGTTGTTCTGACTATATGAGGGATTAGGATCCTTTCGAGGAAACGTTGCGTCGAGGGTGATTTCTTAGAAAAAACCGTAAAAACGTTGGAGGTCCAAAATGGCCCAGAAGTGTCTAGAACGCGACCAAGCGGCCCACTTACGATTTTAAAATAAGATTGAGCCCAAGATGGGTATGACGGTCTATTCTTAGGAAGAGATAAATGTCAAGGTTCTGGAAGATAAATGTCATGTTTCCCGAAGATAAATGTCAAGTTTCTCGATAGACATAAAGACGGACGAAAATGGATAAAGTCCACCTCATGACGAATTCGGCCCAAGGGCAGAAGAGGAAGGGCGCGAACCGACCTTAAGGGAGTATATAAGGAGAGCTTAAGGCGAGGAGCAAGAAAGAGAACTTTTTAGAGCAAACTTAGCACCAGAGATTTAGGCATTTTTCAGAGCAAACTTAGAGCAATTTAGGCATTTTTCCGTTTTTACTATCGAGCTGCGACTAAACTAGGTTAGAATTTAGGTTGCTAGACTAGCGAACTTGCTGACAGCTCTCCTAGCCAAGGCTCTCACCTGTTGTTCACTCTCAAACGCGGATTTGGAAATAAGATCTTTTTGCTCTCATTTTGTTCTTACGATTTACTATTCATATTTTCGTCATACTGATTGTATTGTGCGTGGCCCAGCAGATAACCGGAACCTTCAGGGGAAGCTAGGTTTACTTGGATTTCGTCCGATTAACAAAAACTCGACAGTGTGAATTTCGATTCCCACACAAAGTGCGTTTTCTAGTTTTCTAGACCAATCTTTCCTAGAGATTCCTACGGTCTTTTAGAAGATTTCTTTAATATGTCTGTTTGAGACCTCTACCTGTCCGCTAGTTTGCGGGTGGTAGGTTAGGCAACTCGGTGGTGTACTCAGTGTTTTTTGAGTAAACTATCAAAAGTTTTATTGATGAAATGAGAATCACCGTCGCTTATGACTACACGCGGGACTCCAAATCTAGGGAAAATGATGCTCTTGAAAAGTTTGACGACCACAGCTGCGTCATTAGTTGGTGAAGCTACTGCCTCAACCCATTTAGAAATGTAATCTACCGCAACTAGGATAGATTAATTTCCGTACGACGAAGGGAAAGGTCCGATGAAGTCGCTTCCCCAGCAGTCAAAGACTTCTACTTCCAGAATGAATTTCTGTTCCATTTCATGTCTTTTGCTGATCTTTCCACTTCGGTGGCACCTATCGCAGCGTACTATATATGCGTGAGCATCACGAAACATGGTTGGCCACCAGAAACCTGCTTGAATTATTTTTGAAACTGTCCTAAATGTGACGAAATGTCCAGCGTAATCGGATCCATGGCAGTGGAATAAGATATTCGGGACCTCTGTTTCGACAACACATCGTCTATAAATTCCGTCTGAGCAGTGTTTGTAGAGGTATGGTTCATCCGAGTGGTATCTCCGAATTTCTCTCATAAATTTATTTTTTGCAAAGCCTTTGATCTCTTCGGGTTCCACGTCGGCAGCGAGATAATTTACTATGTCGGCATACCAGGGTCTAAACTTCTACCCCCGACTTAAACTTCTACCTCCGGGAGAATCCGGATCAGGGTTCAGTGAGTTGCCAGCCACATTAACTTCTATATCGACAATGATTTTGTTTGGAACAACGTTGGCGTGCTGGCGGTTTGCAATGTCGATCGACGCATCAGTCAGGTCATCAGTCGATGTTTCATTTGAGATGAGAGATATATGGCCAATGAATGACGAGTCTATTTGGTAAATATTTTCTGTTGGAAGGAAATTGTCAATAGGGATGTTATCCTCAACTTTTATTCGGGAAAGGTGGTCAGCTACTCCGTTTTCTACTCCTCTTTTATCCATAATTTCCATGTCAAATTCTTGGATTAGTAGGATCCATCGCAAAATTCGCGGTTTTTCGTCTTTCTTCTGCAATAGATACTTTATTGCAGCATGGTCGGTGTGGACTACGACTTTTGAACCGACTTAATATTGGCAAAAATTTTCAAACGCATAAACAACAGCAAGTAATTCTTTTTCCGTTATTGCGTAGTTCCTTTGTGCTTCATCAAGAGTTCTACCAGTGTAATAGATAGCATGTAACTTTTTGTCTTTTCTTTGGCTTAAGATTGCGCCTACAGCGAAATTGCTTGCATCGCACATGATTTCGAAAGAGAGGGTCCAGGCAGGTGCTTGCACGATGGGGGTGGTTACTAAGGCAGTTTTGATTTATTTAAAACCATTTAGGCATTCAGGAGTGAAATCAAATTTAACTTCCTTACATAGAAGGGCTGTGAGGGGTCTCGCAATTTTGCTGAAATCTTTTATGAATCGCCGATAGAATCCGGCGTGCCCAAGAAAACTTCTCACATCTTTTACAGTCGTGGGTGATTGTAGGCCGGTTATTACTTCTATTTTTACCCTATCTACTTCTATGCCTGCAGAGGAAACTTTATGTCCTAGGACGATTCCATCATTGACCATGAAATGGCATTTTTCCCAATTCAGGACATTCTTCTCTTCGCATCTTGCTAACACTTTGCACAGATTATCGAGGCAGTTTTTAAAATCGGCTCCGTGGACCGAGAAATCGTCCATAAAGACTTCCACGAAATCCTCAATCATATCCGTGAATATTGACATCATGCATCTCTGAAATGTAGCAGGGGCGTTACAGAGACCAAATGGCATCCTGCGATAAGCAAATGTTCCATAGGGACATGTGAATGTGGTCTTTTCATTGTCATCTGGGTGTATAGGGATCTGGAAAAATCTTGAATATCCATCGAAGAAACAGTAGTATTGATGATTAGCCAACCTTTCTAACATTTGATCGATAAATGGTAACGGGAGATGATCTTTTCTTGTGTGATGAGTACATCAGACTGTCCAAAAACATATCCAAAAAGGCTGTATCAAGAGGGAAAATGTCCACTGCAACATCGAAGCATGAATCATAACTCTCACTTGGCAAGTTTGCAGATGGTAGAGGAATCAGTTGGCGTAAATGCATGGGAATTCATTAAAGAATCAGCTGTTGGAGTTTTCCCGAGGTTGAAAGCGCTGGATTATATGTGGTCAGCCCAAACTGTTCACCATTTACTTACAAACCAGCTAGTAGTCGATAGTATCCATGAGATGTGGTCTCTGATAGAAGGACAGCCGATTATGTTTTTGTTACATGAGTTTGGTGAAATATTAGGTTTAAATTGTGAGCCTTAGAACATACATGATAAGGTGGAGATTAATCATAAGCCATTTTGGGAAGAGATGGGTGTGTCTCCTGCACACAGTCCGATGCTATCTGAGTTGAGATTATTGTTCCCACGCATTAGGAATTGGCCGTTTGAGAAGAGAAGAATGATTGGCCTGCTCTGTATCTTATCAGTCGGAGTACTTGGCATATCTCCAGGTAGTAAAATTCCTTTGGAAGCAAAAAAAAGAGTCTTCGATGCAGAAGCATTTGAAAGATATCCTTGGGATGTGTACATGCTCTTCTCATATGGGTGTATGAGTCAATACCTGGTATTGGGCATGAATATGGGAACCGTATTGAGGGTAACCAAGTTCCTCTAGTCTCTTGGTCAGGATCTCGTTGCCGTATACAGTGGGGTCAGTGTTATGAAAAAGAGAAAAAAGTTCACCAGAAGGTAAGTTTCCTGTATTATTGTTAACTCTTATGAAAAAAGATCACTTCTCTATAATTATTCATACTAATGTTTTTTACATATTTTCTTGTAGGGGCATGTAAGACATCTCATTTTTAAGGCAGAAGCAGACATATATCGTCAATGGGATGATGACAAGGTTGATGATGATCTTCATAACTTGATTTTAGACATTCTGCATGAGCAGCTTGATGATAGCACTGGAGCTTAAAGGCAGCTAATGAACCAGTATAGCAAACAAAAAGAAAAGGCATTTAGTGAGTGAAGAAGATGATTGTATGAAGAAAAAATCCAGCGAAGAGGACAACCACACTGAGTATGCTTACTTGTTTTTTTACTTGTCTACGACAGCATACAGACAGTTGTCCCGAGCATCAAGGATCTTCAAGAAGAGTGTCGTCCTTTCACGAAGATGATTCCTTTATTGCTGAATGAAATGGTTCCAGGAAGGAAGAAGAGTACACAGCAGTTCAAGATTTCAAGACCTAAAAGTGTGCCCAAGAATGAAGACCCTTGTGATTGTGGTGTTTACGCTTTGAAGTATATAGAGTGTAAGGCGATTGGATGTGGTTTTGAAGGACTTTCTGACCAGTGCATTCCGGCAATGCGTATTAAGTTAGCTGCTGAGATCTATGAAGAGGTTTCGGGTCTGTAATATTTTCATGTTCTAGAAAACAAACTTATTGACTGCTATGTAGTATTTTATGTTTCAGAATGATTATCTACTTGATGACTAGAAGTTGTGTAATTTGATTATGAATTTTAAGTATAAATCATTGGAATCATGCCGACTCATATCTACAGAAATACATGTTCTAGTTATAAATTTGGAGGCAGCTTTTAAAATCAAGTTCGGCTTGAATCAACGTGAATGGCCGTTATGTTTTTGCTCAGCTTGTCTTTGTTTATAATGAGTACAACAAGGACAGAGGAGACATTGTATAACTAATAAGCAAATAAATTGTCTAACAAGAAACAAGAAATATGCGATTCAAACTGTCTAACCAGAAACATGAAAGAAGTCCAAATCAAAACAAGAAACAAAAGAAAACTAAAGAATCAAAATGTCTAACAAACAGGACGGTAGTATGGATGACATATTGAAATCGTTGATAACTTTGTTGCCTCTGCTGCTGCAATTGCATGCACGCAAGGTAACTTTTCTATGTTAAATCTGCGGCATGAACATCTCCGCTTAGTCAAATTCACTACGTGTGTAGTTGAGACACCAGAAACCTGATATTGGTGAACATCTGTCTGCTGTACGTTTAGTATTTTAGCATATGGTACACGTCCCTGTGAAAGTATGTTTGCGACGTTAGTTTTGTGCTCATAAAATATTCATCTGTTATAGAAACTCAAATGTACCTCTAAAAGCTTCTCAACTCCGCGAGTTAGAGTTGTTTTCATCAAATATGCATCATTCTTCCGTGCCAAAAACCAGCGTGTCATCATTTGCATTATTTCTTCTAAAAGTCTTACGATCGGAAAAGATCTTGAAGCTGAAAGAACTCTGTTTATAAATTCAGCTATGTTGGTCGTAGTCAAGTTGTACCTATAACCAGGGAAATGAGCTCGTGCCCACTTCCTTACATCTGCTTTCTGCAAATAGCCATGCAAAGCCGGGTGCATTGCTTTGATCTCATCGAATATGGTCTCAAAATCTAAAAGCCTCAATGAATTAGCTTCCTTTTTAACAAACCAAACAACTCGCAACCTCTAAACTTTAACAAGACATTCTTATACAAGTGGTAAGTGCAAACACCGCAGCTGGCAGATGGGTAGACCATGGAAATTGCATTGCCAATTGATTTGTGTCTATCAGAAATAATAGCAAGTCTTTCATCATCTGGTATCACACAGCTGAGTTGCCTGAAAAACCACTTCCGTGGTTCATCGTTTTCAGTATCAACAATCGCAAATGCAATTGGAAATATCTGGAAGTTGCCTTCTTGTGATGAGGCAATTAGTAGAGTCCCTTTGTACTTTCCTTGCAAGACTGTGCCATCGACCACAACAATCTTCCTCATGAATGGAAAGCCCTTGATGCTAGCACCGAATGCAATGAAAAGGTACTTAAATCTGTCACTAGAATCTACTACAAGGCGAGTGAAATGTCCCAGGATTTGCTTCTCTAATCATGTGCAGATACACAGGTAACTCATGGTAGCCACTCTCTGTGGATCCCCTTACCGATTCTCTTGCACATTTCAGTGTCCGGTGAGCTTTCCAGTAGTTAATCTATCATTTAAAATAGTAAGAAACAGTTAGATATATACAAATTTTTTCGAGTACACAAGTAAAAGAAACAAACCTTTATTCCAAAGCACATGTTGAGGGACTGCCGCACATGACTAGGAAAAATGGTTGGCTCCACTCCACCAATGAAATCAGTGTATAAAGATCCGAGAATCTCTGGTGTTGCTTGTCTTCAACGGGCTGATCTTTCTGTAACTGAACAAGTATGTTCAGAAACATAGCTGCGTACGGTAAAGCGAGGAGTATTACTTGTTGGTGATGCTCTTAACTTCCAACTACAGCCTCCAATCCAACACTTTACGATTAAAAGAGTCGGCGTTGAGTAGTCGACATCATAATCGAATTGTTACACTATCGTCAAAAATCTTAAGTCGTGTTTTAAATGCAGACTTGGAGTCAAAACTTTGGCCAACAACTATATCTATAGAATTCAGTTGTTGCCCAACATGAGTGACTACCTTAGCCTTTTTCGATTTTGTCGCTGGCCCAATCTTTGGATTATACTACTTTTTCATCTCTGTCTCTACTTCTGGAGTTAATCCGTACGCTATAAAGTCCTCATCATCTGATGTAGCACCATCTGAATCATCGCAATAGTCATATCGTTCTCCGTCAGTGTCTGTGTCTTCATCATGATTATAATCAGATTGGATTTCCATCAGTGTCTGTGTCTTCATTGTTTTCTTGTTTCTTCTTAAAGAGACTTCCACACATAGACGAACTTGGTCAGACTTTCGGAGATGGATGAAACCTTGAAATTGTCAAAAATTCCTAATTTTAATTGGAGGTTTGTCACGAGTAAGCTTCATCAAGCTTTTCCCGCTAAGCATGTAACTCAAGTCGAGATTGACATGGCCTCTATCTAATCCGTAGTCCTCATAAACCATGTTAATCATATCTTCCAAGCCTGTGTCCTCATTCACTGGAATTACCTTGCTTCCTCTTCTGCTATCAACGTGAAATATCCATTTATCCTTCTCGAATAACCACTGGCCACAAACAACTATAACATCCATCATCGATTTTTTTTTGGATTAACTTGAAAGAATCAATTGTCAAAAACAAGACACAGTAACTTGGAGAAGAAAAGAGGACGGCTAAACCTAGGTTTTAATAACTGTTCCGGTTAGTGGTCGGATTTGGTTCAATTAGTAACCCAGAATTTGGTAATTTTAATTAGTAAACTGATTTTCGCGAATACGTCTGCTACAACATAAAATTCCTTGAAAGTTTCCAAGAATGTATGGTAAATTCTGCCATAACGTATGCTTCAAGTATGTTAAAGTCTGCTAGCACATAAAAGTTAGTTTTTTTAGTTTATAGGTCTGCAAAAAAGCATTCTTGATTCGGAAAGCTTGCCGTTTATAAACGAAGAAAATATAAGTCTGTGATTTCATGAACACAAAAATCTGCCAAATTATAAAGAGTATGTGAGAAAAATATAGCTCTCATTACGAAAGTCTTCGAAATATTATAAAGATGCCATCAAAGACAAAAGTCTACTATAAAAAACTGCCAATTAAAAAAAATCTGCTATTGAAATTAAATCTACCATCACGAGTGGTAGACATTTTTTAGAAAGTCTGCAACGATATAAAGTCTGCTATAATAAGCCTGTGGAAAGAAATTAATCTGTCAAGCACTAAAAAATTGTCGTAAAGTATTGCTGATTTTTAACAGTAGACTTATTTATATATTTCGAAAATATTTATTTTCTGTAATTTTTTTTAAAAATTTTTTTTTTGTTAACAAAGAATAAGGGCATTCTAGGCATAAAAACAATCTAGTAATTAAAAATATGTATGTTATTCTACTAATTATAACATAATTTGATGTTATTTTAGTAATCTTCCCTATATATTAGCAATACATTAATCATCCCTTAAAGAGCCTTAAATCTAACAATAGGACTACTCAGACATATTCATAAGAGACATGGTTATGATGGTCCGAATAATACTTTAAAATAGAGAATAAATAAGCAGGCAACAAAATAATAGAGTAAACGAGGGAGTTCAAGATCTTCTATGTTTATGAAGTTCAGATCTCTTTCTCCAATCCTATGCTTTCTCTTAGAAGTTCTCTCTCTTCCAATCTCCAAGAAGGTCTCTCTAGTCTTCTAGGCAAGTCTGCCTCTAAAATGATACAAAACTCTAATAATGTAGCCTAACAGGCGGCCAGAGACTTATTATGTAAATACTAGAACTTTGGTTGAAACTTTAATTCATTTAAATCGTCATTAGCTTCGGACTTATTATGACCAGCCTACTGAGAGGAGAACCTTGAGGAAAAGGAAAGAAAAGGTTCCCAAACATCTGAAGAGAGGAGCTAATGAGAAGGAGATGGATAGCTTCACAAAGAGAGTTCTTAGGATCCCTACTGACAGACCATTCGAGGAAGCTTATTTTACCCACAGGTTGTGGATGTTCTTCAGAGAAACCAAGGAGACCGAGAAAGACATCGAGAGGATGTTTCCTCAGGTCAGAGACAAGATGAAACAGAGGATCAAATTGAAGAAGAAGAGTGATCCAGGAAAATTCACAGTACCCTGCTTTGTACAAGGCATTGAGTTCCCATGTGCACTCTACGACATAGGAGCTCCAGTCAGCATTCTACCTAAGGTGATGGCATACCATCTAGGTATGAAGATAGAGCCTTCAGAGGATTCATTCACTTTTGTGGACTGTTCTCAAAGGAACTCAGGAGAAATAATATGAGACCTTGAGGTGCAGATTTGTAATGCACTAGTTTCAGTAGACTATCATGTCCTGGATATCAAGCTGAAGAGGAACACTAGTTTCAGTAGACTAACCAGTTGTGCCTGACACCCATCGACCGACTGTTTACTATGATCCAGTTCAATTTGTCAAGACACAGATGCCCAACTTAGAGATTGGGGATGTTCCATGATTCGTAGCAGCATGCTATTGTGGAGCAGATCACGATTCAGAAACTGAAGAATCGATCGACATTCAACATCCGCCATCGATCGATCATGATCACCCAGAGGCGATCGACAACAATAAGGAAAAATCGATCGACAGTGACCCTACGGATGAAATAGACAACTTTCCAGAATATAGCTATTCAGTCAACAGATGGGAGAATGATTACTATCAGCCAACTTTTGCAGTGGAAACTGCAATACATGCTATCCAATCTGATGAGTATGATGAGGACTATAGAAAGGAAGAAATCATCGAGCATAACTTATGTGCCCTTAACCCGATAGACCAAGCACGAGCAGAAACTGATTCACTTTTTGCACTAGCCTGAGGAGAAGGAGGTAATTTCAACCATGTCTACACAGCAGACAAACGGAAATCGATCGACATCAACAAGATGCCATTGATCGTAACACACCAGTATCCGAGGCAAGGTTACAAGATCATACAGATTATGGTTATCTAACACCGGATGAGTTTGGTATTTTCAGGGATCCAAAAGACCAAGCAAGAGCTACAGATGGACGACTTCTACACGTCTCAAGGGAAGATATTGCAGAGATTCTTGCAATAGCCAATGGAGCAGATAACCTATTCCGTCAGCAACAAACAGATGCTCAACCAACAATCGACAGTCGACCTTGACCATCGATCGACACGCAAATCGAGTTTGGACGCCGAGCTTTTGATCAGAATGGGAAAATAGGTTCAACTGAGAAAGGAAGGATGAATATGGAGTTTATAGAGACGACCATGGACATTCACGAGCTGTTAATGGAGAAATCGTTCTAGTGACAAAGGAAAATATCCGAGAAATACTGGAAAGAGCTATGCTATTCAAGCGCACCTGTATCCGCCTTCCAGAACATGCAGAGCTATTCGCTCAGTCCAGGCCAGAATCAGTCATTTACACCATAGCAGAGATTGATGAGATGGTACATGGTATCTACAGAGCTCAAGGGACGTCAGAAGATAACTTCTACAGGAGGCTCGATGATGTCTACTATCCATTCAACAACAGTATAGGCTGGTTGACTACACGCACATATGAGATGAAGAAGGACATAGCCACAATTCAGGAACAGCATGCAATCGGATCAGGAACATCAAATCGATCGACGACAGCACTCAACTATCGATCGACCCTAGATTTGCATCACTTGAAGAACGGATACAGTTATATTCAGATAAATTCGATGAGATGATTCAGAAACAGACTGCAATTGGATACAGAGAAGGTGCTACAGAATAGGCTTGATGGCATTGATTTTTCTCTAGAATTGATTAGATATGATTTCAAGCGGGAGTTGAAGGACATTTCAGGCTACACATATGCCAGACCTGGAACACATCAGGACAGTATTGGAAATCTTCAGAAGAGGATGCACACAGTGGAGGTTGCTATGGAGATATTAAAGAATTAGTGGACCAGAGGAAAAGAGGCCACACTAAGAAGCTTCATGGCTACATGGTTCCAGAAGAGCAAAGAAGATGTAGACACTTGTTTTTCAACAAGTAGTTACTTTCATCCTTACTAGCAAAAACACCTCCAAAGTCAAGCTAAATGACTATAACAAAGCGATGAGTGGGAGGTAAACAACTATTAGGTAAATTTACTTAGTTTTCAAAAAAAAAAATCGAGTTGACGATTGCCTAAGAAATCGACCGACGAAAGCAGGTCGACATCGTTCGACACTGCAACATCATCAATGATCGACAGACACTTCATGCCATCCATCGACATGGACTTCGGTCAGGTATATCGCTCTAAATTGAGTACCTATGATTTATGTTCTCACAACAATCCCGGCTGGATATACACTGAGGATAGTGTATAATTTTACTGAGTCAGGAAGGGGATCATAAACTTTTTCAATTTTTATGTGTTATCTAACCACTCTCTAGCACCATTCTTAGATTAGTTGACTGCAGAATGTACTAGAGATACTAAAGTGGATCACCTGTTGATGAAAGGACTTTTCTAGGGTCCTAATCAAATGATGTAGTATAAAAGATTGTCGAACCAATCCTAGGTGATTTTAATGCAAAGGGAATGCAAGTCTATGCTTAATCTAAGTGCAATCAATAGAGTGGAGTGAAATGAACTAAAACTAAACTAAAATGCAATAAGGTAATGATCTCTCTTTCAATATGAAGCAATAGGACTCATGGGGCAAGGGAATTGACCTTGGGTGATTAAGCTTCAATCTAAAGGTGGCAGCAACATTCAATCTATCAACCTTATGCCTAGACAACAAAACTAAGAAAGCTCTATCTCTAGATGAATGCTCTTTTGCAATGATCACCCAAGTACACCAAATCTCTTTGGCTGTAATGATCAAAGCAAGCATAAAGAATGAGTCTAATAGCAATCCTAGCTTCTTTGACAACTAATCTCTTAGGCAAAGCAAGCTAAAAGCATAGATGAGTTTGTTCAGGCATTTCATAGAACACCTTTCGGACATGAAATGCCTATGGCTCTATGTTTGAGAGGCCAACCCAAATATAGCATTAAGAACACCAAATCAATGCAAGGAAAGGATAGATCTAACACTAAGCACCTTGCATCTACACTTAATCACCCTAAATCTCCCAAGCCCATGAACCCTAAGATGATCTACTCTCTAATAGACATGATTTCCCTTAAACCCATGAAGAATTCAAGGTTAACCATGATTAGAAAGCAACAGATGCTCAAGAACACAAGAATGAAAGAAGAAAAAGGATCCAAGATCCAAACTTTATTCAAGATCCAAATGTGTTTTTGAGAGAAAAAGAGACAAGTCCCAAATTGGGAGATATAAGAGTATTTATACAAGTCTTAGAAGCCCTAAAAACATCATTGAAAATTACTAAAAGGTCCCTAGGGTCAATTAGGCTTCAACCAATAGGAAAACAGCTTGAAATTCGGTCAGGAGTGGAGGAAATGACACAACCCGGTCCAACCAACCCGGACCAGCCTTGTTCTGGCCGTCCAGCTTCTCCCGACCGGGTAGCTCATCCCGGACCAGCCTACTCGGTCCTGCCTCCCCTGCCTGGTCGTCCAGCATTCCGACCGGGTGCTCGAACCCGGACTGATCTACCCGGCCAGCTTGATATTCTTCTAGTAAACTGATCATAACTCCTCCAATATAACTCCAAATGACTTGAAACCACTTCCATTGGAAATCTAACTCAATTTTATGTGTCTCCACAAAATCTTAGCAGCAGAAGATATCCCTAAGCCCTCCGTCCATGCTCATCTTTGTCTCGACCAGATTATAGATTGACTTCTCTTTTCATGGCCAAACTTGATTTTTCACCTCTTTTTGGGCCATAAGGCTTCCAAACACCTCAAATCACACCAAAGCATGCTCCAACACCTGATAAGGACAAATGAATGCAAAATGGACCTAAAGATGCCTAATGCCTAACTAATATGATCAAAATGCACAAGATATGGATGCTAAAAACATGTAAATATGCAAGATATCAACTCCCCCACACTAGACCTTTACTTGTCCTCAAGTAATCTTTTCAAAACACAAGAAGTGGATCACCTGTTGATGAAAGGACTTTTCTAGGGTCCTAATCAAATGATGTAATATAAAAGATTGTCGAACCAATCCTAGGTGATTTCAATGCAAAGGGAATGCAAGTCTATGCTTAATCTAAGTGCAATCAATAGAGTGGAGTGAAATGAACTAAATGATGTAGTATAAAAGATTGTCGAACCAATCCTAGGTGATTTCAATGCAAAGGGAATGCAAGTCTATGTAAATATGCAAGATATCAACTCCCACACACTAGACCTTTACTTGTCCTCAAGTAATCTTTTCAAAACACAAGAAGTGGATCACCTATTGATGAAATGACTTTTCTAGGGTCCTAATCAAATGATGTAGTATAAAAGATTGTCGAACCAATCCTAAAGTGGATCACCTGTTGATGAAAGGACTTTTCTAGGGTCCTAATCAAATGATGTAGTATAAAAGATTGTCGAACCAATCCTAGGGTCCTAATCAAATGATGTAGTAAAGTCCTTTCATCAAATTGGCGCCGTTGCCAAGTTCTAGTTTGATTTTGACATTGGGATTTAGTCACCTAGACTTGCATTCCCTTTGCATTGAAATCACCTAGACCTGTCAACTATGACCCCACTTGCTAAGAATGTTTGAAGGAACCAAAGCTGACCTCTAACCTATTTTGACTATTACTGCTTGTTTTGGGGCTGTGGGAACCGAAATTCACACCGTCAATTTCTGATAAATAAGATTGCGGAGGAAAGCCAAGTAAACCCGACTTTCCTTGAAGGTCCGGATTCTCTGCGTTGCCACACGAAATCGAGAAAGTTCAATAGATAAAAATAAGAGTTGAAATATTTGCCCGAAGGCGTTTTATTAGATGAAAGATACGAGTACAAGGATTCTCCGAAAGACAGAGAGATTTGCGATTTAAAGAAAAATATAGAGTCGCAGGCAGCCAAACGTCCTAAGCCTTGCTCCGCTAGTCTAACCACCTAAGCCCTAATTCTTCTAAGCTAGCAGAATGCTCTAAGTCAAATTTTCGGATCCCCTTCTCCTCTGCTCTTGCTTTCCTTATATACCCGCTTCTAGGTCGGTTTGCCTTAAGATGATGGACCTCGCCTTTGGGCCCAAGTTATCTCTTCAGGAAATATTCCATTTTCGTCGGTCTTCGTAATTATCCTCGAGTTTTCCGCTATTTTCGGTGACTTGATGTTTATCTGACGTTCGGGAAATCGGATAAACCGTCATAGCCTGATTGGGCCTGAATTCTTAAAATCGTAAGTAAGTCAGTGGGCTTATCTTAAGTTGTTGAATGTTTTGCACGATTTCTCGAAAAGACTATCTTTCTCGTAAAATAAACCGTATAGCTTAAAGGATCGATGTTCAAGTTAATCGATCTTTGTTTTATCGATATCTTCTGAGAAATCAATCCCTCTAGTTTTTGTCGTAAAACATCGAGGGCGATTCCAACCGAATCGAAAGATGTTCATTCGTAGCGTGATCGTACCAAACTCACGAGGATTGATCCAAACAAGCCAAGATGGGATCAGACTGAGCATGATGGGACCGAGATCAGGGCGAGGCCCTCGACCGGCGTCGGGGAGCTTGCCGGCAGGCGGCTTGCGGAACCGTGCCAACGGCGCCAGGCGAGTGCCGCCCGGTGCCAGGCGGCCAGCGTGGCAGCGTGCGCCCGGCGCCAGGCGAGTGCCGCCCGGTGCCAGGCGGCCAGCGTGGCAGCGTGCCGCTGGCACCAGGTCGAGTGCCGCCCGGCATGACCTTCCAGCGTGGCAGCGTGCGCCCGGCGCCAGGCGAGTGCCGCCCGGTGCCAGGCGGCCAGCGTGGCAGCGTGCGCCCGGCGCCAGGCGAGTGCCGCCCGGCATGAGCGGCTTCGCGTGGCAGCGTGCCGCCCGGTGCCAGGCGATCTTACCGCCCGTGGGTTTTCCGCCACGAACAACGGAAAACCCACGGGCGTAAGACGCCTGGCCGCTGCCTAAGGAAGAGCAAGGGCTGGTCGCGGCATCTGGAGCAAAGGCGGGGTGCAAAGAGTGAGGAGGGCGAACTTTCAGAGCCGTTGGCGCATCATCGTTCCAAGATTCGATTTTAATCTATCTGCAATTCTTGTATCCCCTTCTTTTTTACGATGATACTTACCCCTTCTTTTGCGGACAGTTTGTGTCACTGATTGACGGAATGCTTGGCGAGTGCGGGTCGGAAGTAATTCGTCTATCGAAGGAACTAGAGTCGTCGCAGGAAGCGCTGAAGCGTACTAAGGCTGCACTGCAGACTGTCGAGGACACCCATGCTGCCCAGACGTCCCAGCTCGAGGTTCGTATCAGCGATCTAGAGCGTGACCTTGGGAAAACCGCTAGTTCGTTACTCAAGGTGAAGAAGGAGAAGAGGAGCAAATCCTCGGAAGTCCGCCGCCTTCAGCAGAAGATCCAGACTCATGAGGAGACGAAAGCCCGTAGATCCTTGGAGGTTGCCGATACTCGTGACGACTTCTCTGGTCGTCTGACGAGGATGGCCATCCTGTTTGAGTCCTTGATAGCTGTCCGCAAGAGGGACTTGGCTCTAGCGGGGATCGAGGGGAGTCTGAGCGAGCTCGAGTTGCTTCGAGGTGACGAGGCCCCGTCTTTGGATTTGGAGGAGGCCAGACTATCGTCCTGCAAAGGAGAGTGGGCGGCCACCGAAGAAGATTTCGATTCAATCCTTGCCGGCCTGCAGGCCGAATGCACCCTTGCACCGACCTCCGAAGACTCACGAAGATCAGGAAGCGGAGAGGATTGCGAGGCTGGCGTGGGCGGGCGGGTAGTGGCGATGCGACCGAGGGAGGCGACGGCGAGGCTATCCCTATCGCGAGTGAGGATGAAGGTGACACTCCTGGGAGCGTCTAGGTTTATCAATCCCTTCTGGGATTTTATATGCGAGGCTATCCCTGCCCCTTTTCGGGGTTTTGTTTTGAACCTTTGCGGTCTCAATCTATGAAACGCTTTTCGATTATTTATGAACTTCAGTTTTTTCGAAGTATGAGAAAGAGGGTGTGAGTTGTCGTCTCATTCCTAGTTCCCTGATGATCACCGTACCTATTGTTTGCATAAAGCGAGATTTTCCGCGGTTTACCGATTTACGCGAGAAGTTCGTGAAACAAACAGGCTTAAGTGAAGAGACAAATTTTTTGATCTCGTATACCATACTATGTCTGTGAGATGTCAAGATCCAGCGTGGCTGGGTTTAGGGCAAGACCTAGGTTTACTCTCGGACTGAGGCTTGGCGACAACAAATCGGCTTTCGTTTTGCCTGTTTTCGATTTTAACCTGACTCGTACCTTTTAAAATCCGCGAACTGTTGTCGGCTTATACGATTTGTTTGGGCGTGAGTCGAGCTACTTCCTTTACGAAGAGCTAGACCAAAATTTTGGATTTCTTGTATAGCGCGCTATGTTTATCCTTGTTGGATGTAAGAGAGCCTACCCCTTGAAGGGCGGCTATTTGTCTGTTTAGGACGTTAGAGTTTGTTTGTTGTGATCAGCAACAACGAAATGATACCGTTTTGAGGTGCGTTTGTATGTTCAGAGACGAAGATTTCGTCTGCAATGTTTTGCGGAATGTTCAGAGATGAAGATTTCGTCTGCAATGTTTTGCGGAAAAGAATGTCCTTCAAGCGTTAGCGACGTCTCGCAGTGCTGAAGGTCGATTTTTCCTTATGCCGCATTTCGTGATTGAAACGTTTGCGGGCTTTTGGGGATGTCTTTGTGAATGTTCGCTACCAGAAAAACTGTTGTTTCCGTTTTGGACGCGGGACCAAGGGGTCGCGTAAATTTGACCCAGGGAGAAGTGTCTACATTCACTTTGCTTTGTGAAGTGTTAGCCCTCCGGGATTTGTTTTTTGAATGTAATAATCGCTTAGTGGATACTAGATCCGTTGTTGTGGCCGTTTCGGCTGATTTGAAAAAGTCATGAAAAAGTTTCGAAAATTTTAGAGTCTTCGAAATTTGTGGGAGTATCTGAGTATCGTACCCTCCCCCTTTTAATTGGGGGATAGCTGAATCCGCCCGGTTGGCGAGTTGCCCTCATACCCTTGTCTAGGGATCAAGCCATCTCGTAGTTCTTTTGTACCACGTTTTATCTTTTAGTGGTAGTATTTTTTTAGGTGCATCGCATTTCAAGTTCTCGGGATTTTGACGTCTTGCATGTTTGCGATTTGGTATGAACCTAGTCGGACTACTTTTATGACTTTGTACGGTCCTTCCCAGTTTGCTCCCAGTTTTCCTGCGTTCCGTTCGGCAGTGTTTTGGAAGACTTTGCGTAAGACTAAATCGCCTTCTTTGAACCTGCGATGGCGTACGTTTGAGTTGTAGTACCTTGCGGCAGCGTGCTGGTAATTTTGGATTCGAATGAGCGCCTGGTCATGGGGTTCATTGATAAGATCGAGATTGTCTAGCATCATAGCGTTGTTTAGATCTTCTCGTTCGGGGAGGAATCTTCTCCGCACTCCGGGGAATTCTACTTCCGCGGGGATCATGCATTCCGTTCCATAAACGAGAGCGAATGGAGTTTCACCTGTAGGCGTCTTGGGGTTATGCGATGTGACCAAAGAACTCCTTGAGCTCCTCGCCCATCGCCCTTTTGGCGTCTGGCTTTTAGTCCGTCGAGGGCGGTCTTGTTGATGGTTTCTGCTTGTCCGTTGCATTGCGGATACCGGGGGTTGACTTTGTAAGTCGTATTTTCCATTTTCCGCGAGAATGCTTGAATCGGCAGAGATAAATTGAGATCCATTATGCATTACGATTTAAGTATGGGACCCCATGTCTAGTTATGATATGTTTCGGGCGAAGTTCTCGACTTGTGTGTCTTTGATACTTGCGTAGGATTCTGCTTCTACCCATTTGGAAAAGAAATCCGTGAGGACTAGGAGGAAGCGTTTTTGTTTTGATGGGTGCATAGGCCCGACAATGTCCATGGACCATCGCATGAAAGGATAGGGGGCGAGATTGAAGAGAGGATTTCCGCGGGTTGATGGATTATTGGAGCATGCCTTTGGCATTTCTCACACTTCGGGCGAATTTCTGCAGATCTTTTACCATGGTTGGCCAACAATAACCGTGGCATTTGATTTTGACTGCGAGAGATCTTCCGCCAGAATGATTTCCGCATGATCGAATGGACCTCTTCCATGATTCTTCTTGCCCTTTCTCTACTAGCATGTCATGAGAGGACGGAGAAACACCACTTATAAATTTCTCCCTCTATCGTGGCGTGCCGTGCGGCAGGTTTTACTTCTGAGCCGCCCATTTTTGGCGGGTAAGGTTCCATTCACGATATAGGCTCGGTTGGTTCTAACCAAAGGCTGTCGCTGGCCGTTACTTTCGGTTAGGTCCACATCCGCTTCGGTTGATCTTCGACTTCTTCCGCATCTTCAATCTCTTTCGGATTAGATTGGCGACCACTGGTGGTCCGATGCTTGGATGTTGATGAATTCGACCGGGATTATCCTTTGGAGCCCTGGATCTGAGCTTGGCGAGGGCAGCCAAGGCGTCGGCCTGGGCGTTTTCGGCGAGAATTCTGGTCAGAGGCGAACTGGTCAAACTATGAGCCAGTTCTTGGGCGAGTTTTAGATATCGTCCATCCTTCGTCTCTTGCCTCATATTCTCCGCTGTATTGATTGGCGACTAGCGAGAATCGCGGTAAGTGTGAATATTACGGATTTTTAATCCATGGGCCAGCCGCAAGCCTGCGGCGAGTGCTTCGTATTCTGCCTCATTGTTTGAAGCATGAAAAGCCAATCGGAAAGACTGCTCTAGGATTTCCACGTTAGGAAGGTGAGTCGTATTCGATTCGGATCCTTGTTTGGCGAAGATCCGTCGGCGTGGAGGATCCAAGTTGAGTTTGATTCTTCGTTAGTCATGCCTCTAGTGGGTAACTCTACCAAGAAATCCGCAAGTACTTGGGACTTTGCACATGTCCTTAGGCGATATTGGCGTCGTATTCACTCAGTTCGATTGCCCATTTTGCGAGCCTACTAGATTGGCTCGGACTATGCAGGATTATCCGCGGTGGGAGCGTGGTGAGAACCACTATAGTATGAGACTGGAAATATGGTCTTAGTTTTCTTGCGAGGTTATGGCGGCGAATGCTAATTTTTCCATGCGGGTATCGAGTTTCGCATCCAGTAGCGTCTTGCTACGTAAAAGATTGGCTTTTGTTAGCAGCGTTCTTCTCTTATCGGGGCGCCACTGACGCTGTTGCAGAAACTGTGATATAGAGGAAAAGAGGTTCACCTTCCACCGGTTTTCGCGAGGACTGGTGGAGTGGCCAGGTAATGTTTCAACTGTTGGAGAGCTTTTCACATTGCTCGGACCATTCGAACTTCTTGTTTCCCTTCAATGTTTAAGTAGCGGTAGGAACTTATCCGTAGAAGCGAGATAAAATGGTTCAAAGCGACTCTTCGGTTAGCCTCTAGACTTCTCGCTTGGTTCTCGGGAGGCCATCTCTATCAGTCGTCGATTTGTTTAGGGTTGGCCTCGATTCCACGATACATTACGAGGTATCCGAGGAATTCTCCTATGCCACCGAATCTACATTTAGCGGGTTGAGTTTCATGTTATGCTGGTTGAGTCGTGCTAAACATTCCTCTAGGTGGGCTACATGATGCGTGTTCGTCAAGAGATTTTCACGAGCATATCATCGATGTATACCTCCATAGTTTTTCGAGTTGCTCAGCAAACATTCTGTCGGCGAGTCGTTGATCGTTCACCGCATTTTTAAGACCGAAAGGCATTACCTTGTAGCAATCGTTCAGCGATCGGTGATGAGCAGCGGTTTTCGCGATCGTCGGGATTCATCATGATCTGATTGTAACAGGAAAAGCGTCCATGAATGACAGAAACTTGTTTCCAGCGGTTGCCGACCAGTCGGTCGATGTCGCGAGGCGGGAAGCAGTCCTTTGGACAGGATTTATTCAGATCCGTGAAATCGACACAGACTTCGCCACTTGCCGTTCTTCTTTTTACCACGACAGGGTTGGCAAGCCAGTCTGGATACCTAACTTCTGTTATCGACCCTACTTTGAAGAGTCTTTTCGACTTCCTCGTTCTGCGCATGTCATGAGAGGACCGGAGAAACACCACTTATAAATTTCTCCTCTATCGCGGACGCATCGCGTTTGGTTTTCACTTTACGGTCACGCCCATTTTTCGTGGGTAAGGTTCCATTCACGATATAGGCTCGGATTGGTTCTAACCAAAGGCTGTCGCAGCCGCATTCGGTTGGGTCCACATCCGCTTCGGTTGATCTTCGACTTCTTCCGCATCTTCAATCTCTTTCGGATTAGATTGGCGACCACTGGTGGTCCGATGCTTGGATGTTCGATGAATTCGACCGGGATTATCCTTTGGAGCCCTGGATCTGAGCTTGGCGAGGGCAGCCAAGGCGTCGGCCTGGGCGTTTTCGGCGAGAATTCTGGTCAGAGGCGAACTGAGTGAAACTATGAGCCAGTTCTTGGGCGAGTTTTAGATATCGTCCATCCTTTTCGTCTCTTGCCTCATATTCTCCGCTGTATTGATTGGCGACTAACTGAGAATCGCAGTAAGTGTGAATATTACGGATTTTTAATCCATGGGCCAGCCGCAAGCCTGCGACGAGTGCTTCGTATTCTGCCTCATTGTTTGAAGCATGAAAAGCCAATCGGAAAGACTGCTCTAGGATTTCCACGTTAGGAGAGGTGAGTCGTATTCCGATTTCGGATCCTTGTTTGGCCGAAGATCCGTCGACGTGGAGGATCCAAGTTGAGTTTGATTCTTCGTTAGTCATGCCTCTAGTGGGTAACTCTACCAAGAAATCCGCAAGTACTTGGGACTTTGCACATGTCCTTGGGCGATATTCGACGTCGTATTCACTCAGTTCGATTGCCCATTTTGCGAGCCTACTAGATTGGCTCGGACTATGCAGGATTATCCGCAGTGGGAACGTGGTGAGAACCACTATAGTATGAGACTGGAAATATGGTCTTAGTTTTCTTGCCGAGGTTATGGCGAATGCTAATTTTTCCATTAACGGTATCGAAGCTCGCGATCCAGTAACGCCTTGCTTACGTAAAAGATTGGCTTTTGTTCGCCGCGTTCTTCTCTTATCAGGACGCCACTGACCGCTGTTGCAGAAACTGTGATATAGAGGAAAAGAGGTTCACCTTCCACCGGTTTTGCGAGGACTGGTGGAGTGGCCAGGTAATGTTTCAACTGTTGGAGAGCTTTTTCACATTGCTCGGACCATTCGAACTTCTTGTTTCCCTTCAATGTTTAAGTAGCGGTAGGAACTTATCCGTGAAGCGAGATAAAATGGTTCAAAGCGACTCTTCGGTTAGCCTCTAGACTTCTCGCTTGGTTCTCGGGAGGCCATCTCTATCAGTCGTCGATTTGTTTAGGGTTGGCCTCGATTCCACGATACATTACGAGGTATCCGAGGAATTCTCCCTATGCCACCGCGAATCTACATTTCGCCGGGTTGAGTTTCATGTTATGCTGGTTGAGTCGTGCTAAACATTCCTCTAGGTGGGCTACATGATGCGTGTTCGTCAAGAGATTTTCACGAGCATATCATCGATGTATACCTCCATAGTTTTTCCGAGTTGCTCAGCAAACATTCTGTCGACGAGTCGTTGATACGTTTCACCCGCATTTTTAAGACCGAAAGGCATTACCTTGTAGCAATACGTTCAGCGATTCGGTGATGAGCAGCGGTTTTCGCGATCGTCGGGATTCATCATGATCTGATTGTAACGGAAAAAGCGTCCATGAATGACAGAAACTTGTTTCCAGCGGTTGCCGACCAGTCGGTCGATGTCGCGAGGCGGGAAGCAGTCCTTTGGACAGGATTTATTCAGATCCGTGAAATCGACACAGACTTCGCCACTTGCCGTTCTTCTTTTTACCACGACAGGGTTGGCAAGCCAGTCTGGATACCTAACTTCTGTTATCGACCCTACTTTGAAGAGTCTTTTCGACTTCCTCGTTGACTGCGGTGTACGCTCAGGTCCCAGCTTCGTCTCTTTTGTTTTACGGGTTTGTGAGTCGGTCGATGTTAAGTTCGCGACATGTTACGCTAATGTCGATTCCTCGCATATCCTCCGCAGCCAATGAGCGTACTGAGGTTCTTTTGAGGCATCACGATGAGCTCTGCTTTTATTGGTTCGCGGAGGTTAGCTCGATTTTGGCCTTACCGTTAGGAAGGAATCGTCGAGGCAGATCGAGACCACCGGTTAGCAGGTTGGTTCAGCTTCCTTCCAGGGCCTCGGCTCTTTGGGACTGCCAGAAGGTTTCCGGTGATCGTGAATCGTTTGCTTTTCGAGAGGTCGATTTTGGAATTTTTCGTTTTAGTTGATGGCGAGGCAGATTTGCGCTGCTCGTGACTACCATGTATTGTTTGACCCGAAGGCGTCGGGAGCGAGGCATAGGTGGAATGTTGATGGGATGGCTCTCATGGAGTTTAGCCAGGAGTTCCAACTATCGCGTTGTGGATGCTGGATCATCGATCACCAGAATTCCATGTTTTGGCGGCGCTCGGCTCTGACTAGGAGGTTAGTCGAGCGAGGGTCATAATTTCTCGAGAGTCGAATACTGGGCTGGGGTCATCTGTAAGGATGCTTAGATCGGCGCATCCTCTCGAGGGTGCTTTTATAGATAATACCCTTGCTACGTCAATATAATGGATCGTGAGTTCTATTACGAGGAGATTGTTGTGAGGTTTGGCCATACTGGCGTTGCTCGATCCTCGAAGATCACGATGTTCGGGCGGCGAAGAAGCCATACTGAACCGATCGATTGGTGGTTTTCGAGTTAGAGAATCCGTCCCCCTCCTTATAGCCAACCAGGAACCAAATTCACACCGCAATTTCCGATAAATAAGATTGCGGAGGAAAGCCAAGTAAACCCGACTTTCCTTGAAGGTCAGTTCGCTAGCGTTGCCACCGAAATCGAAAAAGTTCAATAGATAAAAATAAGAGTTGAAATATTTGCCGAAGGCGTTTTATTAGATGAAGATCTGAGTACAAGGATTCAAAGACAGAGAGATTTGCGATTTAAAGAAAAATATAGAGTCGCAGGCAGCCAAACGCCCTAAGCCTTGCTCCCCTAGTCTAACCACCTAAGCACTAATTCTTCTAAGCTAGCAGAATGCTCTAAGTCTAATTTTCGGATCCCTTCTCCTCTGCTCTTGCTCTCCTTATATACCGGCTCTATGTCAGTTTGCCTTAAGATGAAGGACCTGCGCTTTGGGCCCAAGCTTATCTCTTCAGGAAATATTCCATTTTCGTCGGTCTTCGTAATTATCCTCGAAGTTTTCCGCTATTTTTCGGTGACTTGATGTTTATCCGACGTTAGGAAATCGGATAAACCGTCATAGCCTGATTGGGCCTGAATTCTTAAAATCGTAAGTAAGTCTGTGGGCTTATTTTAAGTCGTTGAACGTTTTGCACGATTTCCCGAAAAGACTATCTTTCTCGTGAAATAAACCGTATAGCTTAAAGGATCGATGTTCAAGTTAATCGATCTTTGTTTTATCTGATATCTTCTACGAAATCAATCCTTCTAGTTTTTGTCGTAAAACATCGAGGGCGATGCCAACCGAATCGAAGATGTTCATTCCGTAGCGTGATCGTACCAAACTCGCGAGGATTGATCAAACAAGCCAAGTTGGGATCAGACCGAGCATGATGGACGAGATCAGGGCGAGGGCCGTCGACCGACGTCGGGGGTTTGCGCGGCGCCAGGCGGCTTGCGGGCAGCGTGCGCCCGGCGTAGGCTGGCCCGTGTGGCGTGTGCCGCCCGGCGCCAGGCGAGTGCCGCCAGCGCCAGGCGGCCAGCGTGATCGTGCCGCCAGCGCCAGGCGGGATGCTTCGGTGCCAGGCCAGCTTCGGCGTGGCAGCGTGCCGCCCGGCGCCGGGCGTCTTACCGCCGTGGGTTTTCCGTTGTTCGATCTTTCCCTCGTTAGTGGTTAGATGCGGAAATCTTTGAGTTTGGAAAGATCTTTAGCCGTAGATTTCGAGATAACCGTTTTTGACCCCAACAGGGGCTTGGTATACATTGGATCAGGTTCCTCCTGCAAGTCCGGAAGGTAAAAGCCTGTGTTTCCGGTTCCATTCTCTCTCTCTCTCTCTTCAAGCATCTTTAAAAGTAAAAGATTGAGATGATTTCCTGGAAGATGCAGAGGGGTAGGAGTGTCTCCTATGACCCAGTATTCAAATTCAGAAAGGAATGATCACACATTGTTGGAAGCTAGGGATAGGTAAATTACAGGTGACCCCATTATTCGCCTACACTTTGTCAAAAGAAAGAATCAATAAGATGAGCAAAATTGTTCATTTGCATTGAAGTAAGAAAAAGAGAGAAAATAAAAAGATTCAGAGAAAAGATAAAGATATAAGAAAGGGATCAGGGAAGGCCACATGTTAGTCCAGATACTTGTTTGAGCCGAGTCCATGTGTTCCTTGATCGATACTCCCAAGGTAAAGCCTAAACTTTTATTTTGATGCAAGAAATGATAGATTGTACTCCTAGTTGAGTTCTATAATATCTTGCAAGCAACAGTTGGTCTCTATATCATTGTAATCCTGATTACCAGAATAGAACCCCTAAGTCTAACGCTTTCTTATTATTGCTTACAAACCTCAATCCAGTTACTTGAAAAATGACCTTGTTCACCGTGTTTGCTTTAGTTAATAATACTGACCTAGTTTAATCATTGTGGATTAGGATCTAGTGTGTGCCCTAGCTCTCTGTTGATTCGATCCCTAAGTACTACAACTTGACCTCTTTTGATGAGAGTAAAGGTTGCTCCTAGGGTAATTTGAGCATGTATCACACCTGCTTCTCCTCAATTTGTTTCGTAAAGTTCCTTTTATACAAGAACGCAATCCGGTTTTATGAAATCCTGCTATGTTGAGTCGAAAACATCTACTCATTAACATTTGATAAACTTTTCAACAATATACAAAGTGCACTAGGTCAAATTTGTAAAACTAACGCTACGAAGAAACGAGAAAAGAAACCTAGACGTCAAATCTCTTCCTCGCTTTGATATTCTCATCAGAGTTTCGTCGAAAACCACTATGCGAAAATAAATCAAACTTTGCAAAATCAGAAGACATGAGGAAAAGGGAATGAATAAGAGGCAAACCTGAATGTCAGATAAGGCTAAGGTATTTCAGGCTTAGAAAATTTTATCAGACCTGGAATTTTTCGTAGGAAAGGAATGAAAATGTCTTGGAAACTGCTGTTAACTTTGGGTAAATTAAAATATAGGTTGATAGTTTAGCAAGCTTAGTCTTAGACAATTTTTCCAGTCTTATTCTATTGTTCCTTACTTGTCCAGGCACAACTTGAAAACCGATCTAACCTTTCGTAAAACCAAGAAACGATCGCCACGCATTCAAGCATACTCATCTCTCGTAACCTTTCGTAAAATAGAAACATACACATCCCTTCAAAAGAACAGTTCATCTGTTTTATTTCGTAGAAGAAGAGGAGGGAGTAGGTATGTATACTATACTTGTATACTCCCATACTTCAAAAACTTTTTGCTTCACCGTCAAGAAAACGCTTTCGACAAAGCAAATTCTCGCAGCAGGAGGCAGAAAAATACTTAGGCAGTGCAATGCCTCGTCAAAATCGTCCCGAAAGCAAATGATGATCTAAGACTCGCCTAAAATGCTAGCCACGTAGCCAAACCGTCACAAACATAGTCTTGAGAACTCTACATCATCTCTTGTCGCAATCTTGCGATTAGAAAACTTTTACCAACATCAGACTAATAACACAACGGTTAGCAACTAAATCGTATTGAAATAACCTTAGGTGAAACTCCATGAGTGATTCCAAGCAACTTTCACCAAAGATCGAAATCAAAGCGGAACGTTTCTCGTAAAATCTGCGGAAAATCACCAATTGACATCTTCGACTTACTGTCTTCATAAAACCGGTCATCCATTACATTCTTATAACTAAAACATTTTATACGAAATAGTCTACGGGAAAGCAAGATACGTATCATACAAAACAACTTTGCAATATAAAAGCACAAATGAGGATAACCTAATCCTCACTCGCAAACATCACGAGTAATCTGCGAGAAACACTCTGCCTTCACTTTTACAAGATGCCCTTCTTGTAAAACTTACACGAAAAAATCCTTCGTACAGTCAGATCAAGTAATATGAAGCAACTTTTGAAGATAAATGTGGGAACCGAAATTCACACCGTCAATTTTAATGAAAAAGATTGCGGAGGAAAACAAGTTAACCCGACTTTCCTTGAAGGTCAGTTCTCTCGACAGCCAACGATAAGTGACCGAATAAATCGCGGAAAAGATTTGTTAAGATTTGAGACTGGACCTTAAGAAAGGCTGCCTACGTACCCCTTTCGAGGATCAAGTCGGGCGTAGTTCAGTTAGAAAGAATTGAACAAGAGATCGAACCGTCTGGGCGGGTTCGTCTAGTATGAGCGTTTGTCATAGAAACTGGCATGTCGAAGATAGCGCCTAGGGTTTCTATGTGCGGAGCTCATAAGTAAAAAAATTGTCGATCCTTAGAGGAGGAGATTTCTGAACAGGAGGCTGACCAGGCGTTCTAGGGCCTGGTTAGTCTAATATGGCGTTGGTCATAAAGCGGGCATGTCGAAGATAATGCCTAGGGTTTCTATGTGCGGAGCTCTGAGTAAAAGTATAGTTAGATCCTTCGAGAGGAACATGGGTCTGCGGAGAAGATAAAACTAGAACAAGAAGCGACCAGGCGTTCTAAGTCCTGCCTCGCTGGCCTAACCGCCCTAAGTTCTAAGTTCTCTAAGCTAGCAGGATGCTCTAAGTCTAATTTTTCATCTTCCTCTCCTCTGCTCTTGCTCTCCTTATATACTCACTCCTAGGTGGGTTTGCCTTAAGATGATGGACCTGCGCCTTTGGGCCCAAGCTTATCTCTTCAGGAAGTATTCCATTTTAAATTCGATCTTAGTAATTATCCTCGAGTTTTGGTGACTTGATGTTTATCCGATGTTTGGGAAATCGGATAAACCGTCGATACCCTGATTGGGCCTGGATTCTTAAAATGCGTAAGTAAATCCGTGGACTTGTCTTAAGTCGTTGAGCGTTTTATCACGATTTCGGAAAGACTATTTTCGTAAAATAAACCGTATAGCCTAAAGGATCGATGTTCAAGTTAATCGACCTTGTTTTATCGATATCTTCTCACGAAATCCAATCCTTCTAGTTTTTGTCGTAAAACATCGAGGGCGATTCCAATCGAGTCGAAGGATGTTTATTGCGTAGCCGTGTCGTCCCAAGCTCCACGATGATTGATCAAAACAAGCCAAGATGGGATCAGACCAAACACGATGGGACGAGACCAGGGCGAGGCCGTCGACCGGCGCCAGGCGGCCAGCGTGGCAGTGCCGCCGGCGCCAGGCGGCCAGCGTGGCAGTGCCGCCGGCGCCAGGCGGCCAGCGTGATGGGTGCTGCGGCCAGGCGAGTGCTGCGGCGCCAGGCGAGTGCTGCGGCGCCAGGCGGCCAGCGTGGCAGTGCCGCCGGCGCCAGGCGGCCAGCGTGGCAGTGCCGCCGGCGCCAGGCGAGTGCTGCGGCGCCAGGCGGCCAGCGTGGCAGTGCCGCCGGCGCCAGGCGAGGTGCGCCCGGCATGAGCTGAAAGATCTCGGCGAGGGCCGATTTGATATCTTGTCGTTTTCTGGTTCCTCCGCGGTTTGAAGAACAACCTCTTGAAGTTTGAGACAGATTCTTTTGTGTTAAGGGTTTTGTGGTGATCGAATCTTGATGTCCTTGAAGCGGACCGGTCTTTCAGGGGACTCTCGATCATGCGCCCGTAGTCTTCGATCTCACAGAGAGTGGATATTCTAATTTGAAAATCTCGTATATCTTCTTTTCAAATTATCCGAGACTTTTGTTTCAAGAAATACTATAGAGACTTTCAGTCATTGATTCGTCGTGACTGATTTTGACACCAACAGTTATCCCCAGCTCGTTAGAACCTTCGTGATGTTCTTGCGGCGATAAAGATATCAGGTAAGATAGGCGGAATTAATGGTTGAAAGGCTCCGTTGAAAGTGGTAAGATTGGGGCTGCGCCTTCGAAGGCTGCCCACATTACCCTTGTTGTAGGGATCAAGCCTTCCGTAGTTAGATTTTGGAGTTTAAGACCCTTGTGATCTGTTTTCCAGCGAGACTTATAGGGTCTGGTTATGTGTCATGAGAGACTTTTCGAGCATGATGCTGTTGATGTATTTGTTTTTGATTTTTATGAACTTCAGTTTTTGAAGTATGAGAAAGAGGGTGTGAGTTATCGTCTCATTCCTAGTTCCTGATGATCACCGTACCTATTGTTTGCATAAAGCGAGATTTTCCGCGGTTTACCGATTCTGGCGGAAAGTTAGGTGAAACAAATAGGCTTAAGTGAAGAGACAAATTTTTGGATCTCAAGTATACCATACTATGTCTGTGAGATGTCAAGATCCAGCGTGGCTGGGTTTAGGGCAAGACCTAGGTACTCTTGGACTGAGGCTTTGCGATGACAAATCGGCTTCGTTTTGCCTGTTTGCGATTTTAACCTGACTTCGTGCCGTTTAAAATCCGCGAATATTGTCGGCTTATATGACTTATGCTGGCGTGAGTCGAGCTACTTCCTTCTGAAGAGCTAAACCAAAATTTGGATTTCTTGTATAGCTATGTTTATCCTTGTCGGATGCAAGAGAGCCTACCCTTGAAGAGGCGGCTATTTGTCTGTTTAGGGCGTTAGAGTTAGTTTGTTGTGATCAGCAACAACGAAATGATGCCAGTTAAGAGGCATGTTACGTTTAGAGGTGTGTTTGTATGTTTTGAGTTCTAGAGGCGAGGATTTCGTCTGGAGCGTTTTGAGAAAAGAATGTCCCGGCGTTAGCGGCGTCTCGCGATGCTGAAGGTCGAGTTTCCCTTGTGCGCATTCGTGGTTGAAATGTTAGCGGGCTTTGGAGATGTTTTCGCGAATGTTAGCAGCCAGAAATTGTTGTTTTGGTTTAGGCGCAGGACCAAGAGGTCGGCGTAAGTTCGACCAGGGCGTCTACATTCACAGTGCTTCATGAAGTGTTGGCCTTCGGATTTGTTTGTATATATTACGGATGACTTCATTATAACTCTTGGAGCCTTGTCGCAGTGTTTCTTTTCATGCGTGTGTTCACGAGTATAGAACAATCGATTGGCGATGAGTTTAAATCTTCCGTTAACCATATGGTTGTTAGGACTGAGTTTTGGTATGGAGAGTTTATCGTATGATTTCCGATTCTGGGTTATCGACAAATTGCTTGCGCAATAGTCACTTGGCGTTCTATGAACAAATCGTGGATTGTTGTTTTTAGCCGTTAAGTGATTGGGCGGTTGTCGCTCAGTAGCTTTGGATTGGCATGGAGGCTAGATTCAGCCGTATCGCCAAGAAGTTGTTTGGTAGCGATCAGACCATGACCCTTATTAAGTTCATGTTAGTTCTGATTGTCCTTAATGGGGATGCGAATTCAGGTCGGGCTTTACGGAAGGGCTGAAGGGTCGAGGGCCAAATAAGCGTTGCGAGATAGACATGCCAAGCATAGAAGAGTTTTCTGAATTATGGCTGATGACTTTTAGAAGCGATCTTCCACTTTAGGTCTCAGTTATAATGCATGAATGGTTCATATAAATTTTTTGTTGCATGAAAATCGTTTCATTTTATCGAGGGACAAAGTTTAAGGGATCGGCGCAGGACGCGTGCGGGTTAGTCTGCGTGATTATTTCCTGCTCGACGTAACCGCTGAGAGTGAAAGCAGGAGCTAGAAACATTGTGGGCGAAAACTGTCTATGTCAGTTACCGTTGGACCCATTATATTTATTTTACGAAAGTTGCTTTGTATGAATTAACTTCGACCGTGCAGAGGATTTTTCGTAAAAGTGATGTAGGGGTTTCTCACAAATTACTTGTGATATTAGTGACCACGGTTATGTTTTCTCATTCACTTTTGCGTGCTGCGAAATCGTTTTGCATGAGACCGATCATGTTTTTCCATAGGCTGTTTTGTTTTAAAATGTTCTTGTTATCTGAAAGTAATGGATGACCGGTTTCATGGAGATAGAAAATCGCAGATTGTTAAAGTAGCGATGTTTCAGCGGATTACGGGAGATGTTTCGCTATGATTTCGACCTTTGGGCGAAAGCTGCTTGAACTACTTATGGAGTTTTACGAAGGTTATTTCGTTATTTTAGTAGTTCACCGTCGTGCTATTAGTCTGGCGTTGGTACCGTTCTAATCGCAAGTTTGCGGCGAGGTGGCGATAGAGTTTTCAAGACTATGTTTGTAGCGGTTGGGCTATGCGTTAAGCGTTTTAGGCGAATCTTATTGCTGCGAGAGTTTGCTTTGTTAAAAGCGTTGTCTTGATGCTGAAGCAAAAAGTTTTTGAAGATGGGATTATCACGGGTATAGTATCGTGCCTACTTCCCTTTTCTTTTCTGAAAGAAAGCGGGTTAGCCGTTCTTCGAAGGCTTGTGTACATTTTTCTTTCTTTTAGGAAGCGGGGTGAGTATGCTTTTAGAGCGGCGTGGCGATCGTTTTCGGTTTTCGAGAGACTAGATCGGTTTGCATGTTCTGCCTGGACAATCAAGGAAGGATGGAACAAGACTGGAAATTTTGCCTAAGACTTAGCTTGCTAGACTATCCACCTAGGTCCTAAGTTCCTAAATTCTCGGCAGTTTTCAAGGCGTTTTGTTCCTGTCCTACAAAGAATTAAAACCTTTACAAAAATTTCGAGAAAATAGTCTTTTGAAGGTTTCGGCATTTCCGAAGGAATCCCATTTCCTCGTATAGTCGAGACGATTGGTGTTTAGAATAACCGTGATCGTACCAAACTTACGAAGATTGATCCGAACAAGCCAAGATGGGATCAGACCGAGACGCGATAGGACGAGACCAGGGCGAGGCCATGGACCGCACCAGGTCGGTGCCGCCGGGCGCCAGGTCGGTGCCGCCGGGCGCCAGGCCGCCCGCTGCGGACGGTGGGAAGACTGATCTTACCCTATGGCAAGTCGTCCTAGTAAGATTAAGCTCCGACCTCCTTGCGTTTTCCTGTTTGTTCCTCGAGAGTTGTTTGTAAGAAGTATGGCAGTGGAAATCAGTGAACCGATTTGCCGTGCTTCTGTTCCGCGAGTAATAAAGGGTTTCCCCAAGGTTTCGAGGAGAATAAGTTTTATTTTTCTGAGAGGTTCTCGAAAGAAACGTTTTTCGTAGAAATCTTGTTCGTTGCAATTTCTCTAACTTGATAACAAGATGAATTTTTGGGGTTTGATAGATTTTATCGTTGCCCTTTCTGTTTAGATAGAGAAATTGCGAGCTCGTTCTCGTGCTCTTCCTGTGGCGGAAAGCTGGGCTAGGTTTTGATTTGCTTTCGAGCACCGTGGCGTTTCGCGTAGCGTTGGCGTGGAACAGTCGCTGCTGGAGTTGTTTTACCATCGTTGGCGCAAACTGCAACTTTTCCTTCATATTTCGGACATCGGTTTGATCAGCGCTTTGCGGCGTATGAGTAAGAGTAATCCGTCCCCCCCTCCTTCTAGCACCAAACTGTGGGAACCGAAATTCACACCGTCAATTTTAATGAATAAGATTGCGGAGCAAAGCCAAGTTAACCCGACTTTCCTTGAAGGTCCAGATTCTCTGCGACAGCCAACGATAAGTGACCGAATAAATGCGGAAAAAGATTTGTTAAGATTTGAGACTGGACCTTAGGAAAGGCTGCCCACGCACTCTTCGAGGATCAAGTCGGTAGTTCTGTTAGAAAGAATTGAACAAGAATCGAACCGTCTGGGCGGGTTCGTCTAGTATGGCGTTTGTCATAGAAACAGGCATGTCGAAGATAGCGCCTAGGGTTTCTATGTGCCGGAGCTCTTAAGTAAAAGAATTGTCCGATCCTTCGAGAGGAACATGGGTCTGCGGAGAAGATAAAACTAGAACAAAGCCAGGCGTTCTAGGGCCTGGTTAGGTCTAATATGGCGTTGGTCATAGAGGCGGGCATGTCGAAGAAAATGACTAGGGTTTCTATGTGCGAGCTCTGAGTAAAAGTATAGTTAGATCCTTAGAGGAACATGGGTCTGCGGAGAAGATAAAACTAGAACAAGAGGCGGCCAGACGTTCTAAGTCCTGCCTCGCTGGCCTAACCGCCTAAGTTCTAAGTTCTCTAAGCTAGCAGGATGCTCTAAGTCTAATTTTTTAATCTTCCTCTCCTCTGCTCTTGCTCTCATATACTCACTCCTAGGTGGTTTGCCTTAAGATGATGGACCTGCGCCTTTGGGCCCAAGCTTATCTCTTCAGGAAGTATTCCATTTTCGTCGATCTTAAGTAATTATCCTCGAGTTTTCGGTGACTTGATGTTTATCCGATGTTGGAAATCGGATAAACCGTCATTGCCTGATTGGGCCTGGATTCTTAAAATCGTAAGTAAATCCGTGGACTTGTCTTAAGTCGTTGAGCGTTTTATCACGATTTCTGGAAAGACTATTTTTCTCGTAAAATAAACAATTTAGCCTAAAGGATCGATGTTCAAGTTAATCGACCTTGTTTTATCTGATATCTTCTACGAGAAATCAATCCTTCAGTTTTGTCGTAAAACATCGAGGGCGATTCCAATCGAGTCGAAGGATGTTTATTACGTAGCGTGATCGTCCCAAGCTCACGATGATTGATCCAAACAAGCCAAGATGGGATCAGGCCGAACACGATGGGACCGAGACCAGGGCGAGGGCGTCGACCGGCGCCAGGCGAGTGCCACCGGCGCCAGGCCGGCCAGCGTGGCGTGTGCCGCCCGGCGCCAGGCGAGTGCCGCCCGGCGCCAGGCGAGTGCCGCCCGGCGCCAGGCGGCCAGCGTGGCGTGTGCCGCCCGGCGCCAGGCGGCCAGCGTGGCGTGTGCCGCCCGGCATCAGGCGAGTGCCGCCCGGCGCCAGGCGAGTGCCACCGGCGCCAGGCGGCCAGCGTGGCGTGTGCCGCCCGGCGCCAGGCGGCCAGCGTGGCGTGTGCCGCCCGGCGCCAGGCGAGTGCCACCGGCGCCAGGCGAGTGCCGCCCGGCGCCAGGCGAGTGCCACCGGCGCCAGGCGAGTGCCACCGGCGCCAGGCGAGTGCCACCGGCGCCAGGCGAGTGCCACCGGCGCCAGGCGAGTGCCACCGGCGCCAGGCGAGTGCCGCCCGGCGCCAGGCTGAAGATCTCGGCGAGGGCTTGATTTTATATCTTGATCGTTTTCTGGTTCCTCACGGTTTGAGAGCGACCTCTTCAAGTTTCGAGGCAGATTCTTTTGTGTTTAGGGTTTTGTGGTGATCGAATCTTGATGTCCTTGGCGGCGGACCCGGTCTTTCGAGGACTCGTCATGCATCCGTAGTCTTCGATCTCACAGAGAGTGGATATTCTAATTTGAAAATCTCGTATAACTTCTTTTCAAATTATCCGAGACTTTTTGTTTCAAGAAATACTTTCTAGAGACTTTCAGTCATTGATTCCGTCGTGACCGATTTTGACTCCAACAATAAACATAACATGTTTTACGAAGAAGGAGTAGTTTCACTCACTTATATTACTTTGATTTGAGCATCTCCAGCTACCTAAGATTTAACTAAACTAAATTATCAAAAACGAGCCCTAGCAGCCTGGCGATTCCTTTCTTTCCTTTTATGTCTTTAGAAAGCTTCCAGCCTCCAGGCCGCCGCCGGCCATGGATCCTGGTACTCCGACACCGGAGTCTTCTCAGGACCCTCCCTCATTGCCTGGAACTCTGTTTCCCAGGAAAAATCAAGTTCGTCGGTAGTCTCGGATGTTGAGATTATTGGCAATTTTGCGAAGGTTTCGATCCCTGATGAAATTCTCAAACAGTCTAAGCCTCTTTGGACAAACTATGTGGTGGGACACTTCATTGGTAATGATGCTCCACACATAGGAAAAGTTCATGCCACAGTTAACAGAATCTGGTCTACTCCAATCAAATCTTCTAAGATTGATGCTCAGTTTTTTAATCCCAAAACTGTTATGTTTCGTATTGATGATTCGATCATTAGAAGCAGAGTTCTTCGTAAGAACTTTTGGCACATTGGTGATATACCAATAATCGTTCAGCAATGGTGTCCTAAAACCACCAATCTAAAGCCTGATCTAACGTCCACGCCAATCTGGGTGGATTTTAAAGATGTACCAGATCACCTTTTCTCGGAGATTGGACTCAAATTCTTGGGAAACATTATAGGGTCTTTCCAAAAACTTCACCCAAATACTCAGAGATGTATACACCTTGATGTCGCTAGAGTGTTGGTCGTTCTCAATCTGGAAGAACCACTGCCTGCGATTATCTCACTTAACACCGAGAATGAAACTTCGATTCAAGTTAGTTACCCATGGTTACCAACTAGGTGTAGCACCTGCAACTTGTGGGGGCATAAAGAGGCTGAGTGTGCTCAGATGAAAATGGGCTCAGTAGTGATACAGACACAAAACAAAGGCTCAACACAGATTGAGAAAGATGGGGTTAAATCGCAAGAGACAGATGTGCTCAAACAGATTGAGAAGGTATCGCTAGACACAGAATTGGTTGCGCAGGTTGCTCTAGAGCATAATGAGAAGGAAAGGTTACTAAACGGTATCGATGAGGATAGCTTGGAGAAGTCTAAAACCCTTGACACTGAGGTTCAAGGAAATGACTGGACTCTGGTGACTGGAAAAGTCTCCCCCAGGACCTCTCCAGGAAAGAAAAGGGGTAACTTGCAGCAGACAAGTCTTAAGGTGGTTAGAAGTTCTGAGGTCTCGCCATCTCGGTTTAATCTTCTCGCCAACATCAGTGAAGAAGAAGAGCAGCTAGAAGAAGGAGAGATAAGTGTAGCAGAGGATGAGAAGGAAGATGGTAAGGAGGAGGAGGACGAGAATTCTGTAGCCTCGGAAGCGGAAATTCAGGACAAGCTGAAAAAGCTGAAAGCTGCAACTTCTCAGAAGAAACGAGCCGGAAATAAGAAGAATAACCAGTCCCACAAAGAACATAAAAATCAGAAGGAGCAGCATCTGTCCCAAACAAACACAGCAAAGAAGTCCTCCTCGCGGAGGAACTAATGATTATGACGTCTTTTTTTTTTTGCGTGGAATACTCGGGTTTCAACAAAATGCGCAAACATGAGTTAGTTCGTACTTAGATTCAGTGTTCTAAACCATCATTCGGTTGTCTTATGGATACGAGAGTGAAGGAGGAAAACAGTTCTGGTATTTTAAATAATGTTTTTCCGGATTGGAGTTGGGAAACAAACTATGACTACCATCGGCTTGGTAGAATTTGGTTGGTGTGGTCAGATGATGTTATTGTTACAGTTTTGTTCAAAATTCCCCAGATGATCACTGTGGGTATAGAAACAATCAGAGGAGAGATATTTGTTTGTTCTTGCATTTACGCCTCTAATTTCCGAGCTGATCAGAAAACTCTCTGGATATAGTTTCAGCAAAACAAAGAGATGTTTGGTACAGCTAACATCCTGTGGATCCTTCTCGGGGACTTCAATGTGGTTCTTGCTTCGGAGGAGAGCTCTAGAGTACTGAGTGGATTGAGTGATCAAGGAGGGATGTGTGATTTTCAACAAATTGTTGCTGATTGTGGACTTTCCGATCTGAGCTACACAGGTCCAAAGTTCACCTGGTGGAATCATCAAGACTCGGGTCCTATTGGTAAGAAGCTCGACAGAGAGCTTGTTAATTCAGACTGGAATGCCGCATTCCCAGATTCGTATGCTTCCTTTGAGACTAATGGGATCTCAGATCATTCGAGATGTGTTGTGACGCTTAAGAAGAATGTGACTGTCAGGAAGAGAAGACAATTCAAATTCTTCAATGATTTAACAAAGCATCCTATATTTTTGGAAACGGTGAAAGAGTTTTTGGCAACCACTGACCCTCTGTACCATTCCCTCTCTGCTATGCATATCTTCCACAAGAAACTTAAAGCCTTAAAGCCCCTGCTCCATGCTTTAAGTAGAGAGAGATATGGTGATATCACTCACAGAACTCAAGTTGCTCTTCAGGTTCTTTGTGAAAAACATAGACAAGCTCTTCTAAATCCTTGTACCAAAACCTTTGAAGCTGAGGCAGCTGCAGCTCGTGAATGGAATCATTATGCCGAAGTGGAGGAGCATTTTTTCAAGCAGAAATCTAGAATCACATGGTTAAAACTTGGTGATCACAATACCGCTTTCTTTCACCGTGCTGTTCAGATTAGAAGAGCCAGGAATTCTCTTCTAATGATCTATGATGATAATGGTGTTCGTCTCACGGATGCTGATCAAATAAAGCTTGAGGCAGTAAACTAGTTTAAGGAGTTTCTCCAATCTCCCAATGACCAGGATGAGGGTGACGGTGAAAATGACTTGTCTGAGCTCCTGGATTATGAGATACCTGAGGAAAGCAAGAGTGTGCTAGTCAGTACGATCACTGCAGAAGAAATAAAACAAGCCCTTCTCTCTATGCCGTCAGAAAAAACTCCAGGTCCTGATGGTTACACTAAAGAAATTTTTTGTGGCAGCCTGGGATGTGGTAGGTTGTGATTTTGTAGTGTCAGTGAATTCTTATTTCCAGTTCTCGTTCATGCCCCATGGAGTAAATGCCACGACATTAGCTATGATCCCAAAGAAGGTTGATGCCAGATCTATAAGAGATTATCGTCCTATTGCTTGCTGCAACACATTGTACAAGGTCATCTCAAAGACAATTGAAAACAGGGTAAAGAAACTGCTTCCAGACCTTATTAAGCCAAATCAAAGTGCTTTTATTCAAGGGAGATTGCTTCTTGGAAATGTTCTTCTAGCTACAGAGATTGTGAAAGACTATCACAAAGATTCCATATCTCCTCGTGCTGCTCTCAAAATTGACATCACTAAGGCCTTTGATACAGTTCGTTGGGATTTTCATCTTAATACTCTAAAGACTTTGAGTTTACCTGAGGTTTTTATTCACTGGATTCAGGGTTGCATCTCTACTGCGGCGTTCTCGGTTAATATCAACGGTGATCTTGAAGGATTCTTCACAAGTTCTCGTGGGCTGAGACAGGGGTGTTCTCTCTCACCAATTCTGTTTCTCATAATCATCAACGTGCTGACATACCGGTTAAACAAGGCAGCAAGGCAGGGCAGATTTGGTTACCATCCAAAGTGTAAAGAAGTTGAGCTTACCCACTTAAGTTTTGCAAACGATCTGTTTATATTTACCGATGGTTCTGCCCAGTCCCTATCGGGTGTAGTGGAGATTCTCAAAGAGTTCGAGAAAGAATCTGGGTTGGCTATCAATATGAACAAGTCAGAGCTCTACATGGCAGGAGCTACTTTGAATGATCTGGAGGAACGGGCTGCAAGTTGGGTATCCCGTTGGAAACACTGCCTATTCGATATCTGGGCTTACCTTTGACCACTAAAAATATGACTCGTCTTGATTATGAACCACTAATCGATAAGATTCGCGCTCAGTTCTTATCCTGGACAAGTAAAAATCTCTCCTATGCAGGCAGACTGCAGCTCATCAAATCAGTGATCACAAGTACGAAAAATTTCTGGTGCTCAGCTTTTAGATTGCCCGCAGGTTGTCTAGAGAGAATAGAGCAAATGTTCAGCATTTCTGTGGTCAAGATCCCCTATCATCACTTCTAAAGCTAAAGTAGCTTGGTCTGATCTCTCTGTTCCAAAAAAAGGAGGTTTCGGAATTTGAAAACTGTGAGACACATCAATGGTTTTCTCTTTGAAGCTAATATGGATGATCCTATGAAGACAGCATTCCCTTTGGTTATCATGGGTGTATCAGTATCTTATTCGAGACTCTTCTTTTTTGGATATCTCTTCGAAAACAACTTGTGGTTCTTGGATGTGGAGAAAACTCTTAAAGCTTCAAGATGTGGCGGCTACTTTATTTAAGATGGATGTAAAGGATGGAGCTAGTACTTACTTCTGGACATATACCTGGTGTGATCTGCAGCCTCTTCTAAAAATTGCGGGTGAAGTGGGGACTATTTTACTGGGCATTGGCCGGAGAGCAAAGGTTGCAGAGGCCACCGATGCCTTGGTTTGGAAGTTACGGAGATGTCGTGGTCGAGTTATGCAGGGGATTATTGAGAGAATCAACAGGGTTTCCCAACCTAGACCTGATGCTGGCAAGGATCGTGCCCTCTGGAAGCAGGGTCCTGAACTATATGAAGGGAAGTTTGTCTCGAAAACAACTTGGGACCAACTGCGAACTACTCCGGATAAGGTGATGTGGTACAACATTATTTGGTTTCCGCAAGCTCTACCGCGTCAGGCTTTCATCACTTGGCTAGCTTGTAGAGACAGATTGGACACGGGAGACAGAATGAGACAATGGGGTCACACCCAGATATGTATGTTGTGTGGTGAACCGAATAAGACGCGCGATCATCTCTTCTTTGCGTGCCCCTTCACGTTTACAATTTGGACATTGTTGTTGAGCCGGTTTCTGGGTTCTCGCATAAACCCCGACTGGTCCAGGACTATTGCTAACATCAGAAGTAACAGGCTCACCAAGTTGGACGCACAGCTTGTGAAAATGGCATTCCAGTTAACGCTTTATTGGATTTGGAGGGAGAGAAATGGGAGACGTCACTCCACTCACCAAATTCCACGTCTTTCATTGCTCGTACTGTCCATCGAGAAATGCAGAACCGCTTTCGGGGATTACATCAAGGGAACACAGAAGGTGAATATAATGAAGGACTGAGAAGATGGAGCTCTTTGACAGTGTGATATACTATGGATTTTACCCGTTTTTACCCATGGTATATGAGTATTTTTATTACTTTTATCTATGTTTTTGAGTCTATTAGGTATGTTTTCAGGCTCAGGAGCATTTTGGAGAAAATTGATGTTTTAGGTGCCTTTTTGGAGCTTAAAAAAGAGTTCACCCGAGATCAGACCAGAGGTCGACATCCAGAGCTACACATCGATCGATGCACATTCCGTGCTATCGATCGACACACATTTGCCGAAGGACGATACATCGAGATCATAATCGATCGATGTACATCCTGTACTATCGATCGATATCGGCGGCGAAGACAAGTTGGACTTGGCGAACTTGGTGCCGCGACATCACATTTTACAAGATTGCCCACGGCGAGTTTTAACCTAATGAACTCATATTTATATTTGCCTAAGTGTTTTGGCAAAGAGCTTTACCACCATCTTTTCTACACATTTCTTTTACCATTGTTTCATTACTTTGCAAGTTCTCAATAAAGTTCTATTCAGTTCTTAATTCTTTACTTGTTCTTCTTAACAAAGGTTATAGGATTCTAGATCTAGAGGAAAGATCCAAAGAGATTTGTGATTTGAACTTAAGTGTTTATTCCTCTAATAAATCTATGAATTCCTATTATTACCTTGTTACTATGAATCACTTAGCCATGTCTGAGTAGCTTCACTTGTTAGATTTAGGGTTTAAATAGGATATGAGGATTTAGCCCCAACCTACATCTGCTATAGTTGTGATATTTATTGTTAGGATTGTTCACTAATGCTTTTTCTAGATTAGCTAACTAGAACATGAACTTGGATTGCATTATTCATTTAATATAATTCCTGATAACATCCTAAACATGCTATGACCCTCTTGAGACAAGCGAAAGCTTATCTAAGATCATGGTGAGCACTGTATCAACTTCATAGGTTACGCTTAGAGCGTGTCGATCGATACTCTATAGAGTAATCGATCGGCGTAATAGAAGGTGTATCGATTCGATATTCCTATCGAATAATCGATCGATACAATAAACGATAGCTGACCGCCAAACACCATTTAGCATCTAAGTAATAGATGGTCTAAATATTGCGAGAGCTGATGGATTCATTTAATAGTGTTGAGCTCTGACATATCATGCAAGCAACTTGTTAGCATTTATAGTACTTATAATCCTGAATTCCTGAATACCTACCCTGAATCTAACTACTTTTATTTATTGTCATAACCCAAAACCTTTCAATTGAGTAATCTTACCATTACTCAAAAACCTGCATTTTACTTTAAACCATTTTCAACCTAGCATAGTCACTAAGATTGCATCTTATTTGTACACTAGCTCTCTGTGGATTCGACCCCTAAGTGCTACAACTGAACCTCTTATTTGAGAGAGTAAAGTCACTTCTTAGGGATAAACATTTGAGTGATATCAAATTTGGTGCCGTTTCCGGGGAGCTTTGATACAATTAGATTTAATCTGATTAGGTCTAGGTTATTTTTACTTTAAATTATTTTTTGACACAAATTTTTTCTTGTCTTTTCAGGTACATGCCCAGGAGTACTAGAAGTAACAAGGCATCTCAACTTTTGTTCTCAGAAGACCATGCTAGCTTGGAACGTTCAATCCGCAAGGAAATCCGTTCCGCATCGACCGATATCAACAACTGTCTATCGACTGATACGGACGCACCACTGTCGACCGAGACACCGTCTTCGTCGACCGATACTCGCACCTTCCTGTCGACCGACACTACTTCACCGTCGACTGACACGTTTCATCCTACATCGATCGATACCCCTAACCGTATATCGATCGATATTGTTCTGCGAGTCATGGTTTCGCTGATTATTCTCACACGAGATGAGAATGGAGACTTGCGTGACCAAGAAGGTCACCTTCATAATGAAGCAGGTCAGAAGCTCAATGCTCAGAATGAAGTAATCCCTGAGCCAGAAACTGCACCTACATGAGCTGTTCAACCTGTAGGAGAGGCTGCTCGAACACTAGCTGACTACAACCGTCCAGATCAGTTCTACACCAACAGATCAGCCACTCGTCCCCCTGCTATTCAGAGAGGCGATTTCGAGCTCAAGCCACAGTACTACACCCGTGTGGGACAGACACCCTACTGTGGGCTGTCCAATGAGCATCCCATGGACCGTCTTGAGAGGTTCGAGGATCTCATATCTGCTATCAAAGCCAATGGAGTCCCCGTGGACTACCTTCTCTGCAAGCTCTTCAAGCACTCTTTATCTGGAGAAGCTTTACAGTGGCTTAAGCAGCTACCACCAGGATCTCTTACATCATGGAGCGATATCAAAAACGCATTTCTGCGTAACTTCTTTGATGATGCGCGCGCTGGAGACATAAGGAGGAAAAATACCACATTCAACCAGGAGCCTGGAGAGTCATTCAAGGATACATTGATCAGATTCAAGTCTTACCAGCGAGATTGTCCACACCATGGATTCAACAAGGTGCAACTGCTCTGCACTTTCTTCAAAGGCATCGCGCTGAAATATCAGATGGCTCTGGATACTGCAAGTGAAGGCAACTTCACCACAAGGAATCCTGAAAATGCTGTAAAGCTAATAGACAACTTAGCATCCAGCAACAGCACGAAGAACATTGTAAAAGCAAGATCTGCAGCGTTCCTTGGAAAGGAACAGATAAATGAGGTACATGCTACACTTGACAATGTTCAGAAGCTGCTAAACAAGCAAATCTGCTCAGTGGAGGATGCATAATCTGATGAAGAAGATGACTACGTAGAAGTAGAAGTCAACTGGATCAATGAAACTTGATTCCAGAGATCTGGAAACCAAGGAAACAGAAACTTCTCAGGACAAAGAGGCAACTTCAACAGCAGCAACCCCAACAACAACAGGAGTTATGGAAACACATCTTACACGAAGCCACCCACACCAACCCCAGAAGGAAAGCTAGAAGACATGCTCAGCAAAGTTCTGGATAGTCAGCAGCAGTTACAGGTGAACTTCAATGGAGAGATCAACGCTGCCTACATCACCTTGAACACAAAGCTTGATGCTTTGAGCACTCATGTGAAGAAACTAGAGACTCAAGTGATTCAGACAGGAGAAGCTGTTAAGAAGCAGGAAGCCTTAGGAAAAGGGACTGGAGAAGAAGCAACATGCCACAACGTCAATGATATCATAGAAGACGATTTTTGGAGAGTGGTGAAGCATGAGAAGCTGCAAGAGGGAGACTTCCAGATCAAAAGTTCCATGAGTATTGGCGGGAACCATTGGTATCGACCGATGTCCAGACACGACTATCGATTGATGTACGCCAACTCAAATTGAACGATAGACTCAGACGAGCATCGACCGATTGACCTTGAAGAATCCACTCACGAGTGCAACGCCGTAAAGATACTTACACACGAGGAGTTCGCAGCAAAGCACCCACATCCGCCCAGCCCTTACAAAATCAATCGACAGAATGGATGTTCCATCGATCGACAGATGGATAGCAGACCATCTAGGTCTGAAGATAGAACCCACAGATGAATCATTCATCTTCGTGGATTGTTCTCAGCAAAACTCTGGAGGCATCATCAGAAACCTGGAGGTTAACATAGGAGAAACCCTAGTTCCAGTAGACTTCCATGTCTTGGACGTCAAGGTAACCCTACCTACTTTTTTGCTACTTGGAAGAGCCTTCCTAGCCACAGTTGGAGCTGTCTGCAACCTTCAGACGAACAAGTTATGCCTAAGCCTGATCAATCCTACGGTCTACTATGATCCGGTACGAGTCATCAAGGTTCCTGAGAAGATCCAAGACGGCCCAGACCTCGTAGCTGTTTGCTATTGTGGAGATGAATACGATTCACAAGGCGCTGCGAGGCGAATGCGATGAATCGATCGATAGTGGCACTGTCGGATCGATCGATACTCGTGAACAAAAATCGATCGACAGACATACATGGTCATCGATCAATTCGCGATTCAACCAGATCGACGAGGAGATTCCAGATGGTGACTTCGAGGTAAACAAGTGGGAGAACGACTTCTACATCCCACCACATGCTGTAGATACTACTCACATTGAGGAGTATACTGATGATTACGAGGAGGAGAGAGCTATAGAGTATCACAACCTTCCAAAAGATGAAGATAGACTTCTCCACCACAACCTCAGAATCAACACATCGATCGATAGGACCTTCTCCCCATCGATCGATACTAATTGCCTCGCATCGTTCGACAACACGGTCAACTACAAGCGAGACACAGACCACTCAATCGGGATCTGGGCAAGCGATTACCAGCACGAGAGCTTCGCGGTCGAGACCGCAACGCCAACATACATCACTCAACCCGAGGAAGTCTCATCGATCGACACGGCACCATCATAATCGACCGATAGGCCTGAACAACCATCAACCGATCCCGAACCTGTGCCATCGACCGATACATTCATCAAACCATCCCAGGTAACAAATTCACATGTACCTGATTTCGGTAATTTAACCCCGGATGAGTTTGGTATTTTCAGGGATTCAAAAGGCTTTGCACGCTCAATGGATGGACGAACACTCCACATATCGAGAGAGGACATTGCAGGCGTCCTGGTAGCGGATCCCAAAACCTATTCCAGCAGCAGCGCTATGGACCAGACCACCATCATCAGCACCAGGAGGCAGACACAACAGCCGAGCCAAAGGAAACTGAGGATAATCATCTCAACACGGAGGACCCAGATTTTCAACGGACATCGATCGATATGGAGTACATGACATCGACCGATAGGAGTCCTGAATTCGGAAAGAGAGCTTTTCGATATGGAGTTCAAAAATTATTTTGGGAGCAGACAGATGAGTATGGGGTCTACAAGGATGAGAAAGGGTTTGCTATAGGATTAGAGGGTGACGGCATCAGAATTTCTAAAGATGACATCAAGAAACTGCTTCAAAGGACTTCAATGGACGAGCGCTCTTACATCTGTTTACCAGAGCACGCCAGTTCATTTACAAGAAGAGATTTGGTGCACGAAATCTACACCAAAGATGAGATCAACGAGATGTTCACTAATCTACTTGGAGAACGTAAGTGGGAAAAACTCTCCATGGAAAAGAGTTTAGAGGGCCTTCTGAGACAAGCCGCCGAGATGAACTGGATGTTCAGTGCAGACCAGGCATTAAGCAAGAAGGTTAAGCGTCTTGAGATGGAACTTGAAGATCTTCGCAACACCCAGAACCACGGCCAGACAAGTGCAATATCGATCGACGGAGTAACATCCACATCGATCGATATGAACCCTGCACCATCGATCACCTAGTCAAAACATGAGGTCGATGAGTTTCTCGACGATATCTGGAAAGAACTGAGGAAAGCAGAAGATCGTTTCAGCAGCAAACTCAACAAAACCCGTGAACTTATCTTCCACAACCTAGGGGATCTAAGCATCTGCACCGAAGAGATGAAGAGATCTATCCGCCTTATCAATGAGCATGCAGATATGAATCGCGGCACCTTGCAATCCTTTTGGAGGATTGACTTCGTCTAAAAGCGGTTGAGAGGAAACTTGCTGACATACACTTCTTTGTAGAAAAAGAAGTGGAGGAACTCGCACTACGCATGGACACTATGCAGCAGGAGGCAGAGAAGTTCCAACGTCAACTCGATTATCAGGCTGCATCAATCGCATCGATCGATGAGTACAACCTAACATCGATCGATAGGCGAATGACTGAAATTGACGGACAGATGAAGCTCTTTGCCGAGAAGCTTCACGAGAATCTGCAGAAGCACACATCGACCGATGAACAACATGTTGCATCGATCGATATCTGAACTCTGAAATCTGCACGAGCTGACTTGGATAAGTTAGCTGATGAAGTCTACGACAATTCTGGCGTGGATGATTCGCAAGACAGGCGTCTAGATCAGACGTATTTCCCGCTAAACAACAAAGTTGGCAGAATGGAATCTAGCATAGAAGGGATGCAAAAAGGAATCAGAGGATACTTGTTTCCCAACAAGTACCTGGACTTCACCTCAGTAGCTCATTCCATCCAGAGTCAAGCTAGAAGACTATAATCAAAGCGCTGAGTGGGAGGCAACCCACTGTTAGGTAATTTTTCATTTAGTTTTTATCTTTAGGATTTTATTTTTCGTATTGGTTTTTCTTTGTAGTTACGACTAGACGATTACCACTGAAATCGACCGACATGACACTGTCGGTAACGATCGACATACACCAAACAATAACGATGGACGAAGGCGACTCAACATCGATCGATACGGATCACGGTCAGGTATTTCGCTCTACTTTTTCGATATCAGTATATTTCATTTTTGCCTACGCCTTCACCGTACTGGTTATACACTAAGGACAGTGTATGATTTAAGTCAGGGGATTATTACTGATGCTGTTTACGTTTTGACTTCATCTAAAATGTTTTCAAAATGGTTTTTATTGAGTCAAGAAAGGGATAATGATATTTTAAAAATTTTCACTTTTTATCTAACCAATCTTTTAGGCACCATTCTTAGATTTGTTGATGCAGAATGTACTATAGATGCTAAAGTTGATCATCTATCAGCTATGACAACGCTTTCATTGATTGTCTGGAGGAACCAAAGCTGATTTCCAACCTAACCTGACATTCTCTGCTTGTCTTGGGGCTTGGTATACATGGGATAGGATGCTTCAAAAAAGTCTGGAAGGTAAAGCCTTGTGTAGATAGTTTTATCACCCTCTCTCTCTCATTTTCGAATTTAGATTTAATATTCAGTAAAAAAAAAATCGAAAATAAGCTTAAATATATGTTCTAGGACTAGTTAGTTATTACTTAGGAAGGAATTCGAACAGGACTTGGCGGTTACTCCCCTCAAGACTTGATTCATAAGAATTCTATAGGTAAAGGATTCGAACAGGACTTGGTGGTTACCCCCTTCAAGACTTGCTTCGCAATGAATCCTAGGACATAGGTCAAAAAGAAGTGAACAGGACTTGGTGGCTACAACCATTAAGGCTTGATTCATGGAAGCATGTCCAATCTTGGTCAATGTCTTGCAAATAAAAGCAGACTTGACTAGGAGAGAAATAGTAGAGAGAGAGGATAGGAACTAATTTTTACCTGCAGGTCCAGATACTTGTTTGAGCAACCTTGCATCCTGTGATCGATATTCCCAAGGTAAAGCCTGCACTTTCATTTTTATGTACAGAAATGAAATCAGTAGAGGGGTTAGTCAGACAGGATTGCTAAGTTGTTGGCTGGATGATCAAGGTGGTTTAATTAAGATATTGCATAATGTACTTCTATGATTGACAGATTCTTAGATGTGGCTTGCAACAAAGTAGAGGTTATGATTCTAAGTTTGAATTTGATTGAGTCCCTGCTTTATAAAACCTCTTTCATAAAGACTGCCTCTGTGTTTGCTTGAGGACAAGTAAAAGGTTAAGTATGGGGGAGTTGATATACCATGGATTTTACCCGTTTTTACCCATGGTATATGAGTATTTTTAATACTATTATCTATGTTTTGGAGTCTATTAGGTATGTTTTCAGGCCCAGGAGCATTTTGGAGAAAAGTGATGTTTTAGGTGCCTTTTTGGAGCTTAAAGAAGAGTTCACCCGAGATCAGACCAAAGGTCGACATCCGGAGCTACACATCGATTGATGCACATTCCGTGCTATCGATCGACACACATTTGCCGAAGGACGATACATCGAGATCATAATCGATCGATGTACATCTAGTACTATCGATCGATATCGAGCAGCGAAAGAAGACAAGTTGGACTTGGCCGAACTTGAAGCCCACGACATCACATTTTTACAAGATTGCCCCTGACGAGTTTTTAACCTAATGAACTCATATTTATATTTGCCTAAGTGTTTTTGGCAAAAGAGAGCTTTTACCACCATCTTTTCTACACATTTCTTTTACCATTGTTTCATTACTTTGCAAGTTCTCAATAAAGTTCTATTCAATTCTTAATTCTTTACTTGTTCTTCTTAACAAAGGTTATACGATCGATATTCCTATCGAATAATCGATCGATACTGTCGGCGATATAGCTGACCGCAAACACCATTTAGTATCTAAGTAATAGATGGTCTAA